>CP136056.1:216476932-217154432 GCA_032464435.1 Aegilops umbellulata | reverse complement strand
ATTGCGACGCTTCACGTCGAGGACTTGGAGCAGTGCTTATGCAGGAGGGAAGAGTTGTTTCATACGCTTCACGACAACTGAAACCCCATGAATTGAATTATGCTACGCATGATTTGGAGTTAGCAGCCGTAGTGCATGCATTGAAAACATGGAGACATTTCCTCATTGGAAACCATTGTGAGGTGTACACGAATCACAAGAGTTTGAAATACATTTTCACGCAGAAAGAGTTAAACCTCAGACAAAGGAGATGGTTGGAGCTCATCAAGGATTATGATATGAGATTGCATTACCATCCCGGAAAGGCTAATGTTGTAGCTGACGCATTGAGCTGTAAGAGCCATGTCAATACACTAATGACGGGAGAAATACCAAAGGAGTTAGCCGAGGATCTTCGTGAGCTATGTTTGGAAATAGTTCCGAGAGGCTATGTAGCAGCATTGGAGATTCAGTCAACTTTGATGGATAGAATCAGAGAAGCTCAGAAGACTGACAAGGAGATTGCCTCTATAAAGGAGAAAATGATCGAAGGAAAAGCTAAAGGATTTCGTGAGGATGAGCACGACACCCTATGGTTTGAAGACCGTGTTTATGTGCCCAACGACCCGGAGATCAGGAAGTTAATTCTGCAAGAGGCACATGATTCACCCTATTTGATTCACCCAGGAAATACCAAAATGTATTTGGATTTGAAGGATACTTTCTGGTGGACCGGAATGTAGAAGGACATTGAGGAGTATGTAGCAGTTTGTGATGTATGTCAGAGAGTAAAGGCAGAGCATCAGAAGCCAGTGGGATTGTTACAGCCATTGCCGATACCCGAATGGAAGTGGGATAAGCTAGGCATGGATTTTATCACGGGATTTCCCAGGACTCATTCAGGCTATGACTCGATTTGGGTTGTAGTTGATCGGTTGACGAAAGTAGCTCATTTCATCCCGGTAAAGACCACCTACACCAGTGCTAAGTTGACAAAGATATACATGACCAGGATTGTATGCTTATATGGAGTTCCGAGGAGTATAGTATCAGATAGAGGAACCCAGTTTACCTCAAAGTTCTGGAGTCAGTTGCACGAAACTTTGGGTACCAGGCTAGAGTTCAGCACAGCTTTTCATCCACAGACAGATGGACAGACCGAGAGAGTCAATCAGATTTTGGAGGATATGCTGAGAGCTTGTGCGCTAGATTATGGATCTAGTTGGGACGACAATTTGCCATATGCAGAATTCTCTTACAGCAACAGCTATCAATCCAGTTTAAAGATGGCCCCTTTCGAAGCCTTGTACGGAAGGAGGTGCAGGACACTGTTGTCATGGGACGAAGTTGGAGACCTCCAGTTGTTTGGACCTGATTTGATTAAGGAGTCTGAACAGAAGGTGAAGTTGATTCGCGATAGGCTTAAGGTAGCCCAGTCCAGGCAGAAGAGCTACGCAGATTCTAAACGCAAGGAGGCAGTTTACGAAGTCGGAGACCGAGTTTATCTTTGAGTATCTCCACTTCGGGGAATAAAACGCTATGGAGCTAAGGGAAAGTTAGCGCCACGTTTTGTAGGACCATATCGAGTTTTGGAACGTATGGGAGAAGTGGCCTACAAGTTGGAAGCCGCGGTTTATTTTTTTAGATTCATTTTTTTTATAGATCGTTTTTTTCTGGTTTATTTATTTAGCGAGCGTTCGCTCGTTCGTTCATTTTAATGAACGTGTTCATCGTTTAGATCCAGATAACGAACGTTCGTTCATTAATCTGTTCATCATTTTTCTTTTTCTTGGATTTTTCCGCGATTATTTCTGATCGCGATTTTTGATCCGATTTTCGTTTTAGTATAACTTTTCGCTCGTTTATCGGAATCAGGCGATTCAAGCGCCTGAAGTTTCGTCTCGAAACTCTCCTTCCATTTAACCAACTTAAACAAGTTTTTGCTTCTGTAAAATATGACTTAGATCCAGACTAGTAAAACGAAGTTTGTTTCTTTCGCCGTTTGACTTTCGTTGCTTCGTTTGATTTGATTCTTTTTGCAAACTGGAGTTCCTAAGTTGAACTTTCTGGTTAGATCTCTTATTTGAGTTTTACCTGTGCATTAGATGAATACTTATTGTATGCTTGTTTGTTTGTCTGTGATAGAATACCCAGAGTGCGCCGCCTGTTACTTCGAATCTCTAGGTTTCGCGGATCATCAGCAAGGCAAGTAACACTTTGATCATACATCCTTACTACCCAGTTTTATTGCATTAGACCAATCCTCAAACATTGCATGATTAGGATCTAATTAAATTGTGGGATGGGAAGTAGTTGAGGTAGTACCTATTACCTGTTTTATTATCAAAACTTTGGGAGTTACTTCTACATTTGCTTATTATGCCATGCTATGCTAGTAGACGTGGATTGGGTGAGTGATATCCATGACGGATGTGAGTTTGTTAATTAATGGTTTATCTAGGTGGCAACTTAAACACACATCTGGGTGGACTGAGGTACCTGGGTATTCCAGGATTGCCTATTGTTTTTCTTTATGGACCGCCACCCAGGCCCAAAGGGATCATGAGATTTTTCATACTAGAAACTTCCGTGTGCAGCCACAAGCTATTATGGGCTCTAGCATTGTTGATTAAGTCGTGCGAACTCTTACAGGGTAGACTAGCAGATGTAGGGGAAAGTAGGTGTATCGGTCTATCCATCGTAAGGTGTAAGCGCTTCTGAAAGACTATGTCTCGGTCATCCGTTTCTCAAACACCATGTAGTGTGAGAAATCCAATGGAGGCGATCGAGTCTTGTGGGGAAAAGTGCGCAAACCTCTGCAGAGTGTACAAACTAATCATGATTAGCCGTGTCCCTGGTTATGACGTTTTGAGTATCTAGTACTTGGATTATCATGTGAATCTCATCATGTTACTTTAAATTAATTTTGTTGGGTTTTAATGATGATGCTTAATTGGGATTGAGGATGCTGTCAACCATTCTCAATGTTTAACAACCACCATGATAGTTAAATAAAATTTATTCCTTTGCAGTAGGGAAAAACTGGCTTTACGCAAAAACTGTAACCATAGAGCTTTCCACCAGCCATATATGCATGTAGTATAGGCTTAATCTTTCATTACTCTCTATGTGTTACATTGCCAGCATATTCCATGTGCTGACCCGTTTTCGGGCTGCAACGTTTCATGTTGCAGACTTTTCAGACGATGAGTAAGGTGCTTTAGGTCGTGGTTCTATACTCAGTGATGCCGTTGGAGTTGATGGACTCGCTTATCTTCCAAGTGTTCTGTTGTTATCGTTATTAGATGGCCTTAAGCCATATTTATTGTAATAAGTTATCTTTGAGGCATTCGATGTAATAAGTGTGTGATTGCTACTCTGTTATAAATCCTTCAAGTACTGTGTGGTGTCAGCATTACTGATACAGGGATGACACCTGAGCACAGAGATTAGACTGTTTGAGGTCCGGTCGCTACAAAATGATAGGATAATATTTTTGGTATTTTTATGATAAAGATGCAAAGTAAAATAAAAGCAAAAGAAATAACTAAGTGTTGGAAGATTAATATGATGAAGATAGACCCGGGGGCCATAGGTTTCACTAGTGGCTTCTCTCAAGAGCATATGTATTTTACGGTGGGTGAACGAATTACTGTTGAGCAATTGACAAGATTGAGCATAGTTATGAGAATATCTAGGTATGATCATGTATATAGGCATCACGTCCGAGACAAGTAGACCAACTCCTGCCTGCATCTACTACTATTACTCCACTCATCGACCGCTATCCAGCATGCATCTAGAGTATTAAGTTCATGAAAAAAGAGTAACGCCTTAAGCAAGATGACATGATGTAGAGGGATAAATTCATGCAATATGATAAAAACCCCATCTTGTTATCCTCGATGGCAACAATACAATACGTGCCTTGCTACCCCTACTGTCACTAGGAAAGGACACCGCAAGATTGAACCCAAAGCTAAGCACTTCCCCCATTGCAAGAAAGATCAATCTAGTAGGCCAAACCAAACTGATAATTCGAAGAGACTTGCAAAGATAACCAATCATACATAAAAGAATTCAGAGAAGATTCAAATATCGTTCATAGATAATCTTGATCATAAACCCACAATTCATCGGTCTCAACAAACACACCACAAAAGGAAGATTACATCGAATATATCTCCATGAGAGAGGGGGAGAACATTGTATTGAGATCCAAAAAGAGAGAAGAAGTCATCTAGCTACTAACTATGGACCCGAAGGTCTAAGGTAAACTACTCACACTTCATCGGAGAGGCTATGGTGTTGATGTAGAAGCCCTTCGTGATGGATGCCTCCTCCGGCGGAGCTCCGGAACAGGCCCCAAGATGGGATCTCGTGGGTACAGAAGATTGCAGCGGTGGAATTAGGTTTTTGGCTCCGTTTCTGATCGTCTGTGGGTACGTAGGTATATATAGGAGGAAGAAGTACGTCGGTGGAGCAATGTGGGGCCCACGAGGGTTGAGGGCGCACCCTGGGGGTGGGGGTGGGCGCGCCCCCCTACCTCGTGACCTCCTGGAACCTTCTCTTACGTAGGGTCCAAGTCTCCTGGATCTTGTTCGTTCCAAAAATCACGCTCGCGAAGGTTTCATTCCGTTTGGACTCCGTTTGATATTCTTTTTCTGCGAAACTCTAAAATAGGCAAAAAACATCAATTCTGGGTTGGGCCTCCGGTTAATAGGTTAGTCCCAAAAATAATATAAAAGTGGATAATAAAGCCCAATATTGTCCAAAATAGTAGATAATATAGCATGGAGCAATCAAAAATTATAGATACGTTGGAGACATATCAAGCATCCCCGAGCTTAATTCCTGCTCGTCCTCAAGTAGGTAAATGATAAAAACAGAATTTTTGATGCGGAGTGCTACTTGGCATAATTTCAATGTAATTCTTCTTAATTGTGGTATGAATATTCAGATCCGAAAGATTCAGGATAAAAGTTCATATTGACATAAAAAAATACTTCGAGTATACTAACTAAGCAATTATGCCTTCTCAAAATAACATGGCCAAAGAAAGTTCATCCCTACAAAATCATATAGTTTAGTCATGCTCCATTTTAGTCACACAAGAATGCTCTCATCATGCACAACCCGGATGACAAGCCAAGCAATTGTTTCATACTTTAGTAATCTCAAACTTTATAAACCTTCATGCAATACATGAGCGTGAGCCATGGATATAGCACTATGGGTGGAATAGAATATGATGATCGAGGTTATGTGGAGAAGACAAAAAAGGAGAAAGTCTCACATCAACGAGGCTAATTAATGAGCTATGGAGATGCCCATCGATTGATGTTAATGCAATGAGTAGGGATTGCCATGCAACGGATGCACTAGAGCTATAAATGTATGAAAGCTCAATAAAAGAAACTAATTGGGTGTGCATCCAACTTGCTTGCTCACAAAGACCTAGGGCACTTGAGGAGGCCCATTGTTGGAATATACAAGCCAAGTTCTATAATGAAAAGTTCCCACTAGTATATGAAAGCGACAAAACAAGAGACTCTCTATCATGAAGATTATGGTGCTACTTTGAAGCACAAGTGTGGAAAAAAGGATAGTAGCATTGCCCCTTTTTTTCTTTTTTGGGCCTTCTTTTTTTTATTTGGCCTTTCTCTTTTTTTATTGGGACAATGCTCTATTAAAGATGATCCGGGGGCGTCGTCTTCGGGAGCTCTGACGGAGGCCGGCGGCCCAGGCGCTGAAGAGCACATGCCGGTCGGTGGTCCGGGGGCGTCGTCTTCGGGAGCTCGCAATCCCTCCCCCGGGGTGTCGGTCATTGAGGCGATGCAGCATGCGGTTCCCGAGGTCAAAGCCCCCGAAGCCTCGGGAGGTCGTAGCGAGACGGCGCCCGACTGTTCACCACAGCCAGGCACCCCTGAAGTTGTCCCTCCAAGCTCTTCTTCGGCCCCGCCTCGCACCGGCCGTCACGTCCAGCGCTTCGGTCGGCTTTGTGTGGACTTCAAGGAGCTCCGCAAGAGGAAAGGATCCCCGAGCAGCAACAGCATCTTCGGGTCGTTGAAGCGGCGGAAGTACTTTGCTATCGACGAGTAAGTAACTGCACCTTGTGATTTCTTGATTGCTGCCTTCCTTCCTGACGCTAGCTCTTCAGGACCCCTTCTGCCAGGGTCGTTGGGTCCCTCGTGAAGCAATCCTCGCCTTCCTCGGCACCCCCACTGGCCGTGTGCACCCCGAGCCTGTGCGCCGTGCCCAGAACCGGGTTGGCAAAGGGGGTGCGCTCGCCTTCCTGGAGCCTTGAATCTGTGGCTTCGCTGCCCTTCCTGCACGCTCTGGCTTGGAGCCTGGCTGCCGTTCCCCGATCTCCTCCTCTGGTTATGGACATCAACTGGTTGGCTTCATCTTTCGGCTCCTCCTCAAGCAGCAGGCTGCGTCTGGCCGGAGCTTCTCGCGAGGTCGGGCCGGTGCCTGGAGCGGCACCAGCCCCCAGCCCCCCTGCCGAGAGGCGGTGCGCCACTTGATGTCCCGCCTGCAGCCCCCGAGGTGGAGGACGAGGTGGGTCGCGCGCTCGAGTCTGAGCGCGGGCGAAGCGTCGTTCGCCATGAGCTCTGCCAAGAGGCGATGGGTGCGATGAGCCGACTTGGTGAAGAACTTGTGGGCGTCGACTCGCGCCTTGAGGCTGAAGGTCTTCGGCTGGTGGAGGAACGGCGTAAGAAGGTCCGGACTACGCTGCAACAGGACAGGTCGGCTCGTCAAGAGCTCGATTAGCAATTTGGCCTCCGTCCTAGCCACGATCAGGTAGTGGCATTTGCACCACGCGTACATAATTACGCATTAGAAATCCCATGGGCATCGACGGAGGCACATCTAGCTTGTGGTCCACTGTTCTGTTCGACCGATCCCGGACACACATATACTGTCAATATTTCCTTTTTCATTTTCAGATTTATTTTACATAGGCCTTCTTTGATGGCCCGACCACTGATTCTGTCAAAGGATAAAAACACCAGTATGGCAAGAAGCACAAACGTATAGGGGAAGCTCTAGAGGTCAATTCAACGACCACTCTACCTATTGCCAGGACCCACACGCAGCTCGCCCTTGGTCATGGCATGTTAAATAGCCAGATTGCCTGTCGCATTATTTGTATTACGCATTAACCCACTTATAATGGAAACAGATCGTGGCTCAAGTTTAAGGGCCCAAGATATCGCCTCTGCTTTCTTTCTGTTTTCCTTTAATAACTTATCTTCTAGCACCCGTACATTTTGGTATGTTTCATATTTGCCAAGGGCTCCCAGGCGCCCTACAATACGGCAACAAGTGTGGACACTTTTTATAGTATAGTTCGGCACCCCTTATTTAGCATTATATGCATTGGCTCTGAATCATGTCTTTGGTCAATAGTTGGGTTGCCCGGCTCCTGTGCTTGCTACCTTATGTTTCGCTATATCGGCTAAGGTAGTAAAGGGAGCACTACTGCGATTGTGCCCTGGTTTATCCAAAGGAGCACCTCAGTAGAGAAAGCCGAAAACTGACTGTCATGATGCAGCGAGAGCCGATCAGCTGTTCGGAGGTTACAAATCATTGGAGATTTCTTCTGCGTTGTGCGAAGGATCGACACTTCCCGATCAGACGCTCATAGCACTCTAGTTCGGAAACTAGGGGCTGCGTCAATGTTTTTATTGTCGAACTCCTATGGCTAAGTGAGGGCGTTAAAGCCGAATAGTCTGGTTGCCTGGTTCGTTGCACTAAACAACTCCTTCAAGGACCTTATAATTGGATCAATATAGTTTAGATTCCACCCCGAACACCTCCGTACTACCTACGTGGGGGCAAAAGTCGACGACTGGCCAACCCTCATATTTCATATAAACACGGCCGCACAGGAGGTAAAATTAAAAACATAACAATCATTATATTACAAACCCACTTTGTTTCACCATACAAGGCAAAGACAACACGAATATATCGAATATATTCATTCAAAAATAATGTCCTGTCCACACTTCACTGCTACAATGCGAGACCCCTCCTGGACATCCGTGAAATAGCGCTCGGGTGTGCGGTGCTCCTTGCCCTCGGGCGGCCCTCGGGCCAGCTCGACGGCGTTCATCTTCACCCACCACATCTTGCAACGGGTGAAGGCCATACGAGCACCCTCAATACAGGCCGATCGCTGGACGATATCCAGCCAAGGACAGGCGTCAACCATCCGCCTCATGAGTCCGAAGTAGCTGCTGGGCATAGCTTTGGCTGGCCATAGCCGGATTATCAAATCCTTCATGGCTAGTTCGGCCACTCTATGCAGCTCCACCAGCTGTTTCAGTTGATCGGTGAAGGGCACGGGATGCTCTGGCGCAAGATATTGCGACCAGATGAAAGTGCGTTATATCGACTAGAGGGGGGTGAATAGGCGATTTTTATGAATTCTTCACTGAGGAATTTCAGGGTGAGGAAATTCCTAAGCGAAGAACTACTTGCAGCGGAATAAGTACTCAGATGTAATCATAACAGAACACAAGCATGGTCATCATGATGAAATGAAAACACGCACAAAATACAAAAAGCGTAAACACAGGATAACACAGGATAAAGACAAACAGACTGAAGAAATTGGACTGAGGAAATTGAGAAAGTCTTCAGTCAAAGTCTTCAAACAGATATGAACAAGCACACAACAACTGTAATGAGGAAATGAAAGAGTTGAGGAAATAGAACCAGTAGGCTTGGTGAAGACAATGATTTGGTAGACCAGTTCCAACTGCTGTGACAGTTGTACGTCTGGTTGGATCGGCTAGGTATTTAAACCTGAGGACACACAGTCCTCACCGTATTCTCCTTCTGCTAAGGTCACACAAACCTCGCCCAATCACTCGTGGTAAGTCTTCAGGTGACTTCCAAACCTTCACAAACTCGGTCACTCGGCGATCCACAATTTCCTCAAGGATGCTATAGACCATGACGCCTAACCGTCTGAAAGATGCACAGTCTTCAAAGGTAACAAGCGTTGGATCCACGCATGATCAATCTCTTCAGTAATGCTCAATCACTTAGGGTTTGTAGGTGTTTGGGTTTGGGTTTCCTCACTTGATGATTTTCGCTCCAAGTCCTCGGAGGATGGGATGCTCTCAAATGACAAGTGCCCGTTTCTCTCGGAGCAGCCAACTAGCTAGTGGTTGTAGGGGGTGGCTATTTATAGCCTAGGGAGCAGCCCGACATGATAAGACATAAATGCCCTTCAATGATATGACCGTCAGGTGGGTAGATATTTTGGGACAACTGGCGCGTAGCACAGCAACGGTCGGATATTTGAGGCTCAAGTTCCTCAGGGATATCATGTTACTCACTGTGTAGGCAATCCGCACTGGCGAATTCCTAACTCCTCAGTCAGAACAAATTCCTCATCGACCAGAAGAACTTCGTCTCTGTCACTGAAGAAATTGACTGAACTGTATGAGATTTCCAATGGCTTCACTCGAAGGGATTGGTAGGTGTAGGATTTTGAGTTGAGCATCACATGGAAATTTTTCCTTAGTATTTCCTCGACCCCCTTTAACAGTACGATGTTTCCTATGACTCAAGAAAGAGAAAATAAAACTACAAAAACAAAAGTCTTCACGCTTCATGTTCCTCGAATGAATGCCAAGTCTTCAAGGCCACACCAATTTCTTCACTTTCAAAGTCTTTAGAAAGTCTTCAGGAATCCAAAGTCTTCAATCGAAGAACTTCATTTTTAGGGGTCGATTTTCTCTGTAAATACCAAACTCCTCATAGACTTATAGACATGTGTGCACTCATAAACACATTAGTCCCTTAACCTATAAGTCTTTTTTTATAGAAAGACTGTAAGGGAACCCCCTACAGTATAATTGGTGCAACAAACCCAAATTGCAAGTACCATGCCTTGAACTTGGGTGGGTGGGAAGGCATCAATCCCTCCCCACCACTAGGCTATGCCTTAGTCTGCAACCTATAAGTCTTCAATACACCAAAATCACTAAGGGGCACTAGATGCACTTACAATCTCCCCCTTTTTGGTGATTGATGACAATATAGGTTAAGTTTTCAATGGGGATAAACATATGAAGTGTAAATACTGATATTGAGGCATTTGATTGCAAGATATAGAAGAACTCCCCCTGAAGATGTGCATAGTGAGGAATTTTCTTTTGAAGCAATGCACATTTGAAGATTAGAATCATGGAGATCTCCCCCTATATCTTGTAATCCATACACGCATTTGACATATAAAATGAAGAATTTGAAATGAATGAAGAAATATGGTGACTGATGTAATTCAACATGCGTGCATTAACATTAATGAAAAACAAGCATGCATAAAATCTCAGCAAAAGTATCAGACCACCATAGAGTTTAAGTTTACAACTCGATCAAATAAAGTCTTGGAAGAACGAGAGTTGTAACTTAGCAAAAAACGCCCATATAGATAGACCCACTTGAATACTAACTCAACCCCTTTGTCATCGAGTGACCAAAAGGATCAAAAAATGAGGACTAACCTGAAGAATATCAAGATGATGAAGGAGCGCCAACGTTGTTGGGGTCGGTTGTTGAAGTAGGTCATGCCGAAGTGTCGTCCAAGTCTTCATGTTCATCGGTTTCGCGTGATGAAGAATATGAGCTGGCCACCAAGGAAGGAACCTTGACCTTCTTGAATTTCTTCGGTGGAGGAGCAGACCAGTCAAAATCCTCCTTGAGACCCATTTGCTTCAGATCTTCTTCACCATACAGATGTGACAGAATAGCCTAGGTGCGACCGAAAACTTCATGGAGGTAGAAATGGTTTTTCTTCACTGCATTGTGTGTAGCAGTCATGTTGTGAAGAATAGAACCAAACAGACACTTAAGCCATTTATGGTTTCGATCCACCTTCTGGTGAAGACTAAGAAGAAGCTCACGGTTAGTCATCACTCTTGGAGCCGTGGCTTGAGGATTTGGCTTGGATGCATTGGCAGCAGAATCATGAGTGGCAGAGTCATCATTGGTGGAATAAGATGCAGCTTTGCAAAACTGACCATCTAATGGACGAATGCCTTCATCAATAACAGCAGTGGCCTTGCCCTTTTCATCAGCTGAGGAAAACGTCCGCTTGAGGACTTCAATTGGGGGCAAGTAGCTGAGGTGATTTTGAAAATTAGCCTTGTAGTTGAGTGAAGACCTTGTTCTGAGGAATCTCATAATCCATGGAGCATAAGGCTTCAACTCAAACGGAGAGAGTGCAACATTTGCCAGAGTCCTCATGAAGAAATCATGATAATTGACAGGGATGCCATGAATGATGTTGAATAGCAGATTCTTCATGATGCCAACAATTTCCTCATCACATGAATCGTGGCCTTTGATTGGACTCATAGTCTTCGTCAGAATGCGATAGACAGTTCTTGGTACATACATCAATTCCTTCACGAGGAATTTGGTCCTTGGGGCTTGACCGGGCTTTAGTGGCTTCATTCGCACTTGCATGTAATGGGCAGTGAGCTCAGGCTCCTGGTACAGGCAGCGAGCTCCTTCAAGGGGTGGACTGATGGGCAGGCGTGAAGTAATTCAGAGGCCGGTGCCTTATAATGAGTGTTATCGGTCATCCAGTCCAATACCCAAGAGTTGATATCATCAGCGTCGCCTGTGATGTGTAGGGTTGCATAGAATTGAAGAATGAGCTCTTCATTCCAATCACAAATATCCGTGCAAAAGTTGAGCAGTCCAGCATCATGAAGCACACTGAGAACTGGGGTAAAGCAAGGCAGTGATTCCATGTCCACGTGAGGAATATGCTCATGGTCAAAGAATTTGTCCTTGTTGAAGAGCAGTGAAGAATAAAAATTTGCTTGGCTGGCAGTCCAGATCCGCTTACTGAGCAGAGTCATATGGGTTGAAGTCAGTGAAGAAAACATGCTCGCCGAAGAAGTCATCAGCCTTGAATTTCTGCTTCTTCGAGAAGGGATCCTTTGGCTTGGGTTGAGGAGTATCGGTCAATTGCATCACCACCTCAGGAATCGTAATCTCGGGTTCCACAGGCTGAGGAATTGCAGGTTCTTCTTCAGTGACAGCCTGGGTCTTCAATTCTTCTTAACATTTTCATCAGCACTAGTTGCTGGAATCTCTTCATGGACAGACAGGGTTGCACGAGGTTCTTCAGATCCCACTTGAACTTCAGAGGGGACTGAGGAATTTGTTGTAGTTGTGTGAATAGAGGAGAGTTGGGGTGCTGACTTTCCCAAAAGTCATCATTCAGCACTGGTGTTGTACATCCAATGTCCACATCTTCATCTTCACTCTTTTCCTCAACGCCGGCCTCTTCAGCAGTGAATTGAGGCAAGGGCGATGAGACTATTGGGGTTGAAGGGATTGCATCCGCTTCAATTTCTTCATCCAACTGCTCTGACGAAGCAGCAGAGGAATCTCTTCATCTGATTCACTTGGAATCACGTATTCTTCATCAAAAGGAACAAGGTCCTTTGATGACATGGATGAGACCGGAATAACATCAATTGGATTTGCAAAAGAGCTGGTCAAAGGCTTCATCTTCTTCGGAGCTGAAGAATCTGATGAAGTTGATACTTTCCTTTTCTTCACTACTGCACGCTCTGCAGCCTTGGTCTTCTTCACATCTGATGCAGATGGAAGGATCGGAGTTGAGGTAGGTGCAGGAGGAGCAGAGGAATTTGGTTAAATTACTTCAGGCACAACTGATGCAGTTGCCCTGACTTCTTCCGTTTCTTCAGGCGCAACACTAGTGGTTGTCCTGGCAATTTCTTCAGCGGCTGGAATGCAGTCATCAGCCCTGGTGCTCTGAGTTTCTTCAGCAGCCTGAATGTCATCAGCGGTGCTGGCATTTTCTTTAGTCGGCCGAGCAGATGCCTCAGCCTGAGGATTTTGTTGTTGTGTTGGGGCTGCAACATTTGAAGTAAACTTCTCAGTTAGATTCACAAACCTGACTTTGGCTCCAAGCCAGTCAGTGCGGTATACGTCAAATTCACCACTGAGTTTCTTGATCTCAGATTGAATAGTGACAAGTTCTTCAGTTGTCATAGAGACAATGTTTTTCCTCAGGAAGCGCTCCTTCTTGTACTGCACTTTCTTGATCTACCTGGCCTTTTCAAATTTCCATTTTTCTTCTTGAATGAAGGCAGTCAGCATATGACTTTGGCTAGGAGTCAACTTGAAATCAGGCATAGGAGTGTTGGGGTCCTTGTGCCAGAGATCGATGTAACCAAGGATCAACTTTGGATCCAAAAGTAGAGGCACATTTGTGCCTTTGGCTCTAGCGGCCTTGAGCTGCCTGTCTCTGATGATTTCGGCAAGTTCTTCCTCATCAGCTTCGTCTTCATCAGACGACACTTGAAAAGCGACCTGCTTCTTGCGAGGACTTGGGCGAGAACCTCGTCCAATAGTGGCCTTTTTCTTCAGCAGAGAGGGGCCAGTTGATGAATTTGGTGCAGCTGAGGAACTAGCAGAAGCTCCTGAGGCAATAGAGATGATTGTTGTCCTTTGGCACGTGGCGAGATGCACAGGTGCTGAGTATTTTGTCGGAGGAGCTGAGGACTTTGGCGGAGGAGCTGAGGACTTGGTAGGAGCTGGAGCAGCTTGAGAAATTGGCCGTGAGGGCTTTGAAGAATCTGGCCGTGAGGGCATTGCTGAGGAACTTAGCCGTGAGGGCATTGAGGGTGAAGCACTTGGCTTATGAGCAGGCTTCTTTGCCATGGCCTTCTTTGGCTTAATTGCAGAGGCCCCAACAGTTGCAGCAGCATCAGAGTCTTCATTAAATTTCCTCACTTCTTCTTTTGCCTGTTTGGCCAGCTTGGCCTGGCACTTGGCCCATTCATCAGGATAGTCCTCACCACGCTTGAGGCTTGTGGGATCAGCTTCTTAGCCAGGTGCCAATGGAGGTCTTGGGCATGGAGGATTTAGAGCGATTTTCTTCATATACTTGGGAGTAACATATCTGTACTCCCTCCACTCCCGTGCCCATCTCCTCTCAATCTTTTGAATGTGCACTTTGCGCTGATTTTTATCCTCCTCAGGGGGTGTGCAGTGTCCAACATAGATGTCATCAGGGATCTCAAATGCTGTGTTGACCTCTGGCCTCTTTCCTCCCTTCTGTGGCTTCTTACCGTCAGCCATTTTCTTCAGCTGAGGAATATGAACAACTGAATTTTTTGAAGAGGTGTGCAACTTTTCTTAGAGGAACGCTGCAAATGAGTTAAGTTGATGAGAACCTAGTGATTTAGCAGCGGACGTGAGTACCTGTGAATTGAGTTGGGAGGAATTTGGAGAGGCCATATGCGTTCTCAGAGGTTTTTCAAAAAGAACAAGTTTGAAGAATTTGACCAGATGAGTCTTGAAGAATTTCACTAAGCGTTCTTTGTCTTTGATTCTAGAGTTATACAGATTGAAAATCCACACAATTGAGGAATCTTGAAGAAAATGTTGCTTAGGGAAATAGATCAAGAACAGATGACATGTGAGGTGTTTAGTGAGTGAGGATTTGAAGAATAAAACACCTTTGAAAATTTTGTAGAAAACATTTGAATCAAAGCGGGTAGTAAAAATAACTTTTAATTACCCTAGCCAAGAACACGATGAACTGGGAAGTGTAGATGTGAAGTTCGTCAGTTCAGATCTTCCACACCCTAACTCGGCAGAGGAAGACAGCTACGGTGGCGGCGGAGTGAAGAAATCCGCAGTCGGCGCGAGTACGACGGCGATGAGGTCGAGGCAGTGAAGCTCTTCCTCACCGGCGACGATGAAGTAGCAGCGACGCTAGGGTTTGAGAAGCTCGAGCGGAAGAGAGGTCGAGCAGAGTAAAAGTGAAGTGAGGAAGGGGAGGGGTATTTATAGTCGAGGTGAAAAACTGTTCACCCAAAGAATTTGGACGAACGTGCCCCTGAGCCTTCTCATTCGTTTGACATGTGTCACCCACGTACTGAGAGGTGGCGATCGTGTGAGATCATGGGTGAATAGATAAGTATTATCGTGGGATGTGGAACGGTTTGAGCGGCAAAAGCCGAAAATTTAGATAAGATAAGTTTTAAAGTTTCGTTCGCAAATTCTTCAGCTGAAAAGGACATAGTGAAGATTTTGAACGAGTTTCAAATAGAACGCACATGAAGAATTTGTGAAAAGACCGTGTTGAGTCTAGCATAGAGGGGGAAGGGTCCAATCACATTCACTTAGCAGAAAAAACAACTTGAATAATTATCAATAAGTGAATGTTGTAGAGGACATAAACTCATATATATATATATAACAGAGCTATTCTGTTATTAGTAAAAGAATAATATTATGTTACCCTCGCACCCTATATAGGAACGACGAATCTAACGTAAGAAGCCCACCCACCCAATTCTTCCCGACCCGAAAACAAAAAGGGGGGAAAAGCCCCACCCCGCACCTATCGTCTTCAACCCCACGACGACCGGCGCCCCCGATCCAGCCCTGCTTCCTGCCGACACCCGAGCCCCCTCCCACCAGCTCGCGGCCGCCGTGACGAGCCCCCTCCCCACCAGGCGTCGCCGCCGCGACGAGCCCCCTCCCACCACCGCGCTGCCGCCCACCTCGAGCCCCCTCCCACCGCCGCGGCGCCGCCGCGACGAGCCCCCTCCCACCACCGCGCTGTCGCCCGCCCCGAGCCCCTTCCAAGCAGCGCCCCGTCGCCGTCCCCTAGCCCCATCCTAGCAGCGCCCCGCCGCCGCCCCGACCCCCCTTCCACCTTGGACCTCCCACCTCCCTGGACCAGCTCTGGCCGTCCTCGAGTTCGCCTCCTCTCTCGCTGGTAATCGACGAATCTATTTATGAGCATATTAGTTCGTCATTTCATCACATCGTCAGTTCGCCACAGCCACCGCCCCTCCATCCACGCAACCTCACCGCGGCCGGTACACAACCACCACCCCTGTCCGTTCACAGCCACCACCCCTGTCCGTTCAACTGTACAAGATGTCCAGGCCGAGGTACGTGTTTGCTCGTGTCGAGTGATGAAACAGAGAGGGCTGGATGAATGGACGCTAACTCGGATGTATTGCTTAGAAGCGGTGCTTGAACCCAATTTGAAGAGTGAAATCCATAGATGTTTTTGTATTGTTATACATAAAAAACCAAAAAATTTAGTTCACCTTTGTGTGTGTTTTGGAGATCATCTTACATTTCAAACACCAAACCGACACTGCTGGAGGTTCACCATTTTATGTTTTTTCAATTCATCTTAAAAAGCATAAAAAACTATGTGTTATTTTATCATTCACACAAGTTCAGATATACATGCTGCACAAGTTCAAAAATCTGAAGAAACAAAGCTCAAACCAAGTTCAAAAATTGTTTCCTTCATAAATTATTTGTTTTTGGTTAATTCGGTATTATGGACAGTACAAATGCACATTGTTTTGTAGTACATGTGTATATTATGATTGTAATTGTGACTTGGAGTTCAGAATAAAGATAACAAGAAGGTACATAGAAGAACCCAAAAACATTCGGTAGTTCTTGAAACCTAGAAGACAAGCTTTTCATGTGTATTTGTCACTATTCCTGTGAGTACCATTTTTTTAATGTTTGTTTTGTGCTCCCGCGTATGTATTTAGGCAGTACAAACACATCGTTATAGTGGGTACAGATGCAGCACCATGGGCAGTACAAACACATTGTCATAGTGAGTACACATATGGGCATGTGGCACCTTGGGCAGTACAAACACATCGTCATAGTGAGTACAGATGTTATGCAGTATGCATCTTTTTAATACAAACTTTTTAAAAGTTTCTTTCTGAACTTCTCCCAATTAATATGCATGAACTTGATTATCTTTTTAACATGTACTTGTATCAGCTTCTTAGATTTTGTGTGTCTGCTTGTAACACAATCAGTTCAGATCTCGAGAGACCACAAGTTCAAGTTCACTAGTATTTATAAATGCTGGTAGCACTACTAGTATTTACAAATTTTTACCTAAGAACTAAGCTTGCATGTTGTTACTTCTATGGAGGCACTGACCTCATAATTTTTTTGGACCAACCGCTGACCTGAGAATTAGACATGGTGCTCATTGTATTCTCTCAATCTTGATTGTCTTGCAGTGCTTATAAGCTTGACATCTTTGATGAATCTAGCCCGAACTGAAGCTTGTCGGCGAGCCGGGCGCTGGGCCAACCACAAGGCTATGCCGCCGGGCAGGGCGCTAGACGGCCGCCGAGCGAGGCATGAGCCTTTTCGACCCAATTTCCAGGTTCAGCGCCAAGGATCTTGCTGTCGGGTGCGCGAAGGTGCTAGCTAGCCTCTGCTTCCATTTTCTTCAAAAGCTCTGCTAACCCATTGGCCACTGATAAGATGACTTCGCTTCCAAGTAGCCGCTCAAAGTAGTGGTCATTTAATGAAAATGTTTCCTATAAAACCAGTTTCTAATGTTTACATGTACATGCAGAATATGCAGTATGCTGTTCCATTTTTGATTGAATTGAAACCACGTAAAATGCAAAGACTTACGACAGTCACTGAATCAGTAGTACCATCCATTTTATTCGCATAGAGACAAACCCGTACAGATGTAAAATGTTATGGAATGGATGTAGTAGCTGTTATGACTTATGAGGCACCAGATATTTCATTTTCTTGTGCAGTTGTGGCTCCACGTTGTTGACCTCCCAGAAGTACCTTCACTATGCCCTGAATTTTACTAGCTCAAGTGTCATGCTATTTCCTATTTGCCTTTGTGTCACAATTACTTTGTTACATTACATCAGAGAAGGTACTACATATATCCTAGGAGTATGTTGTTCTTTTGTATATTGAACTGAAAACCAGTTAGTGCAAAAGTCTAGAACTACAACCATCAAAGAAGTGCCAGTATCTTCGTTCTGTTAGAAATATATGCATTTTTGTCTATATAAAGGACAACAAAAATATGTGTTGTATGTTCAAAGAACCTAAGATGTTCAGGAAAGAGTTTCAAAATAAAAAGGTTCTAGCAGGTCATATATTGAATCTGAGAAAGTTCGGAGATGAACAATAAATAATTATAATAACAACAAAGAAAAAATTACTGATTGGTTTACTCTAAGTTTCCATTGTTTAAGTTCAGCTCAATTTGTAATTTAAGTTCAGTTCATAAGAGTGCTTGTAATCAATTAGATTGGTTTGACTTATGTTCCATGAATTTCTAGTACCCTAATAGACTTGGTAGTGACATGAGCTCCCTCTCCACCACTCCAGGATTTGCAACGCTGTCCTAGTCCAGCCCCATGGCATACATTAACTTAGTTGTTATAGTTGTTATAGCAAAAACAGTACAGAACTCTATTTATTTTTATTTTTGAACGTATGATGTTACTATACATTAACTTGGTTGTTCTTTTTACATGAACTTGTACATTGCCTTGTTAGGTCGTGCGTCTACTACCCAAAAGTCCGCAATAGTTCAACGGAAAATGTCTACATCTGTTAGAACTCAAAAAGACCATAAGTACGGAGTAAGAAAAAGATCACCGGCACTTTTGGTCCATGCAAGCCGTCAGAGGAAGAAAATTGTTTCTTCATTCTGTTCAGGTTGCTCTAGGATTTGTCAATGTTCTGGAGGGAAGTAATTAACTTGGGGTTTGGAGTGGTACCTACTGTGTCACCAAATATGTGTTGAATAGTTCTATTCATCTCCATACATAAGTTCAAAGATTTCAGATTTTCCCTAGTGGTTGATCGGAGGGATGTGTATTGATGTACCTTTCCTGCTGGATCCTTCTTTTAAATAAATGTTTGTTGTTTTTTACAGGAATAATTATTTGTCGTATGTGATGTGATCTGCAAACTATGTATCCAGTTTTGGTTCTTTTTGTTTTTCTAACATAGTACAAAACATTTAATGATCCATTATATCTAGATCTATTTGAAACCTTGATTTAATTTTAAATGAAAAGCACAGAATTTTTCATATGTACTTGTACATATGCTTATCATGGTTGTGCATGTGCTACACAAAATATTTGAAGCAATTTTGCAAAGATTATATTTCCATCGGTTCATACTCAAAAATACAATAAGTTCAGAGAAAACAAAAAATAAAGTTTGAAGTTGAGAAACATGGGATGTTTGCTCATATTGAACGGCCACACATGTATTATATCATACATGTGTGGCCGTTCAATATGTATTACATGATCAGTTCTTGGAAAAGAAGAACACAATAGTTCAGTCAAAAACAATGATCAGTTCGATACTGTTCTCTCCTGCCTATTTTGGTTCATGTTCACGAATCGACAAAAATTGTACGGAAAATGTTCTATTATTACTAGCATATAAGTACAGAAAAAAGTTGAACACGACGTTCCAGATAAGTTTGGGAAAAAAGCTCAAACAAAAAAAACCTATGGAAATTCAAAATGGTAAAAGTTCAAGTGGTAAAATGAGAGAAGTCCAGAATATTGTCCAAAACAATGTTGAGTTCAAAAGAAAACACAAAACATTTTTGTTTTATTACAAATATTATTCAGTTCAACGGTATAAAATATGCAAGTTCGGGCATGATGATACCACTGTGAAGTTACGAGAAAAATTATACTGAAAATACAGAGTAAAGTCTAGTATGTGGAAACACGTTCAGTACAAAACCATATGGACATCAGTTCAAGTACTCTTTTTTGGAACCTTTCAAAATTACTCTCTGAAGAATACATCTGTACAAACGCACACGTAGATCAGTACAAGTACTCTGTTTTTTCTGACGGAAAAATAGCACGATGGGTCTCACTGTAATCCAAATTTCTCTTCAATGGTTGCGAATTTGAGAAAACGTTTAACATGACTAAGTTTCCTATTTTCGATATCTTTCTAACAATATATTATTTGCCTCATTTCGACAAACTTTTAAAAAATCGCGTTCGAAATCAAATTTGACCGTATTCGATTTCGTTTTTAAACCATAAGGAATTAGAAAAACATATCAATACGAAAAAGTTGCGCATTTTCCATAGCTTTCTAACGCCGTATCATTTGCATCGATCTGACAAACCGTTTGCACAAAATCGCAAAAATACGTTTCTCCCAGAATTTCACCGTTTTTCTAATTACTTTTAAATCGTATAGAATTAGAAAAAACGATAGATATATGGAAGATGCGGATTTTCACCAGCTTTCTAACGCCATCTTATTTGCTCAATTCCGACAAACCGTTTGAAAATCGAGTCCAAAATACGATTCGCTTTTTCAGTTTTGAAAAAAATGATTTTTTCAAAACTGTTCTTAAACTGTGATGATTTTGCAAAAAAGATCCTATATATTTGTAATGTAGATGTCAAGAGATTTCCAATGATATATTACACGCCCCATTCCGACGAAACACGATCAGTTCGACGAGATGAAAATCATCAGTACAACCGCCTGAAACCATCAGTTCAAGTAGGGTAACAGAATTCTGTTACGCGAAACAGAATAGCCCAGATGTATAGCCAATGAAGAACAACGATGGAAATGGTGAAGACAATGCAAAGTTGAAGAAAACGAACAACTGAGGAATTTCAGAACTGAGTAAAAACTCAAATTGAAGATTTTCAACTTTTGGTGGTGGCGTGACCCACCATATTAGATTGATGATTTCAGACACCGCGTACAATTGTCGTAGGGTTCTGAGAATTAAATTCTTCGTTAATTTCTTCACACTTAGAGTGTTAGTCTTCATTGATTGAAGAAAAACATTTCTTCGTGTGTTGCACATCTAAGTCATCAATTTTGCATAAGTGTTAGGATGAGTGTCCTTTTCAAAGAACATTCGAAGATTCAAGGATATTTAGCTCAGACCTCAACTTGCTAAATCTCTTCTCGTCCAAGGGCTTAGTGAAGATATTGGCTAGCTGTTCTTCAGTCCATACATGCTCAATAGAGATGTCGCCCTTCCACACATGATCACGAAGAAAATGATGACGAATTTGAATGTGCTTTGTCTTCGAGTGCTGAACTGGGTTGTGAGCAATCTTGATTGCACTCTCATTGTCATAGTAGAGAGGCACATTCTTCATGTTGACGTTGTAGTCCTTGAGAGTTTGCTTCATCCACAGCAACTGAGCATAGCAAGAACCAGCAACAATGTACTTAGCTTCACCAGTAGACAGTGATACGCAGTTCTGTTTCTTCGAGGACCAACAGACCAAAGATTGTCCAAGGGAATGGCATGTGCCTGATGTTGACTTGCGGTCTACACGATCACCAGCATAGTCAGAGTCTGAATATCCAATGAGATCAAAAGCCGAGCCCTTGGGGTACCATAATCCAAGTGTTGGTGTGTGAGCTAGATATCGAAGAATATGCTTCACAGCCTTATGGTGTGATTCCTTCGGTGTAGCTTGAAATTGGGCACACATGCAAACACTAAGCATAATATCTAGCCTAGATGCACATAAATACAATAAAGAACCAATCATGGAGTTGTATACCTTTTGATCGAAGTCAATACCATTTTCATCAGTGCATAGATGGCCATTGGTGGGCATAGGAATTTTGACCCCTTTGCAATCTTGCATGCCGAATTTCCTCAATACGTCCTTGAGGTATTTCTCCTGAGATATGAATATACCATTGCATTGTTGATGAATTTGAAGACCTAAGAAGAATTTCAATTCTCCCATCATAGACATTTGATATTCTTCACTCATCATATAGGCAAATTCATCACTATAACGTTGGTTAGTACAGCCAAAGATAATATCATCAACATAAATTTGGCACACAAACAATTCACCATCATAAGATTTAGTGAAAAGAGTTGGGTCAAGTGGGCCGGGTTTGAAGCCTTTCTTCATGAGGAATTCCTTCAAAGTATCATACCATGCCCGAGGGGTCTGCTTGAGGCCATAGAGGGCCTTATTGAGTCTGAAGACTTTGTCAGGATGCTTTGGACCTTCAAAACCTGGGGGTTGAGCAACATATACTTCTTCCTCAAGCTTACCATTGAGGTATGCACTTTTCACATCCATTTGATATAATGTGATATCAGGATGGTTAGCATAAGCAAGTAATATGCGAATAGCCTCAAGTCTAGCAACAGGTGCAAAAGTTTCATCGAAATCAATTCCTTCAACCTGTGTGTAGCCTTGAGCTACAAGCCGTGCCTTATTCCTCACCACAAGGCCATTTTCATCTTGCTTGTTGCGGTAGATCCCCATTGTGCCAATGATATTGTGCTTGCGAGGATCTGGACGATTGACCAGTTCCCAGACGTTGTTGAACTCGAACTGATGTAATTCTTCTTGCATAGCTTGAATCCACTTAGGCTCCAGAAATGCTTCATCTACCTTAGTGGGCTCTGTGATAGAGACAAAAGCAAAGTGCCCACAAAAGTTAGATAGACGTGAAGCTCTTGAGCGTGTGAGAGGACCTGGAATGTTGATGTCGCTGATGATTTTCTCAACTTGCACTTCGTTTGCAACGTGAGGATGAACGAGTTGTCGTTGAGGAATTTGATCAGCATTTTCTTCAGCACCATTTCTTTCAGGTGGATCAACATGATGTTCTTCACGTTCTGGAATGATTTCTTCAACAGATTCTTCGGTAGGAATGACATCCTCAGTAGCCTTGAACTTGATAGTTTCCTCAGGTGACTGTTCATCTAACACAGAAGGTGGGTGCTCTCTTTGCGAGCCATTAGTTTCATCGAACCGCACATCTACAGTTTCAACA
This sequence comes from Aegilops umbellulata, assembly GCA_032464435.1. Taxonomy (NCBI): domain Eukaryota; kingdom Viridiplantae; phylum Streptophyta; class Magnoliopsida; order Poales; family Poaceae; genus Aegilops; species Aegilops umbellulata. The sequence continues at coordinate 217,131,773 of CP136056.1, read as the reverse complement.
ACTTTGTGAAGAACATTCTTGAAGACTCTGTAGGTATGCGAGTCCTTTCCATAACCGAGAATAAAACCCTCATGTGCTTTCGGTGCAAATTTAGAACTGTGATGAGGATCTCTAATCCAACATTTAGCAGCGAAGACTTTGAAATAATTCGCATTGGGTTTCTTGTCAGTGAGGAGTTCATAGGCAGTCTTCTTGAAGAATTTGTGAAGATATACCCTGTTGATGATGTGGCACGCAGTATCAATTGCCTCAATCCAGAAATGACGAGGTGTCTTGTATTCATCAAGCATAGTGCGAGCCATCTCAACAAGAGTCCTGTTCTTGCGCTCCATGATGCCATTTTGCTGAGGAGTATAAGGAGCATATAACTCATGAGTAATACCAAGTTCATCAAGATAATCATCAAGACTAGAATTCTTGAACTCAGTTCCATTGTCACTTCTGATGTGCTTGATCTTCACACCAAAGTTGGTTGAAGCCCTCAAGGAAAATCGTTTGAAGAGTTCCTGCACCTCATGTTTGTAAGTGACAATATGCACCCATGTGCAACGAGAGTAATCATCAACAATAACAAAGCCATATAGAGATGCATCATTTGTAACTGCTGAATAATGATTAGGACCAAAGAGATCCATGTGAAGCAATTCAAATGGTCGAGTGGTAGTCATGATTGTCTTTGCTGGATGGTTGGCCTTTGTCATCTTTCCAGCTTCGCAGGCTCCACACAAGTGATCCATGAGGAATTTGACATTCTCAATGCCAATGACATGCTTCTTCTTCGCGAGCGTGTGCAGATTCCTCATGCCAGCATGACCAAGTCGTCGATGCCATAGCCAGCCTTCTTAAGCTTTTGCAAGTAGACATACGGCTGGTTGTGGTCCTGTAGAGAAATCAACAATATACAAGTCTCCTCTCCTAAAGCCTTCGAAGACTATGGAATTGTCAACTTCCATGATCACAACACCACGATACTTGCCAAAGACAACTACCATATCGAGATCACAAAGCATTGAGACAGACATGAGGTTGTATCCTAATGACTCGACAAGCATGACTTTGTCCATGTGTCGATCCTTTGAGATCGCAACCTTACCTAGACCCAATACTTGACTTTTTCCTTTGTCGGCGAAGATGATATGCTTCAGATGCAATGGAGATAAGGGAACATCCATCAATAGATTCTTATCACCGGTCATGTGATTTGTACATCCACTATCGACGACCCACTCATTGGCTTTGGGTTGATCATCTAGTAGATGAATTAGTGCAACTTACGAACTCATATACTTCATCAGTGAAGAATATGACATCAATTTCATCAGATCAATTTCATCAAGCAATAGAATAGATAAAGCAGTATGAGGACGTGAGAAATGAAAGTTCATTTCTTCATGATTAGCTTGCGTCCTTTCAGGCAATTTCAGGTCTCCAGCAAATTTTTCAGACGTTTAAGCACGTCTGGAGACCTGACCCTGCATAAGAGATTAGTTCCTTTTATTCACCACCCACATCTGAAGGGGTGGCAAAGAGTTCATCACTCTGCGAGCTCCATACGAGAAAGGTGGCATAGAAGCCAGTCCACTTCGTTTCACATAAGAGGAGTTAGGATAAGCATATGAATAAGCAGAGAAATTCTTCGAGGACTTATGAACATAATAATTAGAAGAATAATGCTCATATTCATAGCGCTTAGCTCCTCCCTGCAAAACAGAGGTGTTAGCACGATGATGTTCATATGAGGACTTTGATCCTTTTAAGGAATTAGATCCACGTGAGGAATTTGGTCCGTATGAGGACTTGGATCCATATGAAGAATTTGATCTGGGTTTCCTATTCTTCACAGGTGGTGTCATGATCACATTCACCTCAAGACTTTCAAGGCACCTTTTTGGGAACCCAGATTTTCTTCATAGGGGAACCATTCCTGCAATTAGTGCCAACATATCTAGCAAATACTTCACCATTCTGATTTTTGAACAGTTTATAGTTGGATTCAAATGACTCATCAGAAGAATGAGGAGATTCACATGTAAAGCCAGATAAAGTAGACAGATCTACTGGAAGTCCCTTTGCAGCAACCCATGAGGTTTTGGGATACTGCTCAGGCTTCCAATATGTTCCATCAGCATTGATTTTCCTCTCAAAGGCAATACCCTCTTTCCTAGGGTTCCTGTTGAGGATCTGCTTTTTAAGCACATCACAAAGAGTCTGTTGCCCTTTGAGGCTTTTGTACATGCCTGTCATGTACAATTCCTTTAGCCCTGCATCATCAGTGATACTAGCAATGTCGTCAGGTGAGGAATTAGTGATAGCAGAGACAAGTGAAGAATTTGTAGCATTTGAAGCATTTGAATATTCAGGTGAAGAATTAGGAGATTCACGTTCAATGCACTTCAAACATGGAGGAACAAATTCTTCCTGAGCAGTGCTGATTTGTTGAGCACGTAATGAATCGCGCCCCTTCTGAAGATCTTCATAACTCACCCTTAGCTTTTCAAGATCTTGCTTTATTTGAAGAAATTCATAAGAAAGCTTCTCATGATCAAATAAGAGAATGTTATGATGACCTTGAAGGTTGTCAAACCTAGAATGAAGTCTCTGAAGATTTTCAGTCAAGGTTTAGTGCGATCCATTTCTTCACCCAACATATCGTCACTTTTGTCTAGCATGTTTTGAACCTTTTCAAAAGCCTTTTGTTGTTTCACAACAATCTTAGCAAGTTTAGAATAGCTGGGCTTGAGGTTTTCATCAGATTCATCCTCACTCTATTCAGAGGAGGGATATTTGAGTACCTTGGCACCCTTTGCCATGAGGCAATAGGTGAGAGCGTAGTCATCATTGCCTTCATCAGCCTTGTTGGTGAAGCCATTTTCTTCAGAGTTGAAGATGGACTTGCTGACGAATGCAGTAGCGAGAGCTAGGCTCGCCACACCAGACTCAGACTCCTCAGATGCCTCCTCTTCCTCATGTTCCTCAGATTCAGCCTCAGAGTCCATTTCCTTGCCAATGAATGCCTGAGCCTTCTTGGAGCTGCTCTTCTTGTGAGATGAAGACTTCGAGGATTTTGATGATGAAGACTTTGAAAATTTCTTCTTCTTCTTTGAGTCATCAGAACTGTAATCCTTGTATTTCTTCTCCTTTGATTCCTTTTCCCACTGAGGACAATCTTGAATGTAGTGACCAGATTTCTTGCATTTGTGGCATAGCCTCTTCTTGTAGTCACTAGATGAGGAATCATTGCTCCTTGAGGATTTTCCAAAGCGACCACGTCTTGAGAACTTCTGGAATTTCTTCATGAGCAGTGCTAGCTCCTGGCTCAGTTCTTCAGGATCACCAAGGCTACTACCAGAATCTTCACCTTCAGATTCAGAGACAACCTTGGCCTTCAGGGCACGTGATCTGCCATAGCTCGAACCATAGAGATCTCTCTTCTCATAAAGCTGGAACTCATGAGTGTTTAGCCTCTCGAGGATATCAGTGGGATCAAGTGACTTGTAATGACCGTGTTCCTGTATCATCAGTGCCAGAGTATCAAATGAAGAATCAAGCGATCTCAGCAATTTCTTCACCACCTCATGGTCGGTGATGTCAGTGGCACCAAGTGCTTGAAGCTCATTTGAGATGTCAGTGAGGCGATCGAAGGTTTGCTAGACATTTTCATTGTCGAGTCTCTTGAAGCGGTTTAAGAGATTGCGAAGAGCGTCAACTCAAGAGTCACGTTGAGTTGAGACTCCTTCATTCACTTTGGACAGCCTATCCCAGATAAGCTTAACAGTTTCCAAAGCACTCACTCTTCCATACTGCCCTTTGCTCAGATGGCCACATATGATGTTCTTCGCTTGAGAATCGAGTTGCTTGAATCTCTTCACATCAGCAACATTTAGAGAAGGCGTGACTGAGGGAACACCATTTTCCACAACATACCAGAGATCGTTATCAATTGCCTCAAGATGTATTCGCATCTTATTCTTCCAGTAGGGGTAGTCTATTCCATCGAAGGTAGGACACCCAGCAGAGACCTTGATCATACCTGCGGTCGACATAACTAAAACTCCAGGCGGTTAAACCAAAATCACACAGAACAAGGGAGTACCTTGCTCTGATACCAATTGAAAGTGCGTTATATCGACTAGAGGGGGGTGAATAGGCGATTTTTATGAATTCTTCACTGAGGAATTTCAGGGTGAGGAAATTCCTGAGCGAAGAACTACTTGCAGCGGAATAAGTACTCAGATGTAATCATAACAGAACACAAGCATGGTCATCATGATGAAATGAAAACAAGCACAGAGTACAGAAAGCGTCAACACAAGATCACACAGGATGAAGACAAACAGACTGAAGAAATTGAACTGAGGAAATTGAGAAAGTCTTCAGTCAAAGTCTTTAAACAGATATGAACAAGCACACAACAACTGTAATGAGGAAATGAAAGAGTTGAGGAAATAGAACCAGTAGGCTTGGTGAAGACAATGATCTGGTAGACCAATTCCAACTGTTGTGACAGTTGTATGTCTGGTTGGAGCGGCTAGGTATTTAGACCTGAGGACACACAGTCCCGGACACACAGTCCCCACCGTATTCTCCTTGAGCTAAGGTCACACAGACCTCACCCAATCACTCGTGGCAAGTCTTCAGGTGACTTCCAAACCTTCACAAACTCGGTCACTCGGCGATCCACAATTTCCAATTGGATGCTCTATACCATGACGCCTAACTGTCTGAAAGATGCACAGTCTTCAAAGGTAACAAGCGTCGGATCCACGTACGATCAATCTCTTCAGTGATGCTCAATCACTTTGGGTTTGTAGGTGTTTGGGTTTGGGTTTCCTCACTTGATGATTTCCGCTCAAAGTCCTCGGAGGATGGGATGCTCTCAAATGACAAGTGTCAGTTTCTCTCGGAGAAGCCAACCAGCTAGTGCTTGTAGGGGGAAGCTATTTATAGCCTAGGGAGAAGCCCGACATGATAAGACATAAATGCCCTTCAATGATATGACCGTTAGGTGGGTAGATATTTTGGGACAGCTAGCGCGGCGTCGGACACACTTCGCGGCAAATCATCAAAAGCCCCTGGAGAACTCCGAATCCGGGTTAGTAAAAGGTACTTCCTCTTCGCATATTTGCTTTGCACACTGAATGCCTTACGCGCAACAATCTTCCTCGCCTCCTGGACCTCTTGGAGGGCGCCCTGGGCCTCGTTCAGGGCCGTCTCCGTGCTCTGATGAGCCTTGGGGAGTTTGGCCTCTTTAGCCGACACGTCATGCTCCAAGGTCTCACACTTCTTCACCGCGTCGTGGAGCTCTTGTTGGACCTCTTTGACCCGGGCCTTGAGCTTCTTACGGGCAACCTGCTCCTTGACGGCCTTCCCCTCGGCTTCGCCTAGGGCCTTTTTCAGGGCATCGACCTTGGTCGTTGCTCCTATTTACATCAAGACTCTTCGGTCAATATATAACATCCTACTCTTTCCGAATACTTCTTGGGTTATTACATACCTTGATTCTCCTGGAGCTGCCTCTTCACCTGGCCGAGCTCCTCCTCGGCCTGCTACAGCCTCCGCTTAAGTTCGGAGACTTCGGCAGCATGTGAGGCCGCGGCCAGCAGCGACGCCTGCATATTCATTCCAGACAAATTTAGTTAGTTCCCTGCAATAAAGGAATGATCCTCTGTCCGGCTTTTATTTCCGAACACCGAACAGTGTCTCAGGGGCTACTATCTATACAGGGATTTTCTCCTTTTGCATCGCTTACCTCAAAACCTGTTAGCAAGCTGCTGCAGGCTTCGGTTAGTCCGCTCTTGGCAGACTGAACCTTTTCAATCACCGTGCCCATAAGAACACGATGCTCATCCACAATGGAAGCGCCTCGCAACGCTTCCAGCAGATCATCTGGTGCCCCTAGTTGGACAGGGGTCACCGGTGGAATAGGCATACACCCTTCTTTCGAAGGAGGTTGCGTGCCGGATTCCGGAGCCGTATCGGTCTCCGGAATCAAGTACGGTTGAGGGCCGAACTGAGTACGACCCTCCTCCCCAGTATCCCGGGGGATTGGTTCCCCCTGGTGTTCGGCGATGGGGGCTTCGCCTTCGGGCGCTTCTTGAGCCTCTCCCCGGCCTGGGAAGGTCCAGTGGGAGAGCACCTCATCGCCACCTTTGGCCTTGGGAGAGTAAGCGGTTGGCGGTGTCTCGCTAGCCATCTCCTTTGGGTCCAACGAACCTCTTGATGAGGATCACTGGGAGGTGTCGTGGGCCGGACAGCAATAGCATAAGTAGCCATATCAATACATTGAAATGGAGAGGCTGGACATATGGGTATGCGGGAGTCATAGCACTTACGAAGCAACTTGAGGCTTGGTGCGGGGGTGTCGCTCCGGACTACTATTGATGTCCCACACGGATTTGTCCACGAAGGAGCCCTTTCCCTTCTTAGACGTCCCCGCCTCCAGGCTCGTGGAGGCCGCCCTCTTCTTCCTACCCACATCAAGGGGAGGGTTGTTCTCCTCCTCCTCCTCATCGTTGTCATCTTCGGCGGCGGAGGAACGGGTCTTGTCTTCGGACGTCGGGTCCGAAGCACTCTTGTGAAGGGGGACACTTCACACCCCCTTGGCCTTCTTCGCCAGCGCTGTATAGGGCGCCGACACCAGCATCTTCGCTAAACGCGGAATGACTGGTTCTTCAGGTAGCGGAGCCGGACACTGGATCTGCTTCGCCCTCTCTATCCATTCCTGAAGAGGCGATGATAGTAAAAGTTCAGATATCCTCCTTGAAGCAAATAAGTAGAGGATGCGATAGAAACTTACCTTGCTGGCAGGATGGTTAATGTCGTGGCCACGATCTGAATCCGTGGCTGGCAGTATCTCGTCGCCCTTGAAGAGCAACTTCCAGGCATCTTCGTGAGTCGTTCCGAAGAGCCTCTCCAAGGTTTGGTGCCTCCTCGGATTAAACTCCCAAAGGGGGCGTTTTCGGCTTTGGCAAGGGAGGATCCGCTGAACCAGTATCACTTGGACTACATCGACAAGTTTGAAATTCTTGTCCACCATGCTTTGAACGCGCGTCTACAGCGCTATCAGCTCATCTGGCGAACACCAACTCGGCCTCTTCCCGACCCAGGAGGTGAGTCGTGTGGGAGCGTCGGAGCTAAATTTGGCAGCCGCGGCTCAGTTTGTGTCGCGGGGTTCTGTGATGTAGAACCATTGTTTTTGCCATTCCTTGACAGTCTCCACGAAAGTGCCTTTTGGATAGGAGACATTGGCCAGCTTGCTCACCATGGCTCCTCCGCACTCCACGTGCTGGTCGTCCACTACCTTCGGCTTCACGTTGAAGACTTTGAGCCACAGCCCGAAGTGGGGTTGGATGCGGAGGAAGGCCTCACACACGACGATGAACACCGAGATGTTGAGGAAAGAGTTCGGGGATATATCATGGAAGTCTATCCCGTAATAATACATCATCCAACGGACGAAAGGGTGGAGTGGAAACCCTAGCCCGCGGAGGAAATGAGGGATGAATACCACCCTCTCGTTGGGCTTCAGTGTGGGGACGACCTGCCCCTGGGCTGGAAGACGGTGGGCGAGTTCCTTCACCAAATACTCGGCCGCCCGAAGCTCGGCAATGTCTTTCTCCTTGACGGAGGAGACCATCCATTTGCCTTGACCTCCGGATCCGGACATGGTCGGATGCTTTTCGGAGATGGAGAAAGATGGGGACTTGGGCGCTGGAGCTCAAGGATGGAAGGGCAGAGGAAGGGGAAGGCGTGAGTAGATAAGGGCGAATTCTTATCCCCTTATAAAGGGTTGCGAATATCAAGCGCCTCCTCACTCGCCTTAAAACTCGCCTATTCCCAAGGGCTGTGTAAACAACATGGTTGGGTTACCCATACCCGTGTTGATGAGAATCCCGCAATAAGGGGACACAATCTCTGCTTCGACAAGAAGTGCCAATGGCAACCGCGTCTCAAAATGTGGAACGGCAGAACAAAACGGTCCGAAATTATGACCGGGCAGACGGGATGTCACGTTGCAAAAAGTTGTCGGCGGATTGGACTCGGGGAGTATTATATTCTCTCTATGATTGTCTGTGGTGTGTGACAGGTCCGGATACAATCATCGCGTCTGGAGACTACCTTGGAGTTCGGAAAGAAGGGAACCCGCCTTGCAATGCCGAAGACAAATCTGCGCACCGGACTCCTCGTCATTGAAGCCAGGTTCAGGGGCTACTGAGGGAGTCCTGGACTAAGGGGTACTCGGGCATCCGGCCTGTTAGCCATAGGCCGGACTGATGGGCTATGAAGATACGAAGACCGAAGACTGCACCCATGCCCGGATGGGACTCTCCTTGGCGTGGAAGGCAAGCTTGGCGACCGAATATGTAGATTATTTTCCTTTGTAAACGACCTTGTGTAACCCTAGATCCTTCCGGTGCCTATGTAAATCAGAGGACTTAGTCCGAAAAGGACAGATACTCATTACCGTAGTCATACAGGCTAGACTTCTAGGGTTTAGCTATTACGATCTCGTGGTAGATCAACTCTTGTAATACTCATATTCATCAAGATCAATCAAGCAGTAAGTAGGGTATTACCTCCATAGAGAGGGCCCAAACCTGGGTAAACATCGTGTCCCCTGTCTCCTGTTACCATCGACCTTAGACGCACAGTTCGGGACCCCCTACCCGAGATCCGCCGGTTTTGACACCGACACCCGTGGATGAACAGTGGGTGGTGGAGGCAGGAGGGGAGAGGCCGTGGATGAACAGTCGCAGGTGGAGGCTGGAGAAGGCCGATGGTGGATGAACAGTAGCCTGTGGAGGCTGGAGGAGGTCGATGGTGGAGATGAACAGTAGCCCGCGGAGTCCCGTTTTGCGGTACACCACACCCCTCCCGATGAACATGACCCCCTGTTTCGACCGTAGCTCTCCAACACAAGTCCGTTTCCTCCGTTTTGCGGTATGCCAGAGCCCTCCGATGAACAGGATCCCGTTTCGACCGTGGCCGGTCAAACACAAGGCCGTTTCCTCTATTCCACGATACGCCAGGCCTCGTTTCGATCGGTTGTTCCATCCAAGCCGGTTGGCTCCCGATGAACACGACGACACAATTTCTCCGTTCCGACCCAGCCATGTACACGATCCCTGGCCGTACGTATGCGCGAGTAGGCGTTCGAGACCCCGCCCATATGTACGTATGTAGCCGTATTTTTTGGCATGTGGCTGTATGTATGTGTACACGGTTTAGACGGGACAGTCTGAACTGCTACGTGGGGGCTCTACTATGACATGTGCCGCTACTTACTCGACGACGGTTCATCGTTGTAGAGCGACCGATCGACCAGTATGTACGTACACGTTCTCGACAAGACAGACAACGGTACATATGCTTCGACCGGGTGGGTCCCAGCTGTCGGATAATGATGCACTTCCTTGCGTGCGAAGATATAGCTGCTGGGACCCAACTGTCAGGGGGGAATCTTTTTGCCCATAATAAGGACGCACTTCCTTGCATGCGAAGATGTAGCTGGTAGGTCATAGCAGTCAGGCAGAGAAACATTATTTTTCAGGGTAAAAAGGATGCAGTTGCATGCATATGTCCATGGGCGTCGTGCGTCCCCACTGTCAGCCTCTCACGTATAGTCATCTTCCGATGACTCTCATTTGTTGACCATGTTGACCACACCGTGCCGAGCGCACCAAAGCCGGTGGACGACGGCGAGGCCCCGGACTGGAACGACCCGGAGATGGGGAAGACGCGAGAGTGGAGTCACAGATGGAGAGGAGTGGGAAACTTGACTGATTCGGGTGCGCGGCAGCACTGCCGCCCACGGGAGACAGGAGCAAGAATAGAGGTTGAAGAAGGAGCACGGCTGTTGGATCAACACCCAATGGTCTAGCTGCTAGAATCATTTGTTGATTAAGTTGACAAAACCATGCGTACACATCCGCTTAGTAGGCCCACAAGTCAGCCACCAAATCTGTCGGGTCCCAGCTATCATCGGGAGGAATAATTTTTTTCGCATAACAAGGAGGCACTTCCTTCCATGCGAAGATACAGCCAGTGGGTCCCAACTGTCAAGGAAAGGAAACATTTTTTTCAGCTTAATAAGGAGGAACTTTCCTTGCGTGCGACCATGGACCTCGTGGGTCCCAGCCGTCAGGCTCTCCACGTACAGTCCTCTTCTGATGACTCTCGTTTGTTGACCACGCCGCGTCGAGCGCAGAGAGGCGGTGGACGACGGCGATGCCCCAGACTGGAACGACCAGGAGATGGGGAAGACGCGGCAGTGGAGTTGTAGACGAAGAGGAGTGGGAAACTTGACTGGTTCGGGTGCGGGGTGGGCCTACACTAGGCAGAGAATAACAGGAGGTGCGGATTGGAGGGATGGCCTGGCCGTCAGCGGGGCTGCGTTTCACTGCGAGGTGTGAAAAACAACACCACTAGATGCCAGAGGCTGGAGCAGGCGGTCCCGGCAGCACTGGGGGAATAAGACGAGAGATTGAAGAAGAATGACGGTCGTTGGATGTAAATCCAACGCCTTGCTTAGGCTTCGACCTTTGTATTTTTATTTTTTGTAAAAGTGCTTAGGCTTCAACCTACTGACCCACATGTCAGCCAGTCCATTTGGTTTTTTAGTCCATTTGGTGGGCTGGGTGAAACAATGATGTAGCATCTATGCAGCCCTTTTATATATTATGGTAGAATTTAAAGCCCATTTGCATTTTTCTCGAAATCCGCGGACTTGCTGGGTTGAGTGAAAATATCATGTTGGGTTGGACAGAGAAATGTTATAAAAATATAAACACATGATTGCACGTCTATTACTGCATTGGTTAGTAAAATCTTTGCAAGCTTATATACGCAATCACTAGGAGTTAACTTGTCAAGTTATATATAAACAATTATTATTATTTTTTTGTAAGAACTTTCAATTTACGAAATGAAATATCATTTTAATTTGATGAGTTATAGGGCGTGGGGTATTATTATTTTTAGGCTAGACGTGGGACAGTTGAGTTGGTTCTAGGGAAAAGTACTGGGAGAAAACTTAGTTTACATCGAAAAAGAAAATGGGAGAAAATTCAGATATAGGATTAATGAAAGAAAAAATAAAGGAAGTGGGAAGGTCTATAAAATGGTTGGATTTAACGAAACCGTATGTTGTTTCTATTATATATATATATATGTAATAAAATAAGATATAAATATAAATAAATAAATAAATAAATATATACTATTATAGAAGGGAAAACATAGGTTTAGTTTTGCATTCTTATAGAAAAATAGAACTGAGTTGTGCGTCGTCTTGAAAAAACAAACTTAACTTGGGCTGTTGATGTTATATACAAGCTAGGTTGGGAGGCCCAGAGGCCGCTTGATACCTGCTAGATCCAAAAAAAATGTTGAAACATGTCATGGGCTGCCCATGTTAAACAACAAAACCTAGGCCATGGACCTGATGGGCCCGGGACTGTCAGCCTCTCAACGAACAGTTGTCTCCCGATTCCTCTTGTTTTGCTGACCATGTTGGGAATGATGGACGGCGGCGCCACGGCGAGAGCACCAAGGAGGAGGAGGACGTCGAGACCTTGGACCGAACGAACCAGAGCGGGGGAAGACGTAGGCAGAGGGGAGTACGAGGGTTGACTTGTTTGGGTGTAGGGTGGGCCGGTGGAGCTGCCGCCGCTGGACAATGTGTGGGAGTAGAGGGATGGCCTAGCCAACGCCATAGGCTATGATGGCCAGCCGATGTATAGGAAGAGGACGAAAGATTGGACAAAATAAAGAAATACAAATGGATAGGTGGTTGGTCCCATATGTCTGTGTACGAGACCTGCTTGGTCCACCTGGGAAGGGGAATATGTTGGGAGGAAGGAGATTCGAAGCACGATAGCGGAGTGAACTAGTTACATACATAAGAAAATAGCCACTAAAAAAGCAAACAGGTTAATGGGTTCTTAGAAGAAATATTTCGGACAAAATAGATAATTATGACACATAGGCTAATGCATGAAACACTCAGATGATAAAGGTGCTTAAACAGATAAAGTACAACCTCTAGACCTTCCTGGCCCGCTTGATCATGACGCTGCGGCTGTCTATGTACTCTTCGGTTACGGGAAGCACACACGCCCTCATGTCCAAGCTCCGCCTGTACATGTCGTAGCATGCGTATGCGTCCTTAGCCGTGTAGGTTATGTAGGCTAGATTCAGAGGTACCTCCCACGTGTTCAGGTCCTTGGTATCATTTTCTTCTTTCATGTTGACGTAGCAGGGGTCGATGATGGTCTCGGTGAGGTCAACCACGGAGTCCTTCTCCTGCCCGTTGCCAATGATCTGATATTGCTTCTGGATATCGACAAGCTTGTTGCACTAGATGGACGAATCGTCACGTTCTTCCTTCTCTCCACCGTAGCGAAGGTCAGTCGGTGCTGCCGATGAAACGGGCGAATGCTCTAGGACCTCTGATGGCCCTACAGCAGTGGTAGACGAGAACCTCGTCTCGCACGCATACCTGGGCGACCGTGATCCGCTGGTCCTTGTCAGGAGGCGAATGGATGGGCATAGGGTCTAGTCCTGCGACCTTGTGCTTTCTCGTCCTGTAGGTACTTCTTGAACTCGGCGAGGCAGAGCTTCACCGAGTCTGGAGACACACCCGGCAGAACATGCACCCACGGCGCATTCAAACGCCTCCATTAAGAAACCTATTTCGGCCACACATCGGTTCATGAGCGGGTCTGTATTGGTACTGTAATAACAAGTGTTAGTGGTTACTTTACTTCAATTTAATTAGCTCGGTGCATTGGCTCATTCTATCAGTGCCACATGATCAACATGCACAACAATTGTGATTATTATTCTCAGGACGCACACGATCAACACATTTTTGCACTTCCACACAGATAGTACTGCCAAGTTTGAACTGTTTGCTATGGTTGCTGTCCTATGCATCATCATGTCGTGTTTCCCAGTTTGCAAGATTCAGAACCAACAAATAAGATTCAAATAATAAGTACAACAAAGATGCCTACATATCTCATTGATTCCCAGCTTGCAAGATTCAGAACCAACAAATAAGATTCAAATAATAAGTACAACAAAGATGCCTACATATCTCATTGATTCCCAGCTTGCAAGATTCAGAACCAACAAATAAGATTCAAATAATAAGTACAACAAAGATGCCTACACATCTCATTCAATCCCAGCTTGCAAGATTCAGAACCAACAAATAAGATTCAAATAATAAGTACAACAAAGATGCCTACACATCTCATTGATTCCCTGCTTGCAAGATTCAGAACCAACCCATTAGAGCCTTTTGATAAAGTGAATATCGAGATTAAATCCATCTTGGTTGGTCGTGTCATACAACCCAAGAACTTGGCGAATGCTCTTGACCATCACACCATTTGTAGTTGAGTATTCCTATTTGCACAACACATATAAGAAAGTGCATGATTACTATAATTGTGGCACTGCTTGAACTCAACCTGCAGATCCACTCGATGATTCAATTCATGCGACTTTTTCTACAGTTCACATGAAATGAAGCAAAGATTGCATCATTCAGCTAGCAAGAAGTACTTGCTCTCGTGAGCTGGCAGGTTCTTCTTTAGTAGTTGCACCAAAATTGAGGAACATTAAGGTTGGCTGTCCGGCTCATGTAAGGTGCAACTATAATTTGCTTATCGTTTTGTGCAGTTACACAAAAATAAAGTGCCATTGTGGTGACAGTGATGGCTCATCTTGCAAAGGCTAATAAAATGTTGCACGAGATTACCAACAAAATTTGACGGAGATTTTTGAAAATCCAATCACCATTTTCTGCAGTTCCACCAAAATTGAGAGATGTTGCCCAAGTGACATTTTAGTTGAACTGCACAAGACACTCATTCCAAAAAAAGTGTTTTGTGGAGTTCACCAAAAGGTCACAATAGCAACAAGGTGAAATGCATATCCCTATCTGCATAAAAAGATAGAAAGAAAACAGTTGCTGGTCAAGAACAAGATACAAATCATACACGAAATGAAAAGAAGCATCTTGATTATGTTCATGGCAATCATGCAATGATAGCAGAAATTTTAAAACGTCAGCAATGCTTCATGTTACTGGAAGCATTACGATCAACAATGACATTCGTCAAATATGGGATTACTTTAACGCTGACATTACTTGTTTACCAGATACAGTAGATCAACAATAGCCAAAGAATTGTTTTAAGGGCATGGGACCGTGGGGACACCAGGACACTCAGCAGCGTAGAGAAGCAACTTACTTATCGTACTAGGGAAAACAGCAGGAGTACCATTTGTAACATAGTTTAATTGCATCATATCACTAGACGCATTAGATTAACAATTACACTGGTTAGACATGACCTTAAGGTAACAGTGTGATCGCTTCATTTACATGCGCCCTTACATTAACAACAATAAAAAGTTGGTATAAGGACATGCGAAAGTGGACGCATCCGCACAATGTACCTATAAGGAGGCATAAAGTGGTGATCCTGAGTTTGTTCATACCTTGTGAGGGCAGCAAACCTGATCCTGGAGACCTTTTACTATGTGAGGGCAACAAATCTAATCCTGGAAACCTTTTACTATGTGAGGGCAGCAAATCTAATCCTGGAGACCTTTTCACTATGTGGGGCAGCAAATCTAATCTTGGAGACCTTTTACTATGTGAGGGCAACAAATCTAATCTTGGAGACCTTTTACTATGTGAGGGCAGCAAATCTAATCCTGGAGATACTCTCTTGACTTGTCCACCAGCCGCCACTTTCTATCCTTTTTCCAACCAATAATAGATATGTTCCTTATCCATTTTATACTGCGTTTTCCCATTATTTCCCTTTTCAACTAAGAGACCGGTTGGGTATCTGGTCTGTACTACTTTCCCCCTGTTATTTCCTATTTGAATCAAGTCCTAGATTCATGCTATGACTTTCCCCCCTTTCTTTGTTGTTTGAACCAAGTCCTAGATTCGAATGCATGAAGTAGCTTTACCTCTAATAATACTAAAAATTTAGGTGGATTTGGAAGAGTTGATGGAAGTAGAAAAAGATGCACATGCCGACACACGGGGAGCTGGGGCAGTAGAGCAAGGCCGCTTTCGAATAACTTATACCTGAGGGTCGTCGGGATGTCGGCGGCGGCAGGTTGGATCTGCGCACAATACAACAGGGAGGAAGAAGGGTCGGAGTACCTCCTGAGTCAGCGCTGTGTCAGAGAGAACGACACAGGAAGAGGATCGGGCCCCGCCGGCAGCTGTGGGTTTCCTCCCTCGCCGGTGATGACCGCATGAACAATGCACCTTAGTCCGCTACACACACCGGCCGAAGGGATCCGGCCGGATTTGTGACCAGCGGTGAGCAGAGAGAAAATGTTGCTGCTGCTGTCTTGTTTAGATCTAGAGAGGATGAGAGAATGAAGAGAGCAACCCTAGTAAAGCAAGCGCTCAGGCCCCTCCATACATATATAGTGGAGTGATTATCTTTTTCTCTCCACAACAAGCGTTTCAATTTGTGTACATGGCATTAAAGAAAAGAAACTCTCTATTTAAGGTGACTAACTGTACTACTCCTACTTACTAGTAGTAGTATTGTTCACGTGTGCTCCCTGGTCCTCAATTCATACAGGTGAATAAACATACAATACTACTCCCTCCGTTCCTAAATGTAAGTCTTTTTAGAGATTTCATTACGGACTACATTCGGATGTATATAGACACATTTTAGAGTGTAGATTCACTCATTTTTCTCCGTATTAGTCCTTATCTCTAGAAAGACTTATATTTAGGAACAGAGGGAGTAGTATTTATATAGAAGGAACAAGCTCGAACTATATTCGCTTAGTTAAAAGTTGAGGGCGAGGCTTTTCCCGGGCAGTACGCGCAACAGTTTCCACATAGGCAGTTTGACAGGGAGGCGAGGAGGGTGAGGGAGTAGCGGATTCAACTTACTTACTGCTGGAAAGGTCGGCTGTGCGATTTGACGACGCGTTACTGCTCGAAAGACTTGTGATATGATTACTCACTATGGTCATGAATTACTGACGCTACGACCGGGGTGATGCCCCCCTTCCATTCCACACTCTAATCTGGTGCACGACACTCGACCCGAATGCTAGCTCTCCCACATGTCGGCGAAGTACTAGTACTACTACTCACGTCGGAGGAGTGCGAACCACGGCAACCCAGTGAACCAGCAGTAGAATGTGGTGATATGGACATAAAAAACAATGTGCTACAGTCCAGACTATAGCATGTACAATACTACTCCTCTTTGGCCCGGTTAGGTTCCACGAGTTAGAGTTAGTTTGGGTTAGTTTGGATTCAACTAACCTAAACATATCCAAACAGGAGGGTTAGTTTGGGTTAGATGCACCTAACCCACACAAAAAATCTAACCCATAAAAGAGGTGCTTATTTGGGTTAGTTCTTCTTGGGACCACTAAAAAATACATTTTTCTCTCGCTCTCCATGCAACAGATCCCTCCCCTCTTCCTTGAAGCTTCTCGTCCTCTCCCTCCCTCCCCCTCGCACCGCCCGTGAAGGCGCCTCGCCGTATCCGCGCTTCCGTCCGCCGCCGGTAAGCATCCCCGCCCTATCCTCCCATTCCAGCCCCCTCGTCTCCCTATGGCCCGCCCGCCCGTCGGTAAGTAGTCGTGGCTCCTTGTGCGGCTCGTCCCCGTCAGCCTCGGCTAGCGTGACTCCTTGCGTAGGGACGGGTCGGCGGGCTGCGTGAGGGGCCAGCGCGGCTCCTTGCCGGGCGCGTCCCCGTCTGCCTCGGCCAGGGATCGCTCCGCCAAATCCGGTAGGTAATAGGGTCCAAATTAGCCAAATGATTGAGAAAGAGCATTTATTGTCAATCTAACCCTGCCATCCAAACGCCTTTTTGGTTAGAGTTAGTTCAGGGTTAGAATCTAACTCTAACCTCGAACTGAGTTAGAGTATCCAAACAGAGCCTTAGTTTGGATCCCTGAGTTAGAGATAGTTTGGGTTGAAATAGCCTCAAAGTATCCAAACAGGGGGGTTAGTTTGAGCTAGTTTGCTTTAACCCAGCTAAAAAAACTAGCCCGGTGGAGAGGTTCTAATTGGGTTAGTTCTCCTCGGGCCCACTAAAAGAGAACTAAAAAAACCTCCCCTGCCCGCACCAGAACGCTCCCTCCGCCACCCCCTCGCACGACTCCTCTCTGTTCTCCATTAGGCCGCCCGCGCAAGCGCCGCTCACCCTCTCTCTCCTTCGGCCGCCCTCTCCCTCCGTCCACCGCCGCCCTCCTCCGGTCACCCTCTCCCTCCGGTCTCCGAAGCTCGCCCCGCTCCCCTTCAACGGTCATTTTTCTCCCTCTGTCGTGCGTGGCGGCGGTGCATCTACCAGGAGGTCGCGAGAGGGGTGAGTTTGTTTGTTCCTTCTGTGTCTCACAACCATATCATTGATCTTGCTCGCTCTAGCGCTAATTCTGATTTGGAAAAGTAGATCCTGATTAAACTTGGTATAGTTTTGTGGTGCATGCATGGAATTGTTTAATGCTGCTTGAGGAGGTAATAAATCTTTCTAGAGGCCCAAAGATTCAGTTCACCTTTCTAGGTATTTTAGTTTCCGGCTTGCATTATTTCTAGAGGCCCAAAGATTCAGTTCACCTTTCTAGGTATTTCAGTTCCAAGCTTGCATTATTTCTAGAGGCCCAAAGATTCGGTTAGCAGTCATCGGCAAGCGGCCCTGCTACCCATGCCGGTGTCGACCTCAACTCGCAAGCGCCGGTGTCGGAGAGGTTCCCGGGGCTTGGGCTCTACAGAGCCTTCCTCCAGAGCGACGATGATGAGCTCCTCCCTGGGTGCGTAAGGGGCTCCGGGCTCCCTCCCTATCGTGAATGACTTCCGTGATGAGTTAACTCATGCTTTGTTTCATGGAGTGTATATTTTTGTGAAGCTTGATTGACGACTTGTATGTTTAAGTGGGATATCTCGTTTGTATGGACAAAGTAAAATTTATCACATTTTGCATGCTTGATTTGTAAATATGGTTCGTTTATGTCAATTGTGAGCAGGAGGAGGCCACACAAGAGCCGGGCACACCAAATCCAGGAGGAAATAGGGTCCAAAGTAGTCAAATGATTGAGAAAGAGCATTTATTGTCAATGTAACCCTGCCATCCATACACCTCTTTGGTTAGAGTTAGTTTAGGGTTAGAATCTAACTCTAACCTCTAACCGAGTTAGAGTTCTCCTGTCTCGGTTCATCGCCATCATACTTTCCCCATTCCTGTGTTTTTAGTATCCTGCGAACCAAAGAGGCCCTTAGACTGGTTTAGGTCCGGTCGTTTTTTATAAACGTGTTATGTCCAAAATTTAATGAACGTGCTCCGGTTTCTACGAAAATAATCCGGTTTCATGTAGTAATTCATTCATTTATTTATTCTTCTGCGGGGGGTTTGCATGTAATTTGTGAGGTCTGAAATGTAAAGTACCCCGACATATGCTCCAAGCCATGCATGCACTATGACCCGGACGCTCTATGTCCCACATGTTGACGAAAGGGAGCACGTGGAAATAGCCTAGGAGTACATATAGAAGGATAAATGCGTGAAAAAAATATGTACTATGAAGCATAGTTGCGGTTCGAAAAGGAGACCTAAAGTGATGACAGGTATAGGTCGCACGCACCAAACTAGTGATACTAGACATACGGCTACTTTTTCCCTAAAAAAAGAGGTACGAGTGCTTAGTACTCCTATTCTATCAACACGAGTCCCATCTGACAACAGCGTCCGTGCTACGGCTAGCTCTTCTCCCTCTTTTCTCTCTTCTAATTCTAAACTCGTCCGACGCCCGGTGGGCAGGGTGGGGATTTGCCGGTGGTCAGTTTGCTCAACTGCGGCCCCACCTCACAGTGAAAACGTTACGAATGGAATAAAAATGCCATATGCCCCCTCCGTTCCTAAATATAAGTCTTTTTAGATATTTCAAATGAAATACAACATATGGATGTATGTAGACATATTTTAGAGTGTAGATTCACTCATTTTGCTTCGTATGTAGTCACTTGCTGGAATCTCTAGAAAGACTATATTTGGGAACAGAGGGAGTACTATACTAATAAAACATTAAGGCCACGAGATGATGCAGTGCTGGTTACAGGAGGCAAGAAGAAGAGATGCATCCATCAACGACGTCCACCTTCTCGACTCAGGGCGCCGGCCCACCGAACATCGACTAAGTAGCAGCAGCTTTCGTGGCCAGGTGGACGTGCTTCTGAACAATGGCGTCCAAAGATTCCAGCTGCTGGAAGAAGGCCAATGTCTTTCTGTCCTCGCTGGCCTTGTAGTGGTCTATGTAGATGATCTCCTCGTAGACGTGGATGTGCAAGTCGACGGTTTCTTGCATGGCGAGGTGCTGCGCGGCGAGCGCGGCCTCGAGGTGCACATTCTTTGTCGCGACCTCCGGCACCTGTAGGGCCATCAGGGCTTGAAAGAGTTTGTCACCATGGAGGCCGATGAGGGTGGCAGACAATGTGGAGCCTGGGCGCGCGGGCTGGAGCAGTACGACAAAGTCGTCCGCCCGCTTCTTGACGGAGGTGAATTTGCGGATGGAGTGGACCATCATGTCATCCATGCGAGAGGCGAAGCTGGCGTCGGCGAGGGCTACGACGCCGATGGTTGCCAGCACCGTCTGGAAACGTTGTGCGGTGCGGGGCCGCAGGCCGCCGTCTTGGATGATTTGGCACAGCCGATTGCCGCTCGCGTCCATCGCCTCCATAGGTGCTTGTGGCTTCTGGTCACTTGGTCTAGGATTGGAGTGAGCAGTCTTGCGCAGAGACTAGGAGTAGATGGATTGGAGTGGTGGGGTGCTTTTATATGAGAGTCCAAACTCTATTGCATTCACATCGTGCTGGCTCTATCCTGCTTCTCCAATTAATTTCCTCTGCATGCTAATTGAGGATGCATCATTGACCGTTCAACATATCGGGAACCGCTACCCTCTTCCTCCTTGACATTCAAGCTGTATCTTCTACTATTAAAGGAGAACCGAACGCAGTGATCGTTCAACCTTCTTTGTACAACAACCATCGGGCGATGGGTCACGCCTGCAGCATCCCCGCATGACAGAAAAAATCGAAAGTGATCCCACAAAACAAAAAGAAAACCCACGTATGCACGTCCCACCCTCACTCCCCGAGTCCATCGGTCCCTCCCGATCCCCTGTCCTCGAGAGCAATCACCGCCGCTGACCTGTTCCTTTGCCGCTCGGCTGGGCAAGGCGAGAGTCCGATGTCTCCTCCTCTCCTCTCGCCCTCGGGCTCGAGCTTTCTGGCCGCCAACCCCTTCGCGCCTCCACCCTCCATCCAAAGGCCCATGGCTCAGATCCACTTGCCCTCTCATCGGAGCCATCAGCGGAAGCTCCTCCTCCGACCTTTTCATCCCGCCGTCGTCATCGTCATCCAATCGATCTTCACCGTCTACGGCGACCTTCCCCACATACGATGACCTCGATCTAGATTGGAGCCGCTTGCCATCTCATTTATTCTTCACCCAGTCCAGGAGGTGCTCGACGCGGGGAGGGAAACAAGCAGGACAGCGCAGCGGCAGCGGCAACGGATGACGGGCTAGGTAACCTTATCTCCCTACCATTGCTCCACATATCTTCTCCCAGTAGGCTGTGCTCCAGCACTCCCTCGTTCACATATGGGTTTCAGTAGTGCAGCGGAGCGGCCGATGGATCCGTCCCTTACACGCCGCACGACGAGGCAGTGCTGGCTAGGCTAGTCGGCCCGGACGCCCAGTAGTCGCAGGCTGTCGACGACCTATCAAACGTCGCTGCTCCATTTCAACCCCTAGGAGTTCTGCGTCAGGGTAAGCATAGAAATCCTACCTGCATTAGTAGTGTCAAGCTTCATACTATCTGTCACATTTAAGACAATTGGTATCTCTGTTTAGTAATCCGTTTAAGAAAAGGAAAACACACCAGGTAGCACATGTGTCTTAGAAAGAGCGGCTTTCACTTTTTGAAGAGGTTCGTTTACATTGGCAACTGCACTCCACGTATAGATTAATAGTCCTGCTATTGAAGTTTGATTAATTTTCCTTTTCCAACTTATTATTGGTCCAGCTATTAACCTCTAAAAAACATTTCTTTTCACTTCTCTTTTAGCCCCAGGAACTCATGTTCAAGCTCCACTACAAGTTAATAGAAGGAAGTTTGAGGCCTCAATGTTGATACAACGTTGAAGAGTCCAATGTTTCTTCAATCTTTATTGTTATCCGAAACTTATGTTTTCTTAACGTGTTCTATGCATTGTCTGACTGTCGATTGACTTATCATCCTATCCTTTTTTTTAAATGTTGGATATTTAAAGTTGAAAGAGCACATATTTCAGTATTTACCTTGAAGAGATAAATGGATGTAGTGCTTGTGATAGAGTAATCCACTTTTGTGGATCTAACACAAATATTTTCTAGGATTTCTCAAAACAAGGACACCATTTTTGGATCATGACCTGGAAAATAAATTTGGCACAGACTTACCGGCATATAGTTGCAGGTCAGCGTGTGATAAAAACATGTAATTTAAGATGAATTTCCCACATAGTCTTGTGGTTCCTACTTTTCTGGTCATGCCTTTTCCAAATTAGCTTTTAGTCGTGCATGCTTCTGTACCCGTACCAATGTTTGGTCAACACCGTATTATTTAGTACAAATTAGCTCCATATTGTTGTAGGCACGATGTTCTTTTGTTCAGTCCAGAGGTCGGTGGACCACATGTTGAAACCGGCATTGAGGGGCATGCTACAAATCCTTATCGTGCAACTACTTATCTTACTTTCTTCTTCACTATTATCTTGCGAATTTGTCTGAACCTGAAAAAGCTTCTACTGGGTTGATGCATGAACCTGAAAACGATTGTCGTATACTGTATTAGTGGAGAAAATAGAATAGCTTGATTGCTGTTAGACTGTGTTGTGGATTAAGTGGATAGGTAATGTACGTAATCTTCGCACTGTTGTGTCTAACACACATATGATTCAGGTCAGCATCGAGCCCAATGTTTTGGTCCTTCAAGAGCTCAAGTTCATGACTTCTAAAAATTTAAGCACACACCTACAGTTGTGGTCAGAGATTGGAGTTGAGTTCAGGTTCTGTGACTTGTTTGTATAAAGCAGCCTGGATGTTTTCGTTTGTTGTAGCTTCTTCTCCTTGTTGTCGGATGTGTTAATCCAAACTCATGTGCATTACTTCTCTGGGGAAAACATTTGACTTCTCCTATATTTTACCTTGATTACCTTTCAATACAAGCTGGGTCTGAACGAGATAAAATGTCGACATTAGGACAATGGGACCAACAATTAAGAGAGAATTGGTAGGGGAAGAGATCACCATAAGCAACAATATTACAGAAACCAAAAAACCTTAGCAAATAAATACCATTTAGTAGAGAATAATATGTACTTGCTTGAGAGTTGTGTGTCTTCACCTCATGGGAATATGCTCCTACCTTTATTTTAGAATGAAGCAATCTCACCTGAAGTTTCCCTATTTGTTTAGATATAAACTCATACTCCCTCTGATCCGAATTAATTAACTCAACATCTATACAATGAATAGAGGACACTGTATAGCGGCTGCATCAATCAACTTGAAACGGAGGGAGTATTACATTCTTCAAATACGGTGTGCAGCTATTTGGAGTGAGGGAAAAAAGAGACGTCTGCTCAGGAGCTATATATCTTTTCTTTTTAGGACATATTGCTCATCTCCTAATAATACATATTCTTTTTCTGATTTATGTGCATGTTACGCAGCCAACTTACGCAGTTCTGTTGGGCTAATAAAGTAGACAGTCATGCTACATAATGATATAAATAAGACACCAGAGCAATTTTTGGAAGTGCTTCCAGTTTAAGTATGCATCTTCTTGAATCCAAGTACCAGAACATTCATCTTTACCTCGAGGTATGGTCTGCTTCCAGAAACATTTATTCAGTTAATCCATCATTGAAGTGTTGAACCTCAAACTAAATATTTTTATTGATTATTGTGTCATCTATTTGAGGTTGTGATCATGCCTTCAATTTCTATTTTACCTCCTAAATTTTTATTATTGAGGTGCTGCAAGTATTAATGAAGAATCTGTGCCGGGGTGAAACTCATAAATTATCCTTGTTGTTGTTGCTTCCTTTTATGTGCTTTTGTGTCAGTGAATAATATTACCATGTCTTTGCAAATTTATCCTCCATGCACTCTACTGTTCTCAGTGGAGGAGCATATAACTTTTTTTTTTGTAGTCATTTCCTGAGTTTTCGTTAATCCATATTACATTTAGCCATGGGAGTGGATCGTAGGCATCCTTGAGTTCCTGATAAGATATGTGAATGTACTATGATTTTTTCCTTTGTAAGATGGGGATTCATGCTTAAATACTAATCATATACTCCCTCCGTCCCATAATGTAAGACGTTTTTTGACTCTAGTCTCGTGTCAAAAAACGTCTTACATTATGGGACGGAGGGAGTATATATTTATTGTTGCCTTCTTATACATAGAGAGAAAACCAGAAGTTTAAGGTTCCTCATATTGAAGCGAGGCTTCTATTGCATGGCAATTACAACACAGAAACTCTTAGCAAAGCTGAGACGGGTTGCAAGGAGAAAGAGAACATGTTTTCAAAAAATTGAATTTCATAAAAAAAGTGTGCATGCTCTAGCTGCTAATTTATTCAGTACTATTATGTGCTATGTGCCATACAATTGTACCATTGGAAACTTTTCTTGAAAAAGAATTTGGTGATATTTTTTTGTAACATACTCCATGTTTAGCTGAAGAAATTGAAGGCTGAAGTAGGATTTCGAAATGCACGCATGCCATTTAAATTAGGATGGATGGAGAGTAATAACTTTTATCCAAGTTGGATGTAGAAGATATATGTCAAAGTTGGGTGGAAAAGAGGCCTTATGTTTCTCCATTGTAGAACACAAAGCAATAGTATGAAGGTAGACTTCGTAAGTTGAGTCATGGTGGTTTGAATACGAGCCACATGGATTTTGTTATATTATCAAGTACAGGAAGATATTTGTCGCAACACATTCATACGCCACATGAGCAATGTTGTGAATTACATTGATTATTTACTAAGCCGTAGCAACGCACGGGCGGTTAACTAGTCAATGTAAATGCAGGTCAAGAAGAGACTAGTTACTACATTGTGCACTGTGACCGTGTGGGGGTGCGACGCCAACGGCACAGGCATGCTGTACTTCCACTTTCTCATTTTGAACTCGTGACTTGTAGTAACGCTCAGTTTTGAATAGACTTTATAAGTTTGGTTGTTGCGCCAATATATACAACACTTCTCCATGTAGGTTGGGTCACTGAAGTTAAAATTAGACGCAAAACATGATGGTGATGGACCAATCTACTTCCGTCCTGATTTATTGCTCCCCGTCGTAATCTGTGCCATGTTTTGACCGTAAATTTGACTAACAAAAGGTTCATGCATGTCATCAAAATTATATCATTGAAAACTATGTTCAAATACAAATCAAATGATATAGTTTTGTTGACATGCACTAACATTTTGTCAGTTAAATCTTTGGTCAAAATTTAGTACAAATTACAAAAGGGTACTAATAAACCAGGACCTAGGTAGTAGTACACCAGGTCGAAGACAGTGATACTACAAATAATTAACGCCAAATAAGAGCAAGGGATCACACATGTCATTTACGACTGGAATAAAAATTCCATACATTGATAAAACATTAAGGCCACAAGGCGATGCAATGCTGGTTACAGCAGGCAAGAAGAAAGATGACGAGGTCCACCTCCTCGACTCAGATCGCCGGCCCACCAAATGGCGGGTAAGTAGCAGGGGCTTTCATGGCTAGGTCGACATGCTCGTGAACAATGGCGTCCAAAGATTCCAGCCGCTGGAAGAAGGCTAACGTCTTTCTGTCCTCGCTGGCCTTGTAGCGGCATATGTAGACAATTTCCTCGTAGACGCGGATGTGCAGATCAACGGTTTCTTGCATGGCGAGGCGCTGCGCGGTGAGCGCGGCCTCGAGGTGCACATTCTTTGTCGTGACCTCCGGCAGCTGCAGGGCCACCAGTGCTTCAAAGAGTTCGTCACTTTGGAGGCCAATGAGGGTGGTAGGCAACGAGGAGCCTGGGCGCGCGGGCTGGAGCAGTACAGCAAGGTCATCCGCGCGCTTCTTGACGGCGGTGAACCTGCGGATGGAGTTGACCATCATCTGGCGCATGCGAGAGGCGAAGCCGGCGGCGACGAGGGCTATTATGCCGGCGGTCGCCAGCACCGTCTAGAAACGCTCCGCGGTGCGGGGCCGTAGGTCGGCGTCTTGGACGACCTAGCACAACCGACTGCCGCACGTGTCCATTGACGCCATGGGTGCTTGTGGCTTCTGGTCACTTGGTCTTGGTCTTGGATTGGAGTGAGCAGTGTTGCACAGAGACTAGGAGTAGATGGATTGGAGCGGTGTGGCGCCTTTATATGACAGTCCAAACTGCGTTGCATTCACATGCTCCATTCCGCTTCTTCAATTACTTACTCCTACCTCTGCATTCTACTTGAATGCGGAGGCATCATTGATCGTTCAACGTTTCGGGAACCGCTACCCTCTGCATCGTTGGCATTCAAGCCGTATCAACGTAAATGCATGTCAGGAGACGTTCCCGTCGACGACGAAGTGCCTATGGTGACTTCGTAAATTTCAAGATGATATGTCTGCTCAGTCTTTCGGAGGTGCTCATAGGGGTAGGGTGTGCGTGTGGGCGTTCATAGGGGTGAGTGTATGCGCGTGTATATGAGCGCGTTAAAAAAACGTAAATGCGTGTCAAAAAGAGACTAGTCAGTACTAGTATACTCAATATTGTGTACCGTGACCAAGGCGGAGAGGAAAACGAGAGAACTACGTATTTATTTACGGTGTAGATTCACTCATTTTTGCTCCATATGTACTACTCATTTAGGGTGTAGTCTAGTCACTTGTTGAAATCTCTAGAAAGGCAAATACTTCTTTCCGGTTTACGGGGCTATTCTAGCAAGTGCTACAATAGTGGGCTTAAATAGTAATTTTATCTCATGCAAGAGCCTGGCTATATGCGTGCTCCAAGGCACCACACCACGCCCCACCCCTACACAAAGACTACCACACGAGCGTTTGCAACTGCCATGTTTGGGTTGCGCTTGGCTTTCGCCTCTTCAAGAAGACGAACAATGATGTTACTACTACTTCTACAGTATTGAATCCACTGATGTATGTCCGTCCACCACGTGCGAGAGGGATAGCTTGTTGTAGTATAAGCAAAAGCCTGTCCTCGTCTGCGAGCCACCGCGCGCATGGGCGAGGGAGAAGGCGTGTAGTAGTAAAATCAAGCTTCTCCTCGTTGTACGAGTTGACGCGACATATCATGGCACTTGCCCCACATGCTTGCCTCTAAACTTGGCTGAAAGACCTGAAGTGTACAATAGCTGCAACCTCTAACATTTACCACACCACAAATTAAAATATATATTCCTGTCTTACCAGATGAGCGTGCGAACTGCAATCACCAGGATGACGGGTAGGGCCAGAAGATTATTTTAATAAAAAATGCTTCGAGACGGCCTCATAGCATGGAGCTGACCCCAACGATTTTAAGCATACAGGCACGATACACGCTATCCTAGACTACTCTACACATGAAACTGCCACACGAGCGTCCAGGCTGCGCTTGGCTCTTCGCCTCTTCGGGAAGTCGAACAATGATGGAGTACTACTGCAGTGGAGTACTACAATATGTTTCTGGCCATCTGACACCGAATGAACTGCTGCATGTCCACCGCGTGCGGGAGGGAGAGCGTGTAGCGAAAGCTTCTCCTAGTCCTGCCAGCTACCACGCTCATGGGCGAGGGAGGGACGCGACTTCATTGACTTACTGCTCCTGCCTTTGCATGTATGGTAGGTGGGCCCAACAGGTGGGTGGCCCACCTGTCATACAGCCAAAGGCGGGTGTAGTTAAGGCGCTGGAGCTCAGTCCGCGGGGGAGGGGGCGTTGTAGCAATCAAACTTCTCGTTGTTGTACGAGTTGACGCGACACATCAAAGCACCGCACTCGATATATTTCAATAATTTACGTTTACCGATGCATTAATTACAATGCATGCATGCATGCCGTGACTTTTCTTTTGCTACTTGCATGTGTTGATTTAATGCACCTTGAAGTAGTATGAATATGTGACGGTAAAGCTTTGTAATACCCTGGCCCTAAAGCGAGAGATGGTTGTGCACGAGGAGGGCAAGATCATGCCGACGGAACAGGACCCGGCGATGGAGCTCTCTATGGTCTCGATGGACCTCACCTTGCTCCACCGCCACTTGTGCCTCGGTCCCTTGAAGCCTCCAGTGTATGAGGTTCGAATACACCTCGCCCGTTCGACTGATCGAGCAAGGTGTATGTTTCTTGATTGATGTGCTATTCGATTGATTTGTGCAGTGCATGGGAGGGCACCTGGCCTGCGCGGACTGCCGCGTCGAGCGCCCTGGGAACCAGCGGCCGTGCCAGAAGTGCGAGCGCGGCGGTGGCTTCACGTGCGGAACATGACGGTGGACGACGTCCTCTCGTTGGTGAGGGTGGAGTGCCCGCACGAAAGTTGTGGGCTCTATGTCACTTACCACAAGCTCGTACTATAAAAAAAATACACTTCCGTGATGATACGTGTTTGTCACAGTAGGTCGCGTTTTTTGTCATGCATGTACATCCATGACAAATTTATGACAGAATTAAGATAGTCATACCTGTGTTGTCATACAAGTGTTCCATGACATTACCAAAATTATCATCGCGGAAGTGTCCACTTCCATGACGATAAATCGCGCGTCACAGAAGTGCTTTCGTCAAGTGTGACCGACACGTGGCATCCACCGTAACGGAACGCCGTTAAGCTATCGGGTCCGGTTTTGGATCCGATAACCCGTTAACAGCCCCGAACAATGGGGATTTTCCACGTGTAAAATCATCATTGGCTGGAGGAGACACGTGTCAGGTCCGCGTTGCACAGGTGTCACTCATCCAATGGGCGAGACGCGCCTATGATATGTTGACACGTGGACTGGCCCATCAAGTTTAAATGGGTCGGCCCAACTGAAGGCCCACAAGATTTTGTGAACCATAATGGGCTGGCCCAGCTAAAGGCCCATGAGATTTTGCGGACCATAATGGGCTGGCCCAGCTAAAGGCCCACAAGATTTTGCGGGCCATAATGGGCCGGCCCAAGTAAAGGCCCACAAGATTTTTGTGTGCCATAATGGGCCGGCCTAGGTAAAGGCCCACAAGATTCTTGCGGATCATAATGGGCCGGCCCAGCTAAAGGCCCACGAGATTTCGCCGACATTAATGGGCCGGCCTAGCTGTAGGCCCACAAGATTTTGAGGACCCTAGTAGGCCGGCCCATTAACTGGCTGCCATGTTTTGGGCCAAATGCCGGCCCATATTTGATCCGGTCCATTAATGGCCTGCCACACTTCGGCCTAATAGTGGCCCATATGAGATCCGGCCCGTTAAAAGCCTATCACGTTCTGGGCCAAATTACAGCCTAGATCAGGTCCGACCCTTTAAGAGGCTTTGGGCTCAATTATGGCCCATATCAGATTCGGCCCGTCAACTGGACACTATGCTTTTGGGCCCATTTGCTAAAGGCCCACTTAGTAATTCGAACTGATATTAGTTTTGGCCTGTTAAGGGCCCGTTCAACATTTTGGCCCTATAATAATTTCGGCCTGTTAAAAGTCCATCATATACTTGGGCCTAACTACGGCTCGATTTGCATACGGCCTGCTCGCAGTCGATATCTGATTGGGCCAAACAAGGACCAAGACAATTTTGGCCTGTTAAAAGCCCGTGATTTGATTCACACAATCATGGGTCGGGGTTCATTTCGGGCTGCTGCCGACCCGTGAGCTATTCGACACGTTTCAGGCCCAACCTACATTGTGATTGCATGACGGCCCGATTATGTAACGTAATTTTACAGTTTGGCCGGTTTACTGCGAAGACAAGATATATATACAGTAAAATAACTGCAACATCGTGAATAAGAAAAAACCTAGACTATACAATAAAGAAATTACGGCATATTACATCCACTGGGCATCAAAGTTCGCCACTATGATAATAAAGCACAAGCAGACAGCAGATTACATACACTGGGCATCAAAGATCGCCACCAGTGCAAATAAACACGCCGACAAAATAATATACAAAACCGACAGCACTTCAATAGAGTTCAAGAAAGGTTAGCCCTACTGGGAAGCTGCAGCGCAAGCAGCTGAGCAAGATGATGAGACTGCGCTTGTTCAACACTTATATCTTCCTCACTCTGAAAGATAAACAAGCAGACAGATAACATGTTTTGCACATAAAAGTATCAGTGCTGACAATTCATCACATTTCTTACTGACGAATAAAGTGACACAGTTTAAAATTGCATTAACACAATATGGTATTGTTCAGGTCAAGACATGACAGGAAATGACATTGTGAAGGAGTTGGCAGCTTCACGACACCACTGGATTACAGATCAAGAACTCATAACTATCAATGGTTAGTGTGCTGTCAATTTATACCATTTCGGATTGGCAAATAAAGAGACGGTTTAAATAATAGTAGAATGATATGACATTGTTCATAGTTAAGACATTGCAGAATATGATATTGTGATGTAGTGGGTAGGTTCACCACACCACTGGATTACGGATGAAGAACATAAGCATACATGCAGTGCAAAAGAAGATCACTTGCTCTATATAGTTTAATTTACATGGTATGAAGAAGGAACTTGGTTGTACAACTGAAAACTTAAATTGAGAAAGGACAAACTTTTGTTTATGAACTACATAATAAACTTTAAACAAGCAATTTGATGCAAACACCAAAAATAAACAACTGTTGCAGTCATTCCTAACCAAATATATACAACAAAGCTTGAAGGCTTGAGATGGACAAACTTACATTATTGGTGAAGACAGGCTCTATAAAGGCCTTGTCCATGCTAATGGGGGGGGGGGATTCAAGAAGTTTACCACAGAATCTTCTTCAAAAGCATTGCCTTTATTCTACATTTTGTTAAGAGTAAATATAGATGTGATAATATATGAAAAATGGAGAATATTTAAGATAAGATGAAGAGTGATGCTACATAACCAAGTAGCTATAAATGTAAGTGCATCGATACAGGCAAAAGGTACAACCAAGAGCAATGCACAGCTAAACTTCTTTAGTACCAACCTTATGGTAAGAGTAAATATAGATCTGATGTGTAGAAAATGGAGGGCAAAGGAAAATAAGCTGTAGAGTGATGGTACATGAACAACTACCTGTCATTATAAGTACACTGATAAAGGACAGCACGTACTTACAAGAACAATGCAGAGCTAAAAAAACATTGGCATTGGATATATTCTACACTAATGTAACCATTCATACAGATCAGATAATTTAGAGCGAACAATTGATAAGCAAGCTATCATGCATACTGTTGTCACATAATGAACCAGGTATGTATGCAAGTACAGTGATACAGGACAACAGGTACTAACAAGAGCAAAGCAGCGGGCAGCATATTTGCGATATCCCGCCGTTCTTGTCAAACCGGAATTCTTCCTCAAGCAGATTTCCTGCAAAAAAAGATCCGTAAGGCACATGCGGAAAAATAGAAGTTCAAATTGTCATGTGATTTCATAGATAGTACCTCATCCTGGGAACGAGACCAGTGCATAACAAGGTTTTTCCATTCAATGTCTTCTAAATTTAGCACAGAAGACTTCACCGGAAATTCGTTTATAGACTTGCCATCAAAGTGTGATTTCCTCAGGTAACACCGAGACTGCTGGAATGCTTCCTTGAAAAGCACAAGCAATCTTTGCTCGTTATGACTATCCAGATTGACCCTCGCCTAGTTACAACAATGTAATGTAAATCATTGATGTGTTCAATCAGCAAAAAACAGAAAAATAATAACCATGAATAATAGCACTTACACGTAAGTTGGATAGAAAGATGTGAAAATGATGTTTGTCTTCACAATAATCTTCCCATGATGGGAATATATGCACGTAGTCCCTAACAACATTGAAAGCATTGTCTTTTAAACTGGGAATAAATGGAATGAGGTTCCAATCTGCAGAAATTGGTCGTCTCTGCAGTTGGGATAGGTCTTCGGCTGGTGGACTTGCTATACTTTTTGCTGGAGTGTGATTTTTCTGTGGTACGGCTGGTGCTATGGCAACTGAAATCGGCATACCTTTTGCTGGAGTGCAGGTCCTGTGTGGTGGGGCTAGTGGTGTGGCAGTGAAGTATGGGTACAGTCTGCTAGAGTCGGTCCTACGTTTTGTGTCACTGGTTGTACAACCAATATAAGTGGGTTGTTGTCTGATTTCTCCGGCACAACCACGTTATTCAAGGACTTTGCGGGTGCTCCTTCAGGTTCGGCAATCACCCTCTTCCTTTTTGATGTCTGATGCACAAGAACAACATTTGAGTGAAAAAACATGGTATGATGACAGATGGAATATGTATTGATAATGGATGGGCATGGCATCTCGACATATATGATGAGTAAACTAAGCAGATGGCGGTGCAATAAAGTAGAAGAAATGCAAGACAACATATGCAAGATATGCGCAATCAATAAAACCTTGCCAAACTAGAACAGGCACCTAGATGGGTGAACATGACAGGCCATCTGCCTTTGACTCCTCGAGGTTAGAATAGTCATTAGGATCATATTATAAACAAGAATCTACAGGTGCGGAGCGTATGAGTTTCATTGCATCCAGAATGGCACTCAATGCCTTGGTGCCAATTTTGTAAGTCATTGCAGTGTTCCACAATATTCTTTTGATGCGCGGATTTCGATATTCACTGTAATTATGTATAATATCTGACAACCATGAAAACATAAATAGTTGTGAGATTATCTTTGTAATGCAGAGGATATTCTAATATAGATGCGCCCCTGTAAACACTTGTGTGCTATCACTGAATTCTGATGAGAGAGCTCATGTGTGCTGTAATATGGTGCGTGCATTTATATAATCTGGCACAAGTACACAAAAAATAGGCTCCAGAAGTAAGGATAGTTGGTAGATGATAGGTTTAAAATATACTGTACAGAGAGTTTATTGCCAAACCATGATAACAAGAGCACACAACAACTAGGCAGATCATAGTGTACATAAAAGGGGTACACCATAACGACGATATATAAATCGGGAAAGTGGAACTGGCTTGAAAATACGGTGTTGTATTGCCGCTAGTAATTGAAAGCCTATCGATCACGTACATGCCAGCTCTATGAGCTGTTGACTGCAGATGTCCCTGCTCCCCTTCCTGACAAGGTGATAGAGGCAGAGGTGTCCCGATGTTTCGATGAGATAGCAATCGTTTTCTGTGGGAGTCGACTTTGACGATCCGACTACGAACGTGCGAAGACGTCGCGCCTTAGCAATCGCTAAACCAACTTCCGAGGGGTTATTGACCACGCCGGAGCACGATCAACCTGACCACGAGGGTCTATTTCCCGCGAGCAAACGAAGAACAAGCAAGAAACTGAAATTGCAATCTGGATATTGCGAATAAAAGAGGAAAGCTTTATTAATGAAGGTGGGGTTCTGTGACGCCTTGGTCTGGTCGTTGAACACAAACGAAGTACGCGAAGTTGCAGCTATGGCGAACTTTTAATATAAACAAAACCCAAAGTCTAAACGACGCCCTAAGGGCTGTATATATGGAGGAAGAGGAGGAAATTTTGTGGCCCTTGAGGGTGGGGTCCGAAACCAACCCTAACTCTTGTTTCCCCACACATACGGTGTAACGCCCTCGATGCGGCTATATCTCCCACGTGTCGAGGCACGACTTAGAGGCATAACCGCATTGAAAGCAATGTCGCAAGTGAGGTAATCTTCACACAATCCATGTAATAAATAAAGGGGAAAGATACATAGTTGGCTTACAATCGCCACTTCACACAAGTACATAAATAACATCCATCATACAGATTACACTCAAGGTCCGACTACGGTACCAAAATGAAAGAAGACTACCCCAAATGCTAAACAGATCCCCGGATCACCCAACTGGGCTCCACTACTGATCATCTGGAAAAGAAACATAGTAACGGCCACGTTCCTCGTCGAACTCCCAAGTGAGCTCGGTCGCATCATCTGCACTGACATCGTTGGTACCTGCATCTGTGGTGATAATATCTGTGAGTCACGGGGACTCAGCAATCTCACACCCGCGAGATCAAGACTATTTAAGCTTAAAGGTGGGAAAAGGATAGTGAGGTGGAACTGCAGCAAGCGACTAGCATATGGTGGCTACAGCGCAAAAGAGGGCGAGAAGAGAAGGCAAAGCACGGTCGTGAAGCTAGAAGTGATCAAGAAGTGATCCTGAAACAACCTACGTCAGACATAACTCCAACAACCGTGTTCACTTCCCGGACCCCGCCGAGAAGAGACCATCACGGTTACACACGCGGTTGATGTGTTTTAGTTAAGGTCAACTTCGGGTTTTCTACAACCGGACATCAACAAATTCCCATCTGCCTCATAACCGCGGGCACGGCTTTCGAAAGATAATACCCTGCAGGGGTGTCCCAACTTAGCCCATGATAAGCTCTCACGGTCAACGAAGGATATTCCTTCTACCGGGAAGACCCGATCAATCTCGGAATCCCGGACTACAAGACATTTCGGCAGCAACAAAACAAGTCCAGCAAAGCCGCCCGATTGTGCCGACAAATCCTGATAGGAGCTGCACATATCTCGGTCTCAGGGCACATCCGGATGAACACTACGTACGGCAACCGAAGATACCCCAAGTTGCCTCAGGGCGGCACCGCAAGTGGCTCTAGTTGGGCCAGCAATCGAAGGAGAACTGGCCCGGGGGGGGGGGGGTTAAAATAAAGATGACCCTTGAGTCTGCAGAACCCAAGGGAAAAAAAGGCTAGGTGGCAAATGGTAAAACCAATGTTGGGCCTTGCTGGAAAAGTCTCATTCAAAGCCAACTGTCAAGGGGGTCCCATAAATCACCCAACCGTGTAAGGAACGCAAACTCCGGGAACATAACACCGGTATGACGGAAACTAGGGTGGCAAGAGTGGAACAAAACACCAGGCATAAGGCCGAGCCTTCCACCCTTTACCAAGTATATAGATGCATTAATTAAATAAGAGGTATTGTGATATCCCAACAAGTAAACATGTTCCAACAAGGAACAACAAGTCCATGTTCCAACAAGGAACAAACTTCATCTTCACCTGCAACTAGCAACGCTATAAGAGGGGCTGAGCAAAGCAGTAACATAGCCAAACAACGGTTTGCTAGGACATGGATGGTTAGGGGTTGACATGGCAATATAGGAGGCATGATATAGCAAGTGGTAGGTATCGCAGCATAGGCATAGCAAAAGAGCGAGCAATCTAGCAAGCAAAGATAGAAGTGATTTCGAGGGTATGGTCATCTTGCCTGCAAGGTTCTCAGAGTTGTCGAAAGCTTGGTCCTCGTAAGCGTTCTCAACGGAATCCTCGGTCATGTACTCGTCTCCCGGCTCTACCCAAGACAAGAGAACAAGCAAGGGAACCAATATCAACCACGATGCAATGCGCAAACAACATGATGCAAAACATGGCATGATATGCGAGAGGTGATATGCAATGCGTATGCATGCTCCGGAAGGACAAGGATGAACAGGGCATAATCTTGGCAAACCAAGCATGCCACTGGATAGATGAGGTGATTTCGGTTGAAATCGATATAAAGATCACCGGAATCGGATGCACGGTTTGCAAATGGCAAGCAATACAAGAATGACACGAAACTGCCATAAACAGCATGATGCTACTTAGCAAGCAACAAATAATTAAGCTACTGCACCCAAACATGGCAACAAAGCATATGACAGTAATCTACACAAGATGCACGACAAAAGATGAACACTGAGCTACGGCTAATTCACATCATAACAGGTCCAAACAATCATGGGAAAAGTGCAAACAATAACAAGTTCCCAGACTTAGTGAAATTATCAACATAGCAGAAACTAACATCAGGATGACATGTTCAGAGCAATGAAACAACATGCTACAGGTTCAGAACATAGCAAAGAAAGGCATGGCATGAATCTACTCATAGCACTTGACAAAAGACTCTTACTGACCATAAGCTAAAAAGGATCAGAAAATATGATTACACCCATGACAATTAAGCAAGTTTCGTTACAGGTTTCAGGCTTAGTAGAAAACTGGACATGGCAGAAAACTGTTAACGACTAGGCATGTTCGTGAGCACGATGCGCTCGCTACAGAGCATTTCGTGATTAACTAAGCATACATACATCAATAATACATGGCATAGTAACAAAACATGTCAAGACTAACATCATATCATGCAAGGATCAACTACACCAAGCTTGGCAAAATCGAATAACACGTAAACAATCTGCCAGCAAAATTTTGAAGCAAAAGTAGAGCTTGATTGACTCAAGCTATGGCACTCCATAATTGCAAACAAAGGCATGAATGGATAGAGCAAATACTCAAGTTCAAAACTCCCTTACTGATCATGCTCAAATTATGCATAGATCTCTCGGAAACAACATGAACACATGGCATAAAAATAACAGCAGTCAGGGACTTAGTGAAATCACTAAGTCTCTGGAATCAGCAACATCAAGTGACCTAGTTTGCATGCTTGTGCTAGTCACCACATAGATCACAAAAATACATGGAAAAATCCTCTGGATAGGTAACATGGCATATTACAAAACTCATGTAGGACTCAACTACATAGGAGGTACACATCAATCATGGCAAAAATGACAAAAGTGCATGTTCAGATAAAATCCAACAACTAACATCAACTAGCCCTCTTCTAACAGCATTTCGGGCATCAAGATGACTTCAAATGAAAATGGTGCAATGGAAAAAAATGATGTACTCTTCGAGTCGAACAAACCGACATATTATACGCGCAAAGCGGAGCTACGGATGCAAAGTTATGGCATGATGAAGATGCGACGATGATGATGAAATTACAGGACTTAGAAAAATCGGGCTCGGGGAAGTCAACCCTCACGGCACGCGGCCCGAGGTTCACCGGGCGGATCTCGCCGGCGGGAGGCGAGGGGGCAGCGGATCCGGCCGGATCTCGCCGGATCCGGGCGCGGACGGCGAGGGGGCGGCGGTGGCGGCGCGCGCAGCCGCGGGCGGAGGGCCGGCGAGGCCGGGACGGCGGCGGTGGCCGGAGCGGCGCGGGGGCGGCGGCGGTGGCCGGAGCGGCGCGAGCTCGCCGCGGGGCGAGGCGGCGGAGCCGCGGAGGCGAGAAGGCGGGCGCGCGCGGGCGGCGGCGCGGCGCTCGCGGGCCGGGAGGGCCGGCTCCGGGCCCGGGTGGGCCCGTGGCGGCTGGCGGCGGGGAGGCCACGTGGCACGCTCCCATTGGCCAGGGCGCGCCGGCGGCAGGACAGGTGGCGGCGGAGCACTGTGCGGGCGCGGATTTCGAGGAGGGATTAGGGTTTCGGGGTGCCTCTCTTAGATTTGGACGGGGGAGGCATTTTTATAGATAGGAGGAGCTAGGAGGCACCAAACGGAGTGCGGTTTTCGCCCACGCGATCGTGATCGAACGGCGGAGGACATGGGAGTGTCTTAGAAGGGTTATTGGGCTGTTTTGAAGGGGTGTTGGGCTGCAACACACACGAGGCCTTCACGGTTACCCGGTTAACCGTTGGAGTACCAAACGAACTCCGATTGACCCGAAACTTGACAGGCGGTCTACCGGTGCTATACCGAGGCCACATGTCAAACCTCGGTCCATTCCGAGAATGTTTAATAGCCGCTCACGAAGAAATGTAAAAGGGGACGCCGGGAGACATAGGAGCGCCGGATTGCAAAACGGACAACGGAAAAGATGCTCGGATTTATGAGACGAACGCGTATGCAAATGCGATGCACATGATGACATGATATGAAATGCCTGACATGACCAAAATGCAAAACGGAGAGAACCCAACCACGGAGGGAATATCATAGCACATAGCCGAAAATGGCAAGAGTTGGATTACAAATATGGCAAGTTACATCGGGGGCGTTACATACGGACTCTAAAAATAGCCTATACTTAACTATTTCGAAATTACATGGGCCTGGCCCAATAATAAGATGACGCAGCACCTAGAATAGCCTATGGACGAATATTATGAAGTGGCATCTTGTATATTTCGTCCAAGGCTTCATGCACGCCTTATGGTGGCTTCAAAGTCCTGAAATCATCACTTGTAACTCCGTTCTTGATCCTCTTGCGCATGCCATCAACTCCATGCGTGTTCTTGCTCCAATGTTCATCCTTCTCCAAGCTAGGCCCTTCATTTGTAAGCAAAACAAATGTATCCAATTTAGGCAGTATCATATTCTCATGAACATTAGAATCATTACCAAGAAACGAAAGTACCTGATAATTAAATTGGCGTGCGCGAGCTCTAGTAATTGGTCCAGTATATGTAACAGTAGGGGCTGTGGGTGTAACAATGGTACTGATGTCCTCATCATCCTCCCCTTCTTGAAATGAAGTCGTCCTCGATGGAAGCTCATCTTCCTCACCCAAATAAGGCTTCAAATCTGCAATTTTAAAAGTGGGACTAACCCCAAAATCTGTAGGCAGCTCAAGTTTATATGCATTATCATTTATTTTCTCTAACACCTTAAATGGACCATCAGCACGTGGCATTAGGTTTGATTTGCACAAATTAAGAAACCTATCCTTACGCAAATGTAACCAAACAAGATCTCCAGGTGCAAAGACAACATGTTTTCTACCCTTATCTCGAGCAAGTTTATATTTAACATTCATACGCTCAATGTTTTCCTTAGTTAACTCATGCATTTTTAAGATCAATTCAGCACGTTGTTTAGCATCAAAATTAACCTTCTCCGAAGATGGAAGAGGCAACAAATCAATGGGTGCACGAGGTAGGAAACCATACACAATTTCAAAAGGGCACATCTTAGTAGTAGAATGCAACGAACGATTATAAGCAAATTCAATATGAGGCAAGCATTCTTCCCACATTTTCTTATTATTCTTCAAAAAAGCATAGTAGACAATGTTCTATTGACTACTTCAGTTTGTCCAACAGTTTGGGGGTGACAAGTAGTACTAAAAAGCAGTTTAGTCCCCAACTTAGCCCATAAACATCTCCAAAAGTGGCTAAGAAATTTAGTATCACGGTCTGAAACAATAGTATTTGGCACACCATGCAAGCGAATAATTTCACGAAAGAACAAATCAACAACATTAACAACATGATCGCTTTTATGACATGGTATAAAGTGTGCCATTTTCGAGAATCTATCCACGACAACAAATATGCTATCCCTCCCCTTATTTGTTCGAGGTAAACCTAAAACAAAGTCCATAGATATATCCTCCCAAGGAACACTAGGCACAGGCAAAGGCATATATAAACCATGAGGATTGAGTCGTGACTTAGCTTTTTGACATGTAGTGCAGCGAGCAACAAAACGCTCAACATCCTGTCTCATCTTTGGCCAAAAGAAATGTGTAGCAAGTACGTCCTCCGTTTTCTTCACGCCAAAGTATCCCATTAATCCTCCTCCATGCGCCTCCTGCAACAACAAAAGACGAACAGAGCTAGCAGGAATGCATAGCTTGTTAGCACGGAACACAAAACCATCATTAACAACGGACTTGTTCCATGTTCTTCCTTCTTTACAATTCTGCATTACTTCTTTAAAATCAGCATCATGCACATATTGATCTTTGATGGTCTCCAAACCAAATATTTTGAAGTCAAGTTGTGAAAGCATAGTATAGCGACGAGACAAAGCATCAGCAATAACATTTTCTTTACCCTTCTTGTGTTTAATGACATAAGGGAAAGTCTCAATGAATTCAACCCATTTAGTATGTCTACGATTTAGTTTAGCTTGAGTTTTAATATGTTTCAAAGATTCATGATCAGAATGTATAACAAATTCTTTGGGCCATAAATAATGTTGCCATGTCTCTAAAGTCCGAACAAGAGCATATAATTCTTTGTGTGACCGTTTTGGGCTGCGGCCAACTCTCAGTGAGAGGTGCAGCAATGGTGCTAAAGTCTCTCACAAAACGCCTATAGAAACCAGCGAGTCCAAGAAAACTCCTCACTTGTGTGACCGTTTTGGGCTGCGGCCAACTCTCAATAGCTTCAATATTGGCTTTATCAACTTCAATTCCCTGTGGAGTAACAACATATCCAAGAAAAGACACCCGGTCAGTGCAAAAAGGTGCACTTCCCAAGGTTACCAAACAAACGTGCATCACGTAGAGCATTAAAAACAGCACGTAAATGTTCCAAATGTTCTTCCAAAGATTTGCTATAAATCAGTATATCATCAAAATAGACTACCACAAATCGTCCAATGAAAGCACGTAAAACTTCGTTCATTAGTCTCATGAAAGTACTAGGTGCATTAGTTAACCCAAAAGGCATGACTAACCACTCATATAAACCAAACTTAGTTTTAAATGTTGTTTTCCATTCATCTCCCAATTTCATATGAATTTGATGGTATCCACTACGCAAATCAACTTTGGAGAATATTGTAGAGCCACTCAATTCATCAAGCATATCATCTAGCCTAGGAATAGGATGACGATAACGAATAGTAATATTATTAATGCCTCTACAATCAACACACATATGCGATGTACCATCCTTTTTAGGCACTAGTATAATAGGAACAGCACAAGGACTAAGAGATTCGCGTATATAACCTTTGTCGAGCAACTCCTGTACTTGACGCATAATCTCCTTCATCTTCTCTGGATTGGTACGGTATGGTGCACGGTTGGGTAGCGATGCACCGGGAATTAAGTCAAATTGATGCTCAATCCCTCGAATAGGTGGTAATCCCGGTGGCACGTCTTGTGGGAAGACGTCAGTGAACTCCTGCAAAATGTTAGTGACAGCAGGGGCAAAGAGGAAGGCACGTCCTCGAATGAAAATAATGCCTCTTTGCACACAAAAGCATAGCAAACAGATTTGCTAGAATCTAGCTCATCAATATCAGATTTGGTGGCAAGTAAACATGCACTTTTCAATTTAATTTCAGAAGCAACACTAGATGGTTTATTATTAGGCTTCATTTGTTGCTCAAATTCTTTTGCCACAATCTGATTTTCACTCTTATTTTTCTCCTGTTTTGCTTTATTAGCTCTATTAATATCATCTTTCAAAATGGAATCAGGAGTCATAGGAAGCAAAGTAATATTTTTATCCTTATGAACAAGAGTATACTGATTGTTTCTACCATGGTGTACAGAATTTTTATCAAATTGCCATGGTCTACCAAGTAATAAGGAACATGCTTGCATAGGTACCACATCACAATCAACATAATCAGCATATGTAGAGATACTAAAATGCACACGAACAGTACGTGTTACCTTAACCTTGCCGCTGTTGTTGAACCATTGGATGTAGTAAGGATGTGGATGTGGTCTTATGGTGAGAGATAGCTTCTCCACCATCTCCATGCTAGCCAAGTTGTTGCAGCTCCCTCCATCTATGATGACGTGAATAGAACATTCCTTCACAACTCCCTTTGTATGGAACAAATTATGCCTCTAATTTTGCTCAGCTTGTGTAACCTGCACACTCAAAACACGTTGAGCAACTAAACATTCATACCTGTCAGCATCTTCAGCAGCCATGTATTGCGTCTCATGATCAGAATCATCTCCACCGTGTTCTTCATGTGTAATAAGAGCCAAAGTCTCCTTATCATAGTCACCAGCGGACTCATACCCACCATCCTAAGTAACAATCATCACACGCTTAGATGGGCATTCTCTCGCATAATGACCTCCACCCTTGCAACGTCGACAAATAATATCATGTGTCTGCCCTGTTGATGCCATGGATGAAGAAGAGCTCTTTGCAGGCCCAGAAGGTGTGCTCTTGGCAGATAGTGGTGATTGTGCCTGCTTTATTGTATCACGGTTGGAGGTGGCAGCCGACAGAGGTGCCGGTGTAGCAGAACGTGTGGAAGTAGATGATGCACGTGGTGTCCATCATGAAGGTCGACCTGCAGAAAAGTTAGTTCGCGCCAATGCCTGTCGATCCTGCACTTCACGTTCAGCTTTACAAGCAAGATGGAATAAACGAGTGATATTATTATAATCCTTATAGTCTAGAATGGTCTGAATCTCTCTATTTAATCCACCCAGAAAACGTGCAAGCATAGCTTCATTCTCCTCAACAATACCACATCTAATCAAGCCAGTTTGTAATTCCTGATAATATTCTTCTACCGAATTTTTTCCTTGTCTTAAGCGCTGCAATTTTTGAAGTAATTCACGTTGATAATATGGTGGAACCCAACGAGTACGCATAGCAGTTTTCAAAGCAGCCCAAGTAGCTGGAACATGATATAATCTACAATGTTCAGACCACCAAACACATGCAAAGCTATTGAAAGCACAAACAGCAGCAGGAACACGTCTCTCCTCAGGATATTGTAAACATGTAAATCGTTGTTCAGTTTCTAACTCCCAAGTAAGATATATATCAGGAACATATCTACCCTCAAATGGTGGAATATTGAATTTCAGTTTAGGGAGATGGTCATGATCTCGTACCTGAGGGGGAGCCCTAACATTGCCATTATTTGCATGTGGACGACCTGGTGGTTGTGATGCTGGTGGTTGCACGTAGTTCTGATGTTGATCAACCTCATCCTTGTAATCTCCCACATAATCATCCTCCCCCACATCAGCATCAGGAGCCACAGAAGTATCAACAGCAGCACCAGCAGCTTGGCCAGGCTGAAGAGGGACACGGGTCGCTCGGCGGAGGGCTGTTTCGTGATGTGGAGGTAGTCGTTGTTGTTGTTGTAGAGGTGCGTTAGGTGCAGCCGGTGGTGGTGGTGGTAGACGCGCGAGCAATTCATTGAACTTGTTATCGAGCTTTTTTTTGAACGCCTTCTCAATGCCATCTATCTTCTCCATGGCCTCTTCAAATCAATTGAGCACATCTTCCACCTGTCCACTCATCATTTGTTGAAACTTATCATGTAACGCTTTGTTTGTCATGTTCTCCCAGTCAGTCTCGTCGGCTTGTGATCCTGCCATGGTTAGCAGTAATAGAAACACACAATAATATGATTCGACAGACTACTAGGAAGTGGTGGTTGTGGTGTGGTGGACAGTCACAAATCCGTCAAGCAAATCTCAAATTCTTACCAGTTCTTACCCAGCAGCAGGCGGTGAACGACAACTGTTGTAGTCAAAACTCTCAAAAGCTTGGATAGAGCGATTGCCAGGGAGAGTCAAACGCACGACGTAGATGTATGTGGAGCTAGGAAGGCTTATAGTATGGTAGCAAAAATGTCAGCAATAATCAATTCAGAGATGCAAAGTTGAATAAACGCTCAACGACGGTACTGTGCTGGTCCTAGGCTAGACCGTGCTAGAGACGCGAGCCTAGAACACTAACAAAATCACGGCGCTGCATGGAAACAAGGGAAAAGCACACTCTGGAATTTTTTTCGCTCTGTTTTTTTTGTGCTCTTTTTTTTTGCGAAAAATCACTATAATGGCGAGTGTCTCAAAACTCTTCCCAGGTCAAACTGACAGGATGGGTACGAAATTTTTTTGACAATTTTTTTCGAGAATCAGGGCAGCGACGACGAAAAAGTGTGACCAAAAATCACTATGATGGCGAGTGTCTCAAAAGACTCAGAACAACCTAAAAATAGGATAGGAAAAAAATATTTTCGGTCGCCGGAATTTTGGCCTAAAAACTGCCCGGGGGTCTCCAGACTTTTTTTCCCGAGACCTACGCAGGCAAGGAAACACGAATCGGAATTTAGATGGATCTCGAAAACAAACCTAATATGAGAAGAACTCGGATTGGTGGTGGATATATGGTGGTGGTATATGGATACGGGTTGGTGGTGGTATATGGATACGTATTCAGAGCGGTGGCGGATAAGCAATGGTGGAAGATGGCAAGGCGATGATGATGGTGCGGCGGCGGCGTGACAACTTATGACCATAACTCGAAACTCTAAACGACTAGACTCTAAGACCAACAACTTGACACGACGATGCAACCGCAAATTCAACAAAGCAAAAACCCTAAAAAGATTATGCAAAGGCTCCGATTGGTTCGGATATGATGAACTAACCCTAATTTTTTTGTGGCTTTTTCGTGGACGTTAGGTATGAAGAACAGACTCGATCTAATCTACGAAAAACTGTAAAATCTCACCGAGCAACCTGGAAATCTGATACCACTTGATAGAGGCAGAGGTGTCCCGATATTTCGATGAGATAGCAATCGTTTTCTGTGGGAGTCGACTTTGACGATCCGACTACGAACGTGCGAAACGTCGCGCCTTAGCAATCGCTAAACCAACTTCCGAGGGGTTATTGACCACGCCGGAGCACAATCAACCTGACCACGAGGGTCTATTTCCTGCGAGCAAATGAAGAACAAGCAAGAAACTGAGATTGCAATCTGGATATTGCGAATAAAAGAGGAAAGCTTTATTAATGAGGGTGGGGTTCTGTGACACCTTGGTCTGGTCATTGAACACAAACGAAGTACGCGAAGTTGCAGCTATGGCGAACTTTTAATTTAAACAAAACCCAAAGTCTAAACGACGCCCTAAGGGCTATATATATGGAGGAAGAGGAGGAGATTTCGTGGCCCTTGAGGGTGGGGTCCGAAACCAACCCTAACTCTTGTTTCCCCACACATACGGACTCTAAAAATAGCCTATACTTAACTATTTTGAAATTACATGGGCTGGCCCAATAATAAGGTGACGCAGCACCTAGAATAGCCTATGGACGAATATTATGAAGTGGCATCTTGTATATTTCGTCCAAGGCTTCATGCACTCCTTATGGTGGCTTCAAAGTCCTGAAATCATCACTTGTAACTCCGTTCTTGATCCCCCTGCGCATGCCATCAACTCCATGCGTGTTCTTGCTCCAATGTTCATCCTTCTCCAAGCTAGGCCCTTCATTTGTAAGCAAAACAAATGTATCCAATTTAGGCAGTATCATATTCTCATGAACATTATAATCATTACCAAGAAACGAAAGTACCTGGTAATTTAATTGGCGTGCGCGAGCTCTAGTAATTGGTCCAGTATATGTAACAGTAGGGGCTGTGGGTGTAACAATGGTATTGATGTCCTCATCACAAGGAACATACTGTACGTACTAAATACAGAATAACTTAAGAGGAACATGTTAAAGAACAGAAAAGGAAGCATATTCTTGAGGTTCCGCTTAATTGCATACAATGTTGGTTGCCCACTCATGATGAATCACAGCGCTCAAAGAAATGCAATTCAATGTTGTCTCTCTATATGTGGCAATTTTGAACAAGAGTCATTAGGATCATATTCTGAACAAGAGTCAACAGGTGGGGAGCGTATGAGTTTCATTGCATCTAGAATGGCACTCAATGCCTTGGTGCCAATTTTGTAAGTCATTGCAGTGTTTAGCTTCAAGAGTGGACTGCTGCTAGTGCGACACAAAGCATCTACACAGATCATAGTGTAGATATGACGGAAAAACCGTAAGCATCAGAGTAAAATCAGCAAAGTGGAACTTGTTGGAATATATGTGCTAGTATTGCCGGTACGGCTAGAAAGGCTTCAGATACCATCTCTCTTCAACTGAAGGTGCGGTACTGTTAATATCAGTGTAACTCTCAAAGGAGACACAACTCCTCGCATTTCCTTGCTATTCTTATAGGATTCAGGTGGGCATGCCACTACAAATCCTATTCCCATGTTTACAAAATCCTACGAATCAAAGAGGCCCGAAGAGTTCAAAGTGTCCATCACAACCGACCGTATAGACCT
This sequence comes from Aegilops umbellulata, assembly GCA_032464435.1. Taxonomy (NCBI): domain Eukaryota; kingdom Viridiplantae; phylum Streptophyta; class Magnoliopsida; order Poales; family Poaceae; genus Aegilops; species Aegilops umbellulata. The sequence goes on along the minus strand of CP136056.1, from coordinate 217,086,857 downwards.
CTACACTGCAAATGTCCCTGCTCATCTTCACTAAAAGGAACATACTGTACTACTATCATACTCCCTCCGTTCCAAAATATAAGTCTTGGTAGAGATTTCCACTATGGATCACATACAGATGTATCCAGATACATTTTAGAGTGTAGATTCACTCATTTTGCTCCATATGTAGTCCATGGTGGAATCTATACAAAGACTTGTATTTAGGAACGGAGAGAGTGCATATTAAAGAAGAACGGAAGAGGAACATGGTAAAGAAGAGCAAGTAGATTTTGGATAATAAAATGTTGGTTGCGCAGTGCCCACACATGATGAACCAGAGCGCATTAAGAATGCAACTCCCAGCTATCTCTCGGCCATTTTAGGCGGTTGGATGAAGATCCTATGTCTCCTAACCCTTCTTCTTCCTCGTCTCTGATTCTTCCCATATAGAACACCGCATGGGCCGTTGGCCGGACCACCGACCCCCACCGCCTGTGTTCCTCCGCCACCCCACCCCCGCCTCAACCCCCACCCGCATCGAGTTTTCTTCGTTCGGCGAGGCCCCACAACCACCCGAGCCCCTTCGATCGCACCGGCGAACTCCGGCGAGCTCTGAGAAATCGACTGACCCAATTTTGAAATGTAGTCTACTGTGATTTAACTAGTGTGGAATATAAAAGGGGAAAACCATAAGCATTGGGAGTATAGTGTTGAGCGTGCGATGGCGGATCCGAAGGTGCAAACCGGACAAAGGCAACTTCGCAACCAAGACAAGAAATCAGAGTAAAGCAGTGGCAATCTATTTTCTTGCTGCGATAAATAAGTTGAGTAGATACGAAAGAGTACCGCCTCTGGTGCGGCGCCGTGTACGCATCTGCTGAGAATTTGACGGTGCTATGGTAGCGCTGGCTGTCGACGGCGTGGAAGCAGATCTAGGAGGGTAGATGGTGGCAGCGGGGCTAGGTGGACGAGACAGTCGTAGGAGCGGCGCCGGCAAGGTGGACGACGGCGGGGATGAAGCAAGAGTACAGGATGCAAGGATCCCGGTCCGAAGCTGTGGATGAGAGAGGTCGATCTCTTGTAATGGACGACGGCGTCGGGGTATCAGCTCCGGCATGGTGGAGGAGGACGACGGTGGATGGGGTGGCGGACGGCGGCAGACGGAGGAGGGTGGGGTGGAGACTGTGTTTTGGCGCCCACGGAGTACGAATGGGGAAAAGGGAGGTAGAGAGGTGTTGGGGAACGTAGCAATAATTCAAAATTTTCCTACGTGTCACCAAGATCAATCTAGGAGATGCTAGCAACGAGAGAGAGGGAGTGCATCTTCATACCCTTGAAGATCGTTAAGCGGAAGCGTTACAAGAACGCGGTTGATGGAGTCATACTCGCGGCGATTCAAATCGCGGAAGATTCGATCTAGCGCCGAACGAACGGCGCCTCTGTGTTCAACACACGTACAACCCGGGGACGTCTCCTCCTTCTTGATCCAGCAAGGGGAGAGGAGAAGTTGAGGGAAAGCTCCAGTAGCACGACGACGTGGTGGTAGTGGAGCTCGTGGTTCTCCGGCAGGGCTTCGCCAAGCACTATGGAGGAGGAGGAGGTGTTGGAGGAGGAGAGGGCTGCGCCTGGGGAAGGGGTGCGGCTGCCCTCTCTCTCCCTCACTATATATAGGGGGAAGGGGGTGGAGGAGGCGCCCTAGGGTTCCCTAGGGGAGGGGCGGCGGCCACAGGGGAAACCCTAGATGGGTTTGGGCGCCCCCACCCCTAGGAAACTTGCCCCCCAAGCCGGGAGGGGTGGCTGCCCTAGGGGAGGCGCCCCCACCTCTCCAGGTTACGTGAGATGGGGTGGGAGGGGCGCTCAGCCCCTTAGTGGGCTGATGTGCCCCCTCCCCTTGGCCCATAAGGCCCCCCAACGCTTGCCGGGGCCTCCGAAACCTCTTTCGGACATGCTGGTCGTCACCCGGTATGCCCAGAACAATTCCGGACTCCAATACCCTTCATCCAATATATCGATCTTCGCCTCCAGACCATTCCGGAGTTCCTCGTCACGTCCAGGATCTCATCCGGGACTCCTAACAACCTTCGGTAACCACATACTATTTCCCATAACAACTCTAGCGTCACCGAACCTTAAGTGTGTAGACCCTACGGGTTCGGGAACCATGCAGACATGACCGAGACACCTCTCCGTCCAATAACCAATAGCGGGATCTGGATACCCATATTGGCTCCCACATGTTCCACGATGATCTCGTCGGATGAACCACAATGTCGCGGATTCAATCAATCCCGTATACAATTCCCTTTGTCTATCGGTATGCTACTTGCCCGAGATTCGATCATCGGTATCCCTATACCTTGTTCAATCTCGTTACTGGCAAGTCTCTTTACTCATTCCGTAACGCATGATCCCGTGGCTAACCCATTAGTCACATTGAGCTCATTATGATGATGCATTACCGAGTGGGCCCAGAGATACCTCTCCGTCATATGGAGTGACAAATCCCAGTATCAATTCTGCCAACCCAACAGACACTTTCGGAGATACCTGTAGTGCACCTTTATAGCCACCCAGTTACGTTGTGACGTTTGGTACACCCAAAGCATTCCTACGGTATCCGGGAGTTACACAATCCCATGGTCTAAGGAAATGATACTTGACATTACAAAAGCTCTTAGCAAACGAACTACACGATCTTGTGCTATGCTTAGGATTGGGTCTTGTCCATCACATCATTCTCCTAATGATGTGATCCCGTTATCAATGACATCTAATGTCCATGGTCAGGAAACCATAACCATCTATCGATCAACGAGCTAGTCAACTAGAGGCTTACTAGGGACATGTTGTGGTCTATGTATTCACACATGTATTACGGTTTCCAGTTAATACAATTATAGCATGAACAATAGACAATTATGATGAACAAGGAAATACAATAATAACCATTTTATTATTGCCTCTAAGGCATATTTCCAACAGTCTCCCACTTGCACTAGAGTCAATAATCTAGTTCACATCACTATGTGATTGTGATGAATCCAATACCCATGGGGTTTGTTCATATCTCGCTTGTGAGAGAGGTTATTAGTCAATGGGTCTGAACCTTTCAGATCCGTGTGTGCTTTACAAATCTCTATGTCATCTTGTAGATGCAGCTACCACGCGCTACTTGGAGCTATTCCAAATAACTGCTCTACTATACGAATCCAGTTTACTACTCAGAGTCATCCGGATTAGTGTCAAAGTTTGCATCGACGTAACCCTTTACGACGAACTCCTTTACCACCTCCATAATCAAGAAAATTCCTTAGTCCACTAGTTACTAAGGATAAGTTCGACCGATGTCATGTGATCCATTCTTGGATCACTCTTGTACCCCTTGACTGACTCATGGCAAGGCACACTTCAGGTGCGGTACACAGCATAGCATACTGTAGAGCCTACATCTAAAGCATAGGGACGACCTTCATCCTTTCTCTCTCTTCTGCCGTGGTCTGGTCTTGAGTTTTACTCAATACTCACACCTTGTAACACAACCAAGAACTCCTTCTTTGCTGATCTATTTTGAACTCCTTCAAAATCTTGTCACGGTATGTATTCATTTGAAAGTACTATTAAGCATTTTTTGACATATCCTTATAGATCTTGATGCTCAATGTTCAAGTAGCTTAATCCAGGTTTTCCATTAAAAAACACTTTTCAAATAACCTTGTATGCTTTCTAGAAATTCTACATCATTTATGATACACAATATGTTAACAACATATACTCATAAAAAATTCTATAGTGCTCCCACTCACTTCTTTGGAAATACAAGTTTCTCATAAACTTTGTATAAACCCAAAATCTTTGATCATCTCATCAAAGCGTACATTCCAACTCCGAGATGCTTACTCCAGTCCTTAGAAGGATTGCTGAAGCTTTGCATACTTGTTAGCATATTTCAGGATCGACAATACCTTCTGGTTGTATCACATACAACCTTTCCTCAAGAAAATCGTTGAGGAAATAATGCAGTAACTGCTAATATTGTTGGCGTTCTGGGAACGGGGGTCCCCAGACTTGCCTGCCTGCGGCCTGCGGCGTGGCTCGAGTGGGGGCCCAACATGGCCCATCTTCATCAACACAAGGCTCAAGACCCTCGCGAGGGGCCAAGCCTCGCGAGGCGGACGACACGGCGCTTCCTCCAGCACGACCTCCTTAGTCTGGCTCGCGAGGAGGCGGAGAGATCAAGGTGGGGTACCTCACGAGGTGCCCATGACGCAAGCCATGACGACCAAAGGTGCCAGGCGGGCGCCGACCCGCGCAGTGTCCTCCTTTTCCTCTTTGGTGCAAAGGGGGCAAGCGCAGGCGAGAGGATCAAGCAAAGGCACCCATTTTGGTGCAACGAGACCAAGACCAGCTCCGCGACAAGGAGGAAGTCACTGTGGAGCCCAAGCCGGCGTCATCACCAGAGCCTTTGGCAGGCGAAGACCAACTTTAGTCAGGATAAGTGTACCAGATGTTCCCCTTCAAATTGGCCAATTGTTGGCGCCCTTCCCGCTCAATATTTGGGAAGAGGCCCAGGGCCTTTGCCTATAAATAGGGCCAGCCACCCCCAGGGTAGAGGCATCTAGAATCCGATCTGATCGAGTACCAAGAAACCAGTAGAGGCAAATAGATAGAGAGAGAGAAGGGCGATCGGACCCCCCTAGCAGTTCATCACCTAGCCAAGAACAAGCCCTCGCGAGGCCGTTCACCTGTACTGTTCTTCCTCATCAGCCCAAGAGGCAATCCACCCACCACACTGGAGTAGGGTATTACACCACAATGGTGGCCCGAACCAGTATAAACCCTGTGTCTCATGTGTTGTTCCTGCAGTAGTTTAGATCCTTACGAGACGGAGAGGTAGAGGGTTCGATCTTCGCGCGCACCCCAGAGTTTGAACCTTAAGGGTCTGCCGGAACCCCAGAATCCGACATTTTGGCGCGCCAGGTAGGGGTGCGCCGGAATCAGTCTTCCACCGCTCCGCTCTCCTCCGACCTCCGCATCCATGTCTGACGCTCGTCGGGTCCGCGCCGAGCGCCGGGCCGCCATCGCTTCCCGCGCCGTCCAGACGGCCCCTGTCGGTGGGCGTCCTCGTCGTTCCCCGTCGCCCGCCGTCAACGTCGCCACCGGCCCGGCGGGGAACGAGCAGCAAGCGTCCTCTCAGCACCCGTCCGTGCGGCGGGATGGCCGCACCGCCACTCCGTCGCTCACCCCAGCCGGTTCTTCGTCGCACGCGCTGCGCGCGCCCTTGGAGGCTCGAGCTGCGCTCCTCACGGCGAACGAGCTCCTGCGCTACCGCCCCGTCGACGACGTCTACGAGGAGTGGCTCGACCGCGTCGCCGAGCTCGTCCGCGCCGCAAGGGGCTCTCCCGCGCCTTCCGCACCACTGCGCCGCACTCCGCCCCGCATGGGCAATGAAGCCCCGGGGGCGTTCCAGCCGCCACCTTTCCAAGAAGATGCCATGGCCCCAAGGCGCGCAGCTCCTGGGCGGAACCCGCTCCGTCATGCGCCGGCCTAGCAGGAACGGAGGTGCCAAGAAGTCCCGTGACCGCAAGAGGCCGCCCGGGCGCTCCAGGCCCCGGCTCGCCGAGACCCTGCTCCAGCTCCGGCACGTCAAGACCCCGCGCTGCTCCCAGCTGCGGCGCAAGGGGACCCACAAGGCCAAGTTCTCCGTCAACCAAAACCTCCCGCGGCCACCGCTGGCTGCCGCGCCTACACCCCCGAGCTGCGTAGCGTCGCGTATCCCGACAAGTTCAAGCCGGACCTGCCTCCTCGCTACGAGGCACAACTGACCCCACGGAGTTCCTCCAGCTCTACGAGCTGGGAATCGAAGCTGCCAGCGGGGACGAGAAGGTCATGGCGAACTGGTTCCCCATGGCGCTGAAGGAAGGTTCTCGCACTTGGCTCCTGAACCTGGCCCCAGGCACGATCTCCTCCTGGGACCAGATGCGTACTCGCTTCATCGCCAACTTCCAAGGTACCCGCGACCGGCCTCCCGCCGTGAGCGACATGCGCCGCATCAAGCAGCAACCTGGAGAGACCCTGCAGAAGTACATCCAGCGCTTCAACAGTGCGCGCCTCAAGATCCCCAGGGTGTCTGAAGAAGCCATCATTTCGGCCTTCTCCGATGGCGTGCGCGACGTCAAGATGAAGGAGGAGCTGGCGATGCATGAAGACCTCTGCACCTCCCTAGAGCTGTTCAACCTGGCGACCAAGTGCGCCAGAGCTGAGGAGGGACGCCTCTCCCTCCTCGAGCTGCCTGCCGCAGACCCAGAAGAGAAGAAGCCCAAGGCCAAGGACGTGAAGCGCAAGGGGGCTGCCGTGCTCGCGGCAGAACCGGACACCAAGCGGGGCAAGGATCTGCCTGAATCCTCCAGGGGCAGCCGGTACTGTGTGTACCACGACCTCCACACCCACAACACCAATGAATGCCAAGAACTCCGCGCCGTGCGAGAAGGAAGAGTCGGCCGACGCCCTGACCGTGCTAACCGGGGCTACGGCCGAGGAGGTGGAAGGAACCCGGGACGCTGGGAAGACCGCGGCCCACGTCCAGGCTGGCGTGACCAACCTCGCGAGGACCGCTGGCGCGACCCGCCTCGCGAGGGGGACTGGAGGGATCAGCCTCGTGAGGATCGCCCTCATGGCAACCCAGGCCTGCCGCTGTTGCCGCCTCAGCCGAGAAGGAATGAAGACCGCCACCATGACGAGGGGGTTGGGGGCTTCCTGGAGCCCCGCGCCATCGCCTGCATCCTGGGCGGAGCTCAAGCCCCAGCCTCTCAACGTATATTCAAGCAGTTTGCTCGCGAAGTGAATGCAGTCCTCCCCAAGCTCGAAGCAACGCGTCCCCTTAGGTGGTCGGCCTGCACCATCACGTTCAGCTCAGCAGACCAGCTCAAGTGCGCAGCCACAGCCGGAGTCCTCCCAATGCTTTGTTCCCCAGTCATCAGCAACGCTCTGGTCACCAGGACCCTCATCGACGGAGGGGCAGGGCTCAATGTCTTGTCCGTGGAAACGTTCAACAGCTTCCAAGTGCCCTATGACCAGCTTCAGCCAACCAAGCCCTTCTCCGGAGTCACCGATGGTTCCACAGTCCCGATCGGGCAGGTCCGCCTCCCAGTCACCTTCGGCACCTACGACAACTACCGCACCGAGCTCATCGACTTTGGTGTCGCCCACATTTGCCTGCCGTACAATGCCATCCTCGGGTATCCGGCGCTGGCCTAGTTCATGGCCGTGACTCACCATGGCTACAACGTCCTCAAGATGCCAGGAAGCGGTGGCGTCATCACGGTGCCATGTCAAGAGAAGGATGCAGTGTGTGCTCTGGAGCGAGCCTTCCAGGCCGCGTCACTAGAAGACCCAGATCGCGGAAGCAGGAGGCTTCCTGAGACCACCCCCAAGAAGAAGAAGACAACGTCAGGCTCAGACCCTCAGGAGGCAGGCCATTCAAGGCCCGCGCCTGCCCAGGGGGACCCTCCTTCAATCGCATAGGGAAGCGCGCCCGGCGCCCTCCTCAGGCAGGGCTCGGGGGCTCTCACCTGGAGGGCCACCGACCTCGCCAAGGTCACGAGGGAGGCGCTGGGGCACCATGTGGAGGCGTGTTTCGAAACACGCTTCCCTCGGAAGGAAGCCAGGGGAGGAAGGTCAGACCAGCAGGAGTTTGTTAGCAAGGCCATTCAAGAACTACAGGAGTCGAGGATCATGAGAGGTTGCCGTCGCCCACCAGCTGTGGCTCCCCATCCAGGCGAGGATGGTGGGCTGCGCGTCTGTGTCGGCGTACCAGGGCTCAATCAGATCGCCACGACGGAGCGCCTCTGGCCCTCACAAGTGGGGCGCTGCGAAGGACCACCCCACAGCTATGTTCGCATGCCTTATGGCCTGTCGAGCGTGGCTGCGGCGTACCAACGCATCATGAGGAGCATCTTGGAGGCGCAAGAAGGCAAGCGTTCCGCAACCCTGGCGGAGATGGAGGCTGCTCACGAGGAGCCACCAGTGCCTCCGGAGCCTCCCGAGGCCCCTGGGCCTGGGGGCTCGTGAGGACCAGCTTCCGCGGCCCACCGAGTCTGCTGCACCAACGCCACTGCACCGACGACGTCTTCAGGTGACGTCTTTCAAGTTTCATTCTCAGCTGGGAGCGCCCTTCCAGGGTTGCGTCATTCCCAGGCCGCGTGGGTCTGTCCCTGCGGCATGTATCCCTTTTTATCTTCTCAGTCGCTAGCTTGCTTTGCTGGGGGCGCCCCTCGGGCTGCATCATCCCCAGGCCACTCGGGCTAGGCCCAGCGGCATGTATCCCTTCCGCGTTTATTTCCAATTATGCATCATTACTCGATGCCGTCCGCGTCACCTCTTCTTCTTCATGTCGACCACTTGCACGTTAAAGGGGGGGGGGGGGTGCCTGAGCATCGCGACTCAGGGCTCTTACTGGCTCTCCAGCCCTCACCCTCTGGCCTTGTCCACGGCATCGCGACCTGGCATACCAGCGACGGCTGAGACAAGCTCGAGGGCCGGGACCCGAGGACGTAGAGTGCCGGCATCTAACCAGATTTTGCAGGAACACATCTCAAGATACGACCCAGTGCCAGGCGCAACCCGCCTAGAGGTAGGGCCTCGTGAGTCCCGCGCTGACTCACGGGTGCCCAGATACACCTCACCTAGCTCTACCGTGCCAGCCACGTGTCAGGGCGGGGCTGTACACGCCCCGGGGGCTCCTCCCGGAGGGGAGCCCCCTCCCACGTACCAGTGGAAGCACCATGCTCCGCGCTGGCTGACGACACTGCCGAGGAGCGGCTATGCCCGTACACATACGGAAGCGCTATGCTCCGCGCTAGTGATAAACAACTGAGGGTGGCCTCCGGGCCGCGTTAACCTCAGGGAGCCCCGAGCTCAGTGGCCGGCCTCATCGCAACGCCTCCCCCCGGGAGCGCCGCGCGAGGGGGCTGGGCACCGGGGCTACGACTGGGTCACGCCCAGCCGTACGCCCCAGCCAGGCCCCTCGGGCCTGGTTCGTCGCGCGTCTCTCCCCGAGCGGAGCCAAGGTACAAAGGCCGTTTCCGCGTCAAGGGGGACTCCTGAGCATCGCGACTTAGGAGCCTAACTGACTCCGTAGCCCCTCACTCCTTAGTTCCGAAAGGCTATGCTGGGTGAGGTACGCGCGGGGTCGGGCTCTGTAGACGTAGAACGGTAGCCCCGCCTGCATTTCATCTCGCCACCTGCTGTTCGCGCATCAAGGGGGACTCCTGAGCATCGCGACTCAGGAGCCTAACTGGCTCCGTAGCCCCTCACTCCTTAGTTCCGAAAGGCTATGCTGGGTGAGGTACGCGCGGGGTCGGGCTCTGCAGACGTATAACGGAAACACACTTACATCGCGCCTCCCTACTTGTTGCTCGTGCGCTAAGGGGGACTCCTGAGCATCGCGACTCAGGAGCCTAACTTGTCACGTGGCCCCTCATTCCTTTGGTCCCGTCCTGGTTTCCGGTCGGGGCTGATGCTGGGTGAGGCATGCGCGTGGACGGGCTCTGCCGGCGTAGAGTATAAGCAAGTAGGGAAGAGGAACATAAAATTGAAGGAACTTAAAAGCGAATATTACAACCCATAATGTCGCCTTGGTTCCAAACGCAAATTTATATGCCTCCTCGAGGCGTCGTGCGTGTGCAGGAATCAAAAGAAGAACAAGAACGATAGCGGAGTCACTTGTCGGCAGCGGAGTCGCGTGGAGTGGCTTCACCTTGTGGGGTAGTAGAGCCGGCAGCGCCTCGCTTCGGCTTGGTGCTGAAGGCCCGGAACTTCCCCAGCAGCGCCTCCGCGCGCCCCTTCACGGCCTCGACAGCAGCAGCGGCGCCCTCGCCGCTCACCGACTCCAGCAGGCTGTCAAGGTCGGCGCTGGGGTCGCGAAGGTAGACATGGGCGAAGACCCGCGTCAGCACGGCAGAAGACAGGACACGCGCCTCGGCTTCGACCGTGGGGACGAGTCCGAGGGCGACATATCCAAGAGCCTTCACCAAGAAGGGAAGCAGTTTGGCAGGGCCGTCCCCGTCGCCAGCCAGCGGGCAATCCAGGCCACTCTCGTAAAGCGTCTTCAACGAAGCGCGGGCATCCTTCACCATGTCCGCGAAGGCCACGCGATCCTCGGCAAGGACCCGGGCCTTGGCGTCTAGCTCGGCCTTCATCGTCTCCAGCTCCTTCTTCAGCGCACCTAGGTGGCTGCAGCGCTTCTTGAGCTTCGCCTCCCGGTCCTCAAGCGCCGCCTCGCGAGCCTTCACCTCCTTCTCCTGCTCTTGGCGAAGGCGAGTCTCCTCTGCAAGATGACCACGCAGGCCTTGCAACTCGTCCTCCAGCTCCTTGCAGCGGCCGCGGATTCCAACCGCCTCTCCCAGGGCCGCGTCACGGGCAGCCTTCGCCTCGAGGGTAGCCTCCTTCTCCTCGTCACAGGCCGTCGAGGCCTGAACCAGCGCTGCCCGGATCGAGGCGTCAGAGCGAATCCACCCCGAGGCCAGCTCCAGGCGCTCGGCCACCAGGCGAGGGTCGGCGCCTAGAAGATCCTGCCGCAGCCGGTCCAGTCCAGCAACAGCTCGCTCCAGGATGGAAGAAGAAGGCGGGGAAGCATCAGGGCGCTTCGAGGCTGCAGTATCCCGAGGCGGAGTCTGCTGCACCTCCCCGGCTGTAGCAGCAGCACCAGGTAAGGGCACCTCTGGGGTTGACCGAGCCATGGGGGCTGCGGCCCCAGCCAGATCAGCCAAGCCCCGCAAGGGCGAGTGGGCAGGGGAGCCTGTGCGTCGCGGTCGCCCTCCCCTGCAGGTGGAGGTGTCGTCGCAGTCGGGGCCTCAGGAGCCCCCTTCAGCTTCTTCGTCGTGGGCGCCAGCCTGCTCAGGAGAAGTAATCGTCAAGCCTCGTCAGCAGAACAATAAACCAGGAATCAAGGATCAAGCGCTTACAGGTCGTCGGCAGAAAGCTCCGGTGGTCTCCTGCCAAACTTGAAGCCAGAGAGCCGGCTGGAGGGGTCGACCTCGGAAGCAGAAGGCGCGTCCGCGATTCGCCCCGGAGTCAGGGCGGACCCGCGGGGAATCAACCCGGTCCTGCCCTTCTTCGGGACCGGAGGCGAGCTCCCGCTGCCCAGCACGTCGTCGTCGTCATCATCATCACTCAGCGAAAGGCGGAGAGCACGGGGCTTGCGCTGGAGCGAGGGAGTCCTAGACTCTCCGTCGGTCGCCTCGGAGTCGGGGCCTGCCCCCTGCTCCTCCTCGCCCCCATCTCCGCTGGAGTCGCCGGAAGACACATTCACCAGATCCTCGGGAGCCACCGCGGGCACGAGCCCGTCCCCGTTGAAGACGGGCATGGACTCCACCACTTGCTCCCAATCGTCGCAGAGGAACAAGGGCGAAGGCGCACCCTCCGGCATTGCTGCCTCGCCCCCGACCAGGGACTGGAGAACCGTAGTCACGTCCCCTTCGCCCACGGCTACGGGACTCGGGTGAGGCCTCCACATCGGAGGAGAATACTGCCGAAGCGGAGCCATTTGGTGCTCCAGGAACTCCCTCAGCAACGACGCCCCGGTCAGCTTCGCCGCCGCCAAGTTGGCCGGCTTCAGATCGGCGTCCATCTTCGCCAGCACCGACTTCGCGCGGGGATCCGTGAGCTCCGCCCGGCACCAGTCTTCCGAGCTCACGGCCGGCTCCGTGGGAAGGGCCAACCGAGGGTCGACGCACCCGGCATCAACCAACACCCAGTTGCTCTGGAAGCCCTCGATCCTCTTCCCTGGATTCGAGATGGCCATGGAGCTGCCGCACGCGACGAAGCCCACGCACGCAGAAGGAGAACCTTTGGAGGTCCGGAGGTAGAAGTAGTGGCGCAGCAAGGCCACTGAAGGCTGCACCCCCACATGCGCCTCGCAGTAGTAGGCAAAGATCGCTAAGAGAAGGACGGAGTTGGAGTGGAGATGCAAAGCTTGCAAGTTGTAATGGCGGAGGACGGCGAGGAAGAACTCAGAAAAAGGAGGTACCAGGCCCGCTGCAATGGAGCTCACGAAGAAAGGATAGAAGGTGCTCCCTTGGCCTTCAGGGGCATCGGAGCCGACCTTGAACATCTGCGCCCCGTCAATGCCCTGCGCCGCGGCCATCCGGTGCAGTAGGGCGAGGCTTGCCTTCGACACGTCGGGCGAATCCAAAGCAGGCGAGAACCAAGCTTCGGCCGGGGTCCGGCGAGGCGCCATGGCTACCTGGGACCAGCGGGTGGAGCAGATCTGGAAGCTTGGAGGAAGGGAGAAGAAGCGCATGGAAGGGGATCTGAGCAGCGGATGAAGAAGGAGAGGAACAAAGCATGAGCAGATGCCACACCTTTAGTATCCTGCGCAGTTGCAAAAGCACCCACGTCCAATCAACCGCCATGCGGCGCCCGAGGCCGCAGGCTGTTAGGGCCCGCGGCGCCTCGCCCTTGCCCTTTCGCCTCTCGGCACGGCCAAGTCCGTGTGCGCCTTGGGCCCGGGGGCTACTGTCGGCGTTCTGGGAATGGGGGTCCCCAGACTTGCCTGCCTGCGGCCTGCGGCGTGGCTCGAGTGGGGGCCCAACGTGGCCCATCTTCATCAACACAAGGCTCAAGACCCTCGCGAGGCGGACGACACGGCGCTTCCTCCAGCACGGCCTCCTTAGTCTGGCTCGCGAGGAGGCGGAGAGATCAAGGTGGGGTACCTCACGAGGTGCCCATGACGCAAGCCATGACGACCAAAGGTGCCAGGCGGGCGCCGACCCGCGCAGTGTCCTCCCTTTCCTCTTTGGTGCAAAGGGGGCAAGCGCAGGCAAGAGGATCAAGCAAAGGCACCCATTTCGGTGCAACGAGACCAAGACCAGCTCCGCGACAAGGAGGAAGTCACTGTGGAGCCCAAGCCGGCGTCATCACCAGAGCCTTTGGCAGGCGAAGACCAACTTTAGTCAGGATAAGTGTACCAGATGTTCCCCTTCAAATTGGCCAATTGTTGGCGCCCTTCCCGCTCAATATTTGGGAAGAGGCCCAGGGCCGTTGCCTATAAATAGGTCCAGCCACCCCCAGGGTAGAGGCATCTAGAATCCGATCTGATCGAGTACCAAGAAACCAGTAGAGGCAAATGGATAGAGAGAGAGAAGGGCGATCGGACCCCCCTAGCAGTTCATCACCTAGCCAAGAACATGCCCTCGCGAGGCCGTCCACCTGTACTGTTCTTCCTCATCAGCCCAAGAGGCAATCCACCCACCACACTGGAGTAGGGTATTACACCACAATGGTGGCCCAAACCAGTATAAACCCTGTGTCTCATGTGTTGTTCCTGCAGTAGTTTAGATCCTTACGAGACGGAGAGGTAGAGGGTTCGATCTTCGCGCGCACCCCAGAGTTCGAACCTTAAGGGTCTGCCGGAACCCCAGAATCCGACAAATATAATTCCAACAGACTCTTTGCAACGCTACGAGTGAGAAAGTCTCATCGTAGTCAACTCCTTGAACTTGTCAGAAAACATCTTAACGACAAGTCGAGCTTTCTTAATGGTGACACTTGCCATCATTGCCCGTCTTCCTTTTAAAATCCATCTACACCCAACAGCCTTACGACCATCGAGTAGTTCTTCCAAATTCTATACTTTGGTTTTATACATGGATCCTCTCTCGGATTTTATGGCCTCGAGCCATTCGTCGGAATCCAGACCCACCATCGTTTCTCCATAGCTCGTAGGTTCATTGTTGTCTAGCAACATGACTTCCAATACAGGATTACGTACCACTCTGGAGTAGTACGCATCCTTGTCGACCTACGAGGTTAATTTGGTAGTGACTTGATCCGAAGTTTCATGATCACTATCATAAGCTTCCACTTCAATTGGTGTAGGTGCCGCAGGAACAACTTCCTATGCCCTGCTACACACTAGTTGAAGTGACGGTTCAATAACCTCATCAAGTCTCCACCATCCTCCCACTCAATTCTTTCGAGAGAAACTTTTCCTCGAGAAATGACCCGTTTCTAGAAACAATAACTTTACTTCCGGATCTGAAATAGGAGGTATACCCAACTATTTTGGGTATTCTATGAAGATGCATTTATCCGCTTTGCGTTCGAGCTTATCAGCCTGAAACTTTTTCACATAAGCGTCCTGCCCCAAACTTTTAAGAAACGACAACTTAGGTTTCTCTAAACCATAGTTCATACAGTGTCGTCTCAACGGAATTGCGTGGTGTCCTATTTAAAGTGAATGCGGTTGTCTCTAATGCCTAACCCATAAACGATAGTGGTAATTCGATAAGAGACATCATGGTATGCACCATATCCAATAGGGTGCAGTTATGATGTTCGGACACACCATCACACCATGGTGTTCGAGGCGGTATTAGTTGTGAAACAATTTCCACAATGTCTTAATTATGTGCCAAATTCATAACTCAGATATTCATCTCTATGATCATATCATAGACATGTTATCCTCTTGTCACGACGATCTTCAACTTCACTCTAAAATTACTTAAACCTTTCAATAATTCAGACTTGTGTTTCGTCAAGTAAATATACTTAGCATCTACTCAAATCATCTGTGAAGTAAGAACATAACGATATCCACTGCGTGCCTCAGCACTCATTGGACTACACACACCAAAATGTATTACTTCCAACAAGTTGCTTTCTTGTTCCATCTTACTGAAAACGAGGCCTTTCAGTCATCTTGCCCATGTGGTATGATTTGCATGTCTCAAGTGATTCAAAATCAAGTGAGTCCAAACGATCCATCTGTACGGAGTTTCTTCATGCATATCTACCAATAGACATGGTTCGCATGTCTCAATCTTTTCAAAAACGAGTGAGTCCACAGATCCATCAACATGGAGTTTCTTCATGCGTTTTATACCAATATGACTCAAATGGCAGTGCCACAAGTATGTGGTACTATCATTACTATCTTATATCTTTTGGCATGAACATGTGTATCACTACGATCGAGATTCAATAAACCACTCATTTTAGGTGGAAAACCATTGAAGGTATTATTCAAATAAACAGAGTAACCATTATTCTCCTTAAATGAATAACCGTATTGCGATAAACATAATCCAATCATGTCTATGCTCAACGTAAACACCAAAGCAAACAACATTTATCTGGGTTCAATACTAATCCCGAAGGTAGAGGGAGCGTGCGATGGTGATCATATCATCCTTGGAACATTTCCAACACACATCGTCACCTCACCCTTAGCTAGTCTCTGTTTATTCCGTAGCTTTTGTTTCGAGTTGCCAATGTTAGCAACTGAACCGGTATCTAATACCCATGTGCTACTAGGAGTACTAGTAAGGTACACATTAATAACACATATATCAAATATACTTTTGTTGACCTTGCCAGCCTTCTCATCTACCAAGTATCTAGGGTAGTTCTGCTTCAGTGACCGTTCCCCTCATTACAGAAGCACTTAGTCTCGGGTTTGGGTTCAACCTTGGGTTTCTTCACTAGAGCAGCAACTGATTTGCCGTTTCATGAAGTATCCCTTCTTTCCCTTGCCCTTCTTGAAACTAGTGGTTTTACTAACCATCAACAATTGATGCTCCTATTTGATTTCTACTTTCGCGGTGTCAAACATCGCAAGTTGCTCAAGGATCATCATGTCTATCCCTGATATGTTATAGTTCATCACGAAGCTCTAATAGCTTGGTGGCAGTGACTATGGAGAACCATCACTATCTCATCTGGAAGATTAACTCCCACTCGATTCAAGCGATTGTAGTACTCAGACAATCTGAGCACATGCTCAATGATTGAGCTTTTCTCCCTTAGTTTGCAGGCTTAAGAAACTTGTCAGAGGTCTCATACCTCTTGACGTGGGCACTAGTCTGAAATCCCAATTTTAGTCTTTGGAACATCTCATATGTTCTGCGACGTTTCAAAACCGTCTTTGGTGCCACAATTCTAAACCGTTAGCATTACGCATAGAACTATCATGTAGTCATCAAAACGTGTATGTCAGATGTTTCGCAACATCTACAGACGACGCTCGAGGTTCATCACACCGAGCGGTGCATTAAGGACATAAGCCTTCTGCGCAGCAATGAAGATAATCCTCAGTTTACGGACCCAGTCCGCACAATTTCTACTATCAACTTTCAACTAAATTTTCTCTAGGAACATATCTTAAACAGTAGAACTAAAGCATAAGCTACGACATAATTTACAAAGACCTTTTGACTATGTTCATGATAATTAAGTTCATCTGATTATTTAATGAACTCCCACTTAGATAGACATCCCTCTAGTCATCTAAGTGATACATGATCCGAGTCAACTAGGCCGTGTCCGATCATCACGTGAGACGGACTAGTCATCATCGGTGAACATCTTCATGTTGATCGTATCTACTATATGACTCATATTTGACCTTTCGGTCTCTTGTGTTCCGAGGCCATGTCTGTACATGCTAGGCTCGTCAAGTCAACCTAAGTGTTTCGCATTTGTAAATCTGGCTTACACCCGTTGTATGCGAACGTTAGAATCTATCACACCCGATCATCACGTGGTGCTTCGAAACAACGAACCTTCACAACGGTGCACAGTTAGGGGGAACACATCTCTTGAAATTTTAGTGAGGGATCATCTTATTTATGCTACCGTCGTTCTAAGCAAATAAGATGTAAACATGACAAACATCATATGCAAATCATAAAGTGACATGATATGGCCAATATCATCTTGCGCCTTTTGATCTCCATCTTCGAGGCGCGACATGATCACCTTCGTCACCGACATGACACCATGATCTCCGTCATCATGATCTTCATCATCGTGCCTTCATGAAGTTGTCTCGCCAACTATTACTTCTACTACTATGGCTAACAGTTAGCAATAAAGTAAAGTAATTACATGGCGTTTTTCATTGACACGCAGGCCATACAATAAATTAAGACAACTCCTATGGCTCCTGCCGGTTGTCATACTCATCGACATGCAAGTCGTGATTCCTATTACAAGAACATGATCAATCTCATACATCACACATATATAATTCATCACATCCTTTTGGCCATATCACATCACATAGCATACCTTGCAAAAACAAGTTAGACGTCCTCTAATTGTTGTTGCATGTTTTACGTGGCTGCTATGGGTTTCTAGCAAGAACGTTTCTTATCTACGCAAAACCACAACGGTGATGTGCCAATTGCTATTTACCCTTCATAAGGACCCTCTTCATCGAATCCGATCCGACTAAAGTGGGAGAGACAGACACCCGCTAGCCACCGTATGCATCAAGTGCATGTTAGTCGGTGGAACCTATCTCACGTAAGTGTACGTGTAAGGTCGGTCCGGGCAGCTTCATCCCACAATGCCGCCGAATCAAGATAAGACTAGTAACGGCAAGCAAATTGAACAAATCATCGCCCACAACTACTTTGTGTTCTACTCGTGCATAGAATCTACACATAGACCTAACTCATGATGCCACTGTTGGGGAACGTAGCAATAATTCAAAATTTTCCTACGTGTCACCAAGATCAATCTAGGAGATGCTAGCAACGAGAGAGAGAGGGAGTGCATCTTCATACCCTTGAAGATCGTTAAGCGGAAGCATTACAAGAACGCGGTTGATGGAGTCGTACTCGCGGCGATTCAAATCGCGGAAGATCCGATCTAGCGCCGAACGGACGGCGCCTCCGCTTTCAACACACGTACAGCCCGAGGACGTCTCCTCCTTCTTGATCCAGCAAGGGGAGAGGAGAAGTTGAGGGAAAGCTCTAGCAGCACGACGGCGTGGTGGTAGTGGAGCTCATGGTTCTCCGGCAGGGCTTCGCCAAGCACTATAGAGGAGGGGGAGGTGTTGGAGGACGAGAGGGCTGCGCCAGGGGAAGGGGTGTGGCTGCCCTCTCTCTCCCACACTATATATGGGGAAGGGGGTGGAGGAGGCGCCCTAGGGTTCCCTAGGGGAGGGGCGGCGGCCACAGGTGATACCCTAGATGGGTTTGGGCGCCCCCACCCCTAGGAAACTTGCCCCCCAAGCCGGGAGGGGTGGCTGCCCTAGGGGAGGTGCCCCCACCTCTCCAGGTTACGTGAGATGGGGTGGGAGGGGCGCTCAACCCCTTAGTGGGCTGATGTGCCCCCTCCCCTTGGCCCATAAGGCCCCCCAACGCTTGCCGGGGCCTCCGAAACCTCTTTCGGACATGCTGGTCGTCACCCGGTACGCCCAGAACAATTCCGGACTCCAATACCCTTCGTCCAATATATCGATCTTCGCCTCCGGACCATTGCGGAGTTCCTCGTCACGTCCGGGATCTCATCCGGGACTCCGAACAACCTTCGGTAATCACATACTATTTCCCATAACAACTCTAGCGTCACCGAACCTTAAGTGTGTAGACCCTACGGGTTCGGGAACCATGCAGACATGACCGAGACGCCTCTCCGGCCAATAACCAATAGCGGGATCTGGATACCCATATTGGCTCCCACATGTTCCACGATGATCTCATCGGATGAACCACAATGTCGCGGATTCAATCAATCCCGTATACAATTCCCTTTGTCTATCGGTATGCTACTTGCCCGAGATTCGGTCGTCGGTATCCCTATTCCTTGTTTAATCTCGTTACCGGCAAGTCTCTTTACTTGTTCCGTAACGCATGATCCCGTGGCTAACCCATTAGTCACATTGAGCTCATTATGATGATGCATTACCGAGTGGGCCTAGAGATACCTCTCCGTCATATGGAGTGACAAATCCCAGTATCGATTCGTGCCAACCCAACAGACACTTTCGGAGATACCTGTAGTGCACCTTTATAGCCACCCAGTTACGTTGTGACATTTGGTACACCCAAAGCATTCCTACGGTATCCGGGAGTTACACAATCCCATGGTCTAAGGAAATGATACTTGACATTACAAAAGCTCTTAGCAAACGAACTACACGATCTTGTGCTATACTTAGGATTGGGTCTTGTCCATCACATCATTCTCCTAATGATGTGATCCCGTTATCAATGACATCCAATGTCCATGGTCAGGAAACCATAACCATCTATCGATCAACGAGCTAGTCAACTAGAGGCTTACTAGGGACATGTTGTGGTCTATGTATTCACACATGTATTACGGTTTCCAGTTAATACAATTATAGCATGAACAATAGACAATTATCATGAACAAGGAAATACAATAATAACCATTTTATTATTGCCTCTAAGGCATATTTCCAACAAGAGGAAGGGGGAACCATGTATTCAGGGCGTGCTTGTCTCAAATGCGAGGAAATTTACAAACTTAGCCCCCGTTTCAAATTTCTACTACATCACAACAACATTAGTCGGTTGGGGATAGGACGGTAATCTCGCATACATCGAATATTTGCCGACGAGAGTTTGTTTTTGGCGCCCACCGTGTATGAATATGAATCGGGGAGGGAGTTGGTTTCGGCTGAGGACACACTGTGTTTTCGCGCCCACTGTGTATGAATCCGGGTGAGAGGCGGTTACGTCACGTTTGGGTGAAATTACAAACCTACCCCTATCTAAACCTATAGAAATCCAGCAGATAGGCTTTGCGTGGCAGGGATAGGCAGTAGTGATTTCCATCTCGCAGATTTTGGTTTCGGGCGGTTACAGTGACTTTCCCCGCTTCGTTCAAATTTTGCAGAGTGCACGTTTACCGTGCCAACTCTATTCGAATCCCGTTTGTATTCTATTTTTTTCGGGCGGGATCCATTTTCAATTGGAATTACATTCTATATACATCTTTGTTATATATACTTTCAAAAGCACAACACCATTTATACATAAATATTTTTTACAAATGGCATGATCTCAGATTCATATGGTTGTATCCAGCAATTTGGATTTTCAAATATTTGAAACCACTTTATGTTGAAATCCAATGTATGTATGTTGAAATCCAATGTATGCATTCCTCGCTAACTGTCTCCAATTAATGTGTGTTTCATGCGGGTTTTTTTTACTTCTCAAACATGTATAATGTGTTTCACACACGTAACATATAGTGTAATCCCATTTAGACATTAATTGCATATAAACCATGCATTGTTTGTAATTGAAGAATCTATGGATCACCAATATTGATAAACTATATAACATTACACGTGTGCACAAATTCAAATGAATATGCATGTTTGATACACCAATTTGCGTTATGATATTATCGATGTCGTGATCTCCAGTTTAAATATTTGAATCCCCTTTAATCCAGATATTTGTCTCATATAGCTATCACTCATGCTTATATAGGACTATCTCTCTGGACCTATACGCGTTCATCGTCTCTCAGGTATCTCTCGTGCTACCTGTATGTCGACAATGATCTTTTATCTTCGTAACACACTGACGGTACTCTCTCCCTTGACCTTCATCACTCTATCTCTCTCTAAGTATATCTCGCTCCCTGCTATGTGTCTCTAACTATGATTCTCCATGTGGAATCTCTTTCTCTCACAGAAACACAAAACCTCTTGGGGTCTCATTTCTCTCTACTATTCTCATGTGTGCCACTCGCACACCCCTCATACAGAGATGTCTTTCGCTCCTTAGATATGAGAACCTACGACTCTTCCTCTTCAATATCTCTTTCTCACACACAAACACAAACTCTGTCTCTCAGGGTCTCATATTTCTCCATTGTTCTCTTGTATGTCGCTCACACACACCCTCTCTCCCTAGAGATATCTTGCGTTCCCTCGTATGTCTCTTTAGCTATCACTCTCGTTGTGAAATATCTTTCTCTCTTGCAGACACAAAACTCCGTCTCTCTGGATCTCATTTCTCTATGATATCTGTTTGTATGTGACTCACACGCACCCTCTCTCTATCTCTCTCACACCCACACACATAACCCAGCCTTCTGATCCACTCGACTCCTATCTCTAACGCACACTAGCTAGCATCTTTATCTTTCTATTTATCTGTTTCTCCATCAACCTTCTTTCTCGCCCTCACTCTTGATTCCTATCACGCACACTACATATGTTTCTCTCTACGTGCAGTCAAGTGCCCTCTCACACACATATATAACTTCACCCTTTGAACCACCCGACGGTCATCTCCAACACCCAAATTAGCGGATGTCCCTCTAGCTAGCATCTCCATCTCTGTATCTATATGTAGTTTCTCCGTCAACATTTCTTTCTCGCACGGAGTCTTGCTTCCTACCACCCACACTATATATGTCTCTCCATACATATGCATTTATAGGTTGGTCTCTTTTGCACAATCGTTGCGCCTCACTCCCACTGCTCGCCATAGATGCATGCTCCAGCCCACGCCACTATCTCTTAAAGACAAAAACACATGCTCAATTGTCGGGCCTTCTTCCCTGCATTCTCACATGCATGCATATTGTCATACCGATCCGTTTCTCCCATGTCGTTGATCTTATGACTTATGTCTTCTTTCTTTTATCTCGATCATGCGCGTGCGCGCACACACATCCCACATATACATGTATACCTCTCACACATGCACGTTCAAGGTCTCTATGTCTCCATACGTAGTTAATTACCCTCAATCCTAACGCCACATCGAATCGTTCTCCTCTTTTGTGCACATAACTTCCTCCTGGATGGGTAAAACACACACTCACACCTAACAATCTCCTTCTAGCAACCCCCCTCCCCCGCCTCTCACTCTTCCCCTATATCCCCGAAACCAATAAGACCATCCCTTTGTTTAATTCCCGCCTACATGCACCATCGATATATAGTACTCTTCCTCGGTGTCTCTCGAAGAAACACGTTCTCTCGATGTCGACTCCTCTCACGCGCACACACTTTCTCTCCCCTCTCTACATGCATTTTCTCTCTCACACCCCATCGTTGGTGGCCTCTGCCATACACATCACCTCTCTATGATGAAGCCATGCACACTTAAATTACATCCGCCACACAGGACCCCGCGACACACAAACACACACACACACACACATGCACGCACGCACCCCCCACCACACACACACACACACTAAGACTCCATCTCTCCCTCTCTCTCTCTCTCACACACACACACAAACACACACACACACATGCACGCACACCCCCCACACACACTAAGACTCCATCTCTCTCTCTCTCTCTCTCACACACACACACACAAATTAAGACTCCATCTCTCTCTACCTCTCTCTCCTCTCTCTCTCTCTCACACACACACACACACACCACACACACACTAAGACTCCATCTCACACACACATGCTCTAGGCGGAGCATTTTTTCCTACCACCCTTCATCCAACCTTACCCGTATGATAAACAGTCACCTTTATTTACTTGCATAACATGGACAAATTCCACTTTACTTTAGTAGTCAACAAACTTATCATCTGTACCCTTATAAAAAAACGAGTTGGCGGTGATGGTGTGTCTGCCATCTTGTAATACAGACCGTATGATCTATATCTGAGGATAGAAAGCAAACTATGATAATTTTACAAAAGATACCCGCACCTCTCTCCACATCATTATCTCCCGCAACCTCATTGCTCAGCAATTAAAAACGGAATAAGTCTTTGGAACAAACTAGCATGCATGGTGGCCGCTGCCGCCTACCGCTGCCGTCCATCCCCATGCCTCCGCCCATTCCGACCACCAGTCACCACCACGCTCCACTCCTCCTCGCCTTATCTCTCATCTTTCATTTTTTTGATGACATTCTCGAGATACCAGTTTTTCGATAAAATTCTCGAGATATCATTAGTTTTTACACATGGGATTACTCTTGCATGGGTCAATCACAACAGGTGTTTTGTAAAAAAAATTGCATATTGATGTTCCGTGCAATGCACAAGAATCTTGCTTGTAATTATATAACGCAAATAACGAGCAGGAAGTGACATTTTTTTGACACAACCACGTTAACATGGCCACGTAAATCACTAGCTAAAGTAAATACCATTATACTTATATCCCGATGCAAAAGGTTGAGTACATGTCTGAAGAGTAGAGTCGCACACACGCACTCTGTCTCTCAGAATATCTCTCACACACACACCAGTTACGTGACGCCCACTTAAGCAGACACGTATGTTACAATTTGTGCACCCGCGGGTACACGTGATGCTGCGCATTTATTTAAGCCGGAAGGCGAACCCAAACAGTAGCTGCATTCATTCCCCTCCCGCCGCCTCTTCCCTGGTCGCCGTCGCTCGGTAGCCATGGGCCGGCCGAAGGTAACAACATACACCATACACCCACCGGAGCGGCGCTTTAATATGGAAATTTTAGTGGTCATGCATGCATCTTTTTGTGCTAGCACTCCTATATAAGGGTTGACTGTCGCTTCCCGCGGACGTGCGCGGGGGGTGGAAGAGGAAGGAGAAGGGAAGCAGGCTGTGGAGTAACGTTTTTTACCATAATTTCTTAGGAATCTGAGTGCAATAATTGAGTAGTTTTGCAAACTACCAGTATTACACCTGAAACGGT
Organism: Aegilops umbellulata; assembly: GCA_032464435.1. Lineage (NCBI taxonomy): Eukaryota > Viridiplantae > Streptophyta > Magnoliopsida > Poales > Poaceae > Aegilops > Aegilops umbellulata. The sequence goes on along the minus strand of CP136056.1, from coordinate 217,063,433 downwards.
TCAAAACATATACTCCCTTGCCAGCGCGCGCTTCCCGCATGAAACGGTCAGCGTGGCCCTGGAGCGTCAGTGCCGCATTAATGCCCGGCCAGAGCGGAGGCGACCTCTCACTGGCGCCGGCTTTGAAGTGGCGCGACAGCCGAGAGAGCACCGCTTCCCGGTGCACGCGACTGCTCCGCGTCGAGACTGGCCATAGGCCCTGTTTGGATCCATGGGTTAGAGTTAGTTTGAGCTACTTGGGGCTCAAATAGCCCTAAAGTATCCAAGCATGAGGGTTTTAATTGGAGCAAGTTGCACCGAACCCACCAAAAAAAAACTATCCCACCCAAGAGGTGGTAACTGGAGATAGTTCTCATTGGGACCACTGAAAAATCACTTTTCTCTCTCCATGAAGTGCATTTATTGTCAATCTAACCCTGTCACCTAAACACCTCTTTGGCTACAGTTAGTTCAGGGTTAGTCACGAGTTAGTCTAACCTCTAGCTAAGTTAGAGTATCAAACAGGAGCAGTATAGGACATGCAAGTTGCTCAAAGCATATAGGCAAATTCGTACGTGAAAGGATTTTTTCTTTTTGAAAACAGAACATGGAAGGAATTTTTTTAGAATGCTCTTGGCATGTCGCTAACATGTGATAGTTAACCGACCTCAATAGATGGCAGAAACGCCAGCCCGCCGCACTTTGATAGAGATGAGGAGGGAGAAGCGATAGAGGCTGCTGGATTACTAGAGATAGGTGCCGCACGGAAGCCAAGAAATATGGTGATAGCGTGGGTTAGCCATGTACTAGTATGATGTAACTACACTGGGCTGCCGTGTTTCGTACTCTTCCAGTCCACTGTGGAGATGATTGGTTAATTTTATATCGCTGAATAATATTAAATATTATGAGTGCAGACGCTCCACCACGAGGTTCCTTGCTCCTTCTCGGTCGCCCGGAATCTATGTTCTTCCACTCTACTTTTTTTACATGAGCTTTGTTCATCCTTTTGCCAACACGCGAGACATCTAGCATCAAGGTGCACGTGTTATGCAAGGATCGTTCCATCTATATGAAGAACACGTGGGACTGGAACTACGAGACGGACATGTACCCAGGAGTGGACGTACGAACCTGAGTAATGTAGCGTAGTAAGTGAAGTAGAAAGGCACAAATGGTATGAACATGCGTGGCATATAGGGTGTGTTTGGTTGCGTTCTCGTCTCAGCATAGTTGTTCCCTCTTCATGCATGCTCTCTTCATGCATGCTTCTAGTGTATTTGTGCTAAACTAGTGTGGACTCATGCACCCTCCATACACTCTACCAAACACCCAAAAGTAGGTCGAGAAGGGAACTCTTGGGCGGCATTTGTCTCTTACTACGTACTACCACTAAATGTTGTACGTGCAATGCACGGTGATGTTATGGAGTACGTGCCTAAGTACTCTACTACTACTATATTAGTTGGAGGCACATATTAACTTTTATATTTGTTTACGTGTATGCCCCGAGACCTTCCAACTAGACGTGTCTTTCTCTCTAGGTCGCACTTTGTATCGTTCATACCACTAAGTACTACTACGTGTGGTCTCCGACCCAGAAGTGGAAGAAGTGGAGACGCTCTACCACGCTATTTTTTTTTACGCTGGGCTCTACCACGCTGTTCATGTCCCACTCCTTTCGCTGACGTGTGGGACATCTAGCACGTGCCGTGTTTGGCACCCTTCTTCGTAAGAGTTGAAACGCTAGCATTCATCAGAAATAAAAAATAATTATAAATCGACAGTGATACTAATTTTTTTGTGAACCAATCAGCAGTGATACTATACCACGCGGTTTCCTTGCTCCTCGATATCGGAAAGAATACTTTCGTTCGCCAACATGTGGGACTTGACCATACTAGTCCACTTGCCATGCACGCAGAACTCCAAGGGAGAGTCACCCAGGTCGTCGTGCCGCAGTAACAATGACTAATGAGCCGTCAAATCACAGGCCCACTTCCCACTTTGAAGTTGCTCGGACGAAGGAACCATCATGACTTCGTTGAATTCCGCTTCTTGAAGAAAACTACTGTACCAGCAGTACTGCTAGCTACAGTAGTTACTCCAAGAGAGGCCTCCTTTCGTTCATAGGATAGGAATATGAAAATCATAGGAAGTGAGATGACATGCATCTCAATTCCTATAGAGAAAGAGATGCCATTTGATGCTTAGGATAGGAATTTTTCCATTTAGTCTAGGCTAATGTACTGGTAATTTGCTCTAAAAACTACAATAGTAACTACTAGTATTGGTACATGCTCGTACTTACACACAGACACACACACTAACTACTACTACTACTACTACTTCTCACATGCTAGCCAGACGCCGTCGTTCGCCTTCCCGGCTTTGTCGGCGACACCCCACCGTGCTTGGATCTCTGCCGACCTCTCCGCAGCAGCGCGTGCATCCTTTTCTTTCTTGCAGCGGCGGGCCTCTCTTTTCTCGAGTGCTTTCTGACTTTTCCGCTCCCTCTGTGCGGCTTTGGCCGCCTCTTGCTCTACCGCCCATTCGGCCTTGGCATCTTCAAATTCCTCCCACATAGTTGTGAGGTCGCGAGCGGCGATGAAATCGACATGGCGGGATGCCATCGCTTCCCTACCATTTTGTGTGCGGTCGTGGGCGGCGAGGAACTCGGCGCGGCGGGATGCCATCGCTACCTTACCGGTTAGTGTGCGGCGCGGTGGCATGAACGACGCTTGGTGAGAGCTCTGGGGTGGAGTGGCCGGACAACCATATAGTGCATTGGTTTGTCAAGAGCTCAAGGACAAAAGACGAAGCAAATTTGGATTCCCCTTCAATCCTGGTCATTTATTACCGAGTAAAATGCATTGGCGGTCATCGAACTTGTCTTGATAGCTCAGTTTGATCATTGTATACGAGATATGGTGATTATACGGTAACTGGCTCAGCGTATAGCTCCGTATTTGTCTGGTTGACCAGTCAAACAGTCTACATGCGCCTCATCAACTCGTGTTCTTTATCTATCTACGCGGGCCTACCTGCCAATGGAGAAAGAAATACTGTAAAAACCAAAATTATGCGTATGTGGGGAATCAAACCACATACTCGTCGCTGCAACGCACCCTCGTCAGCCAAATGAAAATGAAATACTTCGCGTCAGACACTCACGCTCATGCTGTCAAAGCATGCTAATGCATGCACGTCGCCCACTAAATCAAAGTCCTGCTCATGGCGCAACGCAAACGGCGAGCCCATCACCTGCGCGCCCCGGCGGTGCCTGACGTTACTGTTTACACGTTTGATGGAGGCCTACGCGAACGCTGAGCATGTATTCACCTGGCTCAACACCAACGGTCATACTCGGACCGCCTTGCTCATGTATATCGTCCATCACAACGACAATCTATAAAACAGCCTAAGCTAGAGAGGGTACTATGGTAGTATGGTACGGAGTATGTACTATCGCGAGCGACCGATCTTAGTACCACTGCACACCGAAACCCCTTCCATCGCTAGCGCGCGCTTCCTGCCTGAAACGGTCACCGTCTCTCCGGAATGTCAATGCCGCATTCACCGTACTTAACTGCAGGTGCAATTGGTGTGTCACTGACATGCGAGCCAGATGCCCGTTGGGCCCACATGTCAGTAACCCAAACGCATCTGCAGTTAAGCCACTGAAGCAGCGTCCGCATTCACGCCCGACGAACCTACTCTAGCGCCAGTTGTCCATCCGTCTGTCGCGGCTCATTGCCATTCGCCCGCTATATTAACTAGAGCGCCAGCTCCCAGCCATAGCCAAAGACCCACACTTATTCTCCTCCGGTCCCTTCCTTCTGTCGGCACCACTTCAACCATGGCCTCCTGGCGCTCCGAAGCTCTCTTGGACGTATTGTCGCAGGAGCAGATGAGGGACATCGGCGGCTCTGCTCCGGGCCCGCTCCAAAGCTCTCTTCGACGTACTGTCGCAGGAGCAAACGAAGGAGATTGCCGGCACCCCCCCGGCCGCCCTCCGCCGCCACGACCATGAAGCTGACGCGCGTGCGCAGGCGCAGCCGGCAGCGAGGAAGAGTCATACACGGTAGGTCGCCGCCGCTCTGGTCCCGGGAAGGCCACCGCTACTCCACTCAGTCGACGCCAAGCTTGGTCGGGTAAACATCGGTGGGCGATTAGCCGCTTGACGGCGACGTGGAGGCGGAAATCTTCAGAACCTTGTGCTCCGGAGGAGGCAAAGGCAATGGCCGGCGTTCTCGAGTTCATGGCCGGACATGGTGGTCGGGCGCCGGCGATCGTTTAGATTAGGTTTACAGTAGGTTTTAGTACGGTTTGTGCGAAATATGTAATGAATTTCGTCCAGTTTGTAGGAAAAGTTTTCGAAATGTAATGAATTTCATCCGGTTAATTTGAAATTTGCTTTGTTTGCATGAATTTCGTCCGGTTAGTTCATATAGTTGTCAAAAGGTATGCGGGCAGCATCGGATGACATCCATCAGTGTCCTCGGACAGATGCCGGTGTAAATTTGTGGGCCAGCGCTGGAGATGCCCTAACTATCATGCTATAATCGCTAACAATCCTCCATTATTTGGCAGGGAACAGTTATCCCTCGATCAAAATCAGATCCGCGGTGTTTCGCACTCCTCCCGCGTAAGAGTGTAAACTCTTGCTTACATAAAAATGGAGCAAGTGGACGGCACTGTAGCACATCATATCACTCGAACTAGCCCGCCTAATGAGCGGGACAACACCGCCCTCGTCATTTTCTTCTGGATTTCTATCGATCGGTCGCGCGAAAATGTTATGCTTCGCAAGTTCTAAAGGAAAAGGTGGCACACTTATGACTCGTATGCGTCGCAACCCCGACAGTCTAGCTCGCACGCTGCTCACTAGAGGGGACACGCGTTGTCTTGCAATTTCACTGACATGTGGGACCGTAATTGAATAAACCGTGATAGCCGAAATCTAATCGCTCAGCGGGTGTCGGCTGAGAAGAGAGAAACGCGGAGGGAGAAGAGATCGCTTGCCCGCCACGCACAGACTCCAAGAAATATATGGTGATAACGTGAGGTGGGCCATGCTGGAGTCCAGACCGCTTTCGGAGCCCGCTCTCACCGCCCTGGCCCCTCAAGACGCCAGCTGCCCGCCGCATGCATGCATAGCAAGTAGTACTCCTTATGTGGAGGAGAGAGAGGCATTGGCAAAGTCAAGGAGTGGGCTCTGCAAGAGCCCATCTCTACACGTGCTCCTAGGTATAAAAACATAATTCTAAAAAAAGGCATAAAAACAATTGTGTCTTAAAAAAAGAATGGTAAAAAACATTTGAGAGGAAATAGATAGAGAGAAAGTGAGAAAAAGCTATAACATGGGCATTACATGAGGAAGGAGGGACTGGTGCACATGCCAAGTTCACTGGGCTGCCGTGTTTCACACTACTCCGTCGTAACAGTGGAGACATTAGTTTTCATCAAAAATAAACAATGAATACTCGTTGCTCGTCCTGTATATCGGAAAGAATACTTTCATTCGCCGACATGTGGGACGTCGACCATCCTGGTCCACCTGCCATGCACAAAATTATCCTGGTCTACCCCGGTCGTATTGCAGGCCCAACCTTTCCCACGGTAAGTTGTTCGGACGAAGGGTCCATCATGCCTTTGTTGAATTCCGCTTCTTCAAGAAAACTTACTGTACCCGCAATACTGCTACCACACGCAAAGACTGGACGACACTGTACCACGTCATATCACTGAAACCCACTAGGCCAAACTAGTCCGCCTAGGTCATCTATTTTGGAATGGAGGGAGTACGTCTCTGCACTGCTATGATTTTGTGTTGCACGTTCTCTGTACTTTTGCTACGATTTTCCTACCCTATGAACCAAATGAGGCCTGAATGTATGTCGACTATTGTCTGATCGATCGCTAAGCCTACAATTTTAGGAGCTATGGCTATTGGTCGATCGACGAGGGATAAGTATAAGCGTACCACGAGCTCATGAGCCCCAAAGTTTCTCTTCGGTGAGTGTTTTGCAAGTACTATAGCTCGCACAGTAGCTAGCCTACTAACACCAAGAATCATCAAACAAGCCCTGCTGATATGATAAATAGTTCAAACTTACATCTAAGAATGCCATATATTACATCAAAAGCTGGCGAGGATACATCTGTTTCCATAACTCAGAGAGGGTTCGCATGATTCATCCCATGATTCACTATCAAACAAAAGTAGCAAGATCCACCCACACAAGACAGTGCACTAGCCCTAAGATGGTTTGATGACACGCATCGTTCTGGTAGTTAAACACAGGGCAATGCAAACTACCCTAAAGGATTAGCGCGACCAACTATTTCTTGTCATCGATCTCTCGGGCAATGACCACAGCACGGACAGCGGCATGGGAATCGATTTCTAGGGCGATGTCCACAGGACTGACCGCGACATCGGAATCAATCTCTGGGGTGATGTCCACAGGATGGACAGCGGAATCGGAATCGATCTCCGAGGCGATGCCAACAGGACAAGCCAGGACATCGGAATCATCAAGGATGTCCACCGGCACCTGCACAACCCTAACATATTAGCAAGCACATTCCAAATAATCAAAAACCACAACTATGGTAATAAGCAATTATTTTTTACCTTGTGCAGCTCACCGGGGGATCTCATCCCTCCGGGGGCATCTCCTCGTCCTCGATGGGGGCCATCACCTTGCCAGGGGAATACTACTTCTCAACGGCGACTATCTCCTCAAACTCGGTCTTGAGCCTCACATAGGTGGAAATCAGAGTTCCTGGGGTAGGCACGGTGGGGCCCTTGCTGTTCTTCCAACTTTCTTTGAGGAGTTCGTCTGCCAACATCCTCAACTCTTTGGCCAGTGCTTGTTTCTTGGAGTTCTTCGTCTCCATGGGTTGGCCTGCCAACATGGTCAACTCGTTGGTCGGTGCTCGCTTCCTGGAGATTGCTGTCTCCAGTGGGTTGTCCACCGGCAACTCTTTGCCTAGTGCTCCAGGATCCATCAATGAAGTGACAAACAAAAGCAATCAAAAGGAAACCACAATCGCAATGAAAACGAGAAAAGAATAGGATGTGAGAATCGGTCGGTGCTTCCCAAAAAGAAGATTCTTGGAATGAAAATATAGCAGCATAACTGATTCGCCCACCTTTCCTTCGTCGGTACAGAAGAAAAATGGCAGAAGTGAGTAGCCTGGAGTGAGGTTTTCTTCAAGAAAGGGAAGAAAGGGCTTGAACGAGCGTTCCAATGAAATGATGGTTGCTTCGTCCAGTCCAACTTGGAGGCCACCTTACCACTGCTGGTAAAGGTGTGGGTTTTGTGATATGACGGGTCATGACGGCCACACCAGGGTGACAGGCGAGTCTTGACTATAGCACCTCGCTGTGATTTGGTGGATGGCACGCGGGCCCGGATGCTTTGAAATGTCCCGCATGTAGATAGAGCGGCTAGTCATATAGGAGTGCTCAATATTGTGCACCGCGACCAAGGCGGAGAGGAAAACGAGAGAACTACGTAATTAATGCATGAGTTTAATTAGGGTAGTTTTGTAAAGTACGAGATACATTCCACCAATCTCAAAATGCCTTGGTTCATGAGATTTGAGATTTGAGCCCTATAAACCGGAAGGGAGGGAGTACTGCACACGGTGTAGTCTAGTCACTTGTTGAAATCTCTAGAAAGGCAAATACTCCTTTCCGGTTTACAGGGCTATATTACTCCCTCTGTCTAGGTGTGTAAGTCATCTTACGAAAACCACATAGTCCCAAAACACTTAGGCGCGGTGCATTAACTTCTACCTTGTTTCTTGTTTCTTGACATATCAACCAATAAGAGATGAGAGGTGTGCATGCTTTTAATGACTTGCAATGGCTAGTTCATTGCATGCAATGCTATTAATTAGCAAATAAACACTGGTGACCCCAGGAGGAAACGGTGCTAAGCGCGTGGACCTATGCAGAATGAGTATCAGCCAATGGATAATGGAGTTTAATTGTTAAACAATAGCAATTTTGTCTCATGCAAGAGCCTCGCTAGTACTCCAAGGAACCGCACCACGCGAGCGTTCGCAACTGCCACGTTTGTGTTGCGCTTGGCTCTTTGCCTCTTCGAGAAGACGAACAATGATGTTACTCCTACTTCTACAGTATCGAATCCACTGATGCATGTCCGTCCACCTCGTGCGGGAGGGATAGCGTGTAGCGAAAGCTTCTACTTACTGCTCCTGCCTTTGCGTCTGTGATAGGTGGGCCCAACAGGTGGTTGGCCCTCCTGTCATGCAGCCAAAGGCAGGTGCAGTTAAGGCACCGGAGCTCAGTCCGTGAGGGGGAGGGCGTTGTAGTAATCAAATTTCTCGGTCTTGTACGAGTTGACGCGACACATCAAAGCACTGCACTCGATATAAGTCTTTTTACACATTTCAAATGGGCTACTTCGTATGTAGGAGTAGACATATTCTGCTTCGTATGTAGTCACTTGTTGCAATCTCTAAAAAGACTTATATTTGGAAACGGAGGGAGTACAACGCATGCATGCATGTCGTGACTTTTCTTTTGATACTTGCATGTGTTGATTCGGTGCACCTTGCCAAATTTTGACTATAAATTTAACTAACCAAATTTTCATGCATGTCACAAAAAATTACGGGGCTGTTTGGATAGTGACTATGTTTGTCTTATGTTGCCACATTATTTTTCCCACACTTGCCACACTTCCCTAACCTGAGTTGCTCAAATTGTTAGAGACACTTTGGCTTGCCTAAGGGAATCTTGCCACAATTTTTGTGTCTATGACATGTGGGGTTCACTGCTAATAAAAAAAATTCTTGTCTTAGGTGTGGCTAATAAAAAAGACTTATATTTAGGAACGGAGGGAGTAGAAAATATAAATAATAATGCATGTTGGGGCAACCCACGTTTCCGCTAATTTTAGCCGTGGTCTTGTTCATAATTTTTACGAGGGGGTGGATGTTCATTTAATGAAGGGACTTGTAGTACCAGACTTGAACGATACAAAGTGCGACCTAGCACACCGTAACACCACTTGGAACAAGCGGGTAGCTATCTCAAAAAACAATCAACAACTAAAAAAACCGCGACCTGGCATGTAGTAGTACACAATTTTGAACGATTGTTTTGATGGAGTGAGAAAGGAAAACTACCCCACTACGTATATATAGGCCGAGCCTCCGCGCTTGCTTGCTAGGGTTGCTCTATTCACACACTCTCATCCTCTCCAGATCTAAACAAGATAGGGGTAGTAACACTGTCTTTCTCGCTTCAAAAAACACTGGCTTTCTATCCTCACCGCTGGTTACAGATACGGACGTATCCCCCTCCGCCGGTGAAGGGGAGGAGGGGAAATGTTTAGGCCGTCGTCGACAGCGATGGAGGAGACCCACTGCCGGCCGCACCGTTATCTCTGGCCGAGCGCCGGCGCGGGAGGTCCTCCAATCCCTTCGTCGTTGCCTGTGGGCGGATCCGGCCTCCCGCCGCCCACCTATCCACATGCCGACGACCTTCAGGTATATCTTCGTTCGAAACCGCCTTAGCTCTACTTCCCCAGCTCGCTACGTCGCTGCATGTGCATCATTTTCTACCTCTCAGCCCCTCTCGATCGGATGGTCCAACATCACATTTTTTCTTCTTCTATTGTTAGAGGTAAAGCTACTTCATGGAGTCGAATCTTGTACTCCCTCCGTCCGAAAATACTTGTCATTGAAATGGATGTATCTAGATGTATTTTAGTTCTAGACACATCCATTTTGATGACAAGTAATTCCGGACGGAGGGAGTACTTGGTTCAAACAAGAAATAAAGTGGGGGTGGGGGAATTTAGTATGTACATCGGACTTGGTACAAACAGGAAGGAAATGGGGTTGAAGTAGTACAGACTGGTCATCCAACCAGTCTCTTGGTCGAAAAGGGAAATATAGGGGTAACGCTGTACACAGTGGTATGACCAGGACTAGATTTGCTATCCACACATAGGAGTAGGTGGCTAGAGTGAACAAAAATGGGACCAACCCAGATATGTTTCTTGGATGTTTGTTTCTCGGGGCAACAAACTATAAATCACCACTTTATGCCCCTGTTTACGTACATGGTGCTGGACTGCTGGTGCACCCACTGTCCCATGCCCTTATACCAAATATTTAGGCTCCATTCGAAATAAAGGGGCATAAAACATATGTAACGCCCACGATGCGGCTATATCTCTCACGTGTCGAGGCACGACTTAGAGGCATAACCGCATTGTAGGTTTTGTCGCAAGAAGGGTCATCTTCACACAATCCCATGTAATGAACAAGAATGGGATAAAGAGAGTTGGCTTACAATCGCCACTTCACACAATACATAAATTAAACATACATCATTCAGAGTATAATCAAGGTCCGACTACGGAACCAAAATAAAAGAAGACAACCCCAAATGCTAGATCCCCGATCGTCCCAATTAGGCTTCACTATTGATCATCAGGGAAAGAAACATAGTAACGACCACGTTCCTCGTCGAACTCCCACTTGAGCTCGGTTGCGTCACCTGCACTGGCATCGTCGGCACCTGCAACTGTTTTGGTAGAATCCGTGAGTCACGAGGACTCAGCAATCTCACACCCGCGAGATCAAGACTATTTAAGCTTATAGGAAGGATGGGGTAATGAGGTGGAGCTGCAGGAAGCACTAAGCATATATGGTGGCTAACATACACAAATGAGAGCGAGAAGAGAGGCAATGCATGGTCGCGAAGCTAGAAGTGATCAAGAAGTGATCCTGAAGCTACTTACGTTCATGCATAACTCAAACCGTGTTCAATTCCCAGGCTACGCCGGAAAGAGACCATCACGACTACACATGCGGTTGATGTATTTTAATTAAGTCAAGTGTCAAGTTCTCTACAACCGGACATTAACAAATTCCCATCTGCCACATAACCGCGGGCACGACTTTTGAAATATAATACCCTGTAGGGGTGTCCCAACTTAGCCCATCATATGCTCTCACGGTGAACGAAGGATATTCCTTCTCCCGGGAAGACCCGATCAGTCTCGGAATCCCAGTTACAAGACATTTCGATAATGGTAAAACAAGACCAGCAAGACCGCCCGACTGTGCCGACAAATCCCGATAGGAGCTGCACATATCTCGTTCTCAGGGCACACCAGATAAGCAGAGCATACAGGTACCAGCGTAACCCAAGTTGCCTAGGGACGTTCCCGCACGGTGCTCTAGTTTGGACCAACACTCAGAGGAGCACTGGCGGGGGGGGGGGGGGGGTGGGGGTTAAAATAAAGATGACCCTCAGGCTCGCGAAAACCCAAGTGAAAAAGGCTTAGGTAGACAAATGGTAAAACCAAGGTTGGGCCTTGCTGGAGGAGTTTTATTCAAAGAGAACTGTCAAGGGGGTCCCATAAATCACCCAACCGCTTAAGGGACGCAAAATCAAGGAACATAACACCGGTATGACGGAAACTAGGGCGGCAATAGTGGAACAAAACACCAGGCATAAGGCCGAGCCTTCCACCCTTTACCAAGTATATAGATGCATTAATTAAATAAGAGATATTGTGATATCCCAACAAATCCATGTTCCAACATGGAACAAACTTCATCTTCACCTGCAACTAGCAATGCTATAAGAGGGGCTGAGCAAAAGCGGTAACTTAGCCAAACAACGGTTTGCTAGGAAAGGATGGTTAGAGGCTTGACATAGCAACATGTGAGGCCTGATATAGCAAGTGGTAGGTATCGCGACATAGCAAAAGAGCGAGCAACTAGCAAGCAAAGATAGAAGTGATTTCGAGGGTATGGTCATCTTGCCTGCAGAGTTCTCAGAGTTGTCGAAACCTTGATCCTCGTAAGCGTTCTCAACAGGTTCCTCGTTCACGTACTCGTCTCCCGGCTCTACCCAAAGCAATAACACAAGCAAAGGACCAACAATCAAATCACGGGCAAAACACAAGCAACGTGATGCAATACATGGCATGATATGTGAGATGTGATATGCAATGCGTATGCGTGCTCCGGAAGGGAAAAGATGAACAAGGCATCAAATTGGCAAACCAAGTATGCCACTGGAAAGATGAGATGATTTTGGTTGAAATCGATATAAAGATCACCGGAATCGGATGCACGGTTTGCAAATGACAAGCAAAACAAGGATGGCACAATTCTGCGATTTACAGCATGATGCCACTTAGCATGCTACAAGAAACTAAGCTACTATACTCAAACATAACAACAAAGCTTATTAAAGTGATATATTGAAGATTCTTGACAAAATATTAACACTGAGCTACGGCTAAATCACACAAGAGCAGGTTCAAACAAGCATGGCAAAAGTGCAAAAGATATCAGCTTCACAGACTTGGTGAAAATACTAACATGCCAGAAATAACATCAGGAAGCCATGTTTAGAGCAAGCAAACAACATGCTACAGGAACATAACATAGCAAAACAAGGCATGTAATGTATCTACTCAAAGCATAGAACAAAAGTCCTTTACTGACCATGAGCCAAAAAGGCACAGAAGATAGGATGATACCCATGTAACATAGCAAGTTTCGTTACAGATTTCAGACTTAGCAGAAAAACTGAGCATGGCATAAACAGAATTATGAAGGCCTCTTTGCGAGCTCGATTCACTCATCACAAGGCATTGCATGATAAACTAAGCATACTACCAGCAAGAAGACGTGCTCAAGAAGCTAACCATGGCAAGAACAACCTCATAGCATGCATGGATCAACTACAACAACCTTGGCAAAATTGATTAACACGTAAACAATCTGCCAAGAACATTTTATAGCAAAAGTAGAGCAAGATTGAGACATGCTAGGGCACTCCATAATTGTTAAAAAGGGCATGGATGGATAGATCACATCCATATGTCGAAAACATCCATACTGAACATACTCAAACGAAGCATGGATTTCTCTGTAGCAACATGGCATAAAAACAACAGCAGAACAAGGACTTTGCAAAATCCAAAGTCCCTCAAAACAGCAACATCACGAAGCCTAGTTTGCATGCTTGTGCTAGTCACCACATAGATCACAAAAATACATGGCATACACCCCTGTAAATATGGCATGTCCTAGTCCAAAAAACATGTAGAGCTCATGCCCATAAGATGCACACATCAAATGCAAAAAAAGGACAAATCATCATAATGTGATAAGTTGCAGCAGTAAACATTTTATAGCACTCTTTCATCAATGATTAGGGCATCAAGATTGTCTCAAACGAGCACGGAATAATGGAAGAAAATGAAGAGCACATCCAGATGAACATTTCGGTATATCATACATGCAAACGGAGCTACGGATGATGAGATATGGCATGATGAAAAGTGCTCCAGGATGCGAAAATTGAAAGACTTGGTGGAAAAAAGGAATTCAACCCTAGGGTTTCAGATCCAGATCTGGGTGGCATGGATCCCGAGGTTTGCCGGAGCTCTAGCCGGAGTTGAGGAGGAGGCCAGAGGAGGCGGTTTCGGCCGGTCCCTTCCCGGATCCGGTTGGGGACGACGGCGAGGAGGTGCGGCGGCGACCTCGCGGGGCCGGAGGCGCGGGGAGACGCGGCGGTGACGACGGCAGGGCGGCGGGGCGCGGTCGTGGTGGCGGCCGGCGATGGCGAGGAGGCGGCGCGTGGCGGCGCACGCGCGGGGACGCGGGGAGCCGCAGGGAGGCGCCAACAGCACGCGGCGGAGGCGGGGAGCGGCGGCGCGCGGGCCTGGCGGGCCGGTGGCGGTGGAGGCCTCTGGGGTGCCACGGGGCGGCCCCTGGATGGCTGGGCGCGGCAGCGCCGGCGTGTCCGGCGGGTGCGGACACGTCCGACGGCGGAGAGGGAGCGGGCTAGGGTTTCGGGACCCGGGATTTCGGAGGAGTGCGCCTATTTATAGGTAGAGAGAGCTAGGAGACTCCAAATGGAGTGTAGTTTTCGCCCACACGATCGTGATCCGATGACGGAGGACATAGAAGGGTTTTGGATGGGTTATTGGGCCGTTTTGTAGGGGTGTTGGGCTGCAAGGCAAAAGAGGCCTTCGCGGTTACCCGGTTAACCGTTGGAGTATCAAACGGACTCCAAATGGCACGAAACTTGACAGGCGGTCTACCGGTGGTGTACCAAGGCCGTTTGGCAAATCTCGGTCAATTCCGAGAATGTTTAACGCCCGCACACGAAAAGTGACAAAAGGGGGCGCCGGAGGACGTAGGAGTGCCGGATTGCAAAACGGACAACGGGGAAAATGCTCGGATGCATGAGACGAACACGTATGCAAATGCGATGCACATGATGCCATGATATGAAATGCATGACATGGACAAAATGCAAAACAAAGACAAAACCCAACCACGAGGGAATATCATAACACATAGCCGAAAATGGCAAGAGTTGGAGTACAAATATGGCAAGTTACATCCGGGGTGTTACAACACTTCACCACTACGAGAGGATCTCGTCCTGAGATCTAGGGCTGAAAGAACTCCGGATATTCGGAAAGGAGGTGGTCCTCGCGTTCCCAGGTGGCTTCTTGGTCGGAATGGTGTGACCACTTCACTTTCAGGAATTTGATGGACTTGTTGCGAGTCTTGCGCTCAGTTTCTTCAAGAATAGCAACAGGATGCTCATGATAAGACAGATCTTCTTGGAGGTCAATCTCTTCGAAGTTGATAGTGCGCTCAGGCGTCTTGAAGCACTTGCGAAGCTGTGACACGTGGAACACATGGTGCACATTTGCGAAGTTGGAGGGAAGCTCAAGTTGGTAGGCGAGATCGCCTATTTTGCCAATGATCTTGAAAGGACCCACGTATCTAGGGGCAAGCTTCCCTTTGATACCGAAGCGACGAGTGCCTTTCATTGGAGAGACTTGGAGGTAGACATGGTCTCCGATCTCGAAAGCCGAATCACGGTGCTTGCTCTCATAGTAACTCTTCTGGCACGATTGCACGGCTTTGAGGTTTTCATGGATGACTTTACACATTTCTTCAGCCTCTATGATCAAGTCGTTGCTAAGAAGTTGGCGTTCACCAGTCTCTCACCAATTGAGAGGAGTACGACACTTTCTGCCATAGAGAATCTCGAATGGGGCCTTGACCGAACTCGCTTGGAAGCTGTTGTTGTAGGAGAACTTGGCATATGGAAGACAATCCTCCCACTTCACACCGAAAGAGATGACACAAGCCCAGAGCATATCTTCAAGGATTTTGTTAACTCGCTCGACTTGGCCACTAGTTTGAGGATGGAAAGCTGTGCTGAAGCGAATGTTGGTGCCCATGGCCTTCTGGAAGGAGTCCCAGAATTTAGAAGTGAAGATGCTTCCATGATCTGAAGATATCAATTGTGGAATGCCGTGCAAGGAGACAATCCTGGAGGTGTATAGCTCTGCCAGCTGCGCTGCTGTGATAGATTCTTTGATTGGAAGAAAATGGGCCACATTAGTAAGCTTGTCGATGACAACGAAGATAGCATCATTTCCACGCTTGGACTTAGGAAACCCAATCACGAAGTCCATTTCGTTATGATCAAACTTCCATTCTGGAATAGCAATAGGTTGGAGGAGACCAGCTGGTCGTTGGTGTTCTCCTTTCACCCTTCTGCAGACATCACATTCGTTCACGAATTGAGCAATTTCTCGCTTCATTCGAGTCCACCAATACGACTGCTTGAGGTCATAGTACATCTTCATACTTGCCAGATGAATGGAAAGAGGAGAATTGTGTGCCTCGTTCATTATGACCTTCCTTAGATCACCTTTAGGAACCACAATCCGGTCCTCGAAGAATAAAGTGCCTCTATCATCAATGCGATATCACTTGTATTTGGGAATGCCCTTGTCAATTCCACGTTTCACCTTCCTGACCATGGTATCCAGGAGTTGTGCCTCACGAATTTGATCTTCCAAAGTAGGAGAGACTAGGAGGTTGGCAAGAAAACCTTGAGGAACAACTTGGAGATTCATCTTGCAGAAAGCTTCACAAAGATCCGGTTAGAAGGGCTTGAGAATTAAGCTGTTGCAATAAGCCTTCCTGCTCAAAGGATCTGCAATGACGTTGGCCTTGCCTGGAGTATATTCAATACTCTGGTTGTACTCTTGAATCATTTCGACCCATCAAGTTTGCCTGAGGTTTAGGTTGGGCTGAGTGAAGATGTACTTGAGACTCTTGTGATCGGTGAATATGTCCACTTTCCTTCCCAACAAGAGATGTCTCCATGTTATTAATGCATGGAAAATTGCCGCCAACTCAAGATCATGAGTGGGGTAGTTCTTTTCTTTGGGCTTCAACTGACGAGAGGTATAGGCCACAACTTTCTTCTCTTGCATTAACACAGCACCGAGACCTTGAAGAGAAGCATCACAGAAAACTTCAAAGGCTTGGATTCGTTAGGAGGAGTTAAGACATGAGCTGTGACGAGTTTCTCTTTGGGAGTGTTGAAAGCAACGTCACACTCAGGAGTCTAGACATACTTCACATGCTTCTGGAGGAGGTTGGAAAGAGGCTTTGCAATCTTTGAAAAATTCTCAACGAATCTTCGGCAATAGCTTGCAAGTCCAAGAAAACTTCCAAGCTTCTTGACATTCTGAGGAGGTTCCCAATTCACAACTGCAGACACCTTCTCGGGATTAACAACGATGCCCTTGGTAGAGATGATATGACCAAGGTAAAGAACTTCATGAAGCCAAAACTCACATTTGGAAAACTTCACATAGAATTGATACTCTCTGAGCTTGTCGAGCACCAATCGCAAATGTTTGGCATGATCCTTCTTATTCTTGGAGAAGACCAATATATCATCGAGGTACACCAAGACGAATTCATTGATGTAGGGGTTGAAGATGAAGTTCATCATTCGAGAGAATGTTGGAGGAGCATTGACAAGGCGGAAAGACATGACAGTATATTCATAAGAACCAAAGCTTGTTCTGAATGTTGTCCTGGGAATATCTTCTTCACGAATGCGAATCTGATGATAACCCATACGAAGGTCAAGCATGAAGAATACCTTAGCACCTTTAAGTTGCTCGAAAAGCTCATTGATGTTGGGAAGTGGGTACTTGTTCTTGATAGTCTTCTTGTTCAATGGACGGTAATCGACGCAAAGTCGGTCCGTGCCATCCTTCTTCTGGACAAAAAGAACACCACAACCCCATGGAGATGTACTCGGTCTGATCAGACCCAGACGCTCTTGTTCATCAAGCTGTTTCTTCAATTCCTTCAACTCCTTTGGCCCAAGCTTGTATGGACGCTTGCAAACGGGTTCAGTGCCAGGCTCAAGATCAATAACGAACTCGACTGGCCGGTGAGGAGGCATACCCGGAAGCTCTTCTGGAAAGACATCTTGGTACTCACAAAGAACTGGAATCTGAGAAATAGCATCCAACTCGCCCTTCTCATTGAGAGAAAACAACCGAATGGTTTCATCACGCGCGACATAGATGATCACACCCTCAGAAGAGTGTGTCAATTGAATCTCCCTCGCAGCACAATCAAGTTGAGCCTTGTGCTTAGAAGGCCAGTCCATCCCGAGAATTAGATCAATATCCGAGTCGCCAAGAACCATTGGAGAAGATGAAGATCTATAGTTGCCCATCTTGATAGAGACATAAGGAACTATCGAGTTGGCTGTCATTGACTTCCCCGGAGAAACAACACCCAACGGTTTATCTAGGTAAGACCAACTAAAATCATTCTTTGCAAAGAACGATCTTGACATGAAACAATGCGATGCACCAGTATCAAATAAAACTTTTGCAGGAAAATCATTAACTGAGAGATTACCCATTATCACATGAGTAGAGTTCTCCGCTTGAGCTGCATTCATCATGTTCACCTTGGCATGCTTGGGATTATGCTTAACCACTACATTGCTGGAAGATCTCATAGGAGGAGGAGGCGGAATGCGCCTTTGGTTGAAGCACTTGTTCGCATAGTGACCTTTTTGCCGACACTTGTTGCAAGTCACCTCTGAGAGCGGACGATGATAAGGAGCATTAGACCTTGGAGCTTGATTCTGAGACTTATTTTGATAGCCAGGGTTGGGTGGTTGGGAAGATCCATGGCCACCTTTGTTCTTCTGCTGGTAAGGCTGACGGAACGGAGGAGGAGGAGGCAACCAGAACTTCTGCTGAATAGCTGCCACTAGTGAGGAAGAAGAAGACTGAACTGCGTCCCTGACTCTCTTCTTAGAAGCCTCACACTTGAGCTGGGCAGCTTCTTGCTTCAGTGCCATGTTGTAGAATTGATCAAACTTAGTCGGCTCAACAAGAACGAGAGCTAACTACAGATCTTCTCTAAGACCACCTCTGAATTGATAGATCATACTCTTTTCATCAGGAACGTCTTGTTTAGCGAAGCGAGCAAGTTTCTGAAACTGGATGTTGTATTGATACACAGACATACTGCCTTTCTTGAGATTGCGAAACTCCTCACGCTTGCTCTCAACAACACTTTGTGGAATGTGGTGAGCTTTGAAGTCTCGGCAGAAATCATCCCAGGTAATCACACGACCTCCTCTGGAATCTTTGTATTGTTGATACCAATCAGTAGCTTGGTCCTTGAGTTGAAAAGAAGCAAACTTGACAAAGTCCTCAGGCCTGACATTGCTACATTCGAAATTCTTGTTGATGTCCACGAGCCAATCATCGGCATTTGTGGCCTCGGCACAATAGCTGAAAGACTTCGGCTGATTTGCAAGGAACTGATTGAGGGTAGCGAAGTGAGGCTGATTGTTGCCTTGGCCTTGATTTCCCTGGTTGCCTTGACCTTGGTTGCGATCTTGCATGAGCTGAATCAGTATCTGAGCATTGGCGTTGGTGGCTGTCATCAAAGCTTGCCATGCCTACGGAGGAGGAGGTGGTGGCGAAAGGTTCTCCTGACTCCCATCATTGCGTTCCGGATTCAGGCGCGTTGGCGGAGCCATCTTGAAGAGGGTGACATCCGTTAGCATCTTGAAAGACATATATTCAAGCTGAATCAAAGGATCGAAATTACGACATATAGCCTTAACATTCGAACAAGAATGAACGAATGAATTCCAAAGTAAATCATCACATTTCCATAAGTTGAGAAGCCACTTAGATATAGGTAGAGGAATAAAATCAACAAGGTACGGATATGAACAAATACTTGGTAAGGATTACCCAGTCACAAACCAAATATCCGCGGGAAGAAATACTAGAGCTACATGAATTTCCACTTATAAACTCCCAAAACTTTCTGGTTATGCAATCAGGTGTTGGGGATACAGGGGAAGCAATATACCTCACCCAAACTAGCAAATCCTACATCCAGCTGTATCCATCCTTCAACACATGACCAAGAAACCTTCGGAAATCATTTACCTCAACCTTCGAAAAGCATCCGTTATAAGAGTTATGGCAATACTCCCGAACTCCCGCCCCAGTACTGGGTGGCGTTGAGGTTATCTCACCAACTACTGCATAAAAGAGATTTTCGATGTCGGCGAAACTCAGGTATTCCAGAACTGCAACGATAAAATTGTGACGACAACACCTCAGAGCTCAACTCCCCGGGACACTGCCACAACCCCTAAATGTCTTGAGGCACCAAGAACAATGTTCTCGTCACAAAAGCATCGGAACGATTCCAAGATACCCGCGTGATCCTAAAAAAATTCACGAAAATTTGAGGAGAGTAGAGTCGAAACTTCTATGTCAGGGGGCCTCACCAGAGCGATGAAGGGACTGAGGAGTAAAAAGAATCCTACTCTCCGATATATATAATCCTAGGACTCAAAACATTTTTTTCTAGACTCAACAACGCCAGCGATTCAATCAAGCAGGGGGGCTCCTAAGTCGGGGATGGCTCTGATACCAACTTGTAACGCCCACGATGCGGCTATATCTCTCACGTGTCGAGGCACGACTTAGAGGCATAACCGCATTGTAGGTTTTGTCGCAAGAAGGGTCATCTTCACACAATCCCATGTAATGAACAAGAATGGGATAAAGAGAGTTGGCTTACAATCGCCACTTCACACAATACATAAATTAAACATACATCATTCAGAGTACAATCAAGGTCCGACTATGGAACAAAAATAAAAGAAAACAACCCCAAATGCTAGATCCCCGATCGTCCCAACTGGGCTCCACTACTGATCATCAGGGAAAGAAACATAGTAACAACCACGTTCCTCGTCGAACTCCCACTTGAGCTCGGTTGCGTCACCTACACTGGCATCGTCGGCACCTGCAACTGTTTTGGTAGAATCTGTGAGTCACGAGGACTCAGCAATTTCACACCCGCGAGATCAAGACTATTTAAGCTTATAGGAAGGATGGGGTAATGAGGTGGAGCTGCAGCAAGCACTAAACATATATGGTGGCTAACATACGCAAATGAGAGCGATAAGAGAGGCAAAGCACGGTCGCGAAGCTAGAAGTGATCAAAAAGTGATCCTGAAGCTACTTACGTTCATGCATAACTCAAACCGTGTTCACTTCCCGGGCTCCGCCGAAAAGAGACCATAACGGCTACACACACGGTTGATGTATTTTAGTTAAGTCAAGTGTCAAGTTCTCTACAACCGGACATTAACAAATTCCCATCTGCCACATAACCGCGGGCACAGATTTCGAAACATAATACCCTGCAGGGGTGTCCCAACTTAGCCCATCATAAGCTCTCACGGTCAACGAAGGATATTCCTTCTCCCGAGAAGTCCCGATCAGTCTTGGAATCCCGGTTACAAGACATTTCGACAATGGTAAAACAAGACCAGCAAGACCGCCCGACCGTGTCGACAAATCCCGATAGGAGCTGCACATATCTCGTTCTCAGGGCACACCGGATAAGCGAAGCGTACAGGTACCAACGTAACCTGTCGTGGGTTTGTCACGGCAGATGTCCTAGCCAAAGGACTTAGTCGTGGAGCCATCGCAACGGGTTAACTCGAAGGGGTTAAAGCGGACACAGGGACACAGAGGGTTTATACTAGTTCGGCCCCTTCGATGAAGGTAAAAGCCTACGTCTAGTTTGTGGTGGAATTGATGAAGTCTCGAAGGCTAGGGAGCAGATAAGCTTCGCCTAGGCCTCGAGTTGTGGTTGTCTCCCCTGAACCGATATCGGGTCGTCCCCTTATATACACGGGTAACGCCCGTCGGTTCATAGAGTCCCAATCTCCGGTTTATACTCGTACCCGGGTTGGTCTCTTCCTTATCCCTAACTTACAATACAAGTTGTACACAGGCCGGTTTACGGCTACAGATGTTAAACCGACTATGGCCTCGGGCCTTTACATAGCCTCCTGGGCTTTACCATTCTTGAACTACAGATGAAGTTAACCCGGCCCGTATAAGCCGGTTTACGCTCAGTAGTAATATCCCCAACTTTAGGCCCCAAGTTGATTTGAATGAGTTCATGTCAACCCTTAGCATAAATCTTCATATTCAGCACCTTCCCTTCGTCGCTAAACCGCTATGTCGTCATCTTCGTCGGTGGCCGTAAACCGGCATGACATCATCATGAAGCTAGCTTTTATGATGCCTTCTTTGTTTAACCAATTCGCAATAACCGAGGCGACAGCTCTGCTTCCGAAATCTGTGGCTCCTGGATTCGCGCGCTTGACACATGTGTTTTGCCTTATAAATAGGGGCGAAGGGTCATTTCTTTTTCCCCTTCACCCCTTTCCTCTTCGTCTTCTCCGCGCCGTCCGCTTCGTAGCTCCACTGCTGTTGCTGACCTCCGCATCGTCTCGGGCCGCTGCATCAACCTGCCTGGACCAGAGAAACTGCGGCGTGCTTCCGCATCCCTCCGAGCTCCGGTGAGATCCCCACCTTCTCAACTCAGATCTGCCTCTAGGGTTTACTATGTTCTTCACGTTCTTCACGTTCTTCGCGTTCTTCGCGTTCTTCGCGTTCTTCGCACCTAAACTGAGATGCATCTTCATATGACCCCACGACCTTTGCTCCGTTCAGTAGTAGTTTTTGGCATCTGTTTTCATTGCAATATACCTGGACCGTAGATCTGATCCATAGCTTGACCTTGCTGTTCTTGCACAATTTTCCTTAAATCATGAGTATTTTACCCCTTTTACGAGATCGCCCCAGATCCAATATCATACTGAGATAATGTGAAACCTGTTTCCGTACACTTGCTCTTTTGCCATTTCCACTGTTTCACGGTCTTAGGTCCAGCGGTTTAACCTTGTTGTAGAATATCACCAAATCGGTACATACCATTAGTCCCCTTGTTGAACCGCCAGTAATCCCTTGATAGATCGCACCGCTTTACCAACATCGGTTTGTAATTGGTTTCCTCCGATTTAACATTGATAGTATCAACATGAAAAACCTGTGCACCACACAGTCCTGAACCGGAATCACTTTCATTTTGTAGACTTCCTCATGGCTAAGCAAGTGTATGAGTGCAACTGGGCTCCTTCCCGGGTCACGGAAACTCAACTGAATAATCTGGTTCTGACCGGTGCTTTGAGCAGCAGAAAAACCATTCATTGGAGGGTGCCGGGCAAAGAGTGCCCCCCTACACCCCAAGACGGCGAAGTCGTTGTTTTTGCGGATCACCTAGCCCGCGGTTTCAACCCGCCCGGTTCAAAATTTTATCGCGACGTTTTGGCTAATTTCCAACTCCATCCATAAGATATTGGCCCCAACTCTGTCACTAACATATGCCACTTTCAAGTGCTCTGTGAGGTGTTTTTTCAAGAGGAACCTACAGTTGAGTTGTTCCGAGATTGCTTTCACCTAAACCGCCGCACAGAATTTACTGACGGCTCCAACATGGAACTGGGTGGCGTGTCAATCCAGAAAAGGAAAGAGGTCACTTACCCTCATGCGAAACTGCATAGTCACCCCCAAGAGTGGAATAACTCCTGGTTTTATTGTAAAGACACCTCCCCAGAGAATGAGAATATCCTGCCCGGTTTTCGTCCAGAACGGCTCAGCAACACTCACCCCCTTCCTCAGAGGCTGACTGCTAAAGAGAGGAGTAAATACGCTCCCCAACTGTCCAAGCTCAGAGCCTTCATGGCCAACGGTTTAACAGGAGTCGACCTCGCTCGATGCTGGATATCTTGGAGTATACTGCCACTCAGTCAACGCTCCGGTTTGATGTGTGAATACACAGGCAGTGTTGATGATCCGTTACGTCATGTAAACATCCAACTTACGGATGACGAGGTCACCGAAGCCGTAAAGAAGATTTTAAATGAACCGGAACGCGTCTGTGCACGAACTGGCCTTCTTCCCTTCTGCGCCATCAACAAACCACCAGCGGTAAAAATTTCTTCTCATTAAGTCTGATGTTATTTTGTGCGCGTATGACTGATTCTAATGTCTATTGACGCAGGGTGATGACCCGTTCTGGAGCAAAAAACTCCCTCAAGGAAAGGCGGATAAACCGGAGCAATCGACCCGGCCTAAGACGAGAGTCGTCAAAAAGTCTGCTCACAAGAGGAAAACCACGGCCTCTTCCGATCCTGCCGATGATGAGGTGGGTAATCCGGGTTTTGAAGCTGATCTTGACTCCCTCAGTTTGTTGTTCGTACAGCTTATTGACGATGCAATTTGTCAGGATGATGCCGAAGCGAGCCATGCTGATGATGCAGAGGTAATTACCATTCCTTCTGATTCAAGCCTTCTGCCTTTCCACAAAATCCGTCAGGCGAACCGTAAAGTTAAATTTTCCCATCCTCTTGCTTACTTGGATCCCAACTTTCTTATGAAGACCCGTCAACACGAGGTGCGCCGTACAACCCGACACAGCGGTCAGGTAGTTACCTCCGCCGGTTTACCGAACAGTCCGGTTCAGAGACGTCGTTCAGAGGTCTCTAACTTGCTTGTCAAATTTTGTCCTAAAGCGGGCTGTTTTCGTCAACCGCTTAATCCGTCTGACTCCGATTATCAGGTCACCTCGCACTCATCCTCTGGCGAGTCAACTGGTACTCAGCTGCCTCCGCTCAAAACCGTGCTTGAGTAAGCTTACTTTTCTCATCAAGTTGTCCATTGTTGTAATCTTCGCCATATGCTGTCTTCAACTTTGCTGCTTCTTTCAGTGCTAAACCAAGGCCGAGCAAAAAAGCTCGCCAAGACAAAACAGGAGAAGGAAACGCTCCTCCTGAACCGGACACTGCCCCGAACGTTGAAACGACCACCCCTGAGGATGTAATTGATGACCCATTAGTCCGAGATGAAGTCATTGTTCCTGAAGAAGGCTCTGTTAACCCCTCTGGCCCAACGGATCAACCAGCCAGCCCGATTCGTGCTGAGAAAACTATTAGTTCCTCAAAGCCTGTCGAAAAACCGACCGTGCCAGTCCAGACCGACGACCACAACGATGATGAAGTCATGATTACCGGCATAGGTCGTACTGAACCGGGAAATCCCATCGCTTTGGCCAAGCACACTGCTAAAGAAGAAATTTCTGCTTTAAGTAAAGGTAAATGGGATGTTGATCTGGCCACGTACTCCACTCTTGGCGCTCAAGACATTCATTCTGGCTATTTAAACCGGCTATATACTAGCCGCGACTATGAAGCCAATCTTGTGAAGATGATGAAAGACAAATTCGAGGTAACTTCCATGCCCTCACTCCTGCTTCTTACCACCGTATCCCCCAAGGGTCGGTTTAACTTTATCATAATTGAATCGACACTTGCAATCATCATACCGTAGCATCCGAAATATCATTAAAGCAAATAGCCATTAGCCCCCAAGTGCCAAGTTGAATATTTGTATTGAGCTTGGGACTTTGATAATGACCTGAGAACTTGAGATCAAATAAGCATTAGCCCCCAAGTACAAAGTATCTAACTTGTTATGTGCTTGGTACTTTCTTTGTTTAAACTGTATAACTTGTCGGACTGCAGGCTGAACTGAAGGTCAAAGAGAGCCAAATCGCTGATCTTCAAGAGAATGTGAAGTCCCAGCAAGCAGAATCTTCCAAAGCCAAGGAGGAACTAACCAGCGCTTTGGGCAGCATGGAACAATTGAAGGAAGGTTTTAACAAGGAGCGGGCGGAATGGGCTACAGAAAAGGCCGCTTTAACCAAGAAGATTGAAACCGCAGAAGCTGCCCTTAAAACGGTAACGGATGAATTGACCAGTGTGAAGTGACAGGTGCACGCAATGGCTGCAGCCATCTTTGGTAAGCCTCCTATAACATGTGCAATGCCCTTGATTCTTCTACAAAACAGCTCGGTTTACGACCTGCTGATCGTATTACAGGCACTCGCATCCATCACTTGGGATCAGACGTGCGTATGAAGCTGAAAGCGGTCTATACCTTAGTCGAGCAGCTGTATACGGGCGCTCAGCGGATTATCACCACGGCTTCACACAACAATCCGGCACCCACATTGATCCAGGACACACTGAAGAGGTTGTCGATGCTCCCTACTCGGATTGAAGAGCTAAAAAGATCTGCTGCTCGAACCGGAGCCATTAACGCTTTAATCCGGGCCAAAGCATGGGTGCCTGATTTTGATCCCGTTGAAGCGGCTCAGGGCTATCCTAGCCTAAAGGAGGATGGCTCCGAATTCGATGAAGAAGAATTGAGAAAGATAAACCGGGCAGTGTGCCCTCTGGCCTGCCAATTGGTAGAAGAAGCAAACTTGTCTCATTATCAAGCCCAGTATGACGATCAGAACAAGCGGGTAGCTGTGCCAATCCCTAAAGCGGAAAACTTAATTCCTCCAATCCGTAAGCACACTTATGCCCCTGATATTGAGCCGTTGTCACTGATACATGAGGAAGCCGTTTTTCAAGCATTAATGGGGATCGATTGGACCACTGTTGACTTCCAGCCGTTGGGTAGGGAGGAGGACGCTGAAGTGGAGCAGGATGACCCAGAACCATCAAACCGGAACGGCACGCAGGCGTGAACCGAGGGCAGTTTTAACTGGTTTCCTTTTGATACTTTGTCAAGAAACAATCACCTTATTCGGGCACCGTGTTGCCTTGTAATAGGATAGACCGTACCTTATGCTTCATGAGATGCCTTCGCGCATCAGCACTGATATCCTCCTTTGGAAAATCATTATTGCCAACTTATATCTCCTGCGATCACAAATTTTTAAACTACCAGGGCGGTTGTACCGTCATCCAGTTTGCGAATTATTATAGTTACGCAAGGAAACGTGCAAGTATGATCAAACTTTTGTGATACGAAATACCTGTCACATAATGGGCATGAAATAGGCGTTCGTAGCCAATATTGAAGCGGGAGTTGATAACTCTTAAACCGTCATGGGAGAATCGAACCCATGTGTATATAACACCGGTTTACAATGTAATCCGTCTTTTAATAACAGCAGCCTTTCGTTGCTCGAAAGAGAATATTTAGCAGAAAAAACTCAAACCGAGCCAACAATCTCAGATTTTTGCAAAAGAGGGCCGTGTTCCTGCCAACTTGGCTATTTTGGACCGGTGCCGAATGTTGTCGGTTTAAGAGAAAAGCAATAAACTATCAACTCTTTGCAAAAAGGGAAAGAGATCAAAATACGGCGACAAAAACCTTTTGCAAAAGAAGAGCTCTATTGAGCTTGGTCAGACGGAATCACCATGGTCAGACGCAACCAAGCCCCCCTAAGGTGTAGCGATGGTGCCAGTCAGCCAGGACCCCAAAATGACGCGTGGCATTATGCCGACCAAGTGGCATTGCTATGGTTCGGGTTCGACCAAGCCCCCAAATGACTCTAAGGCCCGTAGGCCGACCAAGAGGCGTGACCGGTTCAGACGTGACCGTGTCCCCAAATGATTCTAGTGGCTTTCGCCGGCCAAGAGGTATTGCATTGGTTCGGACACGACCGAGCCCCCAAATGACTCTGGTGGCTTTCGCCGGCCAAGAGGTATTGCATCGGTTCAAACATGATCGAGCCCCCAAATGACTGGTGGCTTTCGCCGGCCAAGAGGTATTGCATCGGTTCAAACATGACCGAGCCCCCAAATGACTCATAAGGATAGCCATGTTCTCTTTGGTTCGAACTCGACCTATGTTTGAACAGGAAACCTCAAGTGATCTCGTTAAGACTTGCAAGGGGTAAACCGGCTGTTGCTTAAAGACAACCCCGTGTAACCACACATGATATAAAGGAACAGATACCCCGCTTTAGCTGAGGATCCGGTTTATTATAATATATACATATTCACGATATATACATAAGCAGAGCCCATGGCTCAGGTATAGTAAGGCCGAAGATGAGCTATATTCCACGGTCTGTCGGTCTCTTGTCCGGATTTGCGTGAATCTTTATGCTCTCGAACATCTACCAGGTAGTATGAACCATTGTGTAGATTCTTGCTGACCACGAAAGGCCCTTCCCAAGGCGGAGACAATTTATGCATCTCGGTTTGGTCTTGAATAAGTCGAAGCACCAAATCTCCCTCTTGAAAGGTTCTGGTCCTGATCCGACGACTATGATAGCGACGAAGATCCTGTTGGTAGATCGCTGAACGGGCAGCTGCTATGTCTCGTTCTTCATCTAGCCGGTCCAACGCGTCCTGTCTGGAACTTTCGTTGTCTGCTTCAACGTAAGCCGTCACACGGGGTGAATCGTGTCGTATGTCACTAGGAAGAACTGCCTCTGCCCCATAAACCATGAAGAACGGCGTATATCCAGTTGACCTGTTAGGCGTGGTGTTGATGCTCCATAACACAGAGGGTAACTCTTCGACCCAACAACCCGGCGTCCGCTGCAAAGGAACCATAAGCCTGGGCTTAATTCCTCTCAAGATCTCCTGATTAGCTCTTTCTGCTTGACCATTGGACTGTGGGTGTGCCACTGAAGACACATCAAGGCGGATGTGCTCTCGTTCGCAAAACTCCTTCATGGCACCTTTAGATAAATTGGTACCATTGTCTGTGATGATGCTGTGTGGAAAACCAAACCGGAAAATCACTTTTTTGATGAACCAAACCGCGGTGGCCGCATCACACTTGCTAACGGGCTCTGCTTCTATCCATTTTGTAAATTTGTGCACCGCCACCAGAAGGTGGGTCTTCTTGTCCTTGGACCGTTTGAAAGGCCCAACCATGTCCAGCCCCCAGGTTGCAAACGGCCAAGTAATTGGAATCATCCTCAATTCTTGAGCCGGGACGTGAGCGCGTCTTGAGAATTTTTGACAACCATCACACCGCCTGACCAGATCCTCCGCATCCGCATGAGCAGTCAGCCAATAGAAACCGTGACGAAAAGCTTTTGCCACTAAAGACTTTGAACCGACGTGGTGACCACAATCTCCTTCATGGATCTCATGCAAAATTTCACGGCCTTCCTCAGGAGATACACACCGTTGAAAAGCTCCTGTCACACTGCGATGATGTAGTTCGCCGTTTTCCACTACCATGGACTTGGACCGCCGTACTATCTGCCTGGATAGAACCTCATCCTCTGGCAACTCCCCTCGGTTCATGTACGCCAGGTAAGGGAGCGTCCAATCCGGGATGACATGTAATGCCGCGACCAATTGAGCCTCTGGGTCAGGAACCGCCAAATCTGCTTCGCCAGGCAGTTGAACCGACGGGTTGTAAAGCACATCAAGGAACACATTAGGTGGTACCGGTTTACGCTATGATCCCAGTCGACTTAAAGCATCCGCCGCCTCGTTCTTTCGTCGGTCCACATGGTCCACCTGATAACCTTTGAAGTGACCTGCGACCACATCAACCTCACGACGATAAGCAGCCATGAGTGGATCTTTTGAATCCCATGTACCAGACACCTGCTGGGCCACCAAATCAGAGTCGCCAAAGCACTTAACCCGGCTTAAATTCATCTCCTTAGCCATCCGGAGACCATGGAGCAAGGCCTCATATTCTGCTGCATTGTTAGTACAAGGGAACATTAAACGGAGAACATAACAAAACTTATCACCTCGTGGGGAAGTTAGTATGACTCCAGCCCCCGATCCTTCCAATTGACGTGATCCGTCAAAATGAATGGTCTAGTAAGTGTGATCCGTCTTCTCTTCAGGGACTTGCAACTCCGTCCAATCATTGATAAAATCCACCAATGCCTGAGACTTTATCGCAGTGCGAGGCGCATACTTTAAACCGTGCGGTCCAAGCTCGATAGCCCACTTGGCAATCCGACCAGTCGCTTCCCGGTTCTGGATGATATCACCCAAAGGAGCAGAGCTGACCACCATGATAGGGTGGCCTTGGAAATACTGCTTCAGCTTTCGGCTTGCCATAAAAACTCCATATACTAGCTTTTGCCAATGCGGATATCATTGTTTGGATTCAATCAGCACCTCGCTGATGTAATAAACCGGATGCTGAACCGGGTATTCTTTGCCTGCCTCCTTCCGCTCTACCACAATAGCCACACTGACCGCGCGAGCGTTAGCAGCTACATACAACAGCAATGGTTCCTTATCAGTGGGAGCAGCGAGTACGGGCGGATTGACCAGCTGTCGCTTTAAATCCTCGAATGCCTGATCGGCGGCAGAATTCCAGACAAACTGATCTGTCTTCTTCAACATTTGATACAGAGGAATTGCTTTCTCTCCGAGGTGGCTGATAAACCGGCTTAAAGCCGCAATTCTGCCTGCCAGACGTTGGACGTCATTGATGCATTTCGGTTTAGCTAGAGAGGTGATAGCTGTAATTTTGTCCGGATTAGCCTCAATTCCCCTGTTGGACACCAAGAAACCCAACAGCTTGCCAGCCGGTACACCAAAGACACACTTGGCTGGATTGAGCATCATCTTGTATATCCTTAAGTTATCAAAGGTCTCCTTCAAATCATCGACCAATGTTTCCTTCTTCCTTGACTTGACCACAATGTCGTCCACATAAGCGTGCACATTACGGCCAATCTGCTTGTGAAGACAATTTTGCACACACCGTTGATAAGTTGCCTGGGCACTTTTGAGCCCAAAAGGCATAGATACATAGCAGAAGGCTCAAAAGGGAGTAATGAACGCCGTCTTCTCCTGGTCCTTAACCGCCATCTTAATCTGAAGATAACCAGAGTATGCATCCAGAAAGCATAAACGCTCGCAACCCGCCGTAGCATCAATGATTTGATCAATACGGGGGAGGGCAAAAGGATCTGCAGGGCAGGCCTTATTAAGATCTGTATAGTCCACACACATACGCCTAGTGCCGTTTTTCTTAAGGATCAGCACCGGATTAGCAAGCCATTCAGGGTGAAAAACTTCAACGATGAAGCCGGCCGCTAAGAGCCTGGCCACCTCTTCTCCAATAGCCTTTCTTCTCTCCTCGTTGAACCGACGGAGGAACTGTTTCACTGGTTTGTATTTAGGATCCACATTAAGGGTGTGCTCAGCGAGTCGCCTCGGTACACCTGGCATGTCAGAGGGCTTCCATGCAAAGATGTCTCGATTCTCACGGAGGAACTCGATGAGCGCGCTTTCCTATTTTGGATCCAGATTGGTACTGATGCTGAATTGCTTGGATGAATCCCCCGCTACGAAATCAAAAAGCTTGGTCTCCGCGGCTGACGTGAATTTTAAAACCGGATCATGCTCTGTGGTAGGCTTCTTTAAAAGAGTCATATCCGTCGGATCAACATTATCCTTGTAGTATTTGAGCTCCTCCGCCGCACAAACCGATTCCGCATAGGCAGCATCTCCCTCTTCACACTCCAAAGCGATCATGCGGCTCCCATGAACCATGATGGTTCCCTTGTGGCCTGGCATCTTGAGCTGTAGATATACGTAACAGGGCCGTGCCATGAATTTGGCATAAGCCGGCCGACCAAATAGGGCATGGTACGGGCTTTGGATCTTCACCACCTCAAAAGTCAGTGTTTCTGATCGGGAATCGTGATCATCTCCGAAAGCCACCTCCAATGCTATCTTGCCCATGGGATACGCAGACTTGCCTGGCACCACGCCATGAAAAACTGTGTTTGAAGGCCGTAGATCTTTGTCCTTGAGCCCCATACGTCGAAAGGTCTCATAGTACAGGATGCTAATACTGCTGCCCCCATCCATGAGCACCTTGGTGAACTTATAACCTCCTACCTGAGGCGCCACCACTAAAGCCAGCTGACCCGGATTATCCACCCGAGGAGGGTGATCCTCTCTACTCCAGGTGATCGGCTGCTCTGACCATCGTAGATATCGGGGCACGGCCGGTTCAACAGAGTTAACTGCCCTCTTCCGGACCTTCTGGTCTCGCTTGTCCAAGCTAGTGGTGAATACATGGTACTGGCCACTGTTTAACTGCTTCGGATTGCTCTGGTATCCCGACTGCTGCTGACTATAGCCCCCTTGATCATTCTGGTTATGTTGATTACCATGTCCGCCCGGATTACCAGCCCCGCTCGGATTACCATTAAACCCTGAACCGGAGTTTCCTCCATCGTGGTTTGGCCCGGATCCTGAACCGCCACCGGGATTGTGATCATACCGGAAAGCGCTGGAATTCTTGAACTCTCGCATGATGTAGCAATCCTTCCATAGGTGGTTTGCTGGTTCCTCCGTCGTTCCATGCTTTGGGCAGGGCTGATTCAACAAACTATTTAAGCGCTCTGGATTGGGGCTGGGTCCGCCACCGCGGCCCTTGCCCCTACGCGGCCGGCCCCTATTCTGCACATTGGTGTTAGCCACAAAATCCATGGAACCATCCGCTTTACGCTTGCCTCCAACGCCGTTCGCTGGGTGATGCTGCTGACCTCTGAAGTTGCCGTTCTTTTTTCCCTTCCCTGCCTTTTCATCATCAGACTCGGGATCCTTGGTACTATCAGAATCAGCGTACTTTACCAAAGCAGCCATGAGAGTCCCTATGTCTGTGCAATGGCGCTTCATTCGTCCTAATTTCAATCTCAAGGGCCCAAACCGGCAATTGCTTTTCAAAGTCACAACTGCAGTGTCAGCATTGATGCGGTCTGATGAATGCAAGATTTGCGAAACGCGGCACACCCAATGAGTGGTTGATTCCCCTTCCGCCTGGACGCAAGCGGCTAAGTCCACTATCGACATGGGCTGCCTGCACGTATCTTTGAAATTACTGATAAACCGAGCTCGCAATTGAGCCCATGAACCGATGGTATTGGGCGGCAGGCTTTTTAACCAAGTGCGGGCCGTTCCTTCAAGCATCATAGAGAAATATTTTGCACATGCAGCTTCATCCACGTCAAGCATCTCCATGGCCATCTCGTAACTCTCCACCCACGCCTCCGGGGGTTGATCCGCTGTATAATTCGGTACCTTGCGTGGCCCCTTGAAGTCCTTAGGCAGGCGCACATTGCGCAAAGCAGGTATAAGGCAAGGCACCCCCAAAGCGCTAGAAGCAAGCCCTGGTTCGACCGACGTGGTGGGACGAACCGGCGTAGTCTGATGTGCTGCCAATGCGGCTTCTCTGCATGCACGGGCCCGGTCTACCAACTCCTGGGCATCAGGAGCCGGATTGTCACCGCGGGGCCCTCCATGCCGTGCATTGCTGGACTCAGCTTGTTCTTCCAGGTGCCTGTTATAACTCCGGATTGGACGTGGAGTAGAATGAATCTGCTCGCGGCTGTATGAATACGCCTCCTGCTGGACCAGTGCCGTTCTGAGGAGCTCCTTGACCCGGCGCGTCTCTATGGCCTGTAACGAATCTCCCTCGACCGGAATAGCCTCTAGACGTGCTGCCGCAGCAACAAGATTATCCAGCGGGTTGGAGTAATGATCCGGGGGTGCGGTCACAATCCGCGGCTCCGGGTTATGACGGGGTAGATCTACTACGCGGGGCTGAACCGGCGCGCTTGTCCCAGGCGCCTCTGCTCGGTTTACCACTGGTTGATTACCGGTCCCTGCTCCAGGAGTTTTGAAAAGATCCCTTCCTTCAAACACCGGTGGCAGGCGGGACCGATATTTCCTCCTCATGACCTCCTGCGAAGCGTTCTGATCCAGCATGAACTTATAGGCTTGCGCGTCCAAAGCGGCCCGTTCAGCAGTCATCCTGACCTCCTCGGCCGCTAGATCCGCCTTGGCCTGGCTAATCTGTTCTCTCACCTTTGCAATCTCTGCGTTATGAGCATCCCGATCCGCCGGATTAGCCTCCGTCAAGAGCGCCGCCAGTGCGTCGAACAGATCGGATAATACTTGAACCGGTGGGAGCACAGAACCTCCTGCTCCGGCAGCCGTTGAACCGGAAACCATTGCTGCGGCCGTCGATGAATGAGGCGCTGCTTGGGTGCCAGCCATGAATACGCCGACCCGACTAGGCAGATTGGAGGGCTCCGGAATACTGTTGTCATCGGAACAGCCCCCAATCCGACCATCATGCACTTGATACAGGGACTCAGTTTCCCCGATTGACGACTCCTCACCGGAATAAACAACGGTTTCGCCACCAGATTCTGATCCGTCCTCATAGTTTCGCCCGTGGATGACTCCCACCAGGGCACGCTTTATGGCTGGCTTGACCCGGGCAGGTCGCGCACGCTGAGCTGTCTCGATGAGGTCGGTGCAGGTGTCCAGCTGAGGGCCCGGTTCACCAATCTTGCCGATGAAAACGTGTATACCGCCAAAGGGGACCCGGTACCCGTACTCAATCGAGCCGGCCTCGGGGCCCCAGCCTGCGTCGTCGATGTAGATCTTGCCGCGGCGACTCTTGGTCATCCGGCCCACGACATATCCCTTGAGTCCTTCAAAGCGGCCCTCTAAGAACTTGAAACCATCATGCGATAGCCCCACGGTGGGCGCCAACTGTCGTGGGTTTGTCACGGCAGATGTCCTAGCCAAAGGACTTAGTCGTGGAGCCATCACAACGGGTTAACTCGAAGGGGTTAAAGCGGACACAGGGACACAGAGGGTTTATACTAGTTCGGCCCCTTCGATGAAGGTAAAAGCCTACGTCTAGTTTGTGGTGGAATTGATGAAGTCTCGAAGGCTAGGGAGCAGATAAGCTTCGCCTAGGCCTCGAGTTGTGGTTGTCTCCCCTAAACCGATATCGGGTCGTCCCCTTATATACACGGGTAACGCCCGTCGGTTCATAGAGTCCCAATCTCCAGTTTATACTCGTACCCGGGTTGGTCTCTTCCTTATCCCTAACTTACAATACAAGTTGTACACAGGCCGGTTTACGGCTACAGATGTTAAACCGACTATGGCCTCGGGCATTTACATAGCCTCCTGGGCTTTACCATTCTTGAACTACAGATGAAGTTAACCCGGCCCGTATAAGCCGGTTTATGCTCAGTAGTAATATCCCCAACATAACCCAAGTTTCCTAGGGACGTTCCCGCACGGTGCTCTAGATTGGACCAACACTCAAAGGAGCACTGGCCCGGGGGGTTAAAATAAAGATGACCCTCGGGCTTGCGAAAACCCAAGGGAAAAGGCTTAGGTAGGCAAATGGTAAAACCAAGGTTGGGCCTTGCTGGAGGAGTTTTATTCAAAGCGAACTGTCAAGGGGGTCCCATAAATCACCCAACCGCGTAAGGGACGCAAAATCAAGGAACATAACACTGGTATGATGGAAACTAGGGCGGCAAGAGCGGAACAAAACACCAGGCATAAGGCCGAGCCTTCCACCCTTTACCAAGTATATAGATGCATTAATTAAATAAGAGATATTGTGATATCCCAACAAATCCATGTTCCAACATGGAACAAACTTCATCTTCACCTGCAACTAGCAACGCTATAAGAGGGGCTGAGCAAAAGCGGTAACTTAGCCAAACAACGGTTTGCTAGGAAAGGATGGTTAGAGGCTTGGCATGGCATCATGGGAGGCATGATATAGCAAGTGGTAGGTATCGCGGCATAGCAAAAGAGCGAGCAACTAGCAAGCAAATATAGAAGTGATTTCGAGGGTATGGTCATCTTGCCTGCAGAGTTCTCAGACTTGTCGAAACCTTGATCCTCGTAAGCGTTCTCAACAGGTTCCTCATTCACGTACTCGTCTCCTGGCTCTACCGAAAGCAAGAACAAAAGCAAATGACCAACAATCAAATCACGGGCAAAACACAAGCAACATGATGCAATACATGGCATGATATGTGAGATGTGATATGCAATGCGTATGCATGCTCCAGAAGGGAAAAGATGAACAAGGCATCAACTTGGCAAACCAAGTATGCCGCTGGAAAGATGAGATGATTTCGGTTGAAATCGATATAAAGATCACCGGAATCGGATGCACGGTTTGCAGATGACAAGCAAAACAAGGATGGCACAATTCTGCGATTAACAGCATGATGCCACTTAGCATGCTACAAGAAACTAAGCTACTTTACTCAAACATAACAACAAAGTATAAGACAGTGATGTATTCAAGATGCTTGACAAAAGATGAACACTGAGCTACGGCTAAATCATATAAGAGCAGGTTCAAACAAGCATGGCAAAAGTGCAAAAGATGTCAGCTTCACAGACTTGGTGAAAATACTAACATGCCAGAAATAACATTAGGAAGCCATGTTTAGAGCAAGCAAATAACATCCTACAGGAAGATAACATAGCAAAACAAGGCATGTAATGTATCTACTCAAAGCATAGAACAAAAGTCCTTTACTGACTACGAGCCAAAAAGTCACACAAGATATGATGACACCCATGTAACATAGCAAGTTTCGTTACAGATTTCAGACTTAGCAGAAAAACTGAGCATGGCATAAACAGAATTATGGAGGCCTCTTTGCGAGCTTGATTCACTCATCACAAGGCATTGCATGATAAACTAAGCATACTACCAGCAAGAAGACATGCTCAAGAAGTTAACCATGGCAAGAACAACCTCATACCATGCATGAATCAACTACAACAACCTTGGCAAAATTGATTAACACGTAAACAATCTGCCAGGAACATTTTATAGCAAAAGTTGAGCAAGATTGAGACATGCTAGGACACTCCATAATTGTGAAAAATGGCATCGGTTGATAGATCGCATCCATATGTCGAAAACATCCTTACTGAATATACTCAATAAAAGCATGGATTGCTCTGTAGCAACATGGATACATGGCATAAAAATAACAGCAGAACAAGGACTTAGCAAAATCCAGCAAAATCTTAAGTCCCTCAAAACAGCAACATCACGAAGCCTAGTTTGCATGCTTGTGCTAGTCACCACATAGATCATAAAAATACATGGCATACACCCCTGTTAATATGGCATGTCGTAGTCCAAAAAACATGTAGAGCTCATACCCATAAGATGCACACATCAAATGCAACAAAAATGAAAAATCATCATAATGTGATAAGTTGCAGCAGTAAACATTTTATAGCACTCTTTCATCAATGATTAGGGCATCAAGATGGACCCTAACGAGCATGGTATAATGGAACAAAGTGAAGAGCACGTCTAGATGAACATTTAGGTATATCATACATGGAAAACGGAGCTACGGATGATGAGATATGGCATGATGAAAAGTGCTCCAAGATACAAAAATTAAAAGACTTGGTGGAAAAAGGAAGTCAACCCTAGGGTTTCGGATCCAGATCTGGGCGGCGTGGATCCCTAGGTTCGCCGGAGCTCTAGCCGGAGTTGAGGAGGAGGCCGGAGGAGGCGGTTTCGGCCGGTCCCGTCCCGGATCCGGCCGGGGACGACGACGAGGAGGCGTGGGGAGACGCGGTGGTGTTGACGGCAGGACGGCGGGGCCCGGTCGTGGCGGTGGCCGGCGATGGCGAGGAGGCGGCGCGGGGTGGCGCATGCGCGGGGACGCGGGGAGCCGCAGGGAGGTGCCGCCAGCGCGCGGCGGAGGCGGGGAGCGACGGCGGTGGAGGCCTCATGGGTGCCACGTGGCGCCCCCTGGATGGCTGGGTGCGGCGGCGCAGGCCTGTCCGGCGGGTGCAGACACGTCCAGCGGTGGAGAGGGAGTGGGCTAGGGTTTCGGGACCCGGGATTTCAGAGGAGTGCACCTATTTATAGGTAGAGGGAGTTAGGAGACTCCAAATGGAGTGTAGTTTTCACCCACACGATTGTGATCCGACGACGGAGGACATAGAAGGGGTTTGGATGGGTTATTGGGCCGTTTTGGAGGGGTGTTGGGCTGCAACACAAAAGAGGCCTTCACGGTTACCCGGTTAACCGTTGGAGTATCAAACGGACTCCAAATGGCACAAAACTTGACAGGCGGTCTACCGGTGGTGTACCAAGGCTGCTTGGCAAATATCGGTCCATTCCGAGAATGTTTAACGCCCGCACAC
This sequence comes from Aegilops umbellulata, assembly GCA_032464435.1. Classification (NCBI taxonomy): domain Eukaryota; kingdom Viridiplantae; phylum Streptophyta; class Magnoliopsida; order Poales; family Poaceae; genus Aegilops; species Aegilops umbellulata. Next base: position 217,026,349 of record CP136056.1, on the reverse strand, counting down.
GAAAAGAGACAAAAGGGGGCGCCGGAGGACGTAGGAGTGCCGGATTGCAAAACGGACAACGGGGAAAATGCTCGGATGCATGAGACAAACACGTATGCAAATGCGATGCACATGATGCCATGATATGAAATGCATGACATGGACAAAATGCAAAACGAAGACAAAACCCAACCACGAGGGAATATCATAACACATAGCCGAAAATGGCAAGAGTTGGAGTACAAATATGGCAAGTTACATGCGGGGTGTTACAACATAGGTCTTGATGAAAATAGAGGAATGGGAAAGGAATGTAGGTATAAAACTATGGAACAGCGAACCGGAGGAAATTCTCAAGAGAATGTGTTCAGATGGACTACGAAATGTACAGATTTGTTTTTTTAGTGTAGCATGCTTGGCAGTATGAGATGCTATTTGTTTATTCAGCTGCACAGTGACTACTCTTGTCCTCACCTCACGTACCACACATAGCTTGATTTTTTTATTCCGGCAACACAGCACAGCAACCTGTCTAACGCATGGCAGCGAGCGCCTGCCTCGGGCTTCCGCCTAAAAAATGAGCAGTGCGTGGATGTTTCTACCTATGGAATCAGTACTACCAGACCAGCTTTCCTATGAAACACTATTCACCTTTCCCGTGTTCCGAACGGTTGGAAGGGAAAGAATACCGTAGGAATTGTGTTCCTGCGAAAATCCTTCACCAAACCTGTGAACCGAACGCAACCTTAGTTGTTCTTAATCTAATGTCCTTGGTAAAAATGAAGCCATGCCACTGTTATAAGCCATGACCAGTTTAGCCAAATGTTTTTGCCTGTAATTGTTTGAGACTCTGACTGTTTCCACTGTGCCTTTTTTTGCAAACAGAGATATCCAATTCACTTGGTTGCTGTTGTGACCTTTTGGTGCACTGCACAAAACTCTTCTTAAAAAAAGTGACTTTTGTGCTGTTTAACTGGAATGTCAGAATAAAACAGTTGGTTCATTTTGGTGGAACTGCACAAAAGGAGATATGTGTTCCAATCCTCATCATCCATATTGGCGCCATAACCTTCCTTTAGGTAAGAATGATATTTAATGCATGTGTTCATCTCTATTTTCCGACTGCCATGAGAAAATAATACTGTTTTTTATAGTACACTTGTACTCCCTCACTGAAAAAACCAATTCTGAATTAGAAGGCCAATCATGTACTTGGTTTCACCAACTGGTGAGGAGAAAGAGAAACAGAGCATGAAGAGGACGAAGAAGAAGAAGAAGAAGAATAAACAGTGCCAAGGCGATCTTGCTGAAGCCAGAGGCCTCAGTCGAGGCCATTCAAGGGCTCCGACAATGACTACCTTACATGTGAGACGATCCTCCAGGGAGCCCTTCCACTTCTGTTGTCTCACTTAATTAATTAGGAGTACTTAAGTACCACTAATTTATTACTGCCTAATTTTCCTGTTGGAGTTAAACGAATCTTTAGTAGGACCCTATGATGAATCATGTACGTGTGTATATTTGTCTATGGAGGTGAATCATGTGGTGGAGCAGGGAGGGAATATTGTTACTGCCATGACATAATAGTGCTATTGTTTTGCATGCCAATTTATTGCCATTGGTTCAATGAGGCAATGTTTTGCGTATTGTCCATCATGAATTTCATGCTACTGTTTGAGTAATATGCTAATGTCTTCCTATCCTTTCTCACTAAGCTAATGAAGGTTTCACCTTGTTTCTACTTGTGCAAACAGGGATCATGTTGTGCCAATCATACATTTTAGTGGAACTACACAAGACAATACAATGAACTGTATCCCAGCCAGTGCTTTAACTCTGCTGGAAGTTCTTGATGATCTCAGCACTGGTAAACAAGAGTGATTTCAACCATACATTTGAATTGCACAAAAATATATACTATTGTGTGATTCCAATGAGTGCTTTATCATCTCCTAAGGCCTTCATCCATATTAGTTTGTTGTCATCTCTATTTGTATTGTGCTACTATCATGAGAAACTCCTTTATCTTTACACGTTAAGGTTTTGCAACCTATGATAAATGGCAATGCTTTGAGTGTTCAGTTGAGCTAATTGCCACTGATTAAATAAACTAATACCTCTCTTTAAGCAAGACTACTATGTTGCTAACTTTACCCATTAAGATAATGAGGGTGCTTCCATTTGTTAGTGTATGTTTCATCAACTAGTCCCACTATTACAGTAATCTCACTCTCTCAATATATTTGCCAACAGGGATGCTCGATTTTGGTGGAACTGCACAAAAAATTTGGGTGCTTCATTGCCTCGACAGCTTACGTCCTTTCCTGACAGTCGCTAATCTTCGCTTGCTTTCTTCCTTTGCTGTCAGTCGCTTGGCTTATCTCGGCTCCCAGTCAAAGGAAATAGTAATTGATATGCTACCTCACACAGGTTGGTACTGGTCTTTATCCTGATTATTGTGCCTGTCATATGTACTGGTAATTTGGTATTGTGCTACAGTTTGTCGATTTCATAAAGGAGTAATTTGGAGCCTGAACTCGCAGGCAAATCATTACATCGGGTGATTTCAGTAGAACTACACAAAATGATCAGATGGACAGGTACTTATGCTGCTGCTATGTACTCCAAAGTTCACTGAGACAAGCATCAACGTTGACAAGAAGTGCCTATATTCATTCGAGTATCAACTGGCGTCAACCAATTGTCAAACTCCAAGTATTAGGAGAGTGAACGCCAAAAATATTGCTTGGTGCATAGCCCAGAAAATCGCAGTCCAGTCTTTGGTCCCAACTTTTGCCTTTTGGTTATCGGCACATATGGTAGCGAACTATATGGCATGGAGTCTAAAGATTCCAGACAAGTTGGTTGACGCGTATATTCATCTGGCACTTAATCAGTCTGCACGCCAAGGATGCTCCATTTCAGTTAAACTGCACAAAAAATTTGGGTGGTTCATTTTCTCAACCGCTCCCTTTCTCGTCTGCAATGTAGAATTTTGGCAAGATACATGACCAAGATGAGCCAGTAAACTAGTTGGATGAAAGTAGTGGCCAAGTTGCTCAAACCTCCCTCGGCACGAGGCCACTATTTGAGGATAAACATACAAGCAAAGTTCAGATTGTCCATGCTGCCTCTTATGTACTCGAAAGTTTACTCGTACAAGAACTAATTTTAGCAAGAAGTACCTCCGATTGAACACCATTTACCAGTCTGTACCCTAGGTAATTAAAGTTTTTCCATGGATCATATTGGCTGTGATCTCAATCATTTGGATGCATAAACATACTGAACATGTGTATATCTGAATCTTTTTGTGAATTATGTATGAATATTGTCGTGTGATCTATCAATCATTTGAATGCATAGATATGCTGAGCTTGTGTATATATGAATCTTTTGAGTTGTTGATAGCGAATGTTGGCTATGAATATGAACATGTCCTGTGAACCTGAGTTTGATATGAATGTTTACCTTTTCTGTTGTATTTGTGTGTGAACTTGTTAGTATGCCTACTGTGGGGTATAAAACGCAGGTCTCTTATAAAAGTAATGTTGTGTCCAATTTATGTTTTCTCTTCTAACCACATTAAATATATGTATATTATTACTATTATCGTATATTTTGTAGACACTTATATATACATTATAAAAACATCCCACGTGTTATTAACTTATAAAACTAAATGTTTAACAGAAGTTGGCAAGGAAAATACTGGCTGTTTTTGACTCACAGGCAAGGAAAATCTTGGTGATTGCGTACAAAAGCTTGTGAAGATTTTAAGGACCAATTTAATAATAACGCGCTCATTTTTATTTTGAGCAATAACTCGCTAATTTCTTAATTATATATATATATATAATGTGCCTCTCCGGTTTATTCTTTGATATTAATTTCTCCTTCTAACATAACATTATATATATAACGAGCCCACCTAATACGTGTATTTCAAGGAAGTGCAAATGGGCTGGGATTTCTTAGAAAATATAAATGGACCTGATTGACGCGAAATTATTTGTTCACCCAGCCCAGCAAATGGACTATACATTCTAGAAAACATGGGTTAAATATATGCCACATTTTTGCAGGCTGACATGTGGGCCAATAGGCCGAAGCCTACGCAAGGCATTGTCAACTTGGTCAACAAATGATTGTGTCATCCACAGCCATTGGATTTATATCCAACAGCTGGCATGCACCTTCAATCTCTCGTCTTCTTCCTCCAGCGTCGCTGGGACCGCCTGGTCCAGCCTCCGGCGGCTAGCGGCTCTGCTTAGCACGCATCGCTGGGAAGCACTACCCCACCGCCGGCCAGGCTATCCCTCCACCCCTCGACACCTCCTGTTATTCTCCACAGACTACAGCCCCAAGCCGCAACAGAACTAGTTATAACCCTTCTCCTCCTCTCAATCTGCGACTCCACTGCCGCGTTTTCCCATCTCTGAGTCGTTCCCGTCCGGGGCCTCGCCGTCATCCACCGCCTCGCTGCATTCGGTGCGGCATGGCCAACAAACAAGAGTGATTGGAAGAGGACTGTACGTGGAGAGCCCGACGGCTGGGACCCACGAGGTCCATGGTCGCACGGAAGGAAAGTTCCTCCTTATTAAGCTGAAAAAAATGTTTCCTCCACCTGACAGCTGGGACCCACCGGCTGTATCTTCGCACGGAAGGAAGTGCCTCCTTGTATTGTGAAAAAAATTATTCATCCCGTTGACAGCTGGGACCCGTCAGATTTGGTGACTGACTTGTGGGCCTACTAAGCGGACGTGTATGCACGGCTTTGTCAACTTAATCAACAAATAATTCTAGCAGCTGGACCGTTGGATGTTAATCCAACAGCCGTGCTCCTTCTTCAACCTCTGTTCTTGCTCTTGTCTCCCGTGGGCGGCACCGCGGCTGTGCTGCCGCGCACCCGAACCAGTGAAGTTTCCCACTCCTCTCCATCTGCGACTCCACTGCCCTGTCTTCCCCATCTCTGGGTTGTTCCAGTCTGGGTGCGCTCGGCACGGTGTGGTCAACGTGGTCAACAACCTAGAGTCATCGAAAGATGATTATACGTGAGGCTGACAGTGGGGACGCACCACGCCCATGGACGCATGCATGCAACGGAACACGGCGAGGTCAACGTGGTCAAGGAACGACTTCCATCGGAAGTATACTGTACGTGGAGAGTCTTAGCTGGGTCCATGGCCACAGCAAGTAAGTGCCTCCTTATTACGCGGAAAATAATGATTCCTCCAACTGACAGGAGGGACCCACTAGACGGGCCACTGTATTTTGCGAAAAAAATGTTTGCCCCCTGACTGCTGGGACCCACCTGATGGGCCACCGTATTTCGCGAAAAAAACGTTCCCCCCGCTGTCAGCTCGGACCCACCAGAAGTGCCTCCTTGTTACGCACAAAAAAAATGAATACTCCCCCGGCTAGCTGGGACCCACCTTGGTGGGAGGCTCACTTGTGGGCCTACTAAGTTGACAGGGACGAAGGGCTTTGTCAACTTAGTCAATATGAACGATTCTAGCTCCAGTGACCGTACGATGTCCATCCAACGGTCGTAGTGCTTCTTCAACCTCTGGTTTTCTTGCTCCAGCCGCCCAAAGCAGCACCGGTCGTGCTGCATGCTCCTGCCTCCCGTGGCCGGCTGTGCTGCCGCGGAGGCCTCACCGCCCCCTACTATTCCCACCGCTGGCCAGGCCCTGCGGCGACGACAGCCTCACGCCGCAGCCGAACCAGTGAAATATCGTACTCCTCTCCGCGCGGGCTTCCAGTACCGCATATTCCCCGGCTCCGCGTCGTCCCCTTCCTAGGCGTCGCCGTCATCCACCACCGTGGTGCTCTCTGCGCGGCATGGTCAACGTGGTCAAGGAACGACTTCCATCGGAAGAGTACCATACATGAAGAGGCTGACAGCTGGGTCCACGGCCACGGCCCAGTTTTTTTGTGATTTACCAAGTAAGTCGCTTTGTTAGGCCTGTTGGGCTGCAAATCTTTCAAGACGAGGAGAGATTTCATTCGGCTCGTCGAGAAAATGGCCCATCACTAATGAGAAATGGGTTGTACATTTTTAAAACACATCAAATCAACAATTAGTTTCAAATATATATTTTTCATTTCGAGATTTTAAATTACATTAATTTTTATGCATGGAGAATTTGTTGGATTTTATATTGATATACATTTATTTTTAAAATCAGTTTGAATGTGAGTCGAAATTTCGGGATTAAAAACAGTTCGGACCGCACCGAAATATGCAAAATTTCGTACAATTTTTTAACCGTGGCCACAATATGGGCTGTAATGCTAACAAAAAGAATTTGGGCTCAAAAAAAACCTTAATAATTAGCAAGTGGGCTATAAATTATTAGAAATAATGGCAGATGGGCTGTATGTTGTTTTCCATAGATTTCAAGCTTTCCTAAAAAAGGTTGACGCACAAGGAGTGACTGTTGGATGGCCATCCAACGGCCGTCGTGCTTCTTCAGTCTCTGCTCTTCCTGCTCTAGCCGCTCAAACAAGAGCCGGCGGGACTGCCTGCTCCCTCCTCCCCGCGGCCGGCTCTGCTGCCGCGCAGGCCTCACCGCCCCACCGTACTCCCATCGCTGGCCTAGCCATCCCTCTACTCATCCACACCTGTTGTTATTCTCCGGCGACAGCAGACGAACGAGTAAACCTTGGTGCTCTCGGCGCGGCCTGGTCAACATGGTCAACGACCGACATGCATCTGAAGTGCACTGTACGTGGAGAGGCCGACAGCTGGGTCCACGGCCGCACGCAAGGAAATGCCTCCTTATTACGCGTAAAATAATGATTCCTCCACCTGACATCAGGGACCCACCGAAAGGGCCTCTGTATTTCACAAAAAAAACATTACCGCCGCTGACAGCTCGAACCCACCAGCTATATCTTCGCACGCAAGGAAGTGCCTCCTTATTATGCACAAAAAAATGAAATACTCCCCCTGTTAGCTGGGACCCAGTATAGTGGCAGGCTGACTTGTGGGCCTACTAAGTTGACCGGGACGGAGGGCTTTGTCAACTTAGTCAATATGCACGATTCTACCTCCAGTGACCATACGATGTCCATCCAACGGTCGTAGTGCTTCTTCAACCTCTGGTCTTCTTGCTCCAGCCGCCCAAACCAGCGCCGGTCGTGCCTCGTGCTCCTGCCTCCCGTGGCCAGCTGCGATGCGGTGGAGGCCTCACCGCCCCCTACTACTCCCACCGCTGGCCAGGCTATCCCTCTACTCACCCACACCCCCTGTTATTTTGCGGCGACGACAACCTCACACCGCAGCGAACTAGTGAACCCTCGTACTCCTCTACGCGTGGGCATCCACTGCCGCGTCTTCCCCGGCTCCGCGTCGTCCCCTTCCTAGGCCTCGCCGTCGTCCACCGCCCTGGTGGTCTCGGCGCGGCGTGATCAACGTGGTCAAGGAACGGCTTCCATCGGCCGTGGACTGTACGTGGAGAGGCTGACAGCCGGGTCCACGGCCGCAGCAAGGAAGTGCCTCCTTATTACATGCAAAATAATTATTCCTCCACCTGAGAGCAGGGACCCACCGAACGGGCCACCATATTTCGCAAAAAAAACGTTTGCCCCTGACTGCTGGGACCCACCAGCTACATCTTCGCACGCAAGGAAGTGCGTCCGGGCAAAAAAAATGATTCGCTCCCCTGACCGTTGGGACCCACCAGCTACATCTTCGCAAGCAAGGAAGTGCCTGACAGTCGGGACTCACCTGGTCGAAGCGTACGTAGCGTTGTCATTCTGGTCGCGAACGTGTATGTACATATATACTGGTGGATGTAGAGGCGCGCACGTGTCGTAGTAGAGGCACGTACGTGTCGTAGTAGAGGTGCACACGTAGCATGTACACGTACGTACATCGGCCAGGGTGCAAGAAAGAAAATACAGCCACATATGCGTACATACGGGCGGGGTCTCGAACGCCTACTCGCGCATACGTACGGCCAGGGCGCGTGTACATGGCTAGGTCGGAATGGAGAAACAGCGTCGTCGTCGTGTTCATGGGGAGGCAACGGAATGCGTCGTGTTCATTTGGAGGCAACGGAATGCGTCGTGTTCATCGGGAGGCAACGGAATGCGTGGGAGACAACCGGCTGGGTCGGAACAGAATGCGTGGTCATGTTCATCGGGAGGGCATGGACGGAACAGGCAATGGAAACGAGGCCTGGCGTACCGCACAACAGAGGAAACGGACCTCCTACGTTCGGAACGGGGTCCTGTTGATCGGGAGGGGTGTGGCATACCGCAAAACGGAGGAAACGGACCTCCTACGGTCGAAACGGGGGTCCTATTGATCGGGAGGGCTGTGGCGTACCACAAAACGGACGAAACGGACCTCCTACAGTCGAAACGGGGGTCTGTTGATCGGGAGGGCTGTGGCGTACCGCAAAACGGACGAAACGGACCTCCTACGGTCGAAACGGGGGTCCTGTTCATCGGGAGGGGTGTGGCGTACCGCAAAACGGGACTCCACAGGATACTGTTCATCTCCACCGTCGACCTCCTCCAGCCTCCACGGGCTACCGTTGACCTCCTCCAGCCTCCACGGGCTCCTGTTCATCCAGCCTCCACCGCGCGCTACTCCACCGGCTACTGTTCAACCACCACTCCACCGTCTACTGTTCATCCATCCCTCCACCACACCACGGGGTCCTGTTCATCCAGAGGCAACGCCACCGCTCTCTGTTCATCCACCCCCCCCGCAATGCTCACTGTTCATCCCAGAGGCAGCATCGATCAGCTTCAGTTAGCAGCAGTAGCGAATGAATCGCTCGAACGGGTTCAGTTAACAGCCATCGATCGATCGCTCAGGTTCAGTAACACGTAGCCTGCAGTGCAATCGCTCGGGTTCAGTTAGAGCCCAACGCCTCGCTTGGCTTCAGTTAGAGCGAACGCCTTGCACACACGCGCGTACGTGTACGAGAGAAACGCGCATCGCTCGGCCCCCGACCTCCCACCGTAACCGGTAACTCCCCGAAATTTTCCTCGACCTCGCTTCTACCACGGTTTTTTCCGTCATGGGCGGCCCAAAGAATGTCATGCAGCTGCGTCTCCGGCACGCCCAGGACGAAAAGCCCATTTTCTATCATGATTTTTTGTCATAGAAGTAGGAGCCCACCACATTTATGATGATACCGGGTTTTGTCACAATTATTGTCATAGAAGTGTCATATGTATGACATAATTTTTTTTCGTTCGGCCCAAAATGTCACAGATGTGTCTTTTTTTGTAGTGTTGCCGATCACCAGAGTGTGTGTCCGCTCGCGCCCTGCAAATGCCACGTGCCCATCTGCGGCTACGAAGGTCCGCCGTCGGCGCTCTCCCACAACATCAGCACCGTGCATCCCATGCTCGTGCACAGGATCCAGTACGGCAAGGTGCTCCAGCTGAAAGTGCCACTGTCGGAGCCATGGCTCTTGCTGTTCGCGGAGGAGGATGGCCGCGCGTTTTTTGACGATGCGACATCAGCGCGTCTATCGCCGTGTCGGTCGTCTGCATCAGAGCGGGGGCGTCCCCACTGCCGCACTACGTGGCCAAGCTGTGGGCAAACGGCCCACCGGGGGAGCCCAAAGGCAGGACCGACGTCGTCAAGGTGGAAATGGAGGTGACAAGCAGCCAGGATCCTGGCGACGTCGCCGTGCAGGAGCTAACCTTCTTCATAGTTCCGCCCAAGCTGCTGGTCGGGGCTGGGTTGTTGAGGACGGTATCCCTCCACATTTTGATTGACAAGCTCACCTCCTAAATGATTCTATAGTGCCTTCTGTTTATCTTAGTAATATGCTAATATATGGGTTAGCTCGGTCTACTTTAACTTAAGAGATGGTGGGTTTTTGTGGCGATGCAGCAATTACTTCAGATCAGTAGTTAAAGTAATTTCCAACAGTCGAACGGATATTTTTGTGTCTGTTGGATATAAAGATCTTTTAAGTAAAAAGTATAACAACTTATATGCTTGTTTGTTCAGGAAGTGTTCCATACTTGTGCAAGTTGACGCGACACATCAAAGTAGTAGTACTACTAGTAGTATTCCCTCTGATCCTAATTTCTCTGCGCATAAGTCGAGGCGTAGATACCAAGGAGGGCCTGGTTGTGTCTATACTTGGACAACTCACCCGACTGTGCACCAGGCAGATGAAGCTCGTGTCGTGTTGGTGCCATGTGCGGCCCACACATTAACCAGAACCTCGCGCCTCCAGCTTAGCCTTCGCATTTTAAACTTCTCAATCTCAAGGCCAAGTAGCAACCTGAAACCTATGATAGAGCCAATCGGATGGTTGAGAACACTACAATTCATAGAAACAAATGCGTGTGTGAGAGAGGACAAGTGCGTGCGTGCACCTCTTCTCTTCCTGTATAACGTACTAAACTCATGTACAAGTGTATATGGGTGGCATCGACCTAGGGAGCTAGAGATGGTGCGTGCGAGAAGTCCCGAGAGATAGGTGTAATGCATCTGAAAAAAGTACTAGTCTTAGCTCGCCACGAGGCTATTCTTGTCGAACGCCCCAATAACCGTAAGATATGTATCTGACGGTGCCGGTTATTGCACGTACATTGCAGTAGAAAAAGAACTACCATGGCATATGCTACACCACGGCCGAGAATACGTTCCCACGTTACGCCATTCAGGAATAGTGCCGCACTTCGAAACTAGAACCATCAATAAATTTTGAGCTTGCGTCTCGTCACATTCCAAATTACTACTACCACACTATATTAAATTGCAAACCTGTTCACACCAATCACAACCTAAATGGTTTCCCACTTAGGAGCGTATTAGTACTCGGTTATATATACTACTATGCCAAGATGACTACACATTCCTCCTCAACTCCTCATCCACAAAAACAAACAAGTCATTCATCATCCTTCCCTTGCGTCTGCCATGGCCAGTGTGAGTTTTGGGTCGAGAGATTACCACCAGGGAGAGGCGAGCATGGAAGCGGAAGCACGAGAGATGTCCCGCCTTGCCGCGAAAGCAACCGACTTGTCCGGCGGCCTGGGAAAATGTCTCGCGGGCAGGCGATGACTCTTATAGGCGCATGCACACGATCATCCATAGCCAGATGGATCAGATCTCCGGCTGGGTGAGGTTGCAGGACGACATGAAAGCCTCGTTTGAACAGGCTACCGGCATCATCCGGCAACTAAGGGATGGCAACGAGAGGCTCCGGGCTGAGCGTGACCTGCTGAGGGCACATATCGTCCGAAGTGCAGAGCAGCAGGAGGAGACCAGTGCCTTGTTGAAGAGGACCAGTGTCATCGTCAAGAAACTTATGGACGAGAATGACATGCTCCGCATCGAGCACCAAAGGATGATGGAGGAATATGTGGATGCTCTCAAGCAGCGTCTTGAGGACACGACAAAGCTTATCGCCGCTCGCCGCGGAGACTAGTTGCCGTGGCCTGAAGCAACGCATCAAGAAAGTAGAGATCAGCGAGCCAGATCATTTTCTTCCTTCTTCTTTTGCCCTTGTGTATTTCGGGCGTAGTCGCATATGGATTTTTTAATTATCTTCCTAATTATATAAGACAATTATTATCCACCGTCGTCCTTATATATTCATCAGTCTTGCTATAAGTCGCAGTAGATGCTATATAGGTCCGTCGGATCTTACATCAAGATCTGTGCAAAATTTTCTTTTCAGATTTTCTTTTTTTCTCTCTTAAACCTCAGTCGAGTGAGACATAGCCACACCATTAAACAGAGGCTCGGGCGCCATTTATGGAGACCTTGGGAGAGAGGTGGGTGGCAGATGGAGGTCAAAGGGCTCTCCTCCCGATAAGCACGCGCAGGGGTCTGATCGCACGCATCCCGTACTCAAATACCTACCCTGCACGGCCCCTCCAAGCTAATAAAAAAGGGGATGCGTGGCGGCACGTAAATGGTAAGTAGAACGCCCACGATTTCAATAATACTTGTGTTTCCGATTGTAATGTGACATCACTTGTTCCAAAAAGACTTTGTTTATTGTTAATGTGTGCGCCTTCGCAAATCGGACAGCAAAATTACCACAACATGTTGGTGCAATGTCATGACAACAAGCCAAGTTTCATGATTTTCAGGCGTGTTTTGGATTTACAGGAATTAAAAAACTAAGTTTCTCAATGTTTCCGACCGAGCCACGACGCCCAGATGTTTGAATTTCATTCCCATTTCTTGCATGGGACCTAGAAATTTACCTGAGGACACACATGTGATTTTTCAACCAACTTTGGTGCACTGGAGCATGTGCTTATATTTCAAATTTGAATTATGCACACAAAGGTGACACGTTCCCTCTCAGAACCATGAGCCTTCTTGAGAGAAGCTCCGGTTTGCAAGAAGCTTATACCAAAACTTGTTCCTATTTGGCCAATTTTTTTTACCAGAGCATGGTAGTACCATGACATGACACCATGCCAAGTTCCATGATTTTCAGGCGTGTTTTGGATTTACAAGAATTTTAAAACCAAGTTTCTCAATGTTCTCGGCCGAGCCACGATGCCCAAATGTTTGAATTTCATTCCCATTTCTTGCATGGGACCTAGAAATCCACCCAAGGACACACATGTGAATTTTTAACCAACTTTGGTGAACGGGAGCATGTGCTTGTAGTTCAAATTTGAATTATGCACATTAAATGACCAGAAACTCAATTAATGTATAAAAAAGGCCAAACGAATCCGAAATAATTCTAAAATTTAACATGGCACTCATGTAGTTCTATGTTGCCTCTGTAAAGAAACTCAAGGGGGGGCAGCGTATATCGTTTCGCACTCAAAGGTGAGACGTTCCCTCTCAGAACCACGAGCCTTCTTGAGAGAAGCTCCGGTTTGCAAGAAGCTTATACCAAAACTTGTTCCAATTCGGCCTAATTTTTTACCACAACATGTTAGTGCCATGACATGACACCATGCCAAGTTTCATGATTTCGAGGGGAGTTTTGGATTTACAGGAATTTAAAAACCAAGTTTCTCGATGTTCTCGTTCGAGTCACGATGCCCAAATGTTTGAATTTCATTCCCATTTCTTGCATGGGACCTAGAAATTCACCCAATGACACACATGTGATTTTTCAATCAACTTTGTTGCACCGGAGCATGTGCTTGCACTTCGAATTTGATTTATGCACATTAAATGTCCAGAAACTCAATTAATGTTTATAAAATGCCAAACGAACTCGGAATAATTCCAAAATTTAACAGGGCACTCATATAGTTCTATGTTGCCTCTGTAAAGAAAATCAGGGGGAGGCAGTGTATATTGTTTCGCAAACAAAGGTGACATGTTCCCTCTTAGAACCACGAGGCTTGTTGAGAGAATCTCCTGTTTTGCAAGAAGCTTATACCAAAACTTGTCCCAATTCAGCCAAAAATTATACATATGAAAACAGGTTTAGATTATCCCGAACATCTCGCTACATAGACCAATGTACTCTGATTTCAATTCAACATAAAATGGATACACATATTTGAATTGGAGATCGTATGGTACATGTAGTTCATAGTGAAATATGATTACTGCTATATGCATGTTTTTTGTTATCAAGATAATATTTAAATGATGGTATAACTTCACAACAATCGTATTCAAATAAGGAAAATTGATTCAAATTTAGTCCATATAGTAGACGACAATATATATGTTCATAGGGTGGAGTAAAATGTTCATATATGATGGAAGATCAAAAGGTATGACTACATCCATTATAAACCACAAGGTCACCTAACGATATATTCGAATTCAACATAACGTGGATTCAAAAATTGAAATTCGAGATCCTGGCATTTGTAATCATATAAAAAGGGACATGACTATTTCTTTTGGTGGGAATTGATATGTTTTTTGTTGTTGTTGAGTAAAGTGCGAATTGATTTGGTACTGTACAGGGTAATATTGTTTTCTCGATTTTTTTTACATTTATATTATAGTTTTTTCAATGGCATTTATAGCAATATAGTAAAAGGGGACATGACTCTCTTGTGTCTTGTATGAATTGTTTTTTTGTACACGTTAAGTTTGTTATGTCGAACATGGAATCCGCGCCTTGTTATCCCGAGATTTTCAAGCTCGAGTATCTTTTGTCTCATCTGTTTTGAAACTCCCGCCTCTTCAACCCGCGCTGCGCCTTGTTATCCTGAAATTTCCATGCGCGCGAAAACTCCCTCCTCATCCGAAATCGGTCCCCGAGCCCAGACACACGAAATCCCCCTTCTACCCCTCAGCCGGAAATGCCGACTCGACATCGCGTGGTCAAAACCAGTGGGGGTACGCTGGTAACTTACCCTACATTTCAGACAAGCGCGTCCCTAAGCATTGGCTCCCCTCTACCTTCCCCTTCATCCCCCCATTCATATACCAAGGCCGCCAAAACCCGCGAAACCCCACGCTCCTCCTCGGCCTCCCGACCGCCGCCCAGCCAGAGACTCTTCCCCGACGACGTCGTCCACCGCAACAACTCGCCGATCCTCATCCACCGCACCGCATGAGGATCCGTCGTCGATCTCGTCGTCCCGCCGGATCAGCCGCCCTGTCCTCCACCTCCAAGGGGCTGCCCCGATGTTTGCCTCGTCTGTCGCACCACCTCCATCCCCACAGCGCCGTCTTGACCTGCCCACCGGAACCGCAACACCCTCACCAATTCCTCCGATGAAGCCGAGGCCAACTCGGCGCCACCAAGGAGGTTCTGCACTCACTGCTGCATTTTATCTTTTATTCAATCTCACGGGGCTGCCTGTGCTCGATACCGAGCAGCCATAGCGGGTCTCCATCGACAGCGCCGTCGCCGGCCACTTCATCCATGGCGTCTCTCCCCTATCTCGTTGCTTCCTCAGCGGTGAATTCCACACCGGCACTAGCTGCTACTGCTTTAGCTCTCGCTCGCGCTGCTGCTGCTGCTCCGGCTCTCGCTCGTGCTGCGGCTCTGTTCTTGTTGTCGGTCGCGCTGCTGCACTGCTCTTGCTTTCGTTCGTGTTGCTGCTCTGCTCTGCTATTGTTGTCGGTCGCGCTGCTGCTCCGCTATTTCTCTTGTTTGTGTTGCTACTCTGCTCTTGCTCTCGCTCGCACTACTGCTGTTGCTGCATGACCTCCGACAGCTACAAGAGTTGCTACTTTAACACTCTCTCATGGTGCTGCTGCACGACTTGCTCTCTGCTAGTGCGTTCCCTGCTCGAGTGTCTGCTAAATTAGATCACTGCTTCTCTGCTACTAGTGCTCGAACACCCTAAACATCTATTGCAATGCTCTGCTACTAGTTCAATCAGTTTCGAAAGTAAAATTCAGTTTCGGCTGTAAAGTTCAGTTTCTTCATTTAAGTTCAGAGTGAACAGTATTTACAGCATCTGTCGGACCAACCATGACGCGGCTGATGCATTTTACATCTAGCACTTTTTGGTGATGTATTTTACATCATCTATTGCAGATGATATTAGAGTCCCACTTTAGATTAACGTTGTTTGTCTTGTCCTGCTTCAGCCTCGCCACCGTACACCTCACCGGAGTTGCTCCAATGACGGAGCCGTCCATCACAGCAGAGAAGTACCCCCGGCGCCATTTCCAGACGCCTCAGATCTTGTTCCCCACCTCCGACAGTCACACCAGCATCACCATCCTCCATGTCCAACCCAATGATGCTGAGGTCGACAAGGCTATGCCAAAGAGGTTTTACACTCGTCGCATCACTTTGTTACTCTTCATTCATGTCGATCCCTCAGGGGTCCTTTGCTATGGAACTACTATGGTACTACTATTCGTGCATTTTGTTAGAAGGAGTGGAGCAAAGAAAAACTGGAGGATTTTTTCCTTTGGTCTCTCTTTCAAAGAAAAAACATAGGAATTTTAATATCCACTTGGACGTCCTTTTCAAATTAATGTGCATGAAGAACATGACTAATTGCATTACTGGCATAATAAGATTCTTATTTTTTTTTCATTTTCACATGGGTTGACTTTAATTTGACCATGTTTTTCCATTCCTGTGTTCTTCCAATTCATATATACCAAACACCCACATTGACAGAAATCCTATGTTTCCAAATGCTCTGTTTTGCACATGCATTCCTATCCTATTCCTGTGTTTTTCCTGTCCCTGCGTTTATGGAATCCTCCAATTTTAAGGAGACCTTACAGATTTACTTCATTTTTAGATAGGCGTCAAAGAAAACTCTGCGTGTTATGTCCTGCTCCTGCCGTGCCGTCATCCATCCCACCCGAGGTGCACCATCGACAGAAGCGTTCACTACAACAGAGATTCCCCCTGCAGACTTTCTTTCGCCGCCTCAGATCATCTTCCCCGTTGCCGGCAGCCACGCCAACTGCATTACCATTATCGACTGAGCAGATGAACCTGAGGACTACACAGTTCCGGAAGAGAGGTCGCACTCTTTCATGTTTGCTTACGTTATACATTGGTTATTATTAGTTGCTACTTTATCGTTCAAACTTGAGTTTTAAAATGCCCGTGGGGCACATATCGAGGTAGCAACGAATAGTATTAGTCTACTATCTGGTTCTTCTGGGGTCTTCTATGTGGTTCATGTTGGGTGGGCAACAAATAGTAGATGATCCATTGTCTATCTTTTTAAACCGAAGCTATAATCTACCTGCTATCATTAGTATTGGATCTATCCACTCGTTTGCTACCATCAGCCTTGATTTCTGCATGCACCCCTTAGGCCTTACAAAATCTAACTATTTTTTTATTATGCATGTCAGTTATTGCACACAATCGTACTGAACATGTAGAGAAAAAGAGAAGATCGTTGCATGGGAATATAATGTCATACAGACGCCACTCCATGGTGGGAAAGTGGGCCCTGTCGGTGTCAAAACCGGCGGATCTTGGGTAGGGGGTCCCGAACTGTGCGTCTAAGGTTGATGGTAACAGGAGACAAGGGACACGATGTTTACCCAGGTTCAGGCCCTCTCTATGGAGGTAATACCTACTTCCTGCTTGATTGATCTTGATGAATATGAGTATTACAAGAGTTGATCTACCACGAGATCGTAATGGCTAAACCCTAGAAGTCTAGCCTGTATGACTATGGTAATGAGTATCTCTCCTTTTCCAGACTAACTCCTCCGGTTTATATAGAGACCGGGGAGATCTAGGGTTACACAAGATCGGTTACAAAGGAAAAGAATCTACATATTTGGTCGCCAAGCTTGCCTTCCATGCCAAGGAGAGTCCTATCCGGACACGGATGCAGTCTTCGGTCTTTGTATCTTCACAGCCCATCAGTCCGGCCCATGGCTAACAGACCGGACGCCCGAGGACCCCTTAGTCCAGGACTCCCTCAGTAGCCCCTGAACCAGGCTTCAATGACGAGGAGTCGGGCGCGCAGATTTGTCTTCGGCATTGCAAGGTGGGTTCCCTTCTTTCCAAACTCCAAGATAGTCTTCGGACGTGATGATTGTATCCGGACCTGTAACACACACCATACACAATCGCAGAGAGAATATAATATTCCACGGGTCCAATCAGCTGACAACTTTTTACCACGTGACATCACGTCGGCCCGATCATAATTTCGGACCGTTTTGTTCTACCGTTCCAAGTTCTGAAACGCAGTTGCCATTGGCACGTCTTGTCAAAGTAGAGATCGTGTCCCCTTATCGCGGGATTCTCATCAATACGGGCGTGGGTAACCCAACCGTGCCGTTTACACAGGCCTTGGGAATAGGCGAGTTTCAAGGCAAATGGGGAGGCGTTCAATATTCACTTCCTTTATAAGGGGATAATGATTCCCTTCTTCTCCCACACTTTCTTTCTTCGCCTTTCCGATCTTGAGCTCCAGCGCCAAAGTTCTCATCTTCTTCCCACTCAAGCTAGCACTCAACCATGTCCGGATTTGAAGGCCAGGGCAAGTGGATGGCCTCCTCCGTTAAGCAGAAGGATATTACTGAGCTTCGGGCGGCCGGGTACTTGGCGAAGGAAATCGCCCACCATCATCCAGCCCAGGGGCAAATCGTCCCCACGCCGAAGCCCAACGAGAGGGTGGTATTTATCCCTCATTTCTTCCGCGGGCTAGGGTTTCCTCTCCACCCTTTCGTCCGCGGGTTGATGTACTACTACAGGATAGACTTTCATGATCTATCTTCGAACTCTTTCCTCAACATCTCGGCGTTCATCGTTGCGTGTGAGGCCTTCCTCCGCATTTAACCCCACTTCGGGCTATGGCTCAAGGTCTTAAACATGAAGCCAAAGGTGGTGGATGGCCAGCACGCGGAGTGCGGAGGGGCCATGGTGAGTAAGCTGTCCAATGTCTCCTGGCCGAAAGGCACTTTCGTGGAGATTGTTAAGGAATGGCAGAAACAATGGTTCTACATTAAATAACCCCGTGGCACCAACTGGGCTGCGGCTGCCGAATTCAACCCCGGTGCCCCAATGCGGCTCACCTCATGGGTCGAGAAGAGCCTGAACTGGTGTTCGTCAGACGAGCTGATAGCGCTGCAGACGCGCGTTCAAAGCATGGTGGACAAGGATGTCAAACTTGTCGATATAATCTAGGTGATGCTAGTTCGCCAGATTCTTCCGTGTCAAAGCCGAAGCCCCCTCTATGGAAGTTCAATCCGAAGAAGCACCATACTCTGAAGAGGCTCTTTGAGGCCACTCACGAAGGCGCCTAGAAATTGCTCTTTAAGGGCAACGAGAAGCCGCCGGCCACAGATTCAGACCGCATACACGACATTAACCATCTCGCCGACGAGGTATGTTATTTTTTAACGCATCCCCTACTTGCCTGTTTCGAGGATGATGTCTGAGCTTTTATCATTGCTTCTTCAGGACTGGATGGAGAGGGCGAAGTGGATCCAATGTCCGGCTCCACTGCCTGAAGAACCAGTCATCCCGCTTTAGTGAAGATGCTGGTGCCGACACCCTATAAGGTGCCGGAGAAGAAGGCCAAGAAGAAGGCCAAGGGGGCCAAAAGAGGCCACCGTCGCAAGGGTGCTCGGACATGACGTCCAAAGATGAAGAGACCCATTCCTCCGTCTCTGAGGACGACGACGAGGAAGGAGAGGAGGAGGAGGAGAACAACCCCCCCCCCCAAGGAGGGAAAGAAGAAGAGGACGGCTTCCATGAATCTGGAGGCGGGAACGCCCAAGAAGGGGAAGAGCGCCCTTGCGGTCAACACCGCATGGAATGTTGGCAGCAGTCCGGAGCGACGCCCCCGTACTAAGCCCCGGGCCGCATCGTAAGTACTAAGACTCGTACATGCCCATAGATCTAACCTTTCCTCCTTGTCGTATTGACGTGATAACTCATTTTATTACAGTCCGACCCACGACAGCTCCCAGCGATCCTCATCAAGAGGTTCGTTGGACCCAAGGGAGATGGCCAGCGAGACACCACCAGCCGCATACTCTCCCAAGGCCAAAGGGGACGATGAGGTTCTCTCCCAACGGACCTTCCCAGGCCGGAGAGAGTCTCGCAAAGCGCCCGAGGGCGAAGCCCCCGTCACCGGACACCAGGGGGAACCAATCCCCCGGGAGACTGGGAAGGAGGGCCGTACTCAGTTCGGCCCTCAACCGGACTTGATTCCGGAGACCGATACGGCTCCGGAATCCGGCACGCCACCTCCTTCGAAAAAAGGGGGCATGGCTATTCCACCGATGACCCCTGTCCAACCAGGGGCACCAGATGATCTGCTGGAAGCGCTACGAGGCGCTTCCATTGTGGATGAGCATCGTGTTCTTATGGGCACGGTGATTGAAAGGGTTCAGTCTGCCAAGAGCGGACTAACCGAAGCCTGCAGCAGATTGCTGACAAGTTTTGAGGTAAGTGACGCAAAAAGAGAACATCCCCATATAGAAAGTAGCCCCTGAGACACTGTCCGGTGTTCGGAAAGAAAAGCTGGACAGGGGATCATTCTTGTATTGCAGGGGACTAACTAAATTTGTCTGGAATGCGAATGCAGGCGTCACTACTGGCCATGGGCTCATGTGTTGCCGAGGTCTCCGAACTTAAGCGGAGACTGGAGCAGGCCGAGGAGGAGCTCGGCCAGGTGAGGAGGCAGCTCCAGGAGAATCAAGGTATGTAATAACCTAGGAAGTATTTAAAAAGAGTGGGATGATATGTATTGACCGAAGTCTCTTGATATAAATAGGGGCAATGACCAAGGCCGAGGCCCTGAAAATGGCCCTGGGCGAAGCCGAGGAGAAGGCCGTCAAGGAGCAGGATGCCCGTAAGAAGCTCAAGGCCCGGGTCAGCGAGGTACAACAAGAGCTCCGCGACACGATGAAGAAGTGCGAGACCTTCGAGCTTGACGCGCCGGCCAAAGAGGCCGAACTCTCCAATGCTCGTCAGAGCAAGGAGACAGCCTGGAACGAGGCCCAGGAAGCCCTCCAAGAGGTCCAGGAGGCGAGGAAGATTGCGGCGGGTAAGGCAGTCAGTATGCAAAGCAAATATGCGGAGAGGAGGTATCTTTTACTAACCCGGATTCGGAGATCTCCAGGGGCTTTTGCTGATTTGCCGTGAAGTGTGTCTGACGCCGCGGAGTTCTTCTGAGCCGAAGAAGGGAGTTCTACGGAGAAGCTATTCTGGTTGCAATATCTTGTGCCAGAGCATCCCATGTCCTTCATAGATCTGCTGAAATAGCTGGTGGAGCTGCATAGGGTGGCCGAACTAGCCATGAATGATTTGATAATCCGGTTGTGGCCAGCCGAAGCTATGCCTGGCAGCTACTTCGGACTCGTGAGGCGGATGGTGGATGCCTGTCCTCGGCTGGATATCGTCAAGCGATCGGCCTGTATTGAGGGTGCTCGTATGGCCTTCGCCCGGTTCAAGATGTGGTGGGCGAAGATGAATGTCTTCGATCTGGCCTGAGGGCCGCCAGAGGGCAAGGAGCACCGCACACCCGAGCGCTATTTCGCAGATGTCCTGGAGGGGTCTCACATTGTAGCAGCGCAGTGTGGGCAGGGCATTATTTTCGAATGAATACACTCGTGTTGTCTTTGCCTTGTATGATGAAACAAAGTCAGTTTGTAATATAATTTTTTTATGTTTTAATTTTTTCCTCCTATGCGGCCGTGTTGTATGGAATCTGAGGGTTGGCCAGACGTCGGCTTTTGCCCCACATGGTTAGTACGGGGGTGTTCGGGATGGAATCTAAACAATCTTGATCCAATTGTATGGTCCTTGAAGGAAATGTTTAGCGCAACGAACCAGGCAATCAGACTATGCGGCTTAAACGCCCTCACTTAGCTATAGGAGTTTTACAATAAAACATAGGCGCAGCCCCTAGTTTTCGAACCAGAGTGCTATGAGAGTCTGATCGGGAAGTACCGATCCTTCGCATAATGCGAAAAAAAATCTCTAATGATTTCCAACGTCTCGAACAGCTGACTGGCTCTCGTCGTATCATGAGAGTCAATTTTCGGTTTTCTCTACTGAGGTGCTCCTTTGGATAAACTAGGGCACAATCACAACAGTTCTCCCTTTACTACCTTAGCCGATATAGCGGAACGTAAGGTAGCAAGCACAGGAGCCGGGCAACCCAACTATTGACCAAAGACATGATTCGGAGCCAATGCTAAATTCGGGGTGCCGAACTGAAAAGTGTTCGGACTTTTATCGCCATATTGTGGGGTACTATAAAGCCCCTGGCAATATGAAACGTACCAAAGCGTACGGGTGCTAAAAGAGAAATTATTAAAGGAAAACAGAAAGAACGCAGAGGTGATATCTTGGGCCCTTAAACTTGAGCCACGAGCTGTTTTCATTGTAATTAGGTTAGTGCGTCAAAGCGCATTAATACAAATAGTGTGATAAGTAGCCGGCTATTTAACATGCCATGACCAGAGGTGAGCTGCGTGTAGGTCCTGACAATAGGTAGAGTGACCTCTAGAACTTCTCCTATACGTCTATGATTCTTGCCATTCTGATGTTTTTATCCTTTTACAGGACTGATAATTAGGCCATCCAAGAAGGCCTATTTAAAAGAAACCTGAAAAAGGAAAAAGGAGATAGTAAAAGTATTTGTGTGTCCGGGATAGGTCAAGCCTAACTGTTGATTATAAGATTTTTGTGCCTCCGTCGATGCCCATGGAATTTTGAGTGCGTAATTATGTACGCGTGGTACGAATGCCACTGCCTGATCGGGGCTGGGACGAAGGCCGAATTGCTAGTTGAGCTCTTGATGAGTCGCGCTGTCCTGGTGCATCGTAGTCTGGCCCCTCTTTATGATGTCCCAGGGCTCGGCAGCCGGATTACGGTTCTGCTTGAAAAGGCAGCTCTGGACTTCTGCTGCTAGGGCGGTGGTGTGCTCCTCTGTTCGGAGGGAGCGTTTCGTGTTTCCGTTGATCGTTATGACGCCGCGTGGACCGGGAATCTTGAGCTTAAGATAAGCATAGTGTGGCACCGCATTGAACCGAGTGAACGCTGTTCGTCCGAGAAGTGGGTGATAACCACTGCGGAATGGGACGATGTCGAAGATTAACTCCTCGCTTTGGAAGTTATCGGGGGATCCAAAGACCACCTCTAGTGTGATTGAGCCCGTACAGCAGGCCTCTACACCCGGTATGACACCTTTGAAGGTAGTCTTTGTTGGCTTGATCCTTGATGGATTAATGTCCATTTTGCGCACTCTGTCTTGATAGAGCAGATTGAGGCTGCTACCACCGTCCATGAGGACTCTCGTAAGGTGGAATCCATCAATGATTGGGTCCAGGACCAGTGCGGCTAATCCGCCATGACGGATACTGGTCGGATGATTGATGTCTACTACGCAACCTTCTTCTTGTAGACGTTGTTGGGCCTCCAAGTGCATAGGTTTGTAGGACAGTAGCAAATTTCCCTCAAGTGGATGACCTAAGGTTTATCAATCCATGGGAGGCGTAGGTTGAAGATGGTCTCTCTCAAACAACCCTGCAACCAAATAAAAAAGAGTCTCTTGTGTCCCCAACACACCTGTCGGTGTCAAAACCGGCGGATCTCGGGTAGGGGGTCCCGATCTGTGCGTCAAGGTCGGATGGTAACAGGAGACAAGGGACACTTTATTTTACCTAGGTTCGGGCCCTCTCGATGGAGGTAAAACCCTACTCCTGCTAGATTAATATTGATGATATGCGTAGTACAAGAGTAGATCTACCACGAGATCAAGGAGGCTAAACCCTAGAAGCTAGCCTATAGGTATGATGATGGTTATGATGTGTTCTGTCCTACGGACTACAACCCTCCGGTTTATATAGGCACCGGATAGGGTTAGGGTTACACAGAGTCGGTTACATTGGTATGAGATCTTGAATATCCGCACGCCTAGCTTGCCTTCCACGCCAAGGAAAGAACCTTCCGGACACGGGACGAAGTCTTCATTCTTGCATCTTCATAGTCCTGGAGTCCGGCTAGAGATATAGTTCGGCTATCCGAACAACC
Source organism: Aegilops umbellulata (assembly GCA_032464435.1). NCBI lineage: Eukaryota > Viridiplantae > Streptophyta > Magnoliopsida > Poales > Poaceae > Aegilops > Aegilops umbellulata. Next base: position 217,002,992 of record CP136056.1, on the reverse strand, counting down.
CCTAATCCAGGACTCCCTCAGTAGTCCCTGAACCAGGCTTCAATGACGACGAGTCCGGCGCGCAAATTGTCTTCGGCATTGCAAGGCGGGTTCCTCCTCCAAATTCTTCAAGAAGATAATAAACACCAAAAAATAGTGTCCGGCTCTGCAAAACAAGTTTCCACGTACTGCCATATAGAGAATAATACAAACACAAATCAAATATGCTGACGTATTTCGCAGTGCGTCATAACACTACGACCAAGCCTTCTGTATGGATTACTTTTTGTTGTTCCGCCGCAGTACGTTCAACGAGGCGGTTTCCTTGGCACGTCTTGTCGAAGCAGAGATCGTGTGCCCCTTTTAACGGGATTCTCATTAATGCGGACGTGGGTAACCCAACCGCGCCATTTACCATGGCGTGTGAGCGGCAAGCGAGTTTTATTAGGTAGGTGGAAACGCATAACGGCATCAGCCTATATAAGGGGATAAAGATCCACCTCTTTCACCTATGCCTTCTTCCTCCCTTGCCCATCCATCTCCTGCGCACTCAAGCTCCAACGCTGAAGTTCGCTCTTTCTTCCCCAACCTGCTCCAGCGATGTCCGGAGCGGGTGGCAAGTGGATGGCTTCCTCCTTTACGGAGGGTCAAATCAAAAAGCTTAGGAAGGCCGGATACCTGTCCAAGGACATCCCGCACCAGCTTCCCGCGGTGGGGCAGCTTCTTCCCACCCCAAGGCCCCATGAGAGGGTAGTTTTTCTCCCCCATTTCCTCCGCGGACTGGGTTTTCCACTTCACCCTTTTGTCCGGGGGCTCATGTTCTACTAGGGCCTGGACTTCCACGATACGGCCCCGAACTTTATCCTCAATATCTCGGCGTTTATCATCGTGTGTGAGGCCTTTCTCCGCACCCGCCCCCACTTCGGCCTCTGGCTCCAGACCTTCAACGTCAAGCCCAAGGTGGTGTCCGGCACCCAGGCGGAGTGCGGAGGTGCTATGGCCGGCAAAATGGCCAACGCACTCTGGTTCGATGGCTCCTTTGTGGAGTCCTTAAAGGGGTGGCAGGCAGGGTGGTTTTACATCACCGAGCCACGCGACTCGAATTGGGTCGCGGCCCCTGAGTTCCGATCCGGACCCCCCACGCGGCTCATGTCCTGGAAAGAGACGGGCCTATCGTGGGGCAACGAAGAAGAAGTGACCGAACTGCAAACTTGCATCCGGTCCCTGATGGACAAGCCTATCCGGCAGGTCAACATCATCCAGGTCATGCTCGTTCGCCGGATCCTCCCATGCCAAGAACGGGAGTTCACTTTGTGGGAATTCGACCCGGCGCAGCACCAAACCCTCAATAGGCTCTTCGACACGACGTATGAAGACGTCTGGAAGGTGCTAACCAAAGGCGCCGAGTGCCCCACATCCGCTTCCGAGGACCGCGGATACAGCTCGCAGCGCAACGCTGGCGAGGTAAGCTATTTATACCTTTCACAGGTTCGTTAAGCTTTTCTACATAGATTAACTCTATGCGGGATCTAAAAACTCCCTTTGCCTTTGACAGGCGTGGCTGAAGATAGCCGGACCAATCAACTGTCCGGCTCCTCTGCCCGAAGACCTAGCCCCAGCTCTCTTAGAGAAGTTGCCGGCTCCGGCGCCCTATGTGGTGCCGGAGAAGAAGGTCAAGAAGAAGAAGACCACCGGGACTCGAAAGAGTGCCCGCAATGTGGTGGTGTCGAGCTCGTCATCTGGCGAGTCTGCGACGCCCTCCTCTCGTGAAAACGAGGAGGAGGAACAAGGAATCTCTCCCCCTCTAGCGAGGGGAGCGAAAAAGAAGAAGGCCGGCCCAACAGGGGAGGCCGAGGGGTCGAGGAAAAGGAAGACCCCTCCGCCGGACTGCTCCCCCAACGTCGAAGAGGGCGGAAAGGAGTAGCCGGACAGAACCAAGCGTCCGGCGACATCGTAAGTATTCACATACCAGAATGACTCATAGTATCTTCAAGTGCGCAGCTTACCCTAATGTCGAATGTTATTTGCGCAGCCCGCCCCGAGCCGCACTCGATGATTCATCGAGCGGCTCTCTGGATTCGTCGGACGTGAACTCTGTCCCGTCCGCAGTCTCCCCCAGCGGGGCGGACGACGCCGAAGCGGCATCCCGCCGAACAGGGCAGGAGGAGGTGGTCCTGGAGGAGCCGCAAGGCAATCCTCAGGACCCCAAGAGTAAAGGGGATGAACCCCCCCCCCCAAGGCTCCCAGTCCGGCTTTGTGCCGGACACCGCGTCGGACTCAAATGTCCTGGTTCACGGTGGGCGAACTCCTTCCAAGAGGAGTAAGCCGTCTGAGCCGGCGGCCTCTGTCCAACCAGAGGCGCCGGATAGTCTGTTGGAGGCGCTTGAAGGCGCCACCATCGACGAGGAGCACCGTACTGTTATGAGTGCGGTGGTCCAAAGGGTTCAGTCCGCCAAGAGCGGACTGAATGAAGCTTGCGCTAGCCTTCTAACAGGCTTTTAGGTAAGCAAAAAATATGCTAAATTCATTACCGCATAGACAGTAGCCCCTGATGCTCTGTTCGATGTTCGGAAAGAAAAGCCGAATAGAGGATCCAACAATTTTCGCAGGAGTTCTAATAAAAAGTCTAATATGCGTATGCAGGCTTCCCTGTTATCCACCGCTGCACTGACTGCGCAGGTGGAAGTCCTGAAAAAGGTCCTCGAGCGGTCCGAGCAAGAGCTTGGCCATGCCAAAAGGCAGCTTGTGGAAAAGGAAGGTAAGAAATACCCCTTAGAAGAAAAAAAGAAAGAAAAAGAAAAAAGAAAAAAGGTGCCTATAGAGAGGCTTCATTGCAAAAAGAGATAACAGGATTGTACTGCTTATTGTAGGGGCCACAACCGAGGTGGCAACCCTGAAGCAGGCACTGGCTGTGGCCGAGAAGAAAGCGGCCGAGGAGAGCGCCGAGCGAGAAAAGCTTGGGGTCCAAGTCGGCGAGGTGCAGCAAGAGCTGCAAGCTCTCATGAAGAAACATGAGGGTTTGGAGCTTGACGCAAAAACGCAAGCATCCGAGCTCGCGTCGGCTGTTGAGACCACCAAGAGTGCCAAGGCCGAAGCCCAAAAGGCCCTCCAAGAGTTGGAGGATGTGAAAAAGATAGCAGCGGGTAAGGCATTCTTAATGCAAAGTAGGAATATAAAGGTGAAATACCTATTACTTACCCGAATCCGGAGTTCTCCAGGGGCGTTCTTAGATCTTCCCCGCAGCGCATCCGACGCTGCCGCATTCTACCGAGCTGAAGAGGACAGCTCGACGGAGAGTGTGTTCTGGTCTCAGTATTCTGAGGCCGGATACCCTTTGCCCTTAAGCGATCAGCTGAAGCAGCTGGCCGAGCTCCACAAGGCGGCCGAACAGGCCATGAAGGGCTTACTAGTTCGGCTGTGGCCTGGAGAGGCCCTGCCTGGGAGCTACTTCGGGCTGGTGCGGCGGCTGGTGGAGGCCTGTCCACGGCTTGAGGTCATCAAGCGCTCCGTCTGCATAGAAGGTGCCCGGAGGGCCCTTGCCCGTGTAAGGGTACACTGGGGCAAGCTGGACGGAGAGAAGTTGGTGAAGGACGGGCCGCCGCAGGGGAAGGAGCATCGCAAGCCCGAGAACTATTACAAGGAAGTTCTCGCTGGAGCTCGCCTTGTCGCGGATGAGTGTGCCAAAGATGTAATATTTCAATGAATTCGCTCGTTTGTATCCTGTGCGCTGAAAACTTGTTCATATGCGCTTAAGCAATGCTTTCTGAATTTAAAATATTATTTTCTATGCGGCCGTTTATCAATAACTGAGAGATGGCGAGTCGTCGGCTTCTGCCCCCATGCAACTAGTGCTGGGGTGTTCGGGATAAACCTGAGGGCTCTTGTTCCCATAGTTGGGTCCTTCGAGGGAGGCGCTCAGCTCAGCGAACCAGGCCATCGGACTATAATGCTTGAACACTCTCACTTAGCCATAGAACGTTATAATTTTAAATTTCGGCGAAGCCCTTAGTTCAGAAGGCCGAATTCGGGGCACTATCCACGCCTTTAGCCGGACTTAACCAGCTCTCCGCTCGAAGCGGCATAAGCCTTTAGGGACTCGAAAAACCTCTCGAACAGCGACCGGTCTCGCGCCTTATCATGACAGTCTGTTTTAGCTTTCTCCACTGAGGTGCTCACCCACATGATCTGGGTGTTGGAAATATGCCCTAGAGGCAATAATAAAAGCATTATTATTATATTTCCTTGTTCATGATAATTCTCTTTATTCGTGCTATAATTGTGTTATCCGGAAATCGTAATACATGTGTGAATAACAGACAACAATATGTCCCTAGTGAGCCTCTAGTTTACTAGCTCGTTGATCGACAGATAGTCATGGTTTCCTGACTATGGACATTGGATGTCATCGATAACGGGATCACATCATTAGGAGAATGATGTGATGGACAAGACCCAATCCTGAACATAGCATAAGATCGCATAGTTCGTTTGCTAGAGTTTTCCAATGTCAAGTATTCTTTCCTTAGACCATGAGATTGTGTAACTCTCGGATACCGTAGGAGTGCTTTGGGTGTGCCAAACGTCACAACGTAACTGGGTGACTATAAAGGTATACTACGGGTATCTCTGAAAGTGTCTGTTGGGTTGACATGGATCGAGACTGGGATTTGTCACTCCGCTTGACGGAGAGGTATCACCGGGCCCTCTCGGTAATGCATCATCACAATGAGATCAATGTAATCAAAGTGTTTGATCACGGGATCATGCATTACGGTACGAGAAAAGTGACTTGCCGGTAACGAGATTGAACGAGGTATTGGGATACCGACGATCGAATCTCGGGCAAGTAAAATACCGATTGACAAAGGGAATCGTATACGGGATTAATTGAATCCTCGACATCGTGGTTCATCCGATGAGATCATCGTGGAGCATGTGGGAGCCAACATGGGTATCCAGATCCCGCTGTTGGTTATTGCCCGAGAGCCGTCTCGGTCATGACTGCATGTCTCCCGAACCCGTAGGGTCTACACACTTAAGGTTTGGTGACGCTAGGGTTGTGAAGATATGTATGTGCAGTAACCCGAATGTTGTTTGGAGTCCCGGATGAGATCCCGGACGTCACGAGGAGTTTCGAAATGGTCCGGAGGTAAAGAATTATATATAGGAAGTGCTATTTCGGCCATCGGGACAAGTTTCGGTGTTATCGGTATTGTACCGGGACCACCGGAGGGGTCCCGGGGGTCCACCAGGTGGGGCCACCTGCCCCGGTGGGCCACATGGGCCTTAGGGGGTGCGCCTTGGCCTGCACGGGCCAAGGGGAACCAGCCCCAAAGGGGCCCATGCGCCTAGGGTTCCAAAAGGGAGGAGTCCTAGTGGTGGAAGGCACCTCCTAGATGGCTTGGGGGGAGGGAAACCTCCCTGGCCGCCGCCCCCCTTGGGAGATCAGATCTCCCAGGGCCGGCGCCCCCCCCAGAGGCCTATATAAAGGGGGGAGGGGAGGGGGGGCTGCGCACCCCTTGCCCTGGCGCCTCCCTCTCCCTCTCCAACACATCCTCCTCCTCCGTAAGAGCTCGGCGAAGCCCTGTCGGAGTACTGCGGCTCCACCATCACCACGCCGTCGTGCTGCTGCTGGAGTCTTCTTCCCCAACCTCTCCTTTGCCTTGCTGGATCAAGAAGAAGGAGACGTTACGCTGACCGTACGTGTGTTGAACGCGGAGGTGCCGTGCTTTCGGTGCTAGGATCTCCGGTGATTTGGATCACGGTGTGTACGACTACTTCATCCCCGTCCGTTGAACGCTTCCGCTCGCGATCTACAAAGTGGTATGTAGATGCAATCTCTCTCTCCCATGACTCGTTGCTAGATGAACTCATAGATGGATCTTGGTGAAACCGTAGGAAAATTTTTAATTTTCTGCAACGTTCCCCTACACTGGGGCACAATCGCAGTGGTTCTCCTAGTGCTACCTTAGCCGATAGAGCGGAACGTAAGGCACCAAAACATAGGAGCCGGGCAAACCCAACATATGACCAAAATCATGACTCGGAGCCAATGCATATAATGCTATAAGTTTGGGGTGCCGCACTTGTGAAAGTGGACGGACTTCTCACACCATATAGAAGGGTAATAAAGCCCCTGGCGTGGTTTGCCGTACCATGGTGTACGAGTGCGATCATGTTATTTGAGTAAACATATGTATATTAAAAGAAGATAATGCAAAAAATAGACGAAAAGCTATGCATTATTTATGAGGAGGCTGTTTATTCAAGCCGAACGATACAAGTAGTGTGAAAATATTTAGACTATTTAACATGTCCTGACCAGGCGCAGGCCGCGGAATTTAGAAACAGATATATCGCTCGAAATAGAGACCACCTGAGAGTTCCATGATGCGGCGTTGTTTTTTCTGCTTTCCTGGGTCCTGTATCGTCTGTGCGGCAGGGAGGCCGAACACTATATCTAGAGTATGGAGTCCTGAAAGAAAAGAAAAACCCGGGAGCCCCTAGTACGTTTGACGCCGTATTGTTGGCATGTCGTTTTATCTGCCCCTTCCCCTATGCCCATGGAATTGTAAGGGCGTAATTGTGTACTCGAGGTACTAGCTCCGCTATGTAGCGATGGCTGGGGTTGGGGCCGTATTGCTACGCGTGCTCTGAACGCGCCAGACGGTCTTGCTGCGGGTTACTCCGGGCGCGTTTTGCTTTGTCCTGCTTTGTAGTGGCCGGACTCGAGAGCTGCCTTAACAGGCTGCTTTGTACCTCTGCTGCGAGGGCCGCCGTGTGTTCCTCCGTACGGATGGAGCGTTCGGTGTTTCCGCTGGCCGTTATTACACCTCGAGGGCCTGGCATCTTGAGCTTGAGATATGAGTAGTGCGGAACCGCATTGAATTTGGCGAATGCGGTTCGTCCAAACAGAGCATGATAGCCACTGCGGAACGGAACTATGTCGAAGATTAACTCTTCGCTTCGGAAGTTGTTCGGAGATCCGAAGACCACATCAAGTGTTATGGAGCCTATGCAATTGGCCTCTACACCTAGGATGACGCCTTTAAAGGTCGTCCTTGTGGGCTTGATCCTTGATGGATCTATGCCCATTTTCTGCACTGTATCCTGGTAGAGCAGGTTCAGGCTACTGCCGCCGTCCATGAGGACTCTTGTAAGGTGAAATCCGTCAACGATTGGGTCAAGAACCAATGCGGCGAAACCGCCGTGACGGATGCTAGTGGGGTGGTCCCTTCGATCGAAGGTGATCGGGCAAGAGGACCATGGGTTGAACTTTGGGGCGACTGGCTCCATCGCGTATACGTCCCGTAGCGCACGCTTCCTCTCCCGCTTGAGAATATGAGTTGTGTATATCATGTTCACCATCCGCACTTGTGGGGGAAACACCTTCTGTCCGTTGTTGTTCGGCGGTCTGGGCTCCTCTTCGTCATCGCTGTCTAGCCCCTTGTTTTTGCTTTTGGCTCTTAACTTGCCTGCCTGCTTGAACACCCAACAATCCCTGTTGGTGTGATTGGCTGGCCTTTCGGGGGTGCCATGAATCTGGCACGAGCGGTCGAGTATTCAGTCCAAACTGGACGGGCCCTGGGTATTCTTTTTGAATGGCTTTTTCCGCTGACCGGATTTATGGCCTCTGAATCCGGCGTTTACTGCCGTATCTTCATTGCTGTCGCTGCTGACGCGGCATTTCTGTTTATTCCGTCGCGACCTGCCACTTTTGTCCTTGGTATCTGAATTACCTTGCTTCTTCGATAAGTTGTTGCTGCGAGCTAGCCAGCTATCTTCGCCCGCGCAAAAGCGGGTCATGAGTGTCGTGAGGGCTGCCATGGATTTCGGCTTTTCCTGTCCCAGGTGCCGGGCGAGCCACTCGTCGCGGATGTTATGCTTGAAGGCTACTAAGGCCTCTGCATCCGGACAATCGACTATCTGATTTTTCTTTGTTAGGAACCGTGTCCAGAATTGCCTGGCCGATTCTTCTGGCTGCTGGATTATGTGGCTTAGGTCGTCGGTCCCCTGGAAGTTGTCGAGGAATGCGGCCTCCAGGTCCTCCCAAGAGCCGATCTAATCTGCGGGGAGGCTGTTAAGCCAGTGCCAGGCTGGTCCCTTAAGCTTAAGGGGTAAATATTTGATGGCGTGCAAATCATCGCCACGTGCCATGTGGATGTGGAGGAGATAGTCCTAAATCCGTACTGCCGGATCGGTCGTACCATCGTACGACTCGATGTTGACGGGTTTAAAACCCTCTGGGATTCTATGATCCATTACTTCGTCTGTGAAGCATAGTGGGTGTGCGGCGCCCCTGTACTGGGCTATGTCTCGACGCAGTTCGGAGGAGCTGTGCCTGTTGTGTTCGGCCCGGCCGGATTTATTGTGTCCGGAGTGAAAACTATCACGTGTCGTCGGGCGTCCGCGCGATCCATAGATCGATCTTGTTTGCCTTGCTTTGTCCTCCAGGACGTCTCGCAGGTCTGGTTCGTGTTCCCGTGCCTTGGTAAAGCGGCTGCGGGGCATGGCTTGTTTGGATGTTCGACAAGCTTCTCTGTCGCGGCCGCGAGGTGGTCGATCTGCCATGTCTTGGGCTTCCTCCTCTGATTAGGGTAGCGGCCTGCGCTTAGGATAGTTTTTGGAGGGGCGTCTGAGCTCGTGCTCTTCGGCCGCAAGGACTTCAGTCCATCTGTCAGCTAGCAAATCTTGATCAGCTCTAAGTTGTTGCTGCTTTTTCTTTAGGCTGTTCGCCGTGGCTAAAAGCCTGTGTTGAAAGCGCTTTTGTTCGGCGGGGTCCGTTGGTACGATGAATTCATCGTCGCCGAGGCTTGCCTCATTTTCGGAGGGAGGCATGTAGTTATCGTCCTCGACCTCTCGCTCTGCCGCTCTCCCATGAGGGCGGTCTTCTCCATCTTCCTGTGCCGAATCCTGCTGGTTTTGGTGTTCTTCGGCGCTGTCCGGGGTAGTATTATCTCCCGTGCCGGAATCACCGTTTCTGCTATGGCGGGATTTGGAGCGGCGCCGCTGACGTCGGCATTTTGGAGGCTTTTTTGAAGTGCCATCCTCCGTTGTTCCATCGCCATCTCCATCTTTTGGAGCATCCACCATGTATATGTCATATGACGAGGTGGCAGTCCAGCGCCCTACAGGTGCTGGTTCTTGCTCGTCTCCTCCTTCGTCGTCCATACCGTCGAAGTCTTCGGATCCGAAGTCGAGCATGTCGGATATATCGTCGACAGTGGCTATTAAGTGGGCGGTGGGTGGGATTTGAATTTCTTCGTCGTCCGAATCCCAACCTCGCAGGCCATAGTTCGGCTCGGGCTATCCTGACAAAGAGAGAGACTTGAGAGAATTCAGAATATCACCAAAAGGTGAATACTGAAAGATGTCCGCGGCGGTGAACTCCATTACAGGCGCCCAATCTGATTCGATCGGCGGGGGCACGGACAACCCGAAGTTCGGAGAAGAGTCCGGCACCTTGGAGTCATAGGCCATGCGGAGCGCGGGGCTCGCGTTTGGCTCAATGGCCTTTAAGATTGCAGCCCCCGAGGTGACGTCCAACCGTTCATCTTCAAAGGACGCAGCGGGCTCCAAATCGAGGATCGGGGCCAGAGCGTATGCGGCCTCCAGGACACTGTTCGGAGGCAGAGCTATATCATGCCCCTCGAGATAGTGCGGCACGCTTGGCTGTGGCTCGAATTCGTCGAAGATCAAGTCTCCGCGGATATCTGTCGTGTAGTTTAGGCTTCCAAACCTGACTTGATGGCCAGGGGCGTAGCTCTCGATATGCTCTAGATGACCAAGCGAGTTGGCCCGCAGAGCGAAGCCGCCGAAGACGAAGATCTGTCCGGGGAGAAAAGTCTCACCCTGGACCTCATCGTTGTTGATGATCAAAGGAGCCATCGGGCCTAAAGGCGACGACACAGAGGAACTCTCAATGAAAGCACCAATGTCGGTGTCAAAACCGGCGGATCTCGGGTAGGGGGTCCCGATCTGTGCGTCAAGGTCAGATGGTAACAGGAGACAAGGGACACTTTATTTTACCCAGGTTCGGGCCCTCTTGATGGAGGTAAAACCCTACTCCTGCTAGATTAATATTGATGATATGGGTAGTACAAGAGTAGATCTACCACGAGATCAAGGAGGCTAAACCCTAGAAGCTAGCCTATAGGTATGATGATGGTTGTGATGTGTTCTGTCCTACGGACTACAACCCTCCGGTTTATATAGGCACCGGATAGGGTTAGGGTTACACAGAGTCGGTTACATTGGTAGGAGATCTTGAATATCCACACGCCTAGCTTGCCTTCCACGCTAAGGAAAGAACCTTCCGGACACGGGACGAAGTCTTCAATCTTGCATCTTCATAGTCCTGGAGTCCGGCTGGAGATATAGTTCGGCTATCCGAACACCCCCTAATCCAGGACTCCCTCAACACCCAATACAATGGTAAATTGTATAGGTGCACTAGTTCGGTGAAGAGATGGTGATACAAGTGCAATATGGATGGTAGATATGAGTATTTGTAATCTAACAATATAAAAACAGCAAGGTAACTAATGATAAAAGTGAGCGTAAACGGTATTGCAATGCTAGGAAACAAGGTCTAGGGTTCATACTTTCACTAGTGCAAGTTCTCTCAACAATAATAACATAATTGGATCATATAACTATCCCTCAACATGCAACAAAGAGTCACTCCAAAGTCAATAATAGCGGAGAACAAACAAAGAGATTATGGTAGGGTACGAAACCACCTCAAAATTATTCTTTCGGATCGATCTATTCAAGAGTTCATACTAGAATAACACCTTAAGATACAAATCAAGCAAAACCCTAATGTCACCTAGATACTCCATTGTCACCTCAAGTATCTGTGGGTATGATTATACGATATGCATCACACAATCTCAGATTCATCTATTCAACCAACACAAAGTACTTCGAAGAGTGCCCCAAAGTCTCTTCCGGAGAGTCAAGACGAAAACGTGTGCCAACCCCTATGCATAAGTTCACGAGGTCACGTAACCCGCAAGTTGATAAAATAGCATATAAATGCATATAAAACATCCTAGATGGATAATATAATAGCATGAATACTTCATAAATTATAGATATGTTGGAGACGTATCAGCATCCCCAAGCTTAATTCCTGCTCGTCCTCGAGTAGGTAAATGATAAAAGAAATAATTTATGAAGTGTGAATGCTAGCAGGTGCACAAGTTTGATCAATGATAATTTCAATCACCTTTTCTAGCATCATTATATATCATAACAGCAGCTCAACTCATAAAACTTTTCATGGTCAGGTAACAAGCTATTCACATGTTAAAGCATAGACCATAAACTTTCTTGACTAACAAACTATGTTCTCAGTAATCAAACAATTGCAATTCATCTTATTTTCAGGAAGGGTCTATGTAAGAGCTTTGATTTAGCAAATCCCACATACTCAACTATCATATAGTCTACCATAATTGCTACCACTCAAAGCATATTTTAGAACAAAGAGCATTCATCGAACACAGAGTAAGATAGGGGCTTAATGTTTCGCCTCCCAACCTTTTACCTCAAGGGTAATGTCAACAATAATAATTCATGATCAAATATATTTGAGTGGTCATATATGCTTAGATCTTTCTCCACCACATGATGCTTGCCAACTCAAAAGTAGGTTGGAATGAGAAGGAATACTACTGACTCTTGCATAAAAGTAAAAGATAGGCCCTTCGTAGAGGGAAGCAGGGATTTGCAGAGGTGCCAGAGCTCGAAGCTAAAACAGAGATGAAAATAATTTTGAGAGGTATGCTTTCATTGTCAACATAAGGACCAAGAGTTCCCAATATCTTCCATACTAGATACATTATAGGCGGTTCCCAAATAGAAAGGTAAATATTTTACTCCCCCTCCACCAACAATCACACTCCACGGCTTGTCTGAAACAATGGGTGTCGTCCAACTTTCAACAATCCCGGGGGAGTTTGTTTAAATTATTTGCGAATTTGTTTTTGATCTTTTGATCATAGGACTGGGCATCCCAGTTACCAGCCATTTTCTCGTGAATGATGAGCGGAGTCCACTCATCGTGAGAATAACCCACCTAGGATGGAAGATACTGACAGCCCCTATTCGCTACATGAGCGATTCGGGCATACAAAACAGATTATTATTTGAAGGTTTAGAGTTTGGCACATGCAAATTTACTTGGAACGGTAGGTAAACACCGCATATAGGTAGATATGGTGGACACACATGGAAGAAACTTGGTTCAAAGAATTTGGATGCACAAGCAGTATTCCCGCTCAGTACAGATATTTTGGCTAGCAAAGGATTCTAAATAGCAAGCACCACATGTTAGATGATCCATAACAATATAACTTCTATACAAATATAGTCAAGCATAACTCATTATGTTGTCTTCCTTGTCCAACTTCAACTAATTTTCTCAGGTTTGAAAATAATTAATGGGGCTCACAATCATAGAAGATGTCCAAGATAGTATATTTATATGTGAAATCTCTCTTCCTTCAATATTCTTTCATGAATTGTTCAAGTGACCAATACAATGTTTGCTAACCTTCAATAAATTTACCACCTCTACTTATTATATGTGAAGGCATTATTCACCATGGGATAAGCATATTAAACATATATAATTTCATATTTATGAAATTCAAATCATTCAACCATTTACTCATAGGATATAAGTGAAGCACATGAGTAAATGACAAACTACTCCAAAAAGATATAAGTGAAGATCAATGAGTAATTAAATAACTATGTAGCTTTGTGAAGACTCTCTCTCATTTAAGAATTTCAGATCTTGGGATATTATTCAAACAGCAAGCAAAACAAAATAAATGACATTTCAAGGATAGCACTCATCATTTGCAGAAGCAAAAACTTAGGCTCAACCGATACTAACCGATAATTGTTGAAGAAGAAAGGTGGGATGCCTACATGGGCATCCCCAAGCTTAGATGCTTGAGACTTCTTGAAATATTATCTTGGGGTGCCTTGGGAATCCCCAAGCTTGAGCTTTTGTGTCTCCTTAATTCCTCTCATATCACGGTTCCCTAAATCTCGAAAGCTTCATCCACACCAAACTCAACAAGAACTCGTGAGATAAGTTAGTATAAACCAATGCAAAGACCTTATCATTTTCTACTGTAACAAATCACTAAAATTATTATTCAACATTGCATACTAACCTCTGCATATTTAATACTCCTATCCTCAAATAGAATCATCAAACAAGCAAACATATGCAAACAATGCAAACATAACAGCAATATGCCAAAACAGTACAGTCTGTAAAGAATGCAAGATTCATAATACTTCCCTAACCTCAAACATTATGAAATTATACCACACTGTAGAAAATTTATCAGATCTCAATATGCAAAAATGTTTCAACATTTTATCATATTCTGACTTTTCTAGGGAATTTTTGCAACAGCGGTAAACTTTCTGTTTTGAAACAGCAACATGTATACTTGCAAAATAAGCATGGTAAAGGCTATCCTTGACATTTTTATTGAAAATAGAGATGCAAAACATTGTTATAAATAACAGCAAGAAAATACTAACAAAATAAATTGACGCTCCAAGCAAAAACACATATCATGTGGTGAATAAAAATATAGCTCCAGGTAAAGTTACCGATGAACGAAGACGAAAGAGGGGATGGCATCCGGGGCATCCCCAAGCTTAGGCTCTTGGTTGTCCTTGAATATTACCTTGGGGTGCCTTGGGAATCCCCAAGCTTAGGCTCTTGCCACTCCTTATTTCATAGTCCATCGAATCTTTACCCAAAACTTGAAAACTTCACAACACAAAACTTAACAAAAAACTCGTAAGCTCCGTTAGTATAAGAAAAATAAATCACCACTTAGGTACTGTTGTGAACTCATTCTAATTTCATATTGCTGTAATATCTACTGTATTCCAACTTATCTATGGTTCATACCCTCTGATACTACTCATAGATTCATCAAAATAAGCAAACAACACATAGAAAACAGAATCTGTCAAAACAGAACAGTCTGTAGTAATCTGTATGAAACGTATACTTCTGGAACTCCAAAAATTCTGAAATAAATTTGTGAACCTGAGGAATTTGTCTGTTAATATTCTGCAAAAAGAATCAACTTAAAATCACTCTTCTGTAAAACATGACAGCTAATCTCGTGAGCACAAAGTTTCTGTTTTTTACAGCAAGATCACATAGACTTCACCCAAGTCTTCCTAGAGGTTCTACTTGGCACAAACACTAATTAAAACATAAAACCACATATAAACAGAGGCTAGATGAATTATTTATACTAAACAGGAACAAAAAGCAAGGAACACAAAATAAAGTTGGGTTGCCTCCCAACCAGCGCTATTGTTTAACGCCCCTAGCTAGGCATGATGATTTCCATGATGCTCGTATAAAGATAAGAATTGAAACATAAAGAGAGCAAACAACTTATGGGAACAATAATCAACTAGCATAGGAAGGAAAAACAAGCATAACTTTAAAACTTTAAGCACATAGAGAGGAAACTTGATATTATTGCAATTCCTACAAGCATATGTTCCTCCCTCATAATAATTTTCTGTAGCATCATGAATGAATTCAACAATATAACCATCACATAAAGCATTCTCTTCATGATCTACAAGCATAGAATTTTTATTACTCTCCACATAAGCAAATTTCTTCTCATGAATAGTAGTGGAAGCAAACTCAACAAATAACTATCATGTGAGGCATCATCCAATTGAAAATTAAAATCATGATGACAAGTTTCATGGTTATCGTTTTTCTTTATAGCATATGTGACATCACAATAATCATCATAAATAGGAGCCATGCTTTCATCATAATAAACTTGCTCATCAAAACTTGGGGGACTAAACATATCATCTTCATCAAACATAGCATCCCCAAGCTTGTGGCTTTGCATATCATTAGCATCATGGGTATTCATAGAATTCATACTAACAACATTGCAATCATGCTCGTCATTCAAATATTGAGTGCCAAACATTCTAATGCATTCTTCCTCTAGCAATTGAGCACAATTATCGGAAGACATTAAAAAAATTGAAGCGTATGAGGCACCCTCAATTCCATTTTTTTGTAGTTTTCTTTAATAGACCAAACTAGTGATAAAACAAGAAACTAAAAGATACGATTGCAAGATCTAAAGATATACCTTGAAGCACTCACCTCCCCGACAACGGCGCTAGAAAAGAGCTTGATGTCTACTACTCAACCTTATTCTTGTAGACGTTGTTGGGCCTCCAAGTGCAGAGGTTTGTAAGACAGTAGCAAATTTCCCTCAAGTGGATGACCTAAGGTTTATCAATCCGTGGGAGGCATAGGTTGAAGATGGTCTCTCTCAAAAAACCCTACAACCAAATGACAAAGAGTCTCTTGTGTCCCCAACACACCCAATACAATGGTAAATTGCATAGGTGCACTAGTTCGGCGAAGAGATGGTGATACAAGTGCAATATGGATGGTAGATATGAGTATTTGTAATCTGAAAATATAAAAACAGCAAGGTAACTAATGATAAAAGTGAGCGTAAACGTTATTGCAATGCTAGTAAACAAGGTCTAGGGTTCATACTTTCACTATTGCAAGTTCTCTCAACAATAATAACATAATTGGATCATATAACTATCCCTCAACATGCAACAAAGAGTCACTCCAAAGTCACTAATAGTGGAGAACAAACGAAGAGATTATGGAAGGGTACGAAACCACCTCAAAGTTATTCTTTCGGATCGATCTATTCAAGAGTTCATACTAGAATAACCCCTTAAGGTACAAATCAACCAAAACCCTAATGTCACCTAGATACTCCATTGTCACCTCAAGTATCTGCGGGTATGATTATACGATATGCATCACACAATCTTAGATTCATCTATTCAACCAACACAAAGTACTTTGAAGAGTGCCCCAAAGTTTCTACCGGAGAGTCCAGAAAAAATCATCAAAAATTGGCATTTCAATTGGACTCCGTTTGGTATTCCTTTTCTGTAGAACTCAAAAACAAGGAAAAAAACAGAAACTGGCACTAGGCTCTAGGTTAATAGGTTAGTCCCAAAAATCATATAAAATAGCATATAAATGCATATAAAACATCCTAGATGGATAATATAATAGCATGAATACCTCATAAATTATAGATACGTTGGAGACGTATCAATGATCCTGACGATCGAAAGTGGTCGGGCATGATGACCATGGATTAAATTTGGGGGCGACTGTCTCTATCGCATAGACGTCCCTTAGTGCGCGTTTGCGCTCCCTTTTGGGGATGTGTGTAACATATATCATGTTTACTATTTTCACTTGAGGGGGAAACTTCTTTTGCCCCCCTGTGTTCGGTTGCCAGGGCTCCTCGTCGTCGTCCTTGCTTTGTGAGCCCTTTTCCCTGTTCTCGGCGTTTAATTTGCCGGCTTGTTTAAAAACCCAACAGTCTCTGTTGGTATGATTGGCTGGTTTTTCTGGGGTGCCATGTATCTGGCATGGGCGATCGAGTATGCGGTCCAGACTGGATGGTCCCTGATTGTTCCTCTTGTATGGTTTTTCCCGCTGGTTGGACTTGGAGCCACTGAATCCGGCATTGACTGTAGTGTCGTCGGAATATCGCCATTGCTTCAGCGTTTGTGTCTGTTACATCGGAGCTTGCCGTTGTTATTCTTAGCCTCGGAGGGGCCTGCCTCGCTGGCTGTGTTTTTGCTGTGAGCCAACCAACTATCCTTGCCTGCGCAAAAGCGGGTCATAAGTGCCGTGAGGGCTGCCATAGATTTTGGCTTTTCTCGGCCAAGGTGGCGGGCGAGCCATTCGTCGCGGATGCTATGTTTAAAGGCCGCTAAGGCTTCGGCATCCGGACAGTCAACGATCTGGTTCTTTTTAGTTAGGAACCTATTCCAGAACTTCCTGGCTGACTCCCCGGGCTGTTGAACTATGTGACTTAAGTCATCGGCATCGGGCGGCCGCACATATGTACCTTGGAAGTTGTCGATGATAGCCTCTTCCAGGTCCTCCCAGCTACCAATGGAATTTTCAGGCAAACTGTTTAGCCAGTGCCGAGCTGCCCTTTGAGTTTTAGTGGGAGGTATTTGATGGCGTGAAGATCATCCCCACGGGCCATGTGGATATGGAGAATAAAATCCTCTATCCATACCGCGGGATCGGTTGTTCCATCATAGGGTTCGATGTTTACGGGTTTGAACCCTTCTAGGAATTCATGATCCATTACTTCATCAGTGAAGCAAAGAGGGTGCGCTGCGCCTCAATATCGGCCCGCATCATGACGTGGCTCTGATGGAGCCCGCCTGCGACATTCGGCTCGGGCGTGAATAGGTTTGTCACGCCCAAATAGATAGCTGCCCCCGCGCCTTAATTCATGCCCTCACGATCCGTAGATCGATCTTGTGTGTTCTGCTCTAGTGTCCAGTTCTTGGCGGAGGTCATATGTATGGCACCGAGCTGACTTATGCATGCCTTTATGGCGGAGTGGGACAGTCTGGTTTTTGGCTCGGGTTGCAGTTGTATCCCGACCGCGCGGTGGCCGATCAGCCGCATTGCGTGATGCAGGTGCGGGATCTGGCGCCTTATCGTCGAACTGAGGTACTAATCTGCGCTTCCGGTAGCTTTTGGCTGGGCGTTTAAGGCCGTATTCCTCGGCTGCCAAGACATCGGTCCATCTGTCATTGAGCAGGTCTTGATCAGCTTGAAGCTGCTGCTGCTTCTTTTTCGGGCTCCTTGCAATGGCTATTAGCTGAAGCTTAAAGCGCTCCTGCTCCAGGGGCTCCTCAGGCACGATGAAGTCTTCGTTGCCGAGGCTCACTTCCTCCTTGGAGGGCGGACGGTAACTACCGTCCTCCAAGTCTTCTTCTATGGCCTGTTCGTCAGGGCTGGCATGCCCTGATTCCCGGTTGTCTTGTTCAGTTGTTTGATCATTGGGTTCTTCTGTGTCTTCGGCACCATCCGGAGTGTTGTCCTCTCCTGTGCTGGTGTTGCTATCCCTGCCGCGGCGGGATTTAGAGCGGCGCCGCTAAAGCCGGCACTTTGGCTGTGTTTTAGGAGGGTCCTCCTTTGCTGGGTTTTCCTTGTCATCGCCGCTGTTATTTTTCGGCGTATCTACCATGTAGACGTCGTATGAGGAAGTGGTCGTCCATCGTCTAGTGAACAGCGGGTTTCGGGACTCCTCGTCTCCGGCATCGTCGTCCATACTGTCGATGTCCTCGGAGTCTTAGTCAAGCTCGTCGTTTATGTCTTCGACAGTGGCTATGAAGTGGGTGGTGGGTGTGGAGCGAAATTCTCCTGCATCATCAGCCTCCAGTTCGAACCGGACATAATTCGGCTGTGAGTCCACTGCCAAGGACAAGTTTCTTAACGAATTTAGCACATCGCCCAAGGGCGAATGCTGGAAGATGTCTGCGGCGCTAAACTCGAAGATCGATAAGCGATCCAGCTCGGTGTCCGCGGATGCACATGGCTCGGAATTTATGACCAGAGACGAGTCCGGAGTTCCGGTGACAAAGGCGTCGTGTGATTTTAGGTCTGTGTTCAGCTCCAACGCCGTATAATCTGCGGCTTCCGCAGTGGGCTTGAGCCTCCCATCTTCGGACGACGCAATATGCTCCGGATCTACGACCGGAGCAGTTACAGGAGCAATCTCCTGGATGCTGCCCCGATGACAGATTTAGGTCATGTTCATCGGGGTGACTAGGAGCGGTTGTTGCGGTCTCGAATCCGGTGAAGATCAAATCTCCACGGATGTCCGCGATGTAATTCAAGCTCCCAAATCTGGCCAGATGGCCAGGGGCGTAGCTGTCGATATGCTCCAGGCGGCCAAGCGAGTTGGCCTGCAGTACGAAGCCTCCGAACACGAAGATTTGTCCGGGGAGGAAGGTTTCCCCTTGGACAGCATCGTTGTTGATGATTGAACAGGCCATCAAACCTTTTGAGGACGACACAGTGGAACTCCCAATGAAAGCACTAATATCGGTGTCAAAACTGGCGGATCTCGGGTAGGGGTCCCGAACTGTGCATCTAAGGTTGATGGTAATAGGAGACAAGGGACACGATGTTTACCCAGGTTCGGGCCCTCTCTATGGAGGTAATACCCTACTTCCTGCTTGATTGATCTTGATGAATATGAGTATTACAAGAGTTGATCTACCACGAGATCGTAATGGCTAAACCCTAGAAGTCTAGCCTATATGACTATGGTAATGAGTATCTCTCCTTTTCCGGACTAAGTCCTCCGGTTTATATAGACACCGGGGAGATCTAGGGTTACACAAGGTCGGTTACAAAGGAAAAGAATCTATATATTTGGTCACCAAGCTTGCCTTCCACGCCAAGGAGAGTCATATCCGGACACGGATGCAGTCTTCGTATCTTCACAGCCCATCAGTCCGACCCATGGCTAACAGACTGGACGCCCGAGGACCCCTTAGTCCAGGACTCCCTCAGGCCCCCTCCCGCCATTCCAGAATGTATTCCAGAGGAAGATAACTGTTCAAATGGGGATTCAGAGGGAGCCGACCACTCCTATTTACCACCTGAGGTGTTTGCTCTAACCTGGCATGCTGATGTTGGTCATATCATGCATATGGCACCTCACATTGCTTACATTATACATCTTATATGTCATCAGCTTAGTTTAGATTTGCTTTGTGTGAGTGCCACCTGTTTGGTTTCTATATCATACTACCACAGTTTATACATTCATCTACTCTTCCAGTGCATCGGCCATTTGAGTCGGTCATGAGAAAATCTGGAGTGAAAACAAGGTCTTCTGAGCAGTCGGTGCTACCTGTCGATGCAGATTTCTTGCTGGTTACAGATAGCTCCTCAGAGGAGGATTCAGAGACAGATGACCAGTCGTATCCCCCCTCCCGAGGTGCATGCTCTAACTTGGCAGGGTTATATTGCTCATACCATGCATATGGTGTCTTGCATTGCCATGCCATCTTCTTAGATTAGACATGCTTTGTGTGAATGCCTCTTGTTTGCTTTCTATATCAGATATGTGAATTATGCAATGCCATGTTTTTCAGCCAGTTATCATATATGTGAATTATGCACCGCCATGTAGCCAGGCATCATATATGTGAATTATCTCATGCCATCTTTTTTCATTACTTATTCCATTTGTCGACAATCTGTGTATATTGAACTAGTCTTCATGTGTATCAGCCATTTGAGCCGGTTATGGAAAAATCAATTGTGAAACACAAGGTCTTCAGAGCAGGCAATGGTACCTATTGAAGCATATATCTCGATGGTTACAGGGAGCTCCTTAGAGGAGGATTCAGAGACATATGACCAGTCCTATATCCCACCTGAGGTGTATGCTCGAAGTTGCAATGTTTATATTTCTCATATCATGCATATGGTGTCTTGCATTGCTTAGTTTAGACATCATATGCACAATATTGAATTCCATCTGCTTAGTTTAGAGATCATACATGTGAGTGCCAGCTGCTTAGTATATGAATCAATTATGTCAATTATATCATGCCATCCTGTATAGTTAGACACCATGTATGTGAATTATTTCATCCCAACCTATTTTTAGAAAGACATCATATAGTTTTGTCATGTCATCCTGTTTAGATACTCATCATATGTTGAATTATGCCATTATATCTTGTTAAGTTATCCATCATATATCTGAAACTGTGTCATGCTATCATGTTTAGTTAGGCATCATATATGTGAAATTGTGTCATGCTGTCCTGTTTGGTTAGACAACATATATGTGAATTACCACATCTGTCTATCATACAATGTCTGTACGTTCAATTTATTTTCTTGTTTATCAGCCATTTGAATTGGAGGGGGTGATGGCAGTATCTAAGGGAGCAAAAACCCGATCTTCACAAAAGACAGTGCTACCCGTTGATGTAGATAGAACCATGGTTACTGGCCCACAAACTAGCCCCACCACACATCATCAAGACTCTTCCAGATTACACAGTTGCACCGTTGGGCAGAGAACCAGCTACAACCCATCTAACCCCATCCCCAGCGGATAGTAACCCACTTCTAGTTGACAAAGCACCATGTCCACCACAAAGTACCCCCACACGAGCAGTTTGTAAAGCAACTGTAGTGCCCAAAGCACGAAGACCACCACAGCGAACCCAAACTCCATGTTTAAAGCAGAAGAGCAACTGTTATCAGGCCAGATTCCGTAGCTATGGTCCATACTCCTTTGCTTTTGCATCACTGTATTTACTCATACCAACAACTTTTGAATTTGAAGGATCCAATTGAAACTCCAATGGTGCAACAGGTATGTTTTAAACCTATTTCTTTAACTGGATTGCAATTCTAAATTCTTGCTCTGTGTTGATTTCAGCTTCAGTTGTATAAACAGTTATGTTCTCATGTAATGCACATTACAAGTGTTGCCAATGTTGTGTAGTTTCTCACATTTATATTCTATCTATGCTGCTTTGTCTTAAAAATATATGAGTTGAACTGTGTCTCGATCTTGATTTGGCAACATAAACTAGAATGATATGGACAATACAGTGACCATATTACATAGATATATTTTTGTTTCATGCTATTATCCTGTCCACCTTACTACTGAACCGGTTTACCAAAATGAGTTTCGTATACTACATGCTAAACCTGTGATGTGTATGCTTGTTTCTCTTGTAGTATGCGAAAAAAATATTGGAGAAGAGCACCCCACTATGCAATGGTAGAGAAAGTAATACAGGTAAGGTTCAAGATAGTGAGACAACCCTGTTGGTCTCCATGAAAGGTGATAAAAACGATCTTGTAGACAGTGAGAAAATCCCATAGTCCTGTGTTGATGTAGTGTTCGAGTTACTGGCTAGTACCGCTGGCACAAGCTCTTCGAACTCGTTGCTTGAATCACTTTGGCTTCTTCGGTCGCAGCTACAAGCTGAAAGGCATCAGTCAGCTTGCTGCGGCAAGAAGCCGAAGGACTGAGGAAGTCCCTGCAGAATTCAGATGCATACTTTCTTGTGCAACAGCAAGCGTTGGAGGCTTTAAGCGCCAAACAAGAGAAAGTTAATAAGCTTGCTAAGAATCTAGCCAGCATTATGGGTACCCAGGATATTATTTATTGAGCTCCTCTGAAGTGGTTTATGTTCTGGACTTGTTTTGCTGCGGCGTTTATTTGCACTAGTCGCCAACTTTGACAACCAGTATATATGATATGCTGCTTTGTTCCCTATATTTGCACTGGTGACGAACTTTGATGCCCAGTGGATGTAATATGTGTAATAGCCGTGATAGCCTAGCATAAATTGATTGCTTATTTATTTCCTTGTTGTCTTGTTTATTTGTTTGCTTGTAGTTAGTGCAGTTCTTTTTCCGCGGTTTGCTAGTGGCCGCAATAACCTATTTTTAAAAACTAGGCCACAATAACCATGGGCTACATATTTATTGTAGTTACCATGGGCCTCCTACAGGCCATAGAAACAATGGGCCTTCTAAGGGCCGTAGAAACAATGGGCCTTCTACAGGCCGTAGCATCAATGGGCCTTTTACGGGCCGTATGATCGATCGGCCAAACATGGGCCAATAATAGAGCGCATTATGGGTCGTAAACGGTCTAGATTTGGAATCGTCCGTTCATGGGCCGACCATAACGGGTCATCGTTAATCGGCCATATTTGATGATGCTATGAAAACGGCCCAACGTATTAACATGCCGCAAACGGGCTGATTGGAACCACGGGCCGAATTTGGCCCACAAGCAGAAAAGGCCAGTAACGGACCGAAAGTAACCGAATGCTGGAAATAAGCGCAAGAATGAATGGGCCCTGAGAAGGCCGAAAGATAACACGGGTTGGAAACGGCTGAATGGAATAATGGGCTGTTAATGGGTATAAAGTTATACACTGTTCATTGCGGGCCAGATTCACCACGGGCCGTTAATGGGCCAAGAGTTACAAATGGCCTTGTATGGGCCAAAAGACATCATGGGCCATACATGGGCCAGAAGTTACAATGGGCTGGAATCATATTGGACGGCCCAGATGAAGCTACTGGTCTTAATTCCGATAGGCCGTAACAGGCCATGAGTTAGCAGGCCGTAAATGGGTTATATACGAACATGTCGTTAACAAGCTTTTCGTGGGCCGACCCGTTACCTTTTTACCAAGTCAAACAGGCCGGCCTTTTCACCTGAATGGGCCTTTGTTGGGCCGTGTGATGTGTCGACGTATCATAGGCACCTCCTGTCCAATGAATGGATGACATCTGTCCCAACAATGAGCCAACATGTGTTTCCTCCGGCCAATGACAATTTTGCACGTGAAAAATCCTCATTGGTCCGGGCTGTTAACGGGTTATCGGATCCAAAACCGGACCCGATAGCTTAACGGCGACCCGTTATGGTGGATGCCACGTGTCAGTCACCCTTGACAATAGCACTTCCATGACGCGCCATTTATCGTCATGGAAGTGGACACTTCCTAGATGATAATTATGGTAATGTCATGGAACACTTCTATGACAACACAGGTATGACTATCTTGATTCTGTCATAAAATCGTCATGGATGTACATGCATGACAGAAAACGTGACCTACTGTAACAAACACATATCATCACGGAAGTATATTTTTTTTGTACTGTTAGGAGAGGAAGATTGATCGATACAGGAAGTATGTAGCGTGTGTGCCGAGGGGTGGGGGTTGGGGCTAAAAACAACATTTGAATGTAGATAGTACGAGACTTAATATCGATGTTTCAATTTAGTGTACATTGTAGGATTTGAATTGAGGACCATGCATATGTGTAATTATTTCGAATTCGTGCCATACTAGGTTTGGAGAAGTTGACATTGACTCGATTGTTGTGCTATTTTGTAGGTCATATGTTTGAATCCATCCAAAGTTTTATCACTACCATGGTGTTCATCATATACATATGAATTTGTATTAAAAAGTAGCATGGATACCGTGAAATGCGGAATCCACATTAGAATTGGAGATCGCTATGTGACATACACTCTATTCAAATAACTCCTCATTAATTAATTTATAGTATCTCGTTTCGAATGATTAATTATTTGCAAGGAAAACACGAGCATGGTAATACATACAGATTCGTTTGCAAATGAAAGAAGATGTGTTTGCATTCTCAAATGTAGGCACACCAGGCAGACCAGGGTCGTGTCGTGGTGGTCGCGTGTGTCGTACGGATGCTAGCACCCAGCCACCTACCCCCTCCCCCCCCCAAAAAAAAGAATGACGATAAAATAAGTTTGCGCTTCCACGTTTTAGATTGAAATATCTGGCGGCCCCAATTTCAGCCCTGCAAAATCTGCCTTCTCCACCATCCCCTTCAGCGCCCAGAGCGCTCAAATCCCTAATTCGTCGCCAACCCAAGCAAAGTTCGAATCGCCCCTCATCTTGTCTCTTTCCCCACCTTGTGCCGGACGATGACAACGAAGACGACGGTCATGCTTCACCACCACAACGGAGCTACCTCATCTACGCCCTCGTCCACCGCACCAGCTTGTCCACTCACAACGTCAGCCGCCGCAATAGACGTGCCTCACAGACACCGACTTCCACCGCATTAGGTGCGCTTCACCGACGCCGTCTCCCACCTCACCGGGGCTACTTCACCGATCACATCGTCGCACCTCCGCCCCCGAGGCTGTTGGGGCTTCACCAACAGTCTCATCCACCGCATCGCAGTGCTTCGCTGCCGCTCAAGATCTGCATCTGTGTGCGGCCAGCCAACGCCAGCGCATCACTCTCAACGGCTCTGAAGTGACCCGCACTCTAGCTAGGCGAGCATGCCCAAACGCCGACCCGAACTAGGTATCCACATATCACTCCCTTGTGCACTATTCCGACGATGTTTGGAAATCTTTTCGCTTCTCTCTTAGCTTACACACCTATGCAACTCTGACTTTAACTCTTATTTCTTCTCGAGATATCATCTGAAACAAGCAAAACTATTCTTTAGCGAAGCATGACGGTGCTACGGGATCTGGTACACATCCTGCACATCCGTATAACCTTGTAAGTATTTGTCCTCTAGTACAACAGCAAGATTGATTACTCTTATTTGATCAACCATTCGCTGTGTCAAAAATGCAGAGGGGGATGCAAGGATCACAAGGCCTGCACATACAAGCAAGTGGTAACATGGACTTGTACATGGAACATCCCAAGCGCAAGCAGAGCTGCAGTGAGCCTGTACAACGAGCTAGCATAAGTCCCTGCATTTCATTTAATTCGCACTGGCATGTGTGTATGATTTGTGTGTAGTGGCCGACCCACGAATTCAAGTTACCAGGGGCGAAAATTTAACTTAAAGAATACGAAGGCACTTGCACTCCGGAAATCAACATAACTTGAGAAATGTGAAGCTACAAGCATTTTGAGAAGCAGCTAATGATCCAAAGTAGTTCAGATTATAAAACACTAAATGATGTAAGCACAAAAAACACAAAAAGCAACATGGTGTACAAGGACTACTAACGTGGTCTATACCTGCTTGAATTATTCGTTCTCTGGCTGAAAATATCAAAGTGTAATTGCACCTATAACCAGTGCACAAATTGCATATCAATATATCTATCCTGCACAAGTATGCCAATAGTTTCAAACAACAGATTAGAAAATTATTTATGCTACCTTATCATGATACGGGGACTTTCTGGTAGATGGCCTCGACGTTTCCTCAAGCCGTGAAAATGTACTATAATTTGCTTGTCATCAATGCCTGCAAATCTCTATGTCTCTCTCAACATAACAGATCATCATTAGACACTAAATCCTTCAATGGGAGCTTGCAAAATGCTTGCATTAGATCCCTCATTAGACACTATATGTTCATCACCAGGAGCATGTAAAATGTTTGCATCAAATCCTTCATTAGCAGTCTGTTCATTAGACACTTCAGGCTCAAGAACAACATGAGATTGTATGTTTGCACCAGAAACTTGATTAGATACATCAGGTTCAGTCAGTTCAGTATTGATCGGGGGAGTTATAAAATAAGCTGATATTGGTTTCATTTTCTCATAGATTCCCTACATACAAGCAGTTTTACAACATCGTCGGGTTTCACTATTGGCCAGAAATTGAACAGTTGAATTAGATCTAATCAGGGATGAGATGTACCTATTCGTTGCGCATGCTGCTCTTGCAAGCTGCGACTGTCCATTTGCGCAAGCTCGATGCCATGCCCGTGATGCAGTAGCTGCCTCACATGCAGGCTACACCCAGGGTTGGATCTTCATCTTCTTGTGCTTCCATTCGCTTGAAGCCCGACGACTGCCCTCCAATGGGGGCCCGAGGAAGTGCTGTGACAGTCTATCCAGTAGCGGCTAGGTTAGGAGCGAACAAGACTGGAGGCTGGAGCAAATGAATTGGGATTTTTCCTATTGTCGATCGATATGGGAGGCGCTCGTTTGGGTAGCGAGCCTGCTATAGGGCCTGCCTTGCACTTACGTTATTGGCCCATCTAGATTGAAATGTTTTTCTTCATTTTTTACAATGCCTACTCGTGCATTGGGACGAACAAAACTAGCCTGGGCTAACCTGAATGACTCAAAGTAGGTGCACACTTTCCAGCCACCCGAGGCAGCCGCCCATACCAGCCCCCACGGTGGCGTCGCCCCTTTTTGCGTGTATGATTGGGGTAGTGAAAAATATTCCAGTGGTGCTTTTGATTTACCCATGAAATGGCTGAATTGCTTGTTTCTATGAACTGAGTTCGCCAATAATGTGAAGGATGCCAGTCTTTTCATCCTAATGTAGATTCCTTAGATCTCGATATGCCAAATGTAATCGCATGAAATATACATTAAAAACCAATGTGATGTGTGTGGCTACAACTAGTCTGACAACCTATCCTCATATAACATATCAAGGACGCACCATCTTATCAGATTAACCATTCGACTTACCAATGCAGTATGGGAAGAAAGAAGTATTGGGACTACGTATCCAAGCAATTGATGCCATCGACTCCTTCGTATAACCTTGTAAGCGAAAAAGAAGTTGCAATGTGCCTGTTCAAAGAGCTAGTGTAAGTTCAGTTACCTGCTTCTCGAAATTTTAGTTAGCCACTTATTGCAAAATTGTTCAATTACTTTGCTTGGCTTAATTTAGTTTGCTACTGATTACATAATGCCATAGCCTGTTAATCCTATTATAGATTGCGCCTATCTATGTGTTTAATACTTACTGTTAAGAATTACCTGTTTGCCTGAACTTAAATAGCTACTTAAGCACGTAGATAGCTGGTCATATGTACCTCTAGGGTGCAGCAGAATTCATGTGTAATTTATGTTCTGATACCCCTGTTTTCTTAAATGGTTTGCTGTTATCACTTGTAGCACTAGTAATGTTAGCATGTTCATAGATAGACAATTATCAGGTTTATATGAGGGACACCGTATTTTTAACTTATACATACATATATATATATATATATATATATATATATATATATATATATATATATATATATATATATATATAGGGATTGACTATTCGTCACCCTGGGTGAGGAATAGTTATTCTTCACCCCCCCTCTATTTTACCATCAATGCACCGTAATTTTATGTTCCGTAAGTTTTGTCTTATTTCCGACGTAAAAAGAGACCGTAAGAAAATATATAATCGTCGTAAAAAATATATTATGTTATGTAAAATTACAAACGTAAAAACATAGTGTAAAATACACATGAACTGCAAATTTTCTTGTTTTATGACCTATATTTTTAATTTTTTATGCCAACTTTTACGTAGTGAATCAATAAGAATGTAACTATTTGAATTCCAAACGCAATTTAATTATGATATGATCGTAAGATTACCTCGGGTGAAGAATAACTTATTCTGCGCCCTGGGTGATGAATAGTAACACTATATATATATATATATATGTGTGTGTGTGTGTGTGTGTGTGTGTGTGTGTGTGTGTCGAATCATTTTGCTTACATCAATTAAATTTACAAATGTCTGTGTTGCTGGTAAACGGTACTGACTTGTTACTTTAATACGTTGCCAAGAACTTGTTAGTTTTACTAGTTCATGTGTAATTAAATACGTTGCCAAAACTGGTTAGTTTTACTATTTTGATGTTAGTTTCTTATGGCTCTCGCAACACTTTATTTATGATTGCTAACATTCAAGTTTGAAGGATCCAACTGAAACTCCGTTGGCACAACAGGTATGTTTTCAGAAACTTCCTTGTTTACCTGGTTTGCTGCTGTAACTTGTTGCTGTAATCATCTTACCAACTTCAAGTTTTCAGGATCCAATTGGAAGTTCAATTGCATAACAGGTACATTTTCAAAAATATATTTGTGTAACAGGTTTGCTGCTGTAACTTGTTGCTCTAATCAAGTTACTGACTACTCAACTTTTCAGGATCCAAGAGAAACTCCAATGCCACAACATATTCGTTTTGAAAAACTTGTTTGTTTAACTGCTTTGCTACTGCAACCGGTTGCTCTAATCACGTTACTGGCTACTCAACTTTTCAGGATCCAAGAGAAACTCCAATGCCACAACAGGTACCTTTTGCAAAACTTGTTTGTTTAACTACTTTGCTGCTGCAACCGGTTACAATTATGTTAATAATTACTTTTCAGCAACCAATTGAAACCCTTTAATTCCTTGTTTGTTTAACTGGTTTACTGTTATAACTCCCAGTTGAGATGTTTTGCTAACTTCAACTTTTCGGAATCCAATTGGAACTTTAATGGCCAAATAGGTTATCCCAAGATCAAAGAGTGAGGTCCCCGTGGACATTGTATCATCCCACAGCAGTGGCACCGTCCCAATCGTGCATCATGAATTGCCAACTACTGATGCTCTAGAGGCTAAACTGTTGGTCGAAAGAGATTATGCTTCTGCACTTAGAGATGAAGTTGACATGTTGAGGAAGCGAACAACACAATAACAAGCAATACTCAAGACAACCATTAAATATTTGGTGGATTTCAAAACAAAGCAAGCTGAGACTGGCCGCATTGTTAAGGTCCTGAAGGAAAAAAGGAAGTTAAATTCCCACTTGGTAAATCATAGGTGAAATGTTCTTTCCATCGTTGAATAACCTTTGTATTATTTGTTCATGTAATCGATCAAACCATTTGTTTTAGAGATCAGGTAATAATTGTTTTTTGTTTTTTGGTTTGTAATTTTTTAGCACAAGTTTGTATTAATTAATAAGACTCTGAGACATTTCATTTTGATTGTTGTGCCAGACCTACAAATATCCCAATCGGGCTGAATGTGCATTCAGTAATAACAGTAGTATAGATGGACCTTAAGTGGCACGCATCGGAAAGGGCCAATATGTTGTACTAGTTTCGCTAAAAAAGGATGCTCTTCTAGCAAAAAAGTATAGCGACCTGGCTTATGTATGTTAGGTTATATTATTGATCCATATACTCTATAAGTGTTTATATGTCTGTTAGTTTTGTACATTATTGGTTGATTGACTCCGTATTTGAATCTTGATACATCGCTTGTGTACATATCTAAATGGGAGTACACATTATGCTGCGTGTGACACTTGAGTTGGACATAAAAAGGTTTCAAATATTCGAATTCACCTTAAACTGGATTCTAGCTTCTGAATTTGAGTATCGATGTTTGTAAATCATATTCATATATGACAGTGGAATACATCTTTGTCGTGCTTTTGAAGATATATAAAAACACATGGAATGATTTATAAAGATTCGTATAGGAATACAAAATGGATTCAAATTTAGTTGCCAGGGTAAACGTGGATGATTATTGTCCCAAAATTCGAAAGAAGTGGCAAAATGTCCACTCCCACATCGGTTGCACGAAGCCAGTGTTTGGGAGATGGAAATTACTATCTACCCCTTACACGGACAATCCGTCGGCCCGATTTCCACTGCTATCAATAGGGGTAGGTTAGTAACTTCAATTAGACGTGACATGACCGCCTCTGAGCCCATTCCGACAGGGTGGGCGCCAAATATGAGCGGCAAAACACATTTGATTCAAGCTTGTCAGAAAGACCTTTGTCAATCCCTCCATTTCCCCATTCATACACGGTGGGCGGCAAAACAAACTCAACTCGGCCGAAAACAATGTAGGTAAATATTTTCAATAGGGGCAGGTTTGCAACTTCACTCAGACATGACACAACCGCCTTACCTGTCAGCCCTGTTCATACATCGTGGGCACCAAAACACCCTCTCCTCGCCCGAAAGCGCTCTGGGCAAATATTGGCGAGATGCGAGATTACCGTCCTATCCCCAAATGACGAGACATCCAAATTTTAAACGGAGGCTAAGTTCGTAACTTTCCCATATTTCAGACATGTCCGTCCCAAAAACATGGTTCCCCGTACCTCTCCCTCCATTTTCCCATTCATACACCGTCTGCTCTAGAACACCATTCCCACACAAGCCTCCTATTTTCGCCACCCCATCCATCGCCGCCGTCCTCCACCCCATCCATCGCCACCGTCCTCCACAATGCTAGAGCGCCTACCAAGACCGTGTCATCCACTGCTAGAGATGGACGTTTCTCATCCACGGTGATGGACCAGGAGCCTTGCATCGCGTCCTCTCGCTTCATCGGCGCCGTCGTCCTCTTTGTTGGGGCCGCTCACATGACCTTCTCATCCACCACAACGGGACTTATCCCCCGATGCACCCGTCTACCATCACAGATCTGGTTCAATGCAACCGACAGCCATCGCACCCCAGATGCCTACACGGCGCCGCAAGATAGGTGGTACTTCATATCTCCTCAACTTTTTGATCTCAACCAGAAAATAGATCGTAACTTGGTTATTGTACTTTCTTTTCAGCTCTTAGAATTTAGTTCTTAGTTTGAAGCAAACAATGGATGCTAAATAGCATTTCTGCAGTTTGAAACTTTAAATCTGCCATGTCACAGTCATAATAGGGTTTAATTGATCATGCTTAGGGTTTAATTGACCGTGTTGGTTCTATGGTGGTTACTTTAATATAAATCGGAGAGGAAACCCTATTTTGCTCTCTTTTTGCTTAGGGTTTCCCCCTTTTATGATCGCTATATGATCAGCATACGTGCTTCATGTCATAATAGCACTACTCCACCCATCAAGCTAAACAAGCTTAGTTGTTCAAATACGAATCTGATATTTTTAAAACAGAGTCGTTTAATTTGTCAGCTAAATGTTCCTAATTTAGTTTCGAAAATGCATGTTCACCGCTCGGGTGTGTATCTCTATAGGGTGCCCATGGTGGGCTGCGGCCCACCCTGGGATTTTGGGTCGGCCCAGGCCCCGCTTCCCCTCTGTTCTGGTGCGCTTCTGATCTCTCCTTGCTCCCATCCTCCTGCCTTGTTGATGACTTGTCGTCCATGGATGACATTACTCTAGGAGGAGACGCCGGACTAACAGGAGGTCAGGAGTCGCTTGCCCAACAGCGTCACCGCTGCCCGGGCGCGCCGCCATGCCTACCTTCCCAGTCCGTTCAGGGCTCAGGCGTGCAGCAGCCACTAAGCCAACCCGATTTATCCTAAGATACGTCCTCAACACTCAACAGCCACTCCTCCTCACCCATTTTCTAATTGATTCATTACTCATTAGGTAGGACTGTCATTAGGGTTTGTTGTGTACTAAGTGCTACCTACACTTAATGGTTCAGATGTATTTCAGTAAACTTTAGTACCTGTAAAGTTCACAGGGTTTCAAAACTTCGGCCCTAGGAACAGACACTAGTCATTTTGTATTGTTGGTCGTAGTGACATTGACCAAGATTACTACTGCAGGCCAGGTTTGTTGACAATTTTACTTGTCTTTCTTACGCATTCGTTATGATATCCAATTATTCACATCGATTAGTTGAAAACAATAAGTGCTAGACGAACTTCTTGATTCATATTTTGGACGGTCTCTTACTACAGTTACAATTTTGCATACTTGTCCTAGTAAGCTCACAAGTAATGATTGATTCACTACATCTATGCTTGCCTTGTCGTATTTGTTGTCAATATTCTTTTAGGGTGGACCAGCCTGTTTCAAAATACTGGAACCACAGACATGAGTGAATAGTATTTTTCTGTGTGATATCTTCCATCATGTGTGGGCAACGAACATTGCATTGTATAGAAAGAAAGTATCATTTCCACCTTTTACATAGACTATGATCTTTTACATGGAATACAATCTGCCTACTTGCTTTGTGTCGCACTACCAGCACTTCACCCTTGAAGCTAAACATTATGCCACTCATAATTCCTTAGTTTATCTGTTCAAATACGAATTTGATATGATTCTAATGTTCCTACTTCAGTTTTGAAATGGGTGTCTGCCTGTTATAGAGACATAAGAGGTTTGTATTTCTGTGTGTGGTATGGTCAGCATGGTTGGGGGTGAACTTTCCATATGCAGGGGTTTATAGGGAGACACTCTTCGAGTTGAATCCGCAATGCATTCCATAGATAATCTGACTACTTTTTATGTTTTCATGAATCTCAGATACCGAACAACATCATAATGATTATGAGCTTGCGCGCATGAAAAGAATAAAGCACAACAATGCCATGGTTGTCAAACTTGGCATTAAGGGACTGAAATCAAGTCTGGATGCAATGCAATGCAAACACTCTCCACCTACAGATTCATGCTCAGAATATGATCCTAACAGTGATTCTGAGCTAGAGAGAGACCTAAGTCAATGTAGCTCCCTACTGGAGAAGTCAGAGGCAGATGCCCTATCTTATTCACCCATCAAGGTGCTTTCTCTAACTTTCCAAGGTTATATTGGTCGCACATATCTTGCAACTGATGCTTTGCATTGCTTCTACTTTGTTGCACTGCCATTAGCTTAGTTTACACATTGTGTATGTGAATACGCCATGCCTATCCATTTTCAGCGCATATTCCATCTGTCATCATACCATATTTGTCCATTCAAATGTTGTTCTTGTGTATCAGACGTTCAAAAGGAAGAGGGAGATTGCTGATCACGGAGGAGCACGAGCAAAGTATTTGGAAAAGGTAGTGACACCTGATAAATCAAATAGCCCATTAACTGTAGTTGCAATATCACTTGACCCACAAAACATGACCCCAACTATAGCAGACTCTAGCCCTACTACACTGGTCATCTCTGATGTGCCAACTCAGCAGACCCCAACTGCAGCAAACAATATGATGATGCCAGTTGACATAGCACTAGCTCTACGACGCAAAACCCCCATTCCAGCAAAGAGTACACCAAATCTAGTTGCCAAATCTCTTTTCGAACAAGAGAGAGCCCCAACTGTAGCAAATAGGACCCCTATTCCATTTCATCCCAGTTTAGAAGACGAAGCTTATATTGTTGTCAGGAACTTTGTGCGCATCTTTCCTTCATGGAAAGATTATACTGCAGACACAGAACAATTTCCAGTCTTCCTCCGCAACTTACGCGTAAGTAATGTACTAATTTTATTCATGGTAATTGCTGCATATGTTCCTGCTGACAGAAGACACAAGATTTCATTCTTTTAAATAGGCGAGGACCAAACTGGATTGTCAAGACGAGCAAGGGTTGGTTGCGCTTTTCAAGCACCCGTTGATGAAATATCGTTCCTACCTAAGGCAAGCGCACTTCGATGGCAAGCCTCTAAGAGAAATTTCTGTAAAGTCTCCGGTGCTACATTTATCACACAATGACTTGAATAATCTTGTTACACATTGGTCTCGTCTGTAGCGTAAGGTACTGCCTATGATATCACATCACAATTTGAACTACATTTTTGCATGTGCCTTAACGTCTCACTTGTACGAAAACTATTTGCAGAAGAACATTCATTCTCAAGGGACCACAAAATCTCGCAACTATACTGCACACTGCATTGCTCTTGTGAGTACCTCTTGCCCTATATGACCATACTTACTTTCATAGTTGGTTGATTATGTAGCATCACTGCACATGTTAGCCTCGTTATCATCCATTTGGTTGACATTGTAAGATCTGTATGGACTCTTACATAAATTTAGAATCAACCCAATGCTTTTGAAGAGGTTTAGCTCTGCAGTCCTCTTGTAAGGACTGAACGTCGTCTATCATTGTACTTACATTAACAGCTACTCCCTCCGTCCCATAATATAAGAACATTTTGCATAGTACACCAGTGTTCAAAACACTCTTATATTATGGGAAGAAGGATTGGTTCATTGTGTAGCATTTTGCATCTTATCTCCCTCGCCCACCATTTACTGAAAAATATCAAATCTATATTTAATCTTACCAAAAAGTTGAATACACAGACATGCGAGTGCAAAAGTGTAGCCCATTGCTCTTGTCAGTTCATTTTGTCCTGTAACGTTTGTACTTCCAGGGATTGGTAGTTGATTATGTAGCATCAATCTACATCTTATCTTCATTATCCTCTATCCCTTCCAGTATTATCATATCTATAATTACTCTCTACAAAACGTAGAGTACATGCAATGCTTATGAAGAAGATTTTGTGCTGAAATTCTTGAGTTATCCTTCCCTTGACATGGAGAAGGGCATTATAAAGACGGTGTTAACTGTTAATGTAAGTCAGTCCTTCTAAAGCCTTTATCCTCAACTGCTGTTTAATTTTTCTCATACTCCCTATCGTTAACTACTATTTAGTGTGTTGTTTCTATCAAAATGCATGTTCGCAAGAACCGTAAGTTCCAAGTTTTACTTGTAAAACCAAATTCCTTATTCATACCATGCACATTACTCAATACTCCCTATATGTATGCTTGTTTTTGTGGATCTATAATCCAATGTGTGGTGAAGTAGCCCACGTTTGCACCTTGTCATCTCCTGTTTTATCTTACCGATGTGGCTGATGATATGAACAACATGCCATGCACATTAGCCAAAATAGATACAATGATTGTCTTTGCCCTTCATCTATGCTTGTTACGTTGACATGGTAATCCAGTAGTGTGGTGAAGCTCCCCGCATTATGAACAATGCCAAATTATGCTATTGATATTTTGAACTTACTCTTTATTTTCTAATTTGAAATTGGATGGAATTAACAGCACAGTTATCATCTTTGTTTATACACATGCAAAACATGTCATTTCTCTGCTTGTTTCAGGGTGATATGCCTGATTGCATGCACAAGTCTGCTGAAGGCTGTGAGACAAACCCAACATATATTGCAGCAAAGAAGGAAAAACATCTTGAAGATAGCGAGACAACCCCAAAGTCTTGTCTTGATGCAGTGTTCAAGTTACTTGAGACTAGCAGTCAGACAAGCTCACATAATTCGTTGTCTGAATCAGTTCGACTTCTTCAGTCCCAAGTTCTAGCAGAAAGGCATTCTACAACTCAACTTCAACTTGAAGTCCTATCTCTAAGAAAGATTGCGGAGAACACCAATGAGAACCTCATTGCTAAGCAGCTACACCTGGAAGCTATGACCGACATGCTAGGCCGGTCTCATAGCCTTGCTCAGCAGCTTGCGCAGCAGTTCCCGTGCAAGGCTAACCTTTCTTGAACTGTCTTGGAAGTGGCCTTGGTTTAGTATTATTTTGTACGCTGTAATGGTGCCCAGTTTTTGTAATCTGCTTCTTCGTTGCACTTTATGATCACTGGTGGCGAACTTCGATGCCCAGTGGATGTAATATACCATAAATCCTTTATTGCATAGTGTCACTACTAGGGAAAAGGCTAGCAGCAGCGCGGGTTTTAGGTGTATCAGTAGCGCGCGAATCGGCGCTACTAATAAGGCGCTACAGCTAACACGTAGCAATAGCGCGTGCTCACCAGCGCTACTGCTACACAAGTGTAGCAGCAGCGCGCTTAATGGAAGCTCGCTACTGCTAATAGCTATAGCGCGCTTCTCCCTTGCGCGCTACTGCTACTACCGCGCTGCTGCTAACTTTTCTCCACTCGCTACTGCTAATTTTAGTAGTTTTTTGTTTTTTTTTCAGCATATTTGTTTTGTATTTGAACAGGCTTTATAGAAGAATCTTTAGCACATACAAATATCATCATGATACACATACAAATGCCTGCGAGACCACAGATGTAATCAAAGCATATGCATACAAATAGTCTCATCATAATCATCATCCAACACAAAGTGGTCTCTCATCATCATCTCGAAAATAGCGATACAAGTCTCGATTACTTGAAAATACATCGTCATCCATCTAAACAATGATATACACGAGAAGAGCTATCACTTTGAGTACATGAGTTCGTATCCCTCTCTCGCATTAGCGTGAACCTAAACTAACTACTGCCTGTCGCTCGGAAACCGGAAACCGGTACACCTGGGCCTGACACTCCGGCCACTTGTCGTATATATACTCCTGGCGTAGCACTTCTTCGCCATCTATGATCTATGCACCTGCATCGTCACATGAGTTGATGATATGCAACATATATAGTTGAGCAACAGAAAGAGACAGACTTGGAAAAAATAGAAACAACATATCATAAGCATAAATAGCAAAGTTCATCGTACCCCAAAATGCCCTAACTAGAGTGATTTTTGCTAGTCGAGGAGGAGGATGGTTTAATTACATCACAAATAAAGTTTCACCGTGCATAACTCAAATTTTTGTCATATAGGAAGTATGGACTAAACGGACACATTGTCATATATCGACAATCACTCTAACATGTCGTTCCATCCATCCAAGTCAGGGAGATAGTCCCCGAGCCTAGTGAAAGGCTTCAGGTCGAGACGCTAAGAGGCTATCCATGTTCGGACGTCTTCCCGCGACATTTGTCCTTCTCCGTAGAACATCCCTGTTTTTCCGACGACCTCCTTCATGATGATTTGGGCAAGTTCGCGCCTGATGTTATAGAACTCAGCTCGAAGTCGATGATCCTCGATATCTCCTATGTCCTTTGCCCATTGCAGAATATGGGCATCGCCGGAAGAAGGTGCCATGCGAAGGTTCTGGTGATCCCGTCTGTACTCCAGCATGTGGTGTAGGACATAGAATCCATCATTAAGAGAATCGTCTGGTTGCTGGATGCAGCATAAGTTGGTCTTATGGCCGAAGGCGACCCTGCCGCCCCTCATCTTCTTGTCCCTGACATCTCCACCCAGCGATTGGTAGTGATACATAGCACTGTCGAGAACATCCTTGATGTGGGTGTAATCCTTTTTGTGAATGTTCTTTCACGCGTCCAAGTAAAGAGCGTGGGAGAATCGGGGGTAGAGGATGATGAGGACGGCGCGCCCGCCGCTGCGCAAAATAAGTCCTCAAATTAATTAGCCTCCACCGTGCAAATGAATGATTGAAATCGAAGGAAGGATAGCAGCGCGGATGACTTACACGGGATGATAAGGCACGAAAATCGCCCCCTTGTCGTTATTGGTGAGCATGAAACTGACGATGTAATCCCTCGCGTATTCACGGTGATTTGCACAGACTCCCAAGAAGCCCTCGTGCATGTAGTACGGGTCAGCGACACAGATATGAGATATCTGCTCAACCCCGATGATGTAGTTCATGTGCAAGGCATAAAGGCGGACAAACGTAAAATCCAGCTTTTTCACGTGAAGCATGTCGAATATGTAATCGAATCGGAGGAAGAACTTATCCGCGGGGAAGCTGTCGACGTACGACATTTGCCGCGGAACGTTAACCACGTAGAGTGGGTATCCTGGATCTTTCGAGGCGATGAGGTCTTTCTCTACCCGCAGCACATCGTCATGAAGTCTCTTTAGATCGCCGAATCTGGCCCGTAGCGCTATTGCAGGTAGGATTGGTTGACCGGGGATATGCCATTTATCCGCATCGGGGATATCTATACGGTCCTGAAGCCGAGGCTGCTGAGGCGGCTGGATCATAGAAACAACTTTTTTGCCTTTCCTCGCTCTCTTCCTAAACTTCTTTACTACCGGAAGGTCGTCCATAATATGTTGAGACGGCAATTCAGGCACCGACTCATGACGCTCAAACCCTGAGGAGGCGCCAGTATAGACATACTGTTCAGCAGCGCCATCGTCGTCCTCATCCTCATCCATGGCGACGTCATCAGCGACTAATGGAGCCTCCTCCTTACCCCGACCGCTATCACCCAACCCGACACCCGACGCTAATTGGGTAGGTGGGGTGTTGATGTTCATACCTTGCTGAGGCTGCGTGCTCGTGGGTGTGCTCCCAGCCGCCTCCAGACGAAGCAGACTCTTTGGCCACAACAGGACCCACCCAACATTGCAACAATCACCAAGCCGCCGCGGTGTCTCGTCGTCATCCCCCAGTAGTACTGGAGGAGGCAAATTCTCGTGGCCCGGTTTGACACTGGCCACGGAAACCTTGAAGACGTTCGGGGGGATCGGCCGGCTATGCAACAATGGTTCCTTCGGCTCCATTATCGTCGCCTTCCCCACGTCCACCTTCTGGTCGCCGATGGTGTACACTATGGTGCACGGGGTTTCGTCGGCCTGCAAAGAAAAGTCTGCAACGTGAGACATCCGAAAGGCAACGAGAAAGGGAGATTATACATTTATATTGAAGGGGGCCGGTGTGACAGATACCGTGAGGGCGTCGAGCTCAGCCAAAGACGAAGCACCGCCTAGCACGTCCGGTGCGGGAGCCGGTGCGGGAGCAGGTACAGCTGCAGGTGCTGGTGCAACGCTAGTCGAGCTGCTCCCCGCCAAGAAGTCAACAAGGGGAAAGTCCGCTGCATCTTTTTCTGGATTTTGCCTGCTCCAATTGAAAACGGCCGGAACCAAGGTAGTACAAATATCTACAGCCACCTGTTTTGCGGCAGCTACCGTTGTTGCGACTGTCTCAGTTGATCTTTTCTCAACCGCAATCTCAACCCTCTTGTCGATGTTTTCTTCATTTAACCTCCGTCTTTCCTTTCTCTCCTCTGTGGTCTCATGGTAGTACTTCTTCCACGTGGCGCCGTCTCCGACATCGTGCACGCGTCCATACGACGGTCGAGTATCCAGCGGTTGTCGTTTCAATATGTTCAACGCCCGGTTGAATGGAGTGTCCCACTTGGGCCTCGCCAATGCCTCGGACGGCGAGTTGCTTTCGGCCGCAATCCTGTGCTGCTCTCTCTACAAAAGGCACAACGATCGTTTACAAATATGACTAACGTGTGCAGTCAAATTGATCAGAAACTAAAATTACCAGCAATCTCATGAACTCCTTAATGACCGGTGTTGTCTCGTAAACCTTGTTCATTGGGTCCCAACGGTGCCGGGCCCTGAGGACGTCATGATCCTGCGGGACGGTGAACTCCGCCAAGGGGTCTGGGATGCCCAGACTCACGGCTTCCGCGTCCTCCTTGGCCCATTTGGACCTCTTTCCGCCGTAACCACGGCTTCCGAGGTGGTGGCTCCCAAAGTTCCTCTCTTGAAGCCCCTTCATGTACTTAGACTTCTTTTTGGCATCTTCGGCCTCGCAAGCCTCCTTGAATATTTGAAATTGCTCTTCCATGATTGTCGGATTATCCTTTACAATCTCGGAGTAGGGTTCCTTCTTATCGATGATCCTTGCTTTCACTCGATTTTTCCAGGCGGCCAACGCGTCGCTAAACTTGGTCATGGCGTGTTTGTTTATCTTCTTCATTGCCGGGTCCTCATCTGGATCTTTATAATCCTTCTCATTCCGGCCCGGGAACAAGAATATCTGGTGAAACTTCTTTAGGAGGGAGCTCCTCATATTTTCTATCTTCTGTAGTTTCTCATCGTTGATGGTGGTGGTTGTCCGTACGATGCAGCCTATTTGATTGCCGTAGCATCGACGCGCTTCCTCGGGCGCCGTTGGCTCAAATTTGTCGTCGTCCACCTCCGTGACCACCACTCTAGTAGTCTTGAGTTTGTTAGGAACCCGTTGCCTCTTTGCTTTCGGTTCTACACCGGCTCCGCTCCCCGAGGCAGCGCCGGTCTCAGTCTCGGCGTCGGTCTCGATGCCGGTCTGAGTCTGAGCGCCGGTCTCAGTGTCAGCACCAGTCTGCGTGTCGGTCTCAGTCCCCGATGCCACCGGTGGGCCCAACAATAACATCGGTTGATCGTCGGTAAGGCTAAAAAATTCGTCTGCCGCCCGGTAGGCGTCGTAGCAATCACCAGAACCCTGCCCTTCATCGTTGCTAGCCATGTTTCCTATCATTAAATCTAGTCAATTAATTCTAGACCTAATAAAATGAATAATGACATAAAAAAGGCCTATTGTTTTGCAGGAATGTTGACTCCTTCCTGGTGCGGCAAATCCCGGGCACTCGATATGTCCTAGTTTGTAGCACAAGTCATGCCGAAATTCACGGAAAATTTCGGCATGACCTTTGCTAAAAAGTGGACAAATCGAGAACCTGAAATTTGCCGGAACAGAAATGAATCAACATTCCGGCAAAACATAGGCCACTAAGCATCATTCCAGCACAAGTCATATATAGTTTGACCAAGTTTTTGAAAAGAAAAAACAATTATGTTTTTTGTTTATAGCTAAATGCCATAGCTACTGTTTTTTATTTATAGCTAAATACTTATGTTTTTTGTCTAAAGCTAAAAGTATTTAGCTAAAAATATTCAAGTCCATAGTCCAAATAATTCAAATTTCATTTGAATGAAATTTGGAACAAATTCAGGTCCTAAAAAAATTGCTAATAATTTTTCCTAATTGCTATAAAATGCCTACTGCCCTAAAAAAATCTAGGGTTCATATGAACACCTAGGGTTCATATGAACATCAACACAGTATCAACATATATATGAAATTGCCCTAGCAGAGAGAGAGAGGAGGGTAGGGGACAGTAGAGGCAGAGCCTTACGGTCGGCGGCAAGGGCAGGCTCTGGCTCGGGCGGCGGCGGTGAGCTCGAGGGAGGCGACGGTGAGGTCGACGATGGCCTCGGGCGGCGGCTGTGAGGTCGACGGCGACCTCGGGCGGCGGCAGTGTGGTCGAAGGCGGCCTTGGGCGGTGGCGATGTGGTCGAAGTCGGCAGGGCGACGGCGGCGATGGAGCAGTTGGGGGACAGGGGGCCGGGAGTAGAGAGAGGGGTAAAGGGCTTAGCGAAATTTTGAGCCCGGGCTGCGATTTGAGTCAAACTAGCAGCAGCGCGTTTTTTCGAAACGCGCTATAGCTATTAGCTATAGCGCGTTCCGAGAAAACGCGCTACTGCTATTCCATTCTGTTTTTACTTGTTTTTCACTTTATTTTATTTCCGTTAGCAGCAGCCCCTTACACGTAAGCGCGCTACAACTAAGGTTATTAGCAGATGCGCTGGCCTGTATACGCGCTACTGCTATGTTGGGCTAGCCATGTGCGCCCAGTTCAAACATAGCAGCAGCGCTTTTCGCTAGTACGCGTTGCTGCTAAAGTCATAGCAGTAGCGCTGTTTATTTAAGCGCGCTGCTACTAAGTAGCAGCAGCGCTTGATTTTATACGGCGCTACTGGTATGATTCTGTGTATAGGCTTTTCCCTAATAGTGTGTAGGTTTATTCTAAGTTACTATGCCATAATTTCTTTATTATATAGAGTAGGTTTGTTCTTAATTCCTACTAGTTACTGCCATCATTCGCTATCTGAAAAAAATCTGATGTAGTTGACCGGGCCGAAACATTCGCCTCTAACGGGCTTGCTTTTTAGTGGGCCACAATTGGGTCGGCCTGCAACTTTCTTGGGCCTGAAAGGCCATTGGGACCTTCACACTTTGCATTGGGCCCACAACTTACACGGGCCTATATTCGACCCAAAGTTTAGTTGGGCCTTTAGTGGACCCAACGCTTAGTTGGGCCCATGTAGCTTTGGGCCATTAACATACTGAATATTTTGTTGGCCTATTACGGACCAGAAGAAACCATGGGCCTTTAGGAGGCCGAAATGCATGTTGGGCCTCAATTTTCAGTAGTCGTCGACGGGCCTTCAACAGGCTGAAATGTAGACAGGGCCTTTTTTGGCCTACTTATATGATGGGCCATTACTAGGCTAAAACATATCTCGGGCCTTAGTTGGCCCACTGAAATCATGGGCCTTTAAGAGGCCGAAAGCTTAGTGCAAGCATCAATAGGCCGAATTATACGACAGGCCTTTAATAGGCCCAAAGTCACGTTGGGATGAACTGTTGCCACCTTTATCACGAGCCGTTAGAGGGCTGGATGTCATGTCGGACCATATATGGCCCATGGGCAGCACGGGCCATTCCCAGGCCGAAAGACACACCTGGCTAAAATGGGCCCATGTCTACATCGGGCCTTTGACAGGCTGAAATGTCCCTGGGCTGTAATTCGGCCCAAATATTCGACAAGCAATTAACGGGCCAGATCTGGCTTAGGGTCGTAAATGGGCCATGTTTAAACATGTCGTTATTGGGCTGGCCCACTAGTACGTGAGTAAATACTACAGGCTTTTGATTGGGCCAACCTTTTTAACCTATATGGGCCTCTGTTGGGCCCTACCACGTGTCGACGAATCATACGCGCCTTCGGTCCAATGAGTGGATGACATTTGTCCCAACGGTGAGCCGACACATGGTTCCTCTCGCCATTGAGAAATTTACACGTGGAAAATCCCCATTGGTCTCGGCTGTTAATAGGTTATCGGATCCAAACCGGAACCCGATAGCTTAAAGGCGACCCTTTACGGTGGATGCCACATGTGGGTCACCCTTGACGAAAGCACTTCTGTGACGCGTGATTTATCGTCATGGAAGTGGAAACTTCCGTGATGATAATTTTGGTAATGTCATGGAACACTTCTACGACAGCGCAGGTATGACTATCTTGATTCTATCATAAAATCGTCATGGATGTACATGCATGACAGAAAATGTGACCTACTGTGATAAACACATATCATCACGGAAGTGTATTTTTTTTGTAGTGTCACCCACCGTATTATTTGCCTTCATGAGAGAAGCCTCTAGTGAAACCTATGGCCCCTGGGTTTATTTTCCATCATATTAGTTTCCGATCTACTATTTTGCAATCTTTTATTTTTTAGATCTATAAACCGAAAAACCAAAAAATATTTTATCTTTTGTTTAGTTCTATCTATATCAGATCTCACCTTTGCAAGTGACCTGTGACGCCGCCGATTCAATCATACACTAATCATGCACGCAAACGTGTACGATCAAGATCAGGGACTCATGGGAAGATATCACAACACAACTCTAAAAACATAAATAAGTCATACAAGCATCATAATACAAGCCAGGGGCCTCGAGGGCTCGAATACTAGTGCTCGGTCATAGACGAGTCAGCGGAAGCAACAATATCTGAGTACAGACATAAGTTAAACAAGTTTGCCTTAAGAAGGCTAACACAAACTGGGATAAAGATCGAAAGAGGCGCATGCCTCCTGCCTGGGATCCTCCTAAACTACTCCTGGTCATCATCAGCGGTCTGCACGTAGTAGTAGGCACCTCCGGTGTAGTAGGAGTCGTCGTCGACGGTGGCGTCTGGCTCCTGGGCTCCAACATCTGGTTGCGACAAACAGGTAGAATGGAAAGGGGGGAAAGAGGGAGAAAAGCAACCGTGAGTACTGATCCAAAGTACTCGCAAGAAAGGACCTACACTACATATGCATGGGTATCTGTGTGAAGGGGAAATATGGATGGACTGAACTGCAGAATGCCAGAATAAGATGGGGATAGCTAGTCCTGTCGAAGACTACGCCTCTGGCAGCCTCCATCTTGTAGCATGTAGAAGAGACTAGATGGTAAGTTCACCAAGTAGCATTGCATAGCATAATCCTAACCGGCGATCCTTTCCTCGTCGCCCTGTGTGAGAGCGATCACCGGGTTATATCTGGCACTTGGAAGGGTGTGTTTTATTAAGTATCCGGTTCTAGTTGTCATAAGGTCAAGGTACAAGTCCAAGTCGTCCTGTTCCGAAGATCACAGCTATTCGAATAGATAAACTTCCCTGCAGGGGTGCACCACATAACCCAACATGCTCAATCCCCTTTGGCCGGGCACACTTTCCTGGGTCATGCCCGACCTCGGAAGATCAACACGTCGCAGCCCTACCTAGGCACAACAGAGAGGTCAGCATGTCGGTCTAAATCCTATGGCGCAGGGGTCTGGGCCCATCGCCCATTGCACAACTGCATGTTGCGAGGGCGGCCAGAAGCAGACCTAGCCCCCTTAATACAAGCGCAGGCTTACGGTCCTATCCGGCGCGCACCTCTCAGTCGCTGATGTCAAGAAGGCTTCGGCTGATACCACGACGTCGAGTGCCCATAACTGTCCTCACGTAGTTGGTTAGTGCGTATAGGCCAGTGGCCAGACTCAGATCAAATACCAAGATCTCGTTAAGCGTGTTAATTGAAGTATCCGCGAATGCCGACCAGGGCCAGGCCCACCTCTCTCCTAGGTGGTCTCAACCCGCCCTGTCGCTCCGCCACAAAGTAACGGTCGGGGGCCGTCGGGCACCCAGGCCCACCTCTACCGGGATGGAGCCACCTGTCCTTTCAGCCCCCACATCAGAATCACTTGCAGGTACTCTACGAGCGGACCCGACTTTAGTCACCACATGTATCATGTATAAAGTATATAGTATATACCCGTGATCAACTCCCGAGTGATCACGGCCCGATAGTATAGCATGGCAGACGGACAAGAATGTAGGACCACTGATGGAATACTAGCATCCTATACTAAGCATTTGAGATTGCAGATAAGGGTAACAACTGTAGCAACAATGACAGGCTATGCAGCAGAATAGGATTAACCGAAAGAAGCAACATGCTACACTACTCTAATGCAAGCAGTAGAGAGAAGGAATAGGCGATATCTGGTGATCAAGGGGGGGCTTGCCTGGTTGCTCTGGCAAGAAGGAGGGGTCGTCAACAGCGTAGTCGATCGGGGCACTAGCAACGTCGATATCGTAGTCTACTAGAGAGAAGAGGGGAAAGAAACAGTAAATACAATGCAAACATAAGCATGACGATGCATGACATGACAATGAGCGGTGCTAGATGTGCCCTAACGCGGTAGCAGTTGATACCGACGAAGGGAGAAAATATCCGGGAAAGTATTCCCGGTGTTTC
Organism: Aegilops umbellulata; assembly: GCA_032464435.1. Lineage (NCBI taxonomy): Eukaryota > Viridiplantae > Streptophyta > Magnoliopsida > Poales > Poaceae > Aegilops > Aegilops umbellulata. Next base: position 216,958,061 of record CP136056.1, on the reverse strand, counting down.
GCGTTTTCGGACAGATGAACCCAAGGGGGAAGTTGCGTGTTTGCTATGCTAGGGGTGTGTGGAGGGCGAACGGGCTACGTGTCCGGATTTGTCTCGTTGTTCTGAGCAACTTTCATGTAGAAAGTATTTTCATCCGAGTAACGGATTATTTAATATTAATTTTTAAAGTTTTAATTCATTTCTCAAATTATTTTTTGTTCAAAATTAATAGACAAAATGCTAGGGGCACCAAGCCCTGTGTACACAGAATGTACACAGAGACTGACATGTGGGCCAGGGGACCCAGTTGACCAGTCAAACTTTGACTGGTCAACAGGAGGGCGGGGCCCCCTTGTCATTGACTACCTAGTTAACTAACAGTTTTAGTTAGACTAATTAAATATTGAACAGGTTAATTAACATGACTAATCACTTAATTAATTAATTAATTAATTAATTAATTAATTTAATTATCATTTATTTTATTATATATATATTTTTATACGTTCTATGGGGCGGGCCCCACTTGTCATATGCCCAGGGGGCAGGGCCCGGCTGTCATCGTCCCATGTGGCCATAACGGGCAGCGGCCGCCTGGGCGTTTGCGCTCGAAGGGCAGACCCGGGGCGCGGCGGGGTGCCGGAACTAGCCGCCGGCGCGGCGGTGGCCTGTGAGGCCAGAGGCGGAGGCGGGGCATGGGACGACGACGCTAGCACCAGGGTTGGAGTGGCACCGGGTAGGGGGAAGCGACGAGCACGGAGGCCATGGGGCGGCAGCGGCAGCCGCAGATGGCAAGGCGAGCAGCGACGCGGTAGGGGGGAAGAAGTGGTAGGCGGCGAAGCGCGAGAGCAGTGCGCGGGGCTGTGGTGGCGATGTGAGCCAGTGGGAGTGACGACACGACTGGTGCGGTTGGGGCGCGCGCTATCCACGGTCGGGAGCTGCGGGTGGCTTGGCCGGGGCACGGTCTCGTGCGTAGTGGCGCAACCGGAGCGGGAGGGGGGAGCCACGCGGCCATGGCAGGTGCGTAGCGGGCGCTGGCGGTGTGAGCCCCGGCGAGGGAAGGACATGACAGCGACGGCGCGCAGCGATAGCCGCAGCAGAAGCAGAGAAGAAGGAGCGAGGCCGGGGCCCGGGGGCTCAGCCACGTTGCAGGGACGAGGGGTGGCATGGCTCGTGGTGCCTTTGGGGAGGAAGACGGGGATGAGAGACGTGGTGGTGCCGACGGGCGTCGAAGGACGCCGGGGCGCGAGATCTAGCCAGGTCCTGGGCGAGGACGGCGACGCTCCAGATCTAGTGAGGGAGCGAGAGAAGGGGATCGGGGCGAGTGGGAAGAGCGATGGGGATCGAGCGCCCTCTCCTGTGACGGCTCTGGAGGGAGAGGGTGGAGATCGTGGTGGGAGTGGGGTTGGTTCTAGGGTTTGGTTGGGGGGAGTGGCCTAATAGGCCAGGGGCAGGCCGGCTGGGCCGACCGGCTAGCTAGCTGGGCCGGTTGGCCCAGGGGGGGGTGTTTCTTTTCCTTTTTTTACTTTTCTGCTTATTCGGTTCACCACTGTTTGACATTTTACTTTATTACCAAATGAGTTTTTTTCAACATGAAACTTGTCACATAAATAGTGGTCATTATTATTGAGAGGCCCACAAAGTTTCAAGTGGTTTGGGAAAGGTAAGACTTCTTGTTGAAATTTTAAACGACCAAATTAAATGTTGGTGGTCCACCAAAATATTGCTAGGGCCAAAATAAAATTCCAATTTGATTTGATTTCTTCATGAAAAATACTCAAGGGTGATTTGCAATAACTCGAACATTTTTGTCTCTCTGTTTGGAGAAATAATAATTTGACTTGAAACTTACATTTGATTTCGAGGTTGGATTGGAACAAAGTGAGGACTAGAAACTTAACCATGATGACATGGCATCATTAACAGGAGATTACTGTAGCTTAATTATCCGGGCGTCACATGACCGTGAAGGGATTGACAACCCCTTTATCGCGTTGGGTACAAGTGTTTGATTGTTTGTGCAGGTGCATCTATTGGGGACTTGCGCGTTTCTCCTACTAGATTGATACCTTGATTCTTAACTAAGGGAAATACTTATCTCTACTGGGTTGCATCACCCTTTCCTCTTCAAGGAAAAGACCAACTCAAGCTCAAGAAGTAGGAATGGCCCAAGTTGCCTTCCACCTCTTGGCCTTTTAAGATCCGTTGATATTAAATTAAATACAAAATTGTTCTAAATAGTTTTAGACAATTATATATATAATTTAACACCATCGGAAACATTTTCCACCTATATATATTTATCGGTAATACCCAGTATTACCCGATATTCACCGAATCCCTTCCGATGACCCCGAAGTGCTTCCGTGTCCTCTCGGAACTATACCGAATATTAATGAAACAATTCCACAAATATCTTCTAATCACTCCCATCCTACTAACACTCAGCAGATCATGATTGCCTTAAGCTTGTGACCCCATAGGTTCGGTAACTCATACACATGAACGAAACCCCTTAGTTCAATGATCGATAATGGAACCATGGACGTCCATATCGATCCCCATGAGCACATGAATGATATTCGAGTGAACCTTTGGTCATCACGTGATGTTGCCTTTACTTTGCGATACTTTACAAAACCCATGATGCATCGTTATCCTCTTGAGTCAACACATGCTCATTATACCGAAATCCTCGCTACTGGTTCTGTTCATTTTTCTCGTTGTTGTGTTCCTGTTGGGGAACGTTGCAGAAAATTAAAATTTTTCCTATGGTTTCACCAAGATCCATCTATGAGTTCATCTAGCAACGAGTCATGGGAGAGAGATTGCATCTACATACCACTTTGTAGATCGCGAGCGGAAGCGTTCAACGAACGGGGATGAGGTAGTCGTACACGACGTGATCCAAATCACCAGAGATCCTATCACCGAAAGGACGGCACCTCCGCATTCAACACACGTACGGTCAGCATAACGTCTCCTTCTTCTTGATCCAGCAAGGCAAAGGAGAGGTTGGGGAAGATGGCTCCAGCAGCAGCACGACGGCGTGGTGATGGTGGAGTTGCGGTACTCCGGCAGGGCTTCGCCGAGCCCTACGGAGGAGGAGGAGATGTTGGAGAGGGAGAGGGAGGCGCCAGGAGCAAGGGTGCGCTGCCCCCCTCCCCTCCCCCCTTTATATAGCCCCCTAGGGGGGAGCCGGCCCTAGGAGATGCAATCTCCTAGGGGGGCGGCGGCCAAGGGTGGGGCTTGCCCCCCAAGCAAGGGGGCGCCCCCCTCTTTAGGGTTTCCCCCCCCCTCTAGGCACATGGGCCTCTAGGGGCTGGTTCCCCTTGGCCCATGTAGGCCAAGGCGCACCCCTAGAGCCCTTGTGGCCCCCCGAGGCAGGTGGCCCCACCCGGTGGACCCCCCGGGACCCTCCGGTGGTCCCGGTACAATACCGATAACCCCGAAACTTGTCCCGATGGCCAAAACAACACTTTCTATATATAATTATTTACCTACGGACCATTCCGAAACTCCTCGTGACGTCCGGGATCTCATCCGGGACTCCGAACAACATTCGGGTTACTGCATATACATATCTTCACAACCCTAGCGTCACCGAACCTTAAGTGCGTAGACCCTACGGGTTCGGGAGACATGCAGACATGACCGAGACGGCTCTCGGGCAATAACCAACAGCAGGATCTGGATACCCATGTTGGCTCCCACATGCTTCACGATGATCTCATCGGATGAACCACGATGTCGAGGATTCAATTAACCCCGTATACGATTCCCTTTGTCAATCGGTATTTTACTTGCCCGAGATTCGATCGTCGGTATCCCAATACCTCGTTCAATCTCGTTACCGGCAAGTCACTTTACTCGTACCGTAATGCATGATCCCGTGATCAAACACTTTGATCACATTGAGCTCATTATGATGATGCATTACCGAGAGGGCCCGGTGATACCTCTCCGTCAAGCGGAGTGACAAATCCCAGTCTCGATCCGTGTCAACCCAACAGGCACTTTCGGAGATACCCGTAGTATACCTTTATTGTCACCCAGTTACGTTGTGACGTTTGGCACACCCAAAGCACTCCTACGGTATCCGGGAGTTACATGATCTCATGGTCTAAGGAAAGGATACTTGACATTGGAAAACTCTAGCAAACGAACTATGCGATCTTATGCTATGTTTAGGATTGGGTCTTGTCCATCACATCATTCTCCTAATGATGTGATCTCGTTATCATTGACATCCAATGCCCATAGTCAGGAAACCATGACTATCTTTTGATCAACGAGCTAGTCAACTAGAGGCTTACTAGGGACACGTTGTTGTCTGTTATTCACACATGTATTACGATTTCCGGATAACACAATTATAGCACGAATAAAGACAATTATCATGAACAAGGAAATATAATAATAATGCTTTTATTATTGCCTCTAGGGAATATTTCCAACAGTCTCCCACTTGCACTAGAGTCAATAATCTAGTTACATTGTGATGAATCGAACACCCATAGAGTTCTGGTGCTGATCATGTTTTGCCTTAGGGAGAGGTTTAGTCAACGGATCTGCAACATTCAGATCCGTGTGCACTTTACAAATTTCTATGTCTCCATCTTGAACATTTTCACAAATGGAGTTGAAGCAACGCTTGATGTGCCTGGTCTTCTTGTGAAACCTGGGCTCCTTGGCAAGTGCAATAGCTCCAGTGTTGTCACAAAAGAGTTTGATTGGCCCCGACGCATTGGGTATGACTCCGAGGTCGGTGATGAACTCCTTCACCCAAATTGCTTCATGTGCTGCCTCCGAGGCTGCCATGTACTCCGCTTCACATGTAGATCCCGCCACAACGCTCTGCTTGCAACTGCACCAGCTTACTGCCCCACCATTCAAAATATACACGTATCCGGTTTGTGACTTAGAGTCATCCAGATCTGTGTCGAAGCTAGCGTCGATGTAACCCTTTACGACGAGCTCTTCGTCACCTCCATAAACGAGAAACATTTCCTTAGTCCTTTTCAGGTACTTCAGGATATTCTTGACCGTTGTCCAGTGTTCCTTGCCGGGATTACTTTGGTACCTTCCTACCAAACTTACGGCAAGGTTTACATCAGGTCTGGTACACAGCATGGCATGCATAATAGAACCTATGGCTGAGGCATAGGGGATGACACTCATCTCTTCTATATCTTCTGCCGTGGTCGGACATTGAGCTGAGCTCAATTTCACATCTTGTAACACAGGTAAGAACCCCTTCTTAGATTGATCCATATTGAACTTCTTCAATATCTTATCAAGGTATGTGCTTTGTGAAAGACCTATGAGGCGTCTTGATCTATCTCTATAGATCTTGATGCCTAATATATAAGCAGCTTCTCCAAGGTCCTTCATTGAAAAACTTTTATTCAAGTAGGCCTTAATGTTGTCCAAGAGTTCTATATCATTTCCCATCAAAAGTATGTCATCTATATATAGTATGAGAAATGCTACAGAGCTCCCACTCACTTTCTTGTAAACGCAGGCTTCTCCATAAGTCTGCGTAAACCCAAACGCTTTGATCATCTCATCAAAGCGAATGTTCCAATTCCGAGATGCTTGCACCAGCCCATAAATCGAGCGTTGGAGCTTGCACACCTTGTCAGCATTCTTAGGATCGACAAAACCTTCCGGCTGCATCATATACAATTCTTCCTTAAGGAAACCATTAAGGAATGCCGTTTTGACGTCCATTTGCCATATTTCATAATCGTAGAATGCGGCAATTGCTAACATGATTTGGACGGACTTCAGCTTCGCTACCGGTGAGAAAGTCTCATCGTAGTCAACCCCTTGAACTTGTCGATAACCCTTAGCGACAAGCCGAGCTTTATAGATGGTCACATTACCATCCGCGTCTGTCTTCTTCTTAAAGATCCATTTATTTTCTATGGCTCGCCGCTCAACGGGCAAGTCAGTCAAAGTCCATACTTCGTTTTCATACATGGATCCTATCTCGGATTTCATGGCTTCTAGCCATTTGTCGGAATCCGGGCCCGCCATTGCTTCCTCATAGTTCGATGGTTCACCGTTGTCTAACAACCTGATTTCCAAGACAGGGTTGACGTACCACTCTGGTGCGGAACGTGTCCTTGTGGATCGAATTTCAGTAGGAGCTTGATTAGAAGTATCTTGATCATCATCATTAATTTCCTCTCTAGTCGGTGCAGGCACCTCAGAAACGTTTTCTTGAGTTTCACCATTCTCCGGTTCAAGAGGTAACACTTCATAAAGTTCTACTTTCCTCCCACTTACTTCTTTCGAGAGAAACTCTTTCTCTAGAAAGGATCCATTCTTGGCAACAAAGATCTTGCCTTCGGATCTGAGGTAGAAGGTATACCCAATAGTTTCTTTAGGGTATCCTATGAAGACGCATTTTTCTGACTTGGGTTCGAGCTTTTCAGGTTGAAGTTTCTTGACATAAGCATCGCATCCCCAAACTTTTAGAAATGGCAGCTTAGGTTTCTTCCCAAACCATAATTCATACGGTGTCGTCTCAACGGATTTCGACGGAGCCCTATTTAAAGTGAATGCAGCAGTCTCTAAAGCATAGCCCCAAAAAGATAGCGGTAAATCGGTAAGAGACATCATAGATCGCACCATATCTAATAGAGTGCGATTACGACGTTCGGACACACCATTACGCTGAGGTGTTCCAGGTGGCGTGAGTTGTGAAACTATTCCACATTTTCTTAAGTGTGTGCCAAAATCATGACTCAAGTATTCTCCTCCACGATCTGATCGTAGAAACTTGATCTTTCTATCATGTTGATTTTCAACCTCACTCTGAAATTCCTTGAACTTTTCAAAGGTCTCAGACTTGTGTTTCATTAAGTAGATATACCCATATCTACTCAAGTCATCAGTGAGGGTGAGAACATAACAATAGCCACCGCGAGCCTCAACACTCATTGGACCGCACACATCGGTATGTATGATTTCCAATAAGTTGGTTGCTCGCTCCATTGTTCCTGAGAACGGAGTCTTTGTCATTTTACCCATGAGGCATGGTTCGCACGTGTCAAATGATTCATAATCAAGAGACTCTAAAAGACCATCTGCATGGAGCTTCTTCATGCGTTTGACACCTATGTGACCAAGGCGGTAGTGCCACAAATATGTGGGACTATTGTTATCAACTTTAACTCTTTTGGTATTCACACTATGAATATGTGTTTCATCACATACGAGATTCATCAAGAATAAACCATTAACCATCGAAGCATGACCATAAAACATATCTCTCATATAAATAGAACAACCATTATTCTCGGATTTAAATGAGTAGCCATCTCGAATTAAACGAGATCCAGACACAATGTTCATGCTCAAACTTGGCACTAAATAACAATTGTTGAGGTCTAAAACTAATCCCGTAGGTAAATGTAGAGGTAGCGTGCCGAAGGCGATCACATCGACCTTGGAACCATTCCCGACGCGCATCGTCACCTCGTCCTTCGCCAGTCTCCGTTTATTCCGCAGCTCCTTTTGTTTTGAGTTACAAATGTGAGCAACTGCACCGGTATCAAATACCCAAGAGCTACTACGAGTACTGGTAAGGTACACATCAATTACATGTATATCACATATACCTTTTGTTTTGCCGGCCTTCTTGTCCGCTAAGTATTTGGGGCAGTTCCGCTTCCAGTGACCACTTCCCTTGCAATAAAAACACTCAGTCTCGGGCTTGGGTCCATTCTTTGGCTTCTTCCCGGCAACTTGCTTACCGGGTGCGGCAACTTCCTTGCCGTCCTTCTTGAAGTTCTTTTTACCCTTGCCCTTCTTGAACTTAGTGGTTTTATTCACCATCAACACTTGATGCTCCTTCTTGATTTCTACCTCTGCTGATTTCAGCATAGCATATACCTCAGGAATGGTCTTTACCATCCCCTGCATATTGTAGTTCATCACAAAGCTCTTGTAGCTAGGTGGAAGCGACTGGAGGATTCTGTCAATGACCGCTTCATCCGGGAGATTAACTTCCAGTTGAGTCAAGCGGTTGTGCAACCCAGACATTTTGAGTATGTGTTCACTGACAGAGCTATTTTCCTCCATCTTACAGCTAAAGAATTTGTCGGAGACTTCATATCTCTCGACCCGGGCATGAGCTTGGAAAACCATTTTCAGCTCTTCGAACATCTCATATGCTCCATGTCTCTCAAAACGCTTTTGGAGCCCCGGCTCTAAGCTGTAAAGCATGCCGCACTGAACGAGGGAGTAATCATCGGAACGTGACTGCCAAGCGTTCATAACGTCTTGTTCTGCAGGGAGAATAGGTGCGTCACCCAGCGATGCTCGTAGGACATAATCTTTCTTGGCAGCTATGAGGATGATCCTCAGGTTCCGGACCCAGTCCGTATAGTTGCTGCCATCGTCTTTTAGCTTGGTTTTCTCTAGGTACGCGTTGAAGTTGAGGACTACGTTGGCCATTTGATCTACAAGACATATTGTAAATATTTTAGACTAAGTTCATGATAATAAAGTTCATTTAATCAAATTATTTAATGAACTCCCACTTAGATAGACATCCCTCTTCTAGTCATCTAAGTATTACATGATCCAAGTCAACTAGGCCGTGTCCGATCATCACGTGAGACGGACTAGTCAACATTGGTGAACATCTACATGTTGATCGTATCTTCTATACGACTCATGCTCGACCTTTCGGTCTTCTGTGTTCCGAGGCCATGTCTGTACATGCTAGGCTCGTCAAGTCAACCTAAGTGTTTGCATGTGTAAATCTGTCTTACACCCGTTGTATGTGAACGTTAGAATCTATCACACCCGATCATCACGTGGTGCTTCGAAACAACGAACTGTCGCAACGGTGCACAGTTAGGGGGAACACTTCTTGAAATTATTATGAGGGATCATCTTATTTACTACCGTCGTTCTAAGTAAACAAGATGCAAAACATGATAAACATCACATGCAATCAAATAATAAACGTGACATGATATGGCCAATATAACATAGCTCCTTTGATCTCCATCTTGGGGCTCCATGATCATCTTGTCACCGGCTTGACACCATGATCTCCATCATCGTGTCTCCATGAAGTTGCTCGCCAACTATTACTTCTACTACTATGGCTAACGCGTTTAGCAATAAAGTAAAGTAATTTACATGGCGTTTCTCAATGACACGCAGGTCATACAAAAAATAAAGACAACTCCTATGGCTCCTGCCGGTTGTCATACTCATCGACATGCAAGTCGTGATTCCTATTACAATAGCATGAACATCTCATACATCACATATAGATCATTCATCATTCATCACAACTTTGGCCATATCATATCACAAAGCACTTGCTGCAAAAACAAGTTAGACGTCCTCTAATTGTTGTTGCAAGTTTTACGTGGCTGAATTAGGGTTCTAGCAAGAACGTTTTCTTACCTACGTGAAAGCCACAATGTGATTTGTCAACTTCTATTTACCCTTCATAAGGACCCTTTTCATCGAATCCGCTCCAACTAAAGTGGGAGAGACAGACACCCGCCAGCCACCTTATGCAACTAGTGCATGTTTGTCGGTGGAACCGGTCTCACGTAAGAGTACGTGTAAGGTTGGTCCGGGCCGCTTCATCCCACAATACCGCTGAAGCAAGATAATACTAGTAGCGGCAAGAAAAGTTGACAACATCTACGCCCACAACAAATTGTGTTCTACTCGTGCAATAGAGAACTACGCATAGACCTAGCTCATGATGCCACTGTTGGGGAACGTTGCAGAAAATTAAAATTTTTCCTACGGTTTCACCAAGATCTATCTATGAGTTCATCTAGCAACGAGTCATGGGAGAGAGATTGCATCTACATACCACTTTGTAGATCGTGAGCGGAAGCGTTCAACGAACGGGGATGAGGTAGTCGTACACGGCGTGATCCAAATCACCAGAGATCCTAGCACCGAAAGGACGGCACCTCCGCGTTCAACACACGTACGGTCAGCGTAACGTCTCCTTCTTCTTGATCCAGCAAGGCAAAGGAGAGGTTGGGGAAGATGGCTCCAGCAGCAGCACGACGGCGTGGTGATGGTGGAGTTGCAGTACTCCGGCAGGGCTTCGCCGAGCCCTACGGAGGAGGAGGAGATGTTGGAGAGGGAGAGGGAGGCGCCAGGAGCAAGGGTGCGCTGCCCCCCCTCCCCTCCCCCCTTTATATAGCCCCCTAGGGGGGCGCCGGCCCTAGGAGATGCAATCTCCTAGGGGGGCGGCGGCCAAGGGTGGGGCTTGCCCCCCAAGCAAGGGGGCGCCCCCCTCTTTAGGGTTTCCCCCCCTCTATGCGCATGGGCCTCTAGGGGCTGGTTCCCCTTGGCCCATGTAGGCCAAGGCGCACCCCTAGAGCCCATGTGGCCCCCCGAGGCAGGTGGCCCCACCCGGTGGACCCCCCGGGACCCTCCGGTGGTCCCGGTACAATACCGATAACCCCGAAACTTGTCCCGATGGCCAAAACAACACTTTCTATATATAATTCTTTACCTCCGGACCATTCCGAAACTCCTCGTGATGTTCGGGATATCATCCGGGACTCCGAACAACATTCGGGTTACTGCATATACATATCTTCACAACCCTAGCGTCACCGAACCTTAAGTGTGTAGACCCTACGGGTTCGGGAGACATGCAGACATGACCGAGACGGCTCTCGGGCAATAACCAACAGCGGGATCTGGATACCCATGTTGGCTCCCACATGCTCCACGATGATCTCATCGGATGAACCACGATGTCGAGGATTCAATTAATCCCGTATACGATTCCCTTTGTCAATCGGTATTTTACTTGCCCGAGATTCGATCGTCGGTATCCCAATACCTTGTTCAATCTCGTTACCGGCAAGTCACTTTACTCGTACCATAATGCATGATCCCGTGATCAAACACTTTGATCACATTGAGCTCATTATGATGATGCATTACCGAGAGGGCCCGGTGATACCTCTCCGTCAAGCGGAGTGACAAATCCCAGTCTCGATCCGTGTCAACCCAACAGACACTTTCGGAGATACCCGTAGTATACCTTTATAGTCACCCAGTTACGTTGTGGCGTTTGGCACACCCAAAGCACTCCTACGGTATCCGGGAGTTACACGATCTCATGGTCTAAGGAAAGGATACTTGACATTGGAAAACTCTAGCAAACGAACTATGCGATCTTATGCTATGTTTAGGATTGGGTCTTGTCCATCACATCATTCTCCTAATGATGTGATCTCGTTATCATTGACATCCAATGCCCATAGTCAGGAAACCATGACTATCTTTTGATCAACGAGCTAGTCAACTAGAGGCTTACTAGGGACACGTTGTTGTCTGTTATTCACACATGTATTACGATTTTCGGATAACACAATTATAGCACGAATAAAGACAATTATCATGAACAAGGAAATATAATAATAATGCTTTTATTATTGCCTCTAGGGCATATTTCCAACAGTTCCGGCATCCCCATGATGTAGTCACCTGTGTCTAGCCAGACAATGGTGGATGCCATCACACACGGAGGCCCGTAAGAATATCTCTCCATCATTGGAGGAGCAAATCCCACTCTTGAGCTATCTAGTCCCTTGTCAAACTTTCCAATGAACCCTTAAGTTGTTGTTATGATCATCATGTTACAAGTGATGTTTGAGCAACCCCAAACCTCACCTTACGGTAAGAAGTGACTACGATGCTCTCATGGTCTAAGGAGCAAAATCACATGTAAACACTATGTATTATTACAATTGATTATAGACGATATTATTCAATTCATAACAGACAAATTTGGGTCGATTCAATATGATCGTTCTTCTAACATCATAATCTCAATGTTGTTTTAGGACTATCATTTAACACTTAACGATATCCTAAGATCCAGAAAATGTGATCACCAACAGCAATTGAGCTAGGCCTAGAGGCAAGATTACGAATCTTTTATTTAACCGTGTATCATTCCACCCGTGCATACGAGTTTTCCACTGAATCGTGTGTTCCAGAATCATAGCAGTTATACCATAGAATATATACTCTTTAATTATGAATACAAAAATGTAATAATACAAATTTATTGCATCTAGGGCATATGTCCAGCATTACAAGTTTCTACTATGTATGAAAGTACATATCAAAAGCATATTGACAATACAAACAATGGAACAATTCCATGGAGTCATCACAGTATTCATTTCTTTCTAAGACACAACATATAAAACAATTAAGAAACATCCTTTTATTCAGGATGCCTCTTATCCCTCAACATCCTAGTAGTTCATGATCTAATGAACTAACCACAGATTAGTTTCCTTTTTAAATTTATAAATTTAATTTCATGGTGGAATGAATTGATACATAGTTAGTTCTCAGAATTGAAATCAACAAAAAAGAATAAAACCAGCAGAAAAGCAACGCGGCTGTGGACATACACGTGAGAAGATAGCAGTGATATTTCGAGCTCCTTGCATTTGCGGTCCTACTTCTCCAACAGTGCCTTCCTTCTTTCACTCCCCTTCCCTACTTCCTCACACCTTTGCATCAAGACCTCTAGTGTTGCTGGGACTACACCAACAAAAAAATATGCCATGTAAGAGCAACATTAAAAACTACAACAGATTAGTCCACTATTTAACCTAATCTGTAGTACGAGAACATGAAGGGCAATGGTCCAATGTGGCAGAGGCCATACAGTGCATGAGGTGGCTCTGATAGGTTGTCGATCAGGAGGGGGTTCACAGAATGTCGTCGTTGCCCACAAGGGTTAAGCTTTCTTGCTCGTTAGACCACATGTATCTCCTGCCTGATGGTAGATATCACGAAGAGTACATTTAGAGATGAAGCATCGGAAGCGATTCATTGAGCAATGATTGAGGGGCCTGTTGTTCTTATCTATGCATGAGGCAATCATGTTAAAATTGCTGCTAAGCAGCCACGGTCTGGACATGATGATATGAAGGTCGTAAAGCTCAGTGAGGAAGGACGGCTTGTCGAGGTCATTCTACGGCCCCATAAACGTCGGCCATCCACCATGGGGAGGAACCCGATATGGTGGAAACTATGGCCGAGACGTGATCCACGTCAGTGATAGGGTTGGTTAGAGACACACTATCGCGAGTAAATCACAGTGCGGACAAAGACCCACTTGGCGTGGTTGTTGATACCACGCACATTCCAAAACATATATATCTACTAATAAAGTACGAAAGGCTTCTACCCGTTCGCCGTGGCGTCATTTTGCAAAAAAAAAACCCTGCAATTTCCAGAAATCAACCCGCAGTCCTCTTTTAAGTGAATCTGAAAAATACTTTTGCTTTTTGTGAAAACCCCCATGGACTTTTGGTTAATCAACTCGCAGTCCCACTTTAAGTGACACCAGAACACATTACGCTTTTTGCACAAAAAAACCTTGATATTTCGTTTAATAAACCTGCAAGTACATGGGCACATTAAATTGGTTTTTAAATATATTCATATATTTTAAACCCTACCTTCGATTTTGACATGTTATATTTGGAAATTAATTAGAAAAATGTGTAGAATCTAAACATGATATTCTTTTACTTGTTAGACATATTTAAAATGCTATTTGGGGCGCAATCTTAATCAATAGTGCACAATCTGTCTTTCTTTCGTGTCGATGTAGATCCGAATTGAAAATCAACACCTCATCCGAGATGAAAGAAACCATCTATTACCTTGCATGCACGCCTCGGCAAAATCTCGCAAAGAAAATAGAAATAGATTTCTCATCTTATGCGAAGAGAGAGACACACACCTTTGGATTGAGCACATTCAAACGCGTTGTGGTTGTGTGAGCACAGAGGTCGCCGTCAGCGAAGGTTGGAAGGAACATAAGCCGCAACACAAATGGGATGTACGTGGACATATTGGAGTCATTGTTATTGAGTTAGGGGTGTGCATTGTTTTTTCTCTAATGTTTCAACGCATAGCTTCATTTGCTAATGCCATGTTAAAATAAAGGACGTGGATCTATTGGAGTCTTCAGCTTGATTATTGGATTCGAGGCATGTGGTTTCTTTTTCATTGCAACGCACGGTTGTTTTCTATAATCTTAAATTGCTCATCCACGAGAAAACATGCAAGGACATGCCCTCTCTATAAAGAGAAGGACTGCGCTAACGACCAGTCGATTGGTAATTCCCGATTTTCTTTCTTCTAGATTTTCTTCCCACCAATTTTTATCTCACCTCGGTTCACAGGCTTTTTTTCACTCGTCTGGTTTTATATCGATTAGTCTAGAATAGCGGAGAAAAAGAAACCACTCGTCCCGCTGCGTCTTCCTTCGATCCTCCCGCTTCCCCGATTTTCTTTCTTCTAGATTTTCTTCCCACCGATTTTTATCTTACCTCGGTTCACAGACTTTTTTTCACTCGTCTGGTTTTATATCGAATAGTCTAGAATAGCGGAGAAAAAGAAATAAAGTGCTTAAAAGGGGACTTGAAATTTGGTCTCCCAACTAGCTACTACAACCACTAACCAACTCACCCATCTTTTTTTATTGTCCACAATACATAAACAGGGGTATTTGAACCCTTCTTCTTTCTATCATATTAGCAAAAAAAGAGTCTTGATAACTTGGAATAAGCAGCGTGATAACTATGACATGACCATCATGGTAACTTCAACGTAACGCCCTGATAACAAATAACATGACAAAGGTTGACAACTCTATCATTATAATGCTGATAAGCGTGAGAAGCATGCTAAGTTTAGCATGGGCAACATGCAAACTTTACACGAAGATTATCGGGATATATTTCAACAACTTTTCCCCCGGTGAAAATTTACTATGGTGTTTGAGTCTACGTTATTAGCTACGAAAAATACCACTGTTTTTGCACACAAGTTATGCATTTTGGTTACCGGGGTATATTTTCAACAACAAAAAATCGTCTAGTCGAGGTTACCGCAGTGTTTGTATGTAAATTATGAGGTGTGGATGCGTATATTATCATGTTATTTACACAGAAATTATCGGGCGTGTGTTTTCAACAATTTTTTCACCTGGTTCAAAATTTATTGTGGTGTTTGTACCTAAGTTATCAGATCTATAGTGCTTAAATGATCATGTTATCTACATAGAAATTACCGAGGTATATTTTCAACAACAAAAAGCGTCTGGTCAAGGTTAACGGGGTGTTTGTATGTAAGTTATCATATGTGGATGTGTATATTATCATGCTATTTACATAAAAATTATCGGTGTATGTTTTCAATTGTTTTTTCACCTGGTTCAAAGTTACCTTGGTATTTGTACCTGTTATCAGGTCTACAGTGCTTAAATAATCATGTTATTTACACAGAAGTTATCGGGATGGTTTCAACAACAAAAAAAACGACGGGTAAGGTTAGCATGGTGTTTGTATTTAAGTTATCATGCGTGGATGCATATATTATCATGATATTTTCACATAAGTTATCAGGTGTATGTTTTCAATAATTTTTACCTGGTCGAAGTTATCGCGGTGTTTGTACCTAAGGTATCAGGTCTACGGTGCTTGAATGATCATGTTATTTACACAGAATTTATCGGGGGTATGTTTTAACAACAAAAAATCATTTGGTCGAGGTTACCACGGTGTTTGCATTTAAATTATGAGATTTGGATGTGTATATTATCATGATATTTACACATAAGTTATGGGTATATGTTTTAAATATTTTTTTCATGTAGTCAAAGTTACCGCGGTGCTTATACCTAAGTTATCAGGTATATGGTGCTTAAATAATCATACTATTTACAAAGAAATTACTACTCCCCCTCCGTCCCAAAATATAAGAGCGTTTTTTACACTACACTAGTGTCAAAAACGCTCTTATATTTTGGGACGGAGGGAGTACGTTTTAGTAAAAAAAAATCCGAGTCAAATTTCATGTAGATATGAAAAGCACATTGTCTTTTAGTTCTTCAGGAAAACAAGACATCAGTGAGATGGTTGCTTAGTTAAATTAACTACTACATCATGCACGGTTCGAATCACTTGGTTGGCAAAAAACGTGTCTGAATTTGATTCTACTGTTCGTTTTGGCACCTAGGAGCAGAAACTCCATCTTGAAAAACTGTCTTTCTTATTATTTACGTAGAAGCTGGCCTAGCTCAGTTGGTAGAAGAGAAATACGGGATCGAGAGAAAATATCGGCGAGAGAAAGATGCGAGGATAAGAAAAAACGGGCGGTTCGCTCGCGAACTATCAGCTACCGTTCGATCCAGAATAAACGGAATCCATGTCGTGCGGATCTGTTGTAAAATTCCTGCCGGCAAGAAATTAGCTTTTTCGTAAAGAGAAAGCCCCATTGAAATGCAACAGTTATTTTTTTGATTGAATTAAACAACGCTAAAACAGTAATCAAGTGGATGGGTGCTATACGCCATCAACAAATTGAGTAAATCTACGAGTGATGAAGAAATTAAACTACAAATGTGTGAGAAGATGCATATTACGCTCAACTTAATACTCCCTCTGTCCGTATGTGGTTCATAGTGAAATCCCTACAAAAACTTATATTTATAAATGGAGAGAGTAAGTTCCCTACGGCTACCACTACTGCCGCCTAGAAAACAATACTGCAATTAATAGTTTTATTAAATTTCTGAAGCAAATGAATGCTTTTGAAAAGCTACTAGAGTCCAGAAAAAGGAGCCAAAATAAGCAGGACAAGAAAAATATCTATAACAAGCAATCAGTAAATGCATCAATTTCTCCTGTGTCCTGTCACCCGACGTGAATGAATCAACATCACATCATCACAATACTAAAGTACACAAAATATATAACTATCTTGAAACCAACACGGTCTATTTGCATGTAAATTGAAAACAACCGCATTTTGTAGATGCAGCAGAATATATATAGTTCACAAGGCCGTCCTATATATCCTAAATGAATCCAATGACAAATTTGGGAAATTTTGTTTCTGGAAACAATAACTTTTTTCTGTCATTTTTTCCATTTTTCATTTTATTTTATTTTTCCATGTAAGCCAACACGATTACTATCTCTCAGCATATCTGTCTATAAAATGAAAATTAACTAGGATTGTACTTTAAACCTAAAGCGCGACGGTTCAGAAGTCCGCGAGGCGAAGTATCCGAAGACCGGTAGCTCGACGACGATGACGGCTCTAATCTACCGTAATGTGTTGCACAGCCCTCGGCATGATCATCATGTTGCATTGGCATCACATCGTCCTCGTCAAACTTCACGCCGATTGTCGCATCCTCGTCCATCTTCGCAGCACCAGCTAGTACGTAGCTACCGTAGATCGGCTGCTGCTGCCCCTCCTGTATCGGATACATCGACGGCGGCTGCGGCATCCACGGCTGGACCGGCGAGAGGAAGCCCAGAGCGTCCGGCGCCGAGCGGTGCTGCGCGGCGTGCCCGTGCAACTCCAGCTGCTCCTTTAAGGCCACGAGTTCGGCCGTCGCCAAGGCAAGCTCTCGCTGGTGACTCTGTAAGAGGCCGTACGCGCCGACCACCGGATCGGAAGCACGGGCGTCGGCCTCGTACAGTATGGATTTCATGCAATCGTCCCGCTTCTCCGGGCCGGCTCTCGTCAGGAACCGGAGTATGTTTTTGATGCCGAAGAGGCGGTGGGAGTTGCGGAAGCTCCCGGGCTTGTCCGCGGGGAAGTAGGGCGCAAGCGGGCACCCCGGCGTGCACTTTCGGCGCTGGTGCTTGCAAGCGGAGCACGCCGGATGCTGAGCTGCTGCCGCCGGGGGATAGGACGAGGAGGATGACAAGCCCGAGGAGGACTCCGCCGTTTCCGGCGGGTGCCACGGGGTCGCGGACATGCCAGGGCCAGCACATGAGATCAGTTTTGGGAATAGCCAGGATGGATGGCGGCGGGAGCAAGAGCCAAGAGACCTACACGTGCGCGCCGCGTGGTGGATCTGCGCATATATAACTTGTGCCGACAAGAACGCACGGCCCCGATTACTCGTCCACTTGATTTGTTAAGATAATTGCCCGGCCGGTGTGCGCATATATAGGAGCAGAGGTTGCAACTACAACGGCATTTCCTTTCGCGTTCCATCCACAGCTCATATCACGGACGTTGCTGCTGCATACAGATTCGAGCGCCCTGACCCACCTGGCCCAGACAATAATTACATACTCTCTCCGTTTTAAAATATAGCGCGTCCTCGATTTCCGTGCTTCAACTTTGACCATTAATTTAATCAACGAGACCGACTGCAGCGGGCGAAAAAATTATACCAATGAATTCGTATTCAAAAAAGGTTTTCAATTATATAATTTTTGATCCCGCCGCAGTCGGTCTCGTGGGTTAAATTTATGGTCAAAGTTGAACCTCGAAAAGCGTGGGCGCGCTATATTTTGGAACGAAGGGAGTATTTCGTTTTCCCCCTCGCTATATGACCCGGATACAGTCACATCGTATTTTCTTACGTACATGGTTTCACTTTCAGTGAGATTTCACTGAAATTCACTGAATTTCATTAATTTCAGTAGACACTGAAATATTACGTTTCGGTCAAAATATTTCAGCAAATTGAGTAGTACACAGAAAATCAAATATTTTTTGAAAATTTCAAATATTTAATTAAATTCAAATGAATATTTCGGCCTTTTGGCTGAAATGCAAACTGAAATAACTGAATTTCACTGAATTTCAGTGATTTCAGTTGGTGCTGAAATTTTGTTGAAACTGAAATTGAAAACCATGCTTATGTAATATGTCTCATTCATATTACAAAGATTATAGTACAAGTAACATAAAAATAGACATAATGAAATTGAAAAGACAGCAGAATGTCTTTGAGTTTGACACCAACGCCTATCACCTGCCTCCGGCACCACCACAGCAGCCGCCGAAAGAAAAAGAAATGACAGTTCACCTCCTCATCCGAGCTCGATACGGCTTCATCAATGATATGCAGCTTTGCGGACCTCCAAGATGGCTCGCCAAAGGTATTGTTGAACGAATCAGACCGGGGCAACACCCTGGACACGCCATCGAACTCTAGATCTAGCACCCTCACATGACTAAGACGTTAGAGGAGGAAACCATACCTGTCATCCACGAACCACGAACCCAGCACACGTTCCTTCTTCCAGATGTCGTCGAAGCACACCACAATCAGCATCCGCTCCTCGATTACCTCCCAAGCTCCGCACCGAGTTGGAGCAGACGATGTCGCAATGGCGAAGCCCGAGGATACATGTCCACCACAAGGATGTCGCCGCCAGCACGACATCCCCACTTGAACAGACTGGTTCTCAAATCCATCACCGGCCATAGAGACGAGTGCCTCCCCGGAGAATAATCCGGAGCTTCTTTGTTCAACATCGTCGTCACCACCGCCAAAGCCAAGACATCGAATGACCCAAAACACTAAGCTTCTTGGGCCCTAAAACCTAAAGCCAAAACGATCCACACGCGCGGGATCCGGCGACCCTCCTCACCACCAACCTCAATACCGTCCACTCCCCGCAAAGTCATATTGCTCGGTTCCGTCACGTACCGGCAATAATCTCACCATTCCATAGCTGCTTTAAGTTTGGTCCAAAAAACACTTACTTTTCCCTTTTTGCTTTACAAACTGAATAACCAGTCTAATACAGCTATTGTCCCACATCATTTGTCCTTGCATGGCTGGCATTGATGTTACAAGCTCCCTCTCTCCCTCTCTCTTTTCTCTCTCACACGCACATGCATATGTCTTTTTGCTCTTCATTGCAAACAAATTCATGAACTTTTTTTCATCTTGACCAATTAAAAACATTTATATCTTTTAAAATTTAAGTTCGTTTTGAAAAATTTATATATTTGAACTCCTCGCGCCAAGACCTTTAGAAGTAAACCAATTTTGGATATATTTCAAACACATTTAAATTTCAAAGTTTCACGTTTCGTATGTGAAACAAACTTATTTCACTTGGAAAATATGTTTTTTTTTTGTGAAACAAGACAAGGGAAGTGAAATATCGGTTTTGATAGTGAAAAAAATATGAAACTAAAATGTAAAATTGTGAAACTGAATATTTGGAAATGTGTAACCATTTATTTTCAAAGTGTGAAATATTTTATTTCAAAATGTGCAACTGAAATTGATGTGATTTTTGTGAAACAAGCCAGCGAAAAGTGAAATGTAGCTTTCTGAATTGTGAACTAGCAACCACAGTGTGACGCCCCAATTCAATCGTACACTAATCATACACGCAAACGTGTATGATCAAGATCAGGGACTCATGGGAAGATATCACAACACAACTCTAAAAATAAAATAAGTCATACAAGCATCATAATACAAGCCAGGGGCCTCGAGGGCTCGAATACAAGTGCTCGATCATAGACGAGTCAACGGAAGCAACAATATCTGAGTACAGACATAAGCTAAACAAGTTTGCCTTAAGAAGGCTAGCACAAACTGAGATACAGATCGAAAGAGGCGTAGGCCTCCTGCCTGGGATCCTCCTAACTACTCCTGGTCGTCGTCAGCGGGCTGCACGTAGTAGTAGGCACCTCCGGTGTAGTAGGACTCGTCGTCAACGGTGGCGTCTGACTCCTGGACTCCATCGTCTGGTCGCAAAAGAAAAGGGGAAAAGGGGGAACAAGGCAACCGTGAGTACTCATCCAAAGTACTCGCAAGCAAGGATCTACACTACATATGCATGGGTATATGTGTAAAGGGCCATATCGGTGGACTAAACTGCAGAATGCCAGAATAAGAGGGGGATAGCTATTCATGTTGAAGACTACGCTTCTGGCAGCCTCCGTCTTGCACCATGTAGAAAAGAGTAGACTGAAGTCCTCCCAGTAGCATCACATAGGATAGTCCTACCCGGCGATCCCCTCCTCGTCACCCTGTTAGAGAGTGATCACCGGGTTGTATCTGGCACTTGGAAGGGTGTGTTTTATTAAGTATCCGGTTCTACTTGTCATAAGGTCAAGGTACAACTCCAAGTTGTCCTGTTACCGAAGATCACGGCTATTCGAATAGATAAACTTCCCTGCAGGGGTGCACCACATAACCCAACACGCTCGATCCCATTTGGCCAGACACACTTTCCTGGGTCATGCCCGATCTCGGAAGATCAACACGTCGCAGCCCCACCTAGGCACAACAGAGATGTCAGCATGCCGGTCTAAATACTATGGCGCAGGGGTCCGGGCCCATCGCCCATTGCACACCTACACGTTGCAACGGCGGCCGGAAGCAGAACTAGCCTAACAGGCGTTCCAGTCCAATCCGGCGCGCGCCGCTCAGTCGCTGACGTCACGAAGTGCTTCGGTTGTTACCACGACGTCGAGTGCCCATAACTGTTCTCGCGTAGTTGGTTAGTGTGTATAGGCCAGTAGCTAGACCCAGATCAGATACCAAGATCTCGTTAAGCGTGTTAAGTATCCGTGAACGCCGACCAGGGCCAGGCCCACCTCTCTCCTAGGTGGTCTCAACCTGCCCTGTCGTTCCGCCACAAAGTAACAGTCGGGGGCCGTCGGGAACCCAGGCCCACCACTACCTGGGTGGAACCACCTGCCCCTTCAGCTCCCATCTCCGATCAGTATAACAGGTAATGTAACAGTGTAAAGTATATAGTATATGCCCGTGATCACCTCCCGAAGTGATCATGGCCCAGTAGTATAGCATGGCAGACGGACAAGAGTGTAGGGCCACTGATGGAACACTAGCATCCTATACTAAGCAGTAGGATAGCTGGTAAAGGTAACAACAGTAGTAACAAGGACAGGCTATGCAACAGTATAGGATTAACTGAAAGCAGTAACATGCTACACTACTCTAATGCAAGCAGTATAGAGAAGAATAGGCGATATCTGGTGATCAGGGGGGGCTTGCCTGGAAGCTTTGTTGTACAGGAAGAAGGGTCGTCAGTGACGTAGTCGTACTCAGTGTCATCAGCAACGGTCTCGGGGTCTACCGGAGAAGAAGAGGGGGAAGAAACAATAAATACGGAGCAAACAAAGCATCACAAAACATAACGAGGTAATACACGGTGTTAGGTATGCCCTAACGCGGTATTAGGTGATACCGACAAAGGGGGAAAACATCCGGGAAAGTATTCCCGGTGTTTCGCGTTTTCGGACAGATGAACCGGAGGGGGAAAATTGCTTGTTTGCTATGCTAGGGATGTGTGGCGGATGAATGGGTTGCGTATCCGGATTCGTCTTGTCATTCTGAGCAACTTTCATGTAGAAGTATTTTCATCTGAGCTACGGTTTATTTATATGATTTATCAAAGTTTGATGCATTTTTGAAATTTATTTAATTATTTAAATCGAACATTATCTAGAACAGTGAAAGGTGATGTCAGCATGACATCACCATGACGTCAGCAGGTCAAACCCAGCTGACCAGAGTCAAACCTAGCATGTGGGTCTAGTGGGACCCACCTATCATAGACTAAGGCTAACTAAACAGGTTTAATTAGTTTTAGTTAATTGATTAGGTTAATTAAACAAGATTAATTGAGTTAATTAATTCTTTTATTAATTAATTAATTAATATTTTTATTATTATTGCTTTTTCTTTCCCTCTTTTTTTTGTTCTAAATAGCACAGGGGCATGGGCCCCGTTCGTCATTGGGCCAAAGACTAATTAGGTGGGGGTTAAGTTAATGGGGATTAGCCCCTAAATTATTGGACCGGGCCTAGCGGTAGTGGCCGGCCGCCACAGCCCGCACGTAGCCATTGGCCGAGGCCAGGGCGCGGCGAGGCCGGCTGGTCGGCGCGGCCTCGAGCGGGAGTGAGCAGGGGGGCGGGGGGCGAAGCTGGCGAGGAGGGGTGGTTGGCGCGCGGCTGCCGGCGCTAGCAGCGGTCGGAGGCGGGCTCTAGAGCGGAGCTCCGGCGGGGCTAGGTAGAGCAACTGATGCGGAAGCAGCGGCACAGCTGGGTGGAAGCAGCGTAGCATGGGGGCACGGTCTCGCGCGCAGGGCGTCGAGGAGCGGCGCTGGGCGCGACAGGCAAAGTGAGCGCGGGCCGCGGGCGCGCGGGAGCGCGTACAAGCACGCGCTGGGCACGGTGGGGAAACGACGCCGGTGACAGAAAGGGGGTAGGTAGGAAGCTCACGGCGGGGAGTAGGGACCGTGGCATCGGTGCGCGAGGAGGAAGACAGAGACGACGTGCGTAGGGGTAGCAGGCCGGTGGGGAGGTGCTCCGGGCGGCGGCGGCCAACGGCGACGGGCGGCGGTTGGCGCGGCGAGCGTCATCGAGGGAGAGGGAGATGGGAGCGTGAGGTGGCGGGGGACGGAGCCGACGAGGGTGGCGACGTGCGCGTCCGGCGCGGCGATGGGACCGAGCCCTCCCCGATCCAGATCGGGGGAAGAGGGGAGCGAACATGGGGAGGGGGCGAGGGAGAGTAGGGGTGTCGGTGGGATGTGGGGTTTGACCAGGGGGGTTCGGTGTGACCTAATAGGGCGCCGGGGTGGGCTGGCCTGGCTGGGACATGGCCCAGTTGGGCCGGGGTCTGCTGGGCCGGAGCCCGGGGGGTTCTTTTGTTTTTTGTTTTCTTTTCTTTATCTATTTTCTTTTCTATTTTATTCTTTTAATTTTTGTTTTATAAAATATAAGTACAACTCCTAAATTAATGTTATAACTTATTCTACTGCCTCAAAAAGTTTGACACCTGAATAAAATAGTTTGCAGTATTGTAATTTTTAAAAGGCATTTAATTAATTGTCATAGCTGCTGTTTTAATTAATTTAGAGCCTTTAAACATTTTATAGAAGTGTGGTTTCTCCACTAGTATTATCCATGATTTATTTGACACATTTTGGACATTTTAGTTTTAATGTTTGAAAACTTTTATTGTTTGCCTGATTTTGAATTTGAATTTGAATCGGCTTCGAACTAACTCAAGTTTATCAACAGTAACCGAGGTGATGTGGCACCATCAGCAGAGGTTTACTGTAGCTTGATTACCCGGGCGTCACACACAGAAAGTGAGATTATAATGTATCATTGTGAACCTGATTGTTCGAAACTATGAAACAATTTATTTCAAAAGAGTGAATTGGTTTATTTCATAAATGTACAATTGAAATATATTTTTTATGAAACAAGCCTGCGAAAAATGAAATGTAGGCTCTGAATTGAGAAATAGTAACCATGGAAAGTGAAATTCTAATGTATCATTGTGAAATTAGTTATTTGGAAATATAAGACAATTTATTTCAAAAGAGTGAAGCAGGTTATTTGAAAAATGTACAATTGAAATAAATATTATTTTTTGTGAAACAAGCTAGTGAAAGTGAAATGTTGGTTCCGAATTGTGAAATAGTAAGCACATAAAGTGAACTATAATGTATCATTATGAAATTAATTATTCAAAACTATGAAACAATTTATTTGAAAACAATGAATAGTTTTTGAGTAATGCGCAATTGAAATATATGTTTTTTGTGAAACAAGCCAGTGAAAAGTGAAAAGTAGGTTTTGAATTGTGAAATGTGCAATTGATATATTAATTTTGCGGAAGACGAGAATGAAAAGTGAAATGTTAGTTTTGAATCGTGAAATAGTAACACAGAAGCTGAAATACATTGTTCACATTTTCAAATAATCAGTTTCACAATCGTACATTATAATTTCACTTTTTTGTACTTATTATTTCATAATTCTGAAATATGTTATTAACTTGTTTCAGATTTTGCAAGTGAAATATGTTAGTTCCACATACGAAATGTGAAATGTTGAAATTTAAATGTGCTTGAAATGTATCCAAGATCGGTCTAGTTTTAAAGACTTGGCGTCAAGAGTTCAAATATATAAATTATTTCAAATACGAAATTATGGTTTAAAAAATAATAATGTTTTTAATTTGCTAAGTTGAAATAAAGTCTATGGGTTTGTTGCAAGGGAGAGAGAAGAGGCTGATGTATGCACGTCCCTGTCTGACAAAAAAGTAGTACTCTGGACACGCTAGACTGACAAAAGTAGTACTCTCTTGATGAACCAGCTACTGATATACCAATATTTCATAAATAGTGAAAACTTTATATACAAGACAGTATTTAATAGACGATACAAGGTGTCACTTGATTGGCTGGCCACTCGCCGGTAGCGAGCGGAACCGTGCAATTTTACTTTTCGGTCCACTCCCCTATTCCCGTCCCATGAGCCCCCTCACGTACCTACACCATCACCCTACTGACCCATCCACCGAGAATCGCTTTCCAAGTTTTGAATCCAAGCAAAAGCAACAACGACTAGACAGGAAGGAGTAGCACATAGAGTGTGGTAGGATGTGTTCTCACTGCTGCTCCAGCTCGGAGTGGATTCCTGCGAGAACCAAGTTTTGAATCCAAGCAAAAGCAACAACGACTAGACAGGAAGGAGTAGCACATAGAGTGTGGTAGGATGTGTTCTCACTGCTGCTCCAGCTCGGAGTGGATTCCTGCGAGAACCAAGTTTTGAATCCAAGCAAAAGCAACAACGACTAGACAGGAAGGAGTAGCACATAGAGTGTGGTAGGATGTGTTCTCACTGCTGCTCCAGCTCGGAGTGGATTCCTGCGAGAACCAAGTTTTGAATCCAAGCAAAAGCAACAACGACTAGACAGGAAGGAGTAGCACATAGAGTGTGGTAGGATGTGTTCTCACTGCTGCTCCAGCTCGGAGTGGATTCTTGCGAGAAGGGCATGTTGGCTGGCGCCAGTGCGGCAGCGACGGCGCACTCCCCATAGCTCCCACAGATCATCGGATTGCCCACGATGTTGAAGGTTCTTGTGGATCCAAGCCTACTGTGAGTTCTTCCCCTAATTATCTCTCTTGATTTTTTCTCTACTAAGTACTTGTTAATTCCGATGCTTGTTTAACTTTGTTCCGCTCATCGGTGTGTTTCAAACTCCTAATTTACACCCTTCTTTGTTTTCTACCACAAGATTTTTTAACTTGTGAAATCCATGTGCAGTTCTGTTGCTCCCCCAAATCATGATTGTCAACTTCTCCGACGTGCTCCTCAACGGCCGGCGAGTCAACAACTTCACCAAGATGCAATAGGTGGATGCGAGAAGAGGAGCAACAAGAAGGGGAAGAAGAAAAAAATGTCAGTGTCAGGACTTGGGCGGCTATAGGGATACGCGTCGTTGCCACCAGATCCTCCCCTTAGCAGGGCCAAATCCATTGTTGCTCTTCTTGTTTTTCTTCCCAAATCTTCATGTTTTTTGCTTTCCTGTGATTCTTCATATGGATTTTGGCTGTTACAATTGATGTGCTAAAAAGAAATACCCTACTGGATTTAGTCCTGATGAATTTGCTCTAATGTTTCTTTACTTTTCGGATACATTGGACGCGGTCGAGATCGGCCACTAGATGTTCTTCGACTTGATTTTTGGGATCGAAGACACGGCAAGGCCAAGGAGGAGCATGACTCTTGTTTCACAAACCCATCCTCTTTTTTTTTCTGTGGATTGGAAGGGGTTCCGGCTGATAGATTTTGTATATTGCATTCAAGACTTGTGTTATGCTCGTTCTTAGCACTTCTCTGGTGAAGGGCAGGTACTAGAGAACCTAGTTGTTCTTAGCCTAAGTGCTTTTCGAGTGAAGCAAACGACATTGCTTAAAGTAACTGACAGATTAATATTTGAGGATTTGCAAGCACTTTTTTTAACCAAGATGAAGTACTTTGTTTCTCATCACTCCACACTTCTGTTATCATTTCACTTTTGTTATTATTTCATTAGTTAGTTAACTACTGTAATTGATTTGATTTTAAAATATATTTGTTAAATTCATTTTTCATGCAACTTGTAACTTTTGAAGGACTTTACTAGACCATTGCGCGCACTGTTAATTACTACATGTTCTTCTGTGTGGTACTTTTTTAATTTCTGAAGGACTTCGCTAAAGCTGCATGCGCACTATTTTTGGTCTTGTTGGTATGTGTACCAAGGAGGCAAAGAGAAGTTGACCTCTCTCCTCTGATATTTCTCTTTTTCTTTTGACAGTTTTCACTATGGGAGAGAACCTCCATTGGCACTATTTCATGTGATTTTTATTTTGAAACCTGGACTGTAGAAAATTCTATGGTAATTATATTAAAATAAAAGTATTTACAGCAAGATACAGAAAAAACAAAGAAAAACCTCTACCCAATACTAGCTCGTGGAAACATAAAATCAATTATAGATAGTTCTCAATCCAGTCCTGAATTTTCTCGTTGGTGGAGCCAGTCTCATTCTAAATTTCTAATTTGGAACCAAAATCAAGTGTTTGGATACATAAAATACAAAATAGCACCAAACGTCTGAATGACCAATCCACATTAAAAATGAGTGAAAAATAGAAATGCGATAATCATACAAATGTAATTTAAATTAAACCTTTAGTTAATATGTAATGTATCAGTATCTAGTTTCATAGACCAAAATAAAGTTGAAACTTGACAACATAAGTCATTGGAAGGGTCAACAGCTACCAAATTACCACCCACACGTCGTCAAAAAAATACTAGATAAGAAAAATGAATTTGTAGTTCACATAAAATAAGTGATCTCTCAAATTTGACTGTTCTAAAACCTCCTCATATTTGAAATTTAAGTATTCTAATTTTAAAGTAAACATTCAACTATCTAGAACAAATCCATGATCAAAGACTAGGCAATAGAAAATTCCCCACACATTGGCCTCAAATTTAAGCCCAGACTCGCAATTGTATCAATCTCTATCTAAGACCAGTTAACAATCATACATTATTATCGACGGAACGATGTACGGAAAGGAGGGAAGGGATAGAGGGGACGAGCAAGCTGGTCGGGTATACAAACCGTCGACCGTGCGCTTAGCCTAGTGACCGGCCTTCGCTCGCCGCCTTGCCCGCAAGGTCGTGACATGCACGAGTGAGAAAAGAACAACCTAGGGAGGATAGGAAGTGAATCGACCGATTCCTATTTCGTCCCGTCTACAAACCACTAAATAGGATTAATGCCATACGAAAAAGAACTTCAACCACTACCAGAAACTGGAATTTTTCCTCTAAAAAAAAAAGAAACTGGAATTTTTCTGTGAGCTCAAATTCCTGTCGGGCCCGCAACTAGCCCACGGGGAAATATAATTGGGCTGTCAGCCGGGATTTGCACGCCAGGAAAAAGCGATATGGATAGTTATATCGCTGGCGGGCCGTAACTCACAGGAGAACAAAGAGGGCGTTGGCGCCGCGAATTCGGCTACGCGCGCGACTTTTTCCAAATTTCGCGTGAAAACAGAGCTGGTCGCGCCACTCTCGATTGGAATAAAAAGACTAGGAGCGAAAAATCCCCAAATCCCTAGAGCAAAAGAATCCCCAATTCCCTCTGCTGAGCTCTCATCCCCGACCTGCCCCCAATCCCTCGCTACCGGCAGCGCCCCAAAATCCCTCGCTGCTCGCGGGCGGCAGCGCCGCCAAATCCCTCGTTGCTCGCGGCCGGCAGCGCCGCCAAATCCCTCGTTGCTCGCGGCCGGCGGCGGCGCCAAATCGTCGCCGCATCTGACCTCCCCGCTCCTGCGTGTCATCGGCCGCCAACCCGCCGTCTCCCTTTTGAGCCTCGACGTCACCGTCCCTACCGCCGCCGCCCCACTCTTCTCCGAACTCTGCCCGTCTCAGGTGCCGCCCCTGCTGTACGTCGACCTCACATCAACGCCGAGGTGCGCCGTCGACTTCCTGCTCCGACCTTCGCAGGTGCCTCCCGTACGAGCACATCTTGGCTCGTCCCCTCTCCATCTTAGTTTCTTTCCCCAAACGGAAGTGCTGGTACAAGTAAATTGTTGTTACTCTGGTTTATTTGGGTGCTATTGTTCAAGTTGCTCTTGGTTTCCCACTATTTATACTGAAAGTAGAATAAAATTGGTCTTCTATTTGAACAACCGTGCTTAGGGCATCACTTTTTTTTCCTGCAATTGTACAGGAAGTAGCCTGATCTTTGTAATCTGAGCTAGACGACTACGTTCTAATCTGGTAGTTATCCATTCCTTGTTTCTTTCTATTTTTTCCTTTTTCTTAACCATGAGTTGTATCTTAGCAGAGCATAGTCTTTGACAGCTAGATTAATAACAGATTTGGTATTACTAGATGGTTGACTGGTATATTTTGCTGCACAACAACTGATGCACATTTGCGCTATAATTATTTCTAAGTACTTGTAAGTAATTACTGCTATGAAGAAGTGAGTACTGAAATATTACGTTCACTGTATCGAATACTGAGATCTGATTTGAGATTGTTTGTGAGATTGCATACTGCTGTCCCTTACTTGTTATATGTTCCTTTTGGGGTGTAGAGAAGTGGCTGAGTTGCAGGGACTGATCTATGGTCAGCTAATATGTCCCCTCCACCACACCATCACTGTCTTGACGACCATGGCCTACTCCATCTCCGGCGCCTTCCCCAGCACTCTGCACGGTCCCATCTCCAATCTGTAAGTTCGTCCGCATACAAGCTCTGTTTTGCGAATTGACCACAATTTGTTTGTGTGCTAATGTTTCCAATTGGTGCTCTGTCTTAGTATCTTACTATGTAGCATCTTGAACAAGATATAGAAGGAATGTAATTTCTTTTCACTGTACATTAGTAGGGTTCTGTGCGTTTACTGTTTTTGTTTTCTGTTGGGACAACTAGTGGATAAGGAATAAGAATAAGACTTCATGCAGCACTCTCTGTAATACCAGTTTGGCATACTTTGATTATGTAGTAAGAACTGTCTATACACTTCTCTTCAGAATCCTTCAGCCATATTCACATTTTTAATGTAATGCATAACTATGTTGCTACTTTTATGAAACTACAAAGTGTAGTTTCCGAGGAACAAGGAAATACTAACATACAACATTCAGTGTATCGAGTTCTAAAATATAAAATAATACAGCCCTTCCATGTTTTGTTGATGCTTGTTGTTCACCTATATCAGTACCTAGAAATTAGATATTTATGAGCACCTATTTGAGGTCTGATCTCCCTAGTTTGCTGTTCATCTATCAGGAGCTGGACTGAAGATTCATGATCTGTAAGAGCTTTGGCTCTTTATCAAGGTATGTTTTTTACTTGTGCTTTCGCCTTCATCTCCAAAGTTTTCTCATGAATAAACTTCTGTCATGTTTTCTCCTATAATGAAATCTGACAATAGAATATTAAGTATAAAAATTTGAGATAAGAATCTAAGAGATAAAGTGCAGTTACTTTCACCAAAATGAGGGACAATATCCATCTCTTTGCATTGCTATTTCAGTTACTTTTTGAATAATATTAAAATTTTGCTTGTGCAGCTAGATAAACAAGACGTGAGAAGATAAGATAAGTGCTTGTGTTATCGGTTTCAACATACGTAGAAGATAACTCCCTATTATTTTCTTATTATACAACTTTGTGATTATGCATCATTGAGCAGGTGCACTTAGCAGTATTGACATTGATATTGTAATTTGAGCTTGACTAAGAAGCCTCCAGTAACTTGTCTACTCTGGCTGGTTGCTAATAGTTCTTTGAAATTAATCCAGAAGCATGGGCTCATGTTGTTAGTTGAATGGCTTTTGTTCAGTTCAATAGATTTTATCAAATCCGAGAGAGGATTCTAGAACATGTCGCATAGATGTTCTTGTTTCTTGTTTTCAAATAGATGATGATGATTATATCTTATAGATGCACCTGTTTCTCCTTTTATCTTTATGTAGCAGACTGTTGACATTTGCACATTTTATTAAGTTCCATTATATCCAATGCAGGTTTTTTTTTGCGGGAATATCCAATGCAGGTTAACCTTGAAGGTCAGCATGCAACTTAAGCTGCAGCAGAACATTATACAAAATGAGGCCTCATGTTGTGAATGAATATTTAGCGCAGGTTCTAGAACAAATCGGATAGATTTCCTGTTTCTTGTTCTCAAATAGATGGTGATTATATCTTATAGATGCTCCTATTTCCTTTTATCTTTATGTAGCAAACTGTTGACATTTGCACATTTTATTAACTTTTGTTATATCCAATGCTGGGTAACCTTGAAGGTCAGCTTGCAATCTTAGCTGCAGCAGAACATTGTACAAATGAGGTCTCACATTGTCAATGAATATTTTTATGCACATATTTTTTTGGATGCTGCACAACTATTTTGTTGACCTTTCATGTATGTAAATTTGATGGAATTGGAGAAGATGTGAATTTGTAATTCTCTGGTTGATCTAAGCTACTGATATTGTTATGTTTATGTTCCAGTAGTATAATTACGTGGATAGATTATCTTTTTTTTGTTCCGCTGGTTTCTCTTTTCCCTGGCGGTTTTGCCATGACAGGGATATACCACTTCCCTGGTTTGTTAAACCCGACGCCCACATAATCCTGTAGGGCCAAAACCGTCAGGGAAATATGGAAAACCGACAGGAATAAAATCCCTGTCGGGTGGCCGACAGGCATATTCTATTTTCCCTGTCAAGCTATGGGTGACGGCTAATCCTGACGGTTGGCCGACAGGAAAAGGTTTTCCTGTCGGTTTAACCTATTTCCGTGCCGGTTTAGGGCTCACAGAGAAATTTCATTATCTGGTAGTGAACGAGACACATTGAAGTCTCATACTCTCACATAAAAGAAATGTCGATATTAATATCGGGTCCTTCATGTCATGCATACGAGAACATGAGAGACAGACACCTCAAATATGTAGTTTCACATACTATGGCCGGTCTTTTATGGCCTAGATAGAAGAACTTTAGTTACACATGCTCGAATTTGGATATCAACAACAGATTTTGATGAACAACCTAGGGAGGATAGGAAGTCGAAATATCGATTCATATTTCTTCTCGTCTAAAGACTACTACAATGGGATTTAAATGGATTGGGTATTACATGTGCCTGGTAGTTAAGTCATCTAACCCGAAGGACCTCATGTGTGTGGCACACGTAAGGTATACGACACGAATGACTTATCAAAATTTTATCTCTTATGAGGAAAACTTTGTGCATGCACGTTGCGCACGTGATAGATCGATCCGGAAGAAATTTACCATCATCCACACCAATTTAAGAATTTTGCTCAAGCATGTGACGCACTTAAGGTATAGGGCACGAAGGACTTATCAAAATTCTAACTCTTATGATGAAAACTTTGTTCATGCATGTTGCACACATGAGAGATCGATTCGGAAGAACTTTACCATCATCCATAACAACTTAAGATCTTTGCGCAAGCGTACGGTGTACTTAAGGTATAGGGCACGAAGGAATTATCAAAATTCCATATCTTACGATGAAAACTTTGTTCATGCACGCTGCGCACTTGAGAGATCGATCGGGAAAACTTTATCATCATCCATAACAATTTAAGAAGTTTGCTCAAGCGTGTGGCGTACTTAAGGTATAGGGAATGAATGACTTATCAAATTTTTATCTCTTGGGATGAAAACTTTGTTCATGCATGTTGCGTACTTGAGAGATCGATCCGAAAGAACTTGACCGTCATCCATAATAATTTAAGAAGTTTGATCAAGTATGTGGCGCACTTAAGGTATAGGGCACAAAGGACATATCAAAATTTTATCTCTTATGATGAATACTTTGTTCATACACGTAGCGCACTTGAGAGATCGGCCCGAAAGAACTTTACCATCATCCATAAGAATTTAAGAAGTTTTCTCAAGCGTGCGGCACACTTAAGGTATAGGGCATGAAGGACTTATCAAATTTTTATCTCTTAAGATGAAAACTTTGTTCATACATGTAGTGCACTTGAGAGATCGATCTGTAAGAACTTTACCGTCATCCATAATAAGAATGTAAGAACTTTGCTCAAGCGTGTGGTGCACTTAAGGTATAGGGCATGAAGGACTTATCAAAATTTTATATCTCCGGATGAAAACTTTGTTCATGCACGTTGCACACTAGAGAGATCGATCCGGAAGAACTTTACCATCATCTATAGCAATTTTAGAGCTTTTCTCAAGTGTGTGGTGCACTTAAGGTATAGGGCACGAAGGACTTATCAAAACTTTGTCTCTTAGGATGAAAACTCTTTTCATGCACGCCGCGCACTTGAGAGATCGATCCGGAAGAACTATACCGTCATCCATAAAAAATTAAAAACTTTGCTCAAGCGTGGCGCACACTTAAGGTATAGGGCATGAAAGACTTATCAATTTTTTACCTTTTAGGATGAAAACTTTGTTCATACACGCTGCACACTTGAGAGATCAAATCGGAAGAACTTTACCATATTCCATAACAATTTAAGAACTTTGTTCAAGCGTGTGGCACTGATGATGGGAAAATGGGGTGGAAAACTACTCTATGTCATTGATACAGAGTGAATAGTTTAAATGCGTACAATGTGTAAAAGGATCAAACATTGCAGGTACTTTATTTCCAGAACTCTTACATTTACATAAAAGACCTGTTAACTACATCTCCAAAAAGAAAACCACTGATTAAGAATTCCAACATACCTATTACATAGCATCACAACAGATGAGTGCTACAAATGTAGAAATAAAAGAAAACTAGAAAATGTAAAAAAAAGTCGTCCTTGCTGTTTCTGGTGTTGGCGCACTCGGGGAGCCTTCATGATTTGATTTGTTTGTATCATCTGACAGTTAGCACATGCATGCCTTGGCTATTTGTACCTAGCTCATTAACCATTGGAAATTTTAGTAGTATATAGTGGTTGTCTTTTTAATCATATGAAGGCTCATTTAATGCTTAACTAGCTAGTTTAAATAGCATGCGTGCAATGTATGGCATAACTATTTTTATGAGTCAATTTTGACATGCATGTGATTTCTATATGAATGCATGAAATTGAGTAATTATCGGGTTTATTTGTAGCAACGTACATAGTGTTGCAACAAGCCAGCATATGGGGAGGCTACATAGAATTTGATGGCGCACTATATTATGTTTAGGGCAAGTGGCATGGGCTATGACCCTAGTTATCTTTTAGTTTGTGGATGCATGCACCTATATGAAAGGAATGTATGATTTAATTTTAATAGGTATGATAGATTATCTTATGACATATGGATCATGCCTAAATACTAGTTTTCCTAGTCTCAAACATATCATATATGTACATACGACTAATTGAATCTACTCAAATATTTATATGACTTTGGATTTGAAGTGCATGAGAATATTTTTATAAAGTTTCACTTCACTTGTATTTGTGCTAACATCATGTAGCAACATCGTGCCCATGTGTAGCATAACTAAATGAAGTATGGTGATTCCTTCTCGCTTATATTATCACCAACATGGCATAAACTATATGCTCGTAGTGTAACCAAAAGGAAGTATATATCAGTTTATATTTTGGGTCGACATGATTGGGTCTATGAAAATTTTCAATTCAAGTCTAGCTATATAGTTGAACGAAGACTTCGCCACCCACCCAGCCCCCGTGTTGCCCGCTCGGGCGACTCGAGCGGTGACTAGGATTTCGAGCACTGCCACCTACATCTCCTATCCCCCTCCTCGCCGCTACCCGATGAGGTCGCCGGGCAAGCCCGTGCGGCCACCGGTGTCGGTGGCGGCGAGGCCTTCATCGCTGCGTTCGTGGAGATCTGGATCCACGGGGCGGCGGCCCCTGCTGGTGCGGCGCCGCCGTTCGCGCCCAGGACGGTGTGCGCGGGGGCTCTGACCGGCATCCTCGACTGCTCGGGTGGTGGGGCGTCGACGCTTGGTGGCGGCAGCGTGGGGGCCTTCTTCCTCGCCAGATCTGGAGGTCTGTTGCTCCTTCCTTCCCGCTCCTTCCCCTTCGTGTTTGATGCCGGCGGCTGCTGCTGGATCCGGTGCTCTTGGGGATGGTGGTGCAGATTGGGACCGGGGAAAACCCTAGGCCGGCTGGTTCCGCTCGACAGCGGCGTCGGATTCGGGCGACGCATACTTCTTGGAGGCGGTGTCGTGGTGCCTCTTCTTGCCACCTCCGGTCCTCTCCCAGGTGAAAACCGAAAATCCGACCTGGTGGCGCCATGGGTGTCATCCCCTCCTTGGAGGCGTTGCCTGGGGAGCTAGGATTCAGGTGTGGGTTGCTAAAGGTGGGCTTTGGTTGTAGGCGGGTGTAGTGCTGAGGCGCTATCCCGTTGCCTTGCTGTGCAGAGTGCCCCTTGTATCTTTAGGGTGTTTCCTATTGTTGGTGTTCGCGATGGAGGAGCGGCGTGGCATTTGGCACATCGACAACGGTGGGTCTCGGCGGCATGGAGTAGTGGGGTCTCGCCGGTGGGCGTGTGATGATGGAAGAGCGCAGGATGGTGACGCTGTCTGGCATCATATGGCGTCGACGGCTGCTGGACCGGGCAAGGTAGATGTAGCAGTCAGTACTTAAGATGGATTAGTGGCAGGTGGCTGCAGCGGCCTCATACCGGCAGGCGTCCTGGTTAAGGAGTGCGCCGGACTAGTGGGTGCCCCATTCCCGGCAGGCGTCCTAGATGGGACATCAGGTCTTAGATGTTAGGTTAAGCTGTGGGGTCTATTTGGTATTAGGCCCACACTACCGGCATCCCTTCATCAACTGGATAGGAGTAGCGACAAATGTTGCCTGGATGGTGGCTTTAGTCTTACTGTTGTATGACTTTGTAAGGTCTTGTGTGATTGCTTAATAAAGTGGTTGCATGCATAGTCCAGATGCAGAGGCCGGGAGTCCTCCTCCTTTTCTAAAAAAAGTCTAGCTTTTTAGAAAAGGAGGATGACCCCCGGCCTCTGCATGTGGGCGATGCATACGACCACTTTATTAATTATTATCACAAAACCTTACAAAGCCATTCAACAGCAAGACTAAAGCCACCGTCTAAGCAACAATTGTCGCTACACCTATCCAATTGATGAAGGGGCGCAGATAGTCTGGGCCTAATACCAAACAGACATCGCAGCCAAACCTAAACATCTAAGACCCGAGGTCCCAACCAGGACGCCTGCCGGGTATGGGGCACCTATCAGTCCGGCGCACTCCTCAACCAGGACGCCTGCCTGGTATGAGGCCGCCGCAGCCACATGCCACAAATCCATCTTCAGAGCTGTACTGTTGCATGTACCGTGCCAGGTCTCTCTCCCATCGACGCCACCACGACGCCCGACAGCGTCCTCCTCCTGCGCGAGTCCATCCTCCCACAGCGAACTCCGAATCTGCACTGCGCCACGCCGTCAAGATCCGTCGCCATCAGTGTGTACGATGAAGCACCGCTCCACCAAAGGATCCGTCCTCTGGTCCCTCGATCACTGTACCTCCAAAAATGATGCCCCCAAGGGAGGAACAACACCAGAGCGCCGCCGTCATCCGATCATCCGATCTAGGGTTTCCCCCGGAGGTAGCAGAGAGTGGCCTTGAACTTCTCCACGGCGATGCCTTCAAGAAGGGAACGACGCACATAACGCCGCCACCGCCGGCCTTAGCAGAGCCGAAGGCAAGTTTTCACCCAGATCAGTTCGAAGGAATCCAACTCTCGTGCACGGGCCGCCGTCACCACCAGCACCACCAGGCAGACCCTGGAGTATCGGCAGATCAGCGAGCCACCGGCACCACCGCATCCAGATCGCCGGCCACGCCGTGCCGTCGCCATCCCCCGCGCCGTCCGGGTCAGAGACGGAGCTGCTGACCGCGCACAGGGACCGCCGCCGCCTGCACACGCCGGAGTGCCGCTGAGATCCCAGCGCCCGCCACCGCTTGCCAACGCCAACTGCTGCCCGAGCACTGGCGCCACCATGGAGCCATCAGATCGGGGAGGGAGACGTCGCGCGCCGACCACCCTCGCGAACCCCGCCGCACGCCCGAGCGCCGGCGCCACCGCGGCGCCATCAGATCGGGAGGAGGAGGAGCACGCGCCTCGCCGCCCCACGCAGACCACGCCGCCGCCATCGCCGCAGCGCCACCAAAGGGAGCCCCGCAGATCCGCCGACGACCCGACCTGCCGCCGAGCCGAGCGCCTCCGCGAGGGACGGCTGTCCCGCGCCGCCCTGGAACCTCGCGAGGAGGGAGGGAGCCCCGCCGCCGCCGACGCAAGCGCGGGCTTTGCCCGGCGGCATCCCCTGGCGGCGGCGAGGGAGAAGGAAGGCGAAGGAACAGAGCGGCGGCGGCGATCTAGGGTTCCGCCCGGGCCGCTCACGGGAGCGGCACGGGGGACGTGTGTACTTCTATAGGACTAAACTATTCATGTTTCATTATCATATTTATTTTGGACATTTCTAGTGCAAATCAGTATAGGAAAATCATCTATCATTAATTTAGTCGATACATGCATTCATATGAAAGGAACATGTAAATAGTGTGACCAATTTCCCGGTCAAGGCAATGCAAATGACGTTTTGCATGGCCTCATTTCATAGGCATATCTACTAGTATCTAATCGTGATACCTACTAGTATCTAATCAAAGTGCATGCTACTTTCAAAGTCTGAGAACATTTTAAGAATACATGGTCGTGTGCATTGATTTTACCAAGATTAGACCCTGTACTGATCAAGGTTGTTAATTAGGCAAATATGACATGCCAACATTATTGATATTTGCTTCACGGCTAGCATCTCCTGACTTGATTTCTACCGGCATGCAGGAATTTCATTTGTATTCCTGATTTGTATCAATATGGGATGCAAGATCACCATGAGACCAAAACAAGATGGATATAATTTGTTCTTGAGTTGTATCAACATGGAGAGACCAAAACAAGAAAGAATATAGTTTTATTCTTGAATTGTATCATCATGGGATGCAAAATCACCATAAGACCGAAACAAGAAGGATTTCATTTTTTCTTGAGTTGTGTCAGCATGGATATGCAAGATCACCATGGGACCAAAACAAGACATATATGATTTGTTCTTGAGTTGTATCAACATGGAGATGCAAGACCACCATGGGACCAAAACAAGACAAATATGATTCGTTCTTGAGCTATATCAACATGTAGATGCAAGACCACCATGAGACCAAAACAGGATGAACACAATTTTTTGGTCTTGACTTGTATCAACATGGGATACAAGATCACCATGAGACCAAAAAAAAGATGA
Source organism: Aegilops umbellulata (assembly GCA_032464435.1). Classification (NCBI taxonomy): domain Eukaryota; kingdom Viridiplantae; phylum Streptophyta; class Magnoliopsida; order Poales; family Poaceae; genus Aegilops; species Aegilops umbellulata. The sequence continues at coordinate 216,920,111 of CP136056.1, read as the reverse complement.
ATTTTGATTGTGCATGTGCACTTAGTTCTCATCAGTAAAGGACTGAAGATCATCATATGACCATACTTGGCATTTATGCATTATCTTGATTTGTATCAACATGGGATCGAGATCACCATAAGACCGAACCAAGAGAAAATTAATTGGGCAACACCGAACATATATGGGATGTAAGGTGAAACTAAAGCATCATCGACCAGTAAGAGAGGGAAAAGGCAGCCATCTATTCTCACCTTGCCTTGGATTTCCTCCCGTGGCGTGTGGAGAAGTGATCCGGATGAGCAGCCGCTGACGCGTAGTAGCTTGTGGTGGGCGCAGATGATGAGTGGCTGCTGACGCCTGAGGCCGAGAATGAGTGGTGCGGTTGACGACACGGACGTCGAGTGGTCGACCACGATGAAGATGAGCGGACGGCGGCGACGGCGAGGCGAACGACCAACGGCGTACATGCGGACGCGCGTGGACGATGAGCAGCGATAGACTGAATGAACGAGCTATGGATGGATGATTAATCGATGAGCAGCGATGGACTGAATGAGTTATCGATGGATGGGTGAGCAGCCTTGGCAATGTTGTGTGCTGGCCTTTATATAGGTAGTCGGCGATGGATATTCCTGAGATATGAACGCATGCACGTCCTAGAGATCGTGTGCAGGAACGTGGGCATGCTTCCTGATTGCACGCCAAGTTTCTTCGGGTGGTTACATAATGCGTTTGTATGGGCCTTGGGGCACTAATCCATGCCTATTTGATTAAAGTAGCTAAGTTGGGCTCTTAGTTATCTTTGCATGAGTTAGCTGTCCACCTGCGCATCTGGCCGAGCTGCTACCACCGCAACCAGCTTACTCCAGTGAAATATTTGCAGCCTGACATTTAAAGAAATGAGCGACAGTGACAAAATTTAAAAAGGAAATTGAAAAAAAGTACGTGAACTGGAGGGGTGGAACACACGACCTCCATCGAGCCAACCGCGTCTCTTGCTTGTAACAGCTGAAAATTCTAAATTTTAAAATGTTATATAAATAAATAATTATGATTGCTTGTTTGATTGTTGTATGATTGATTGTGTGCAATTGAGTGAAAATTGAAACTTTTTAAAAGTAGAATGAAAGGGAATAAAAGGAATTCAAATTCATTTCATCATAAAACCCTAGAGTGAAGATAATATGACTTCTTCCATTTAAGGAAATGAAAGAGGCGAGGGGTTGAGAATATTTGAATTCCATTTGAGAATATTTCAAATCAGAAGCTTTATGCCACTCAAGGATTTTCATGAGAAAGATAATATGACTTCTTCAAAATATATGAAATAGAGTGGGGACTGATTTGAATCACTTTTGAAAAAGTTCTCAATTTTGAGTTTCAAGATCATTTCTATAAAATAAAGAGAGGGGATAAAATGACTTCTGCTGGGGAACGTAGTATTTCAAAAAGTTTGCCTACAACCACGCAAGATTTGTCTAGGAGAAGCATAGCAACGAGCGGGGAGAGTGTGTCCACGTACCCTAGACCGAAAGCCGAAGCGTTTAGTAACATGATTGATGTAGTCGAACGTCTTCGCGATCCAACCGATCCATGTACCGAATGCACGGCACCTCCGGGATCAGCAAACGTTCAGCTTGGTGACATCCCTCGAACTCTTGATCCAGTTGAGGCCGAGGGGGAGTTCCGTCAGCATGACGGCGTGGTGACGGTGATGATGAAGTTACCAACGCAGGGCTTCGCCTAAGCACTACGACAATATGACCGAGGTGTGTAACTATGGATGGGCGCACCGCACACGGCTAAAAGATCAACTTGTGTGTCTATGGGGTGTCCCCTGGCCACGTATATAAAGGAGGGGAGGGAAGAGGTGGCCGACCCTAGGGGGCGCGCCTGGTGTGGGGAATCCTACTAGGACTCCCCAGTCCAAGTAGGATTCCCCTCCTCTTTCCTATTCCTAGTAGGAGAAGGAAGGGAAGGGAGAAGGGGGAGAAGGAAAGAGGGGGGCGCCACCCCTCCTAGTCCAATTCGGACCAGCCCATGGGGGGACGCAGCCACCCCTTGAGGCTCTCCTCTCCTTTGCACTAAAGCCCATTAAGGCCCATTACTTCCCCGGTGAATTCCCGTAACTCTCAAGTACTCCGAAAAATACCCGAATCACTCGAAATCTTTCTGATGTCCGAATATAGCCTTCCAATATATTAATCTTTACATCTCGACCATTTAGAGACTCCTCTTCATGTCTGTGATCTCATCCGGGATTCCGAACAACCTTCGGTAAATCAAATCACATAACTCATAATACAAATCGTCATCGAACGTTAAGTGTTCGGACCCTACGGGTTCGAGAACTATGTAGACATGACCGAGACACATCTCCGGTCAATAACCAATAGCGAAACCTGGATGCTCATATTGGCTCCCACATATTCTATGAAGATCTTTATCGGTCAAACCGCATAACAACATACGTTGTTCCCTTTGTCATCAATATGTTACTTGCCCGAGATTCGATCGTCGGTATCATCATACCTAGTTCAATCTCGTTACCAGCAAGTCTCTTTACTCGTTCCGTAATGCATCATCCTGCAACTAACTCATTAGTCACATTGCTTGCAAGGCTTATAGTGATGTGCATTATCGAGAGGGCCCAGAGATACCTTTCCGATACATGGAGTGACAAATCCTAATCTCGATCTATGCCAACCCAACAAACACCTTCGGAGACACCTGTAGAGCATCTTTATAATCACCCAGTTACGTTGTGACATTTGATAGCACACAAGGTGTTCCTCCGGTATTCGGGAGTTGCATAATCTCATAGTCAGAGGAACATGTATAAGTCATGAAGAAAGCAATAGCAATAAAACTCAATGATCATAATGCTAAGCCAACCGATGGTTCTTGTCCATCACATCATTCTCTAATGATGTGATCCCGTTCATCAAATGACAACACATGTCTATGGTTAGGAAACATAACCATCTTTGATTAACGAGCTAGTCAAGTAGAGGCATACTAGGGACACTCTGTTTTGTCTATGTATTCACACATACACTAAGTTTCTCGTTAATACAATTCTAGCATGAATAATAAACATTTATCATGAAATAAGGAAATAAATAATAACTTTATTATTGGCTCTAGGGTATATTTCCTTCAGTCTCTCACTTGCACTAGAGTCAATAATCTAGTTCACATCGCCATGTGATTTAACACCAATAGTTCACATCACCATGTGATAGTTCACATCGCCATGTGACTAATACCCAGAGGGTTTCACTAGAGTCAATAATCTAGTTCACATCGCTATGTGATTAACACCCAAAGAGTACTAAGGTGTGATCATGTTTTTGCTTGTGAGAGAAGCTTAGTCAATGGGTCTGTCACATTCAGAGCCGTATATATTTTGCAAATTTCTATGTCTACAATGCTCTGCATAGAGCTACTCTAGATAATTGCTCCCACTCTCAATATGTATCCAGATTGAGACTCAGAGTCATCCGGATCGGTGTAAAAGCTTGCATCGGCACAACTCTTTACGACGTACTCTTTATCACCTCCATAACCGAGAAATATCTCCTTAGTCTTCTAAGGATAATTTTGACCGCTGTCAAGTAACCCACTCCTGGATCAATATCGTACCCCCTTGCCAAACTTATGGCAAGGTACACAAAAGGTTTGGTACACAACATAGCATACTTTATAGAACCTATGACTGAGGCATAGGGAATGACTTTTCATTCTCTTTCTATTTTCTGTCGTGCTCGGGTTTTGAGTCTTTACTCAACTTCACACCTTGCAACACAAGCAAGAACTCTTTCTTTGACTGTGAACTACTTCAAAATCTTGTCAAGGTATGTAATCATTGAAAAAACTTATCAAGCGTCTTGATCTATCTCTATAGATCTTGATGCTCAATATGTAAGCAGCTTCACCGATGTCTTTCTTTGAAAAACTCCTTTCAAACACTCCTTTATGCTTTCCAGAAAATTCTACATTATTTTCGATCAACAATATGTCATTCACATATACTTATCAGAAATGTTGTAGTGCTCCCACTCACTTTCTTGTAAATACAGGCTTCACTGCAAGTCTGTATAAAACCATATGCATATATTCCAACTCCGAGATGCTTGCACCAGTCCATAGATGGACCGCTGGAGCTTGCTCACTTTGTTAGCACCTTTAGGATTGACAAAACCTTCTTGTTGCATCATATACAACTCTTCTTTAAGAAATCCATTAAGGCATATAGTTTTGACATTCATTTGCCAGATTTCATAAAATGTGGCAATTGCTAACATGATTCGGACAGACTTAAACATTGCTACGAGTGAGAAAATCTTATCGTAGTCAACATCTTGAACTTGTCAAAAACCTTTTTGCGATAATTCGAGATTTGTAGATAGTAACACTACTATCAGCGCTCGTCTTCCTCTTGAAGATCCATTTATTCTCAATGGCTTGCCGATCATCGGGAAAGTCCACCAAAGTCCACACTTTATTCTCATACATGGATTCTATCTCAGATTTCATGGCCTCAAGCCATCTGTCGGAATCTGGGCTCATCATCGCTTCCTCATAGTTTGTAGGTTCATCATTGTCTATTAATATGACTTCTAGAACAGGATTACCGTACCACTCTGGTGCGGATCGTACTCTGCTTGACCTACGAGGTTCGGTAGTAATTTGATCTGAAGTTTCATGGTCATCATCATTAACTTCCTCACTAATTGGTGTAGGCATCACTAGAACTAATTTCAGTGATGAGCTACTTTCCAATTCGAGAGAAGGTACAATTACCTCATCAAGTTCTACTTTCCTCCCACTCACTTCTTTCGAGAGAAACTCCTTCTCTAGAAAGGATCCACTCTTACCAACAAAGATCTTGCCTTCGGATCTGTGATAGAAGGTGTACCCAACAGTTTCTTTTGGGTATCCTATGAAGACACACTTCTTTGATTTGGGTTTGAGCTTATCAGGCTGAAACTTTTTCACATTACACTAGTAGAAAAGGGGGCAAAGGTTCAGGCCGGGTAAGCCCATTAGTCCCGGTTCAGTCTAGAACCGGGACCAATGGGTGCATTGGACCCGGTTTGTGAGCCCAGGGGGCCGCCCGGTCCATGTGGTCCATTGGTCCTGGTTTCTCTGGACCTTTCGGTCCCGGTTGGTGGGACGAACCGGGACCAATGGGCCTGACTCCTGGCCCACCATCATTGGTCCCGGTTGGTGGCTTGAACCGGGACCAAAGGCTCCCCGTTAGTCCCGGTTCATGCCACCAATCGGGACCAATAGTGGTGCCTATATATACCCCCTCGCGCAAGAGCAGAGCACACTGCTCTGTTTCTTTTGGCCGAGGGGGAGAGGGCTTGGTGGTGCTCTAGCTCACCTCCTATGCACACAAGGTGTTCGATGGAATGCCCGAGCCACACTACTTAAGCTTTCTTCTCTCCAAGCTCGACCTCTAAGCTCCATTTTCCTCAATATTTGTCTAGGTTTAGCGGTCCGTCACGCCCCGCCCCTGTCTTCACCGCCGTCGATCACCCGCGCCGATCTCATCATCGGCACCACCGTGGTGAGCCTCTTGTTCTTATCTTCTTCCTGAAAGGAAAAATATTCTTACTTGTATGTTTAGATAGATATTTGTATCATTTTCTTACTTTTATTATTGCATCTTATATAGTGCGATGGTTTTGGTATCCTCCCCCGTCGGCCCTCGTCCTGTCTATGATTCGGATGTGGTATATATTATCTTTATAACTATTGGTTCATTTATTGTTTATGAAAATTATGCCGACCAACGTGACATAGATTTTATTTATCTAGGAGGTATGTGAATCGGAAATTCCAACTGACCCTATTGTTGAGAGGTTAAATTTAGTTGAAGAATAAAACAATTTCTTGAAGGAAAAAATAAAAAAAATTGAGGAGGAGAAGATGATATTGGAGTTGCATGTTGTGGATGTCGTCGATGATCACAAGATCAAGATGGATGCAATGCACTTGAAGATTAGAAAGATTAGAAAATATGTCGTTCATACCGAGGCTTGGTATCATTATGCCATTGGATCAATTGTTACCTTGGTTGCGATTATGATCGCGTTTGTTTTCGCATTGAAATGTTTTACATAGTTTCAATGTATGGTTTAATTAATTAGATGCTCTAGAGAGCTATGTGTTGTTAGATGAGAACTATGTATGTACTTTGGTTTTAATGTGATGATGAACTTCTATTAATTTGGTCACTTAATTATCTATTCATGATGTTCTGTAATGGTTTTTGACACACTTAATTATATATAACGCACGCAGATGAACCGGCAATGGATGTACGGTGACAGACACACCTCCGAGTACATTAAGGGCGTGCATGAATTTCTTGAAGCGGCTGAGGCAAACAAGTAGAATGGTTTTATATGGTGTCCATGCCCTAATTGTGGCAATACGAAGTCTTACTCTGACCGGAAAGTCCTTCACACCCACCTGCTTTACAAGGGTTTCATGCCACACTATCATGTTTGGACAAGGCACGGAGAAATAGGGGTTATGATGGAAGACAACAAAGAAGAAGAGTACGATGACAACTATGTGCCCCCTGAATACGGTGATGCTGCAACGGGGGGAGCTGGTGAAGATCAAGAGGAACCAGACGATGTGCCCAATGATGCTGCAACGGGGGGAGCTGGTGAAGATCAAGAGGAACCAGACGATGTGCCCGATGATGCTGCAACGGGTGAAGCTACTGAAGATCAAGAGGAACCAGACGATGTGCCCGATGATGATGATCTCCGCCGGGTCATTGTCGATGCAAGGACGCAATGCGAAAGTCAAAAGGAAAAGCTGAAGTTCGATCGCATGTTAGAGGATCACAAAAAAGGGTTGTACCCCAATTGCGAAGATGGCAACACTAAGCTCGGTACCGTACTGGAATTGCTGCAGTGGAAGGCAGAGAATGCTGTGCCTGACAAAGGATTTGAGAAGCTACTGAAAATATTGAAGAAGAAGCTTCCAAAGGATAACGAATTGCCCGACAGTACATACGCAGCAAAGAAGGTCGTATGCCCTCTAGGATTAGAGGTGCAGAAGATACATGCATGCCCTAATGACTGCATCCTCTATCGCGGTGCATACAAGGATCTGAACGCATGCCCGGTATGCGGTGCATTGCGGTATAAGATCAGATGAGATGACCCTGGTGATGTTCACGGCGAGCCCCCCAGGAAGAGGGTTCCTGCGAAGGTGATGTGGTATGCTCCTATAATACCACGGTTGAAACGTCTGTTCAGAAACGAAGAGCATGCCAAGTTGATGTGATGGCACAGTGAGGACCATAAGAAAGACGGAAAGTTGAGAGCACCCGCTGACGGGTCGCAGTGGAGAAAAATCAAGAGAAAGTACTGGGATGAGTTTGCAAAGGACCCAAGGAACGTATGGTTTGCTTTAAGCGCGGATGGCATTAATCCTTTCGGGGAGCAGAGCAGCAATCATAGCACCTGGCCCGTGACTCTATGTATGTATAACCTTCCTCCTTGGATGTGCATGAAGCGGAAGTTCATTATGATGCCAGTTCTCATCCAAGGACCTAAGCAACCCGGCAACGACATTGATGTGTACCTAAGGCCATTAGTTGAAGAACTTTTACAACTATGGAATGGAGATGGTGTACGTACGTGGGATGAGCACAAACAAGAGGAATTTAACCTAAAGGCGTTGCTGTTCATGACCATCAACGATTAGCCTGCTCTCAGTAACCTTTCAAGATAGACAAACAAGGGATACCACGCATGCACGCACTGTTTGGATGACACCGAAAGTATATACCTGGAGATGCAGGAAGAATGTGTACGTGGGCCATCACCGATTTATCCCTACCAACCATCAATGTCGAAAGAAAGGCAAGCATTTCAAAGGCGAGGCAGATCACCGGAAGAAGCCCGCCATGCGTACCGGTGATCACGTACTTGCTATGGCCAATGATTTACACGTAATCTTTGGAAAGGGTCCCGGCGGACTAGCTGTTCCAAATGACGCTGAGGGACGCGTACCCATGTGGAAGAAGAAATCTATATTCTTCGACCTACCCTACTGGAAAGAGCTAGAGGTCCGCTCTTTAATCAACGTGATGCACGTGACGAAGAACCTTTGCGTGAACCTGTTAGGCTTCTTGGGCGTGTATGGGAAGACAAAAGATACACCTGAGGCATAGGAGGATCTACAACGTTTGCACGAAAAACACGGCATGCCTCCGAAGCAGTATGAAGGTCCTGCCAGCTACGCTCTTACGAAAGAAGAGAAAGAAATTTTCTTTGAATGCCTGCTCAGTATGAAGGTCCCATCTGGCTTCTCGTCGAATATAAAGGGAATAATAAATATGCCAGAGAAAAAGTTCCAGAACCTAAAGTCTCATGACTGCCACGTGATTATGATGCAACTGCTTCCGGTTGCATTGAGCGGGCTTCTACCGAAAAACGTCCGTTTAGCCATTGTGAAGCTATGTGCATTCCTCAATGCAATCTCTCAGAAGGTGATCGATCCAGAAATCATACCAAGGCTAAGGAGTGATGTGGCGCAATGTCTTGTCAGTTTTGAGCTGGTGTTCCCACCATCCTTCTTCAATATCATGACGCACGTCCTAGTTCATCTAGTCGACGAGATTGTCATTCTGGGGCCTGTATTTCTACACAATATGTTCCCCTTTGAGAGGTTCATGGGAGTCCTAAAAAAATATGTCCGTAACCGCGCTAGGCCAGAAGGAAGCATCTCCATGGGCCATCAAACAGAGGATGTCATTGGGTTTTGTGTTGACTTCATTCCTGGCCTTAAGAAGATAGGTCTCCCTAAATCGTGGTATGAGGGGAGACTGACTGGAAAAGGCACGCTATGAGCAGACTCAATAATATGTAGGGACGGGCATTCTTGGTCTAAAGCACACTACACAGTTTTACAGAACTCTACCTTGGTGACCCCGTATGTCGATGAACACAAGAACAATCTACGCTCCAAACACCCGGAGCAGTGCGACGACTAGATTACATGTGAACACATCAGGACTTTCAACAGTTGGTTGGAAACACGTCTCAGAGGTGACAACACTGTTTGTGATGAGCTGCACTTGTTGTCCAGGGGACCATCTTTGACTGTATTGATTTACAAAGGATACGGGATAAATGAGAATACATTTTACACGATTGAACAAGATCAAAAGAGCACCAACCAAAGCAGCGGTGTCCGCTTTGATGCAACAACCGAGAGGGGAAATGACACATATTATGGTTACATAGTGGACATATGGGAACTTGACTACGGACATGATTTTAAGGTCCCTTTGTTTAAGTGCAAATGGGTCAATCTGTCAGGAGGCGGGGTACAGGTAGACCCACAGTACGGAATGACAACAGTGGATCTGAAAAATCTTGGGTACACTGACGATCCGTTCGTCCTAGCCAATGATGTGGCACATGTTATCTATGTGAAGGACATGTCTACTAGACCGAGAAAAAGAAAAGATAAGGAAGCGAATACATCATACGATGAGTCAAAGCGCCACATAGTTCTTTCAGGAAAAAGGGACATCGTGGGAGTGGAGGGCAAGACAGACATGTCTGAAGATTATGAAAAGTTTCATGAAATTCCTCCCTTGAAAGTCAAGGCTGTCCCAAGCATCCAGATAAACGATGAAGATTATCCATGGTTACGGCGCAATAAGCAAATGACACAAGCGAAGAAAAAGTGAAGACTTTCGCCCGCAACTATTATGATGATACAAGCGAAGAAAAAGTGAAGACTTTCAGAGTTCATTTCAAATGCTTTAATGTCTTATGGTTTGGCCCTCGTAATACCATTAATCCCGGTTCGCTCCTTGTCAACAATGTTCTCACCAAGAACACTCTCAAGAGGGCAGCCACGTGGGCCACTGGTCCCGGTTCATCTGGATCTTTTGGTCCCGGTTCCACGCACGAACCGGGACCATCGGTCAAGTTTATAATTTTTCTAAAACTAAAAGCAAAAAGAATTAAAAAATAAAGAAAAAAACAAAAGAAAATAAATAATGCAGAAAACAAAACAAAAAACTAAAAAAAAATAAAAATAGCAACAATAAGCATTTTTTTGTAAGTAGAAACAAAATAAAATAAATAAAGCAACAAAGAAAACAAAAAAACAAAAAAAGTGTTTTCAAATTTGAAAACTAATGGCATTAACAAAAAGTTTATAATTTTTCTAAAACTAAAAGCATAAAGAATTAAAAATAAAGCAAAAAACAAAATAAAATAAAATAAATAAAGCAACAGAAAAACAAAAAAAGTGCCACCTACTGGGCCCCCATGGCCTGAATACGACTAGAAACCCATCCAAGGGCCAGGATTCAGGCCCGCAGGAGGCCCAGTAGGCCCACAGGCATAGCCGTGACAATTAGGCCCGTAAGCCTGCAATGGAGAGAAGCTCGAGAGGGGTGCGGCAATGGGGCTTATAAACCACTGCGCACCCCTCTCAACTAGTGAGGTGGGACTAAACTTTTGACGCGGGGCACCACAAGGCCTTTGGTCCCGGTTGGTGCCACCAACCGGGACTAAAGGGGTGCATTGGTACCGGTTCATGGCAACAGCCGGGACCAATGCCCCCCTTTAGTCCCGGTTGGTGGCACCAACCGGGACCAAAGGCCGCCGCTTCCCGCCCTTTGGGCTGGTGAAAAGTGGCCTTTGGTCCCGGTTGGTGGCACCAACCGGGACTAATGCCCACCTTTAGTCCCGGTTGCTGCCACGAACCGGGACTAAAGGCTTTGCTGTACAAGTTCACACTTAGGAATTTTTCACTCTCTCATCTCGCAGTTGCCACCCCGACGCCGACGCCGCCAGGCTGCCCCGACGTCGCCCGCCCCGGCCCGCCCCCGTCGTCGCCGTCGCCCACGCCCCTGCCCCGACGCGCGGCGCCCCGGTCCGCCCCCGTCGCCTTCGCCCGCGCCCCTGCCCCGACGCGCGCTGCCCCGGCCCTCCCTCGCCGTCGCCCGTGCCGACCCCTTCCCCGCCGCGCGCCGCCCTGGACCGCCCTCGCCGTCGCCCGCGCCCCCTACCCCGAGCGCGCGCCCACTGCCCCGTCGCCATCCTCGTCGCCGACCCCGCGGTCCTCCTGGTCCGGCCGGTGCCCTCCCTAGCTAGCATTTTTTTTCATATATATGCTTGTTTTATATATATATATGTATATATGTTCTCTGTGTATATATATGTTCATGTATATATGCAAAAGATAGTTTTTTAGAAAAATTAGGATTTTTTTCTGTTCATAGATTTTTTGGGTGATATTAATTATTGTAAATATGCAAATGTTTGTATATTCATCATATGAACAATGAATTAGGCAATACTACTTCATGTATTTTTAAGAAGGAAGAAGAAGAAAAAGAATGAGAGGAAAAAGGAAATAAGAAGAGGAAGAAAGGAGAAGAAGAGGGGAGAGGAAGAAGAGGAGAAATAAATAAGAAGGAGAAAAAAGAAGAAAAAGAAGAGGAGAAGAAGAAAGGAATAGAGGAGAAGAAGAGAAAATAAAATAGAATATATTCTATTTTCTCTTCTTCTCCTCTATTCCTTTCTTCTTCTCCTCTTTTTCTTCTTCTTTTTTTTCGATCTTCTCCTCTAGCTATTCCTTTCTTCTTCTCCTCTTTTTATTTCTTCTGGCCTAGCGCGGTTACGGACATACCCCTCCCGATAACTTCAACACGAGGGGGGGGGTCGATATACCCCGGCCCTCCCTGATAATATTATTTTCCCATGTACGTATGTCGTGTCGATATAAACTCCCGATAACTTCAACACGTGTGTGTGTGGGGGGGGGGGGTCGATATACCCGCTCCCCGATAACATTATTTTCCCATGGATGTATCTCATCGTTGTTAATATACCCCCTCCCGATAACTTCAACATGAGGGGGGGTCGATATACCCCTTCCCGATAACTTCAACACGTGGGGGGGGGGTCGATATACCCCCTCCCCGACAATATTATTTTCCCATGTACGTATGTTGTCGTTGTCGATATAAACCCCTCCCGATAACTTCAACACGTGGGGGGGGGGGGAGTCGATATACCCGCTCTCCTTGGTAACATTATTTCCCCGTGTATGTATCTCATCGTTATCGATATTACCCCCTCCCGGTAATTTCAACACGAGGGGGGTCGATATACCCCCTCCCGATAACTTAAACATGTGTGTGTGTGGGGGGGGGGGGTCGATATACCCGCTCTCCCCGATAACATTATTTCCCCGTGTATGTATCTCATCATTGTCGATATTACCCCCTCCCGGTAACTTCAACACGAGGGGGGGGGTCGATATACCCCCTCCCGATAACTTCAACACGTGGGGGGGGGGGCGATATACCCGCTCCCCGATAACATTATTTTCCCGTGTATGTATCTCATCGTTGTCGATATTACCCCCTCCCGGATAAGTTCGATAGTGAAAACTCTCGAGGAGTACACCCAAACTAATATATCCACGTGCTGTCATGTTTGTGTAATAATTTCCATGTTGTAATATATATTTGCAGAAACAATGGAGCACGGACGAGACGAGGAAGCAGAAGAGAGGTTGCATGACATAATCTTAGACGGAGGTGATGTCATGTCGTGTTATCTTAACGACAATGATGGTCTGGAAGAACAACAGGGTGAAGAAGTAGGTCCGGAAGAACAGCAGGGTGAAGAAGCAGGTCCGGAAGAACAGGGTGATGGCTCCGGTGACCGACCAGAGTCCGGCCAGGTAAATATATTAGTTAAGCCTATGCTGAGACTAGCTAATTGATGCATTCATTGTTTTGGTATGTACACATATTAATTAACTCTCGTCTTTCTTCTTTTTTCTAGCCCTCTGGATCGAGCACAACTTCGGTAAAGAGACGAGGCCCGAAGAAAAAGTTGCGCGAGGATGAAAGGTTTGAGATCACAGCAATCGCACGCGACGGCCTACCGATTGAACCCATCTGGACAAAGGATGCATTTACTACTCAATGCGGGGTTCTTGTTAGAGACAAGATCCCGACCAGCATCCACCAATGGTTTAAGCCGGCTAAAGAAGACCCTGAGGTGTCTTATGTCGATGATATGCAGAAAGATGATCTTTGGAATGAGCTGAAGGCAAATTTCACCCTACCGCCAGAGGAGGACTCGGAGAAGCTGGTTATAGAGCAATTAATTAAGTCCGCTGCTCTTAAGAAGATGGCAGAGCTATTCAGGAGGTGGAAGAATGAGATGAAAAGGTTTGTCGACAAAGAAGAGACACCACAATTCATCGGCAAATATGAGGAGATCAGAGATCAATGGCCCGCATTTGTGGCCCACAATACATCGGATACGAGTAAGAAGATGTCGGAGACAAACAAGAATAATGCTGCGAAGAAGAAGCTTCACCATCGAACGGGGTCAGGTGGCTACCTCAAAGGCCGGCCTAAGTGGGCAAAGGCTGAGACTGATCTGCTTGATAAAGGGATCGAACCAGAGACAATGAACTAGCCAGACCGTTGCCGGACTTGGTTCTTCGGGGCTGGCCGATCCTTGGACCCTGTAACAGGGAAATGCATTTGGACGGACGAGCAACTCGACATACCCTTCAAGAACCTTCGGTACTATATCGATGCAGCGCAGAAAGGGACGTTCCTTCCAGACAGAGAGAACGATGAGCTCACAAAGGCCCTCGGAAATCTTGAGCACCCTGGACGGACACGAGGCACGCCAGGCTCCATTCCATGGAAGGCTGGGTTTCCGGACGCAGGCGGTTACAAATGCCAGGAGAGGAGGAAGAAAGTGCAGCAGACCGAAATGCAGGCGCTTAAAGCAAGGGTACAAGGGATAGAGGAACAAGAAGCAAATCGAAGGAAGCGAACTGCCGAAGCTTCCCCCGAAGCTACCCCGCCATCTCACCGGAGAAGCGGCGTGGCTTCCACCGAGCTGCTTCAGCCGGAGCATGTCTTGACGGCTCCTGCCTGCAGCTATCCCGTGGATGCTATCACGGAGTCTCAAAATTGCCACCTTATGACACAATGGATTAATATGAAGGTCAAGGCTGCTGTTGGCTCTATTTTTCCTAATGAACCCGGCGCAACTTTTCACTGCCGGCCGATTCCAGAAGAATATGCTAAGGTGATGTTGGATGAAATAACGGAGGGATTTGAGGACCTCCCGCTTGACCACCCTACCGGAGAAGGGGAGACTTGGCTTGGTTCTTCTCTGAAGACTCCATGCCTATGGCGGAAGGAGCTCATCAACCTTCCGAATTGGACACCTCCGCCTCCTCGTCCTCCTCCGGCGAGTCAGGGAACTCCGCCGCCTCCACCGCCTCCTCCTCCGGCGAGTGATGATCAGGGCACTCGACCGGCTCCTTCTCCGGCGCGTGGCGGCACTCCGCCTCCTTCTCCGCCTGCGCCGGCGTGCCCAAGCAGCCAGCCTTCTCCTTCTCCGCCTCGTCAGCAAGGGCGGAAGAGACCCGCCGCCGCTCCGACAGCTGCTCCGGCGCGTCGTAGTCCTTCTCCTCCACCTCGTAAGCAAGTAAAGAAGACAACCGCTCCGTCTGTTCGGCCGGCATCTAGCAGTACAACCAGAGGCGGGAGGACATACAGATTCGGTCCTTCTCTGAAGACTCCAGAGAAGTTACCATACGAGAGGAGCCCGGAGGAGAACGCGAAGATCGCGCGAACCGAAGTGGATGACTGGTTTCAAGGGTTGAAAGCAAAGAGACATCCACCTCCGGAGGAGAAGGTAGATCCGGTGAAAGCGAAGCACACTCTAGCTGCCCTGGCAAAACCACCCAAGTCTTCGCCGAAAGGAAACTATGAGCACATTATTGGAAAGACATGGGCCGAAGCGGAGCGGTCGGGAAGTACAGTCAGTGATCTTAGGATGAAACAACGATGAGCAACTGGAAAACAAATTGCCCAGCTCGGCGAACAAGGGAATCAATCGTGCCCCCCACTCAAGGTGCCTAGCGACATCGTCGATCCAAGGATGGTGCCCGGTTATAGCAATCTTGGAGATTACCTGCCCGACGATGTACATTATGATTTCATGGACGTGCAGATACACAAATACGAGTACGGGAAGCCTCTCGTCAAAGATGAAAGATCTCTATCAACGATGATGCAAAGATTGCATGATTGGTACTTGAAAATCTGCAGAGAGTCTGGGGGGAGGAGTACTTTGTATGTGAGAGTTAAACCAGAGCATGACCTCGTTGGAATTGATCTGATGCCTATTCCATTTGAGGAGTTCTATCAGTTTTTCAATCAATTGGCCCTCGATAAAGCAACGGTCACCTGCTACTGTCTGTAAGTACTACTACTTCTATCATTAAGTCTCTCTATATAGTTCAGCTCTTTCATTGCATGTATTTATAATTATCCTCACTATATTATGCAGATTGAAGATCGCCGAATTGAAGAAAAGACAAATCGGTGATATTGGGTTCATTAACACATATCTCATAGATGCAACTGAGGTTAAATTTCATGCCGCAGATACCGAGGCCAACTTGCTACGATCATTCAAAATAAATAAAAAATAAAGATATAATACTCTTTCCTTACAACTTCAAGTGAGTGTTACTATCTTGTGCGTATTCGGTTTCCCTTATATATTAGTCCAGGTTATAGTAATGTAATTGATGAGTTATGCACGCGTGCGCAGTTACCACTATATTCTCCTAGAGATTAGGCTTGAGCAGGGAGTAGCAACTGTCTTGGACTCTAAACAAAAAGATCCCCAGGAGTATGCGGACATGACTGAAATCCTCGAGAAGTAAGTTAAATCGATCATTATCCACCATATCAGCAACTTTGTTCATTTCCTGATATCAAGTAATTGTTTTCTTTTGTCTGACAGGGTTTGGAGAAAATTCACCAAAAAATCTCCGGGACTGCCAAAGATGCTGCAATTTAGATACCCGAAAGTAAGTACTATAGTAGCATGTTCCGCGCGTCTCCTAGCTATTGATTCAAGCGCTAGTTTCGTCAATACCATTTGGCATTCTTGCTTATCTGTTTGATTGACCTCTATTTCTTGTAGAGTGGTTGTGGCAGGAACACGGGAATGATTTCTGTGGATACTACGTTTGTGAGTCCATCCGCCACATGACCTGTGAACGGGGCGGGTACTCTGACGAACAATATGAAGTGCGTAAGAAATAATATTCCCAATTTTAGTTTATTACCATCATTTGTGTTGAGTTTCATTTATTCATATATATATGTATTGACCCCCTTCTTTAAATTAGATGTTACGGATGCGGGATGAACTCCTAGCACCAGATCACATGCGAGCAATTCAAGAGGAATTGGCGGCATTCTTTCTTGACCACGTGATCGCTGAAGACGGAGAATACTATGTGGACCATGCGTCCGTAGTTTAGGAGATTATATTTGTAAGAGATAATTATTGTATATATGTAGCCGGTAGTGTCGGATAGATATACGGGAACTTGTTGTTCGACCAATCTCTCGGAGAAGGATAGGTGGTCGATATCACTTCTCTGTGTATGCATATATGTTCATGACGATCTTTTGTTTCCTTCGTTTGCTTACTAGCTAGCTAGCGTGTCTAGTCCTCTCTATATGTATGTATAGTACGTAGCGTCGACCAAGCACGGACATAAGAGAGGACACTTCTCTCTATTAATTAGCTATATAACACAATATATACCTAAATTAACCCCCCAAAACCCCCAACCCCCCCTTTCAAAGAAAACAAAAAACCCAGCCACAGAAATGCTGACGCGTGGATGCCTATTGGTCCTGGTTGGTGCCACCAACCGGGACCAAAGGACTCCTGCCTGGCCTCACCGCGCAGGCCACGTGGAGGCCCATCTGTCCCGGTTCTGGTTTGAACAGAGACTAAAGGGTCAGGGCATTAGTAACGACCCTTTAGTCCCGGTTCCTGAACCGGGACAAAAGGCCCTTATGAACCGGGACAATAGGCCCGTTTTCTACTAGTGTTAGCATCGCAACCCCAAACTTTAAGAAACGACAACTTAGGTTTATTTCAAAACCACAGTTCGTACGGTGTCGTCTCAACGGATTTTTAGATGATGCCCTATTTAACGTGAATGCAGTTGTCTCTAATGCATAACCCGAAAACGATAGTGGTAAATCGGTAAGAGACATCATAGATCGCACCATATCTAATAAAGTACGGTTACGAAGTTCGGAGACACCATTACACTGTGGTGTTCCAGGTGGCGTGAGTTGCGAAACTATTCAAACTCGTAACTTAAATATTCGTCTCCACGATCAGATCGTAGAAACTTTATTTTCTTGTTACGATGATTTTCACTTCACTCTAAATTTTTTTGAACTTCTCAAATGTTTCAGACTTATGTTTCATCAAGTAGATATACCCATATCTGCTCAAATCATCTATGAAGGTCAGAAAATAACGATACCCGCCGCGAGCCTCAACACTCGTCGGATCGCATATATCAGTATGTATTATTTCCAATAAGTCAGTTGCTTGCTCCATTATTCCAAAGAACAGAGTCTTAGTCATCTTGCCCATGAGGCATGGTTCGCAAGCATCAAGTGATTCATAATAAAGTGGTTCCAAAAGCCTATCAACATGGAGGTTCTTCATGCGCTTTACACCAATATGACCTAAACGGCAGTGCGTTGCACTATCATTATCAACTTTGCATATTTTGGCATCAATAATATGAATATGTGTATCACTACGATCGAGATTCAATAAACCATTCACCTTGGGTGTATGACCACAGAAGGTTTTCTTCATGTAAACAGAATAACAATTATTCTTTGACTTAAATGAATAACCGTATTGCAATAAACATGATCCAATCATATTATGCTCAACGCAAACATCAAATAACATTTATTTTAGGTTCAACACTAATCCCGAAGGTAAAGGGAGTGTGCGGTGGTGATCTTATCAACCTTGGAATGACTTCCAACACACATCGTCACCTTGCCCTCAACTAGTCTTTGTTCATTTTGTGACTCCTGTTTCGAGTTACTAATCATAGCAACTGAACCAGTATCAAATACCCAGGGGCTACTATGAACACTAGTAAAGTACACATCATTAACATGTATATCATATATACTTTTGTTCACTTTGCCATCCTTCTTATCCGCCAAGTATTTGGGGCAGTTTCGCTTCCGGTGACCATTTCCTTCGCAGTAGAAGCACTCAGTTTCAGGCTTGGGTCTAGCTTTGGGCCTTTTCATGGGAGTGGAAACTTTCTTTCCATTCTTCTTGAAGTACCCTTTCTTTCCCTTGCCCTTTTAATTCAAACTAGTGGTCTTGTCAACCATCAACATTCGATGCTTTTCTTGATTTCTACCTTCGTCGATTTCAGCATCACGAAGAGCTCGGGAATCGTTTTCGTCATCCCTTGCATATTATAGTTCATCACTAAGTTCTAGTAACTTGGTGATAGTGATTAGAGAACTTTGTCAATCACTATTTTATCTGGAAGATTAACTCCCACTTGATTCAAGCGATTGTAGTACTCAGACATTCTGAGCACATGCTCACTGGTTGAGCTATTCTCCTCCATCTTGTAGGCAAAGTACTTGTCAAAGGTCTCATACCTCTCGACTCAGGCATGAGTCTAAAATACCAATTTCAGCTTTTGGAACATCTTATATGCTCGGTGGCGTTCAAAACATTTTTGAAGTCCCGGTTCTAAGCCGTGAAGCATGGTGCACTAAACTTTCAAGTAATCATCATACCGGGCTTGCCAAACATTCATAATGTCTACATCTGCTCCTGCAATAGGTCTGTCACCTAGCGGTGCATCAAGGACATAATTCTTTTGTGCAGCAATGAGGATAGTCCTCAGATCATGGAGCCAGTCCGCAACATTGCTACTATCATCTTTCAACTTTTTTTCTCTAGGAACATATCAAAAAATAAACGGGGAGCTACCTCACAAGAAATTGATCTACAACATAGATATGCAAATACTATCAGGACTAAGTTCATGATAAATTGAACTTCAATTAATCATATTATTTAAGAACTCCCACTTAGATAGACATCCCTCTAGTCATCTAAATGATCACGCGATCCATATCAACTAAACCATGTCCGATCATCATGTGAGATGGAGTAGCTTTCAATGGTGAACATCACTATGTTGATCATATCTACTATATGATTCATGTTCAACCTTTCGGTCTCAGTGTTCCGAGGCTATATCTGCATATGCTAGGCTCATCAAGTTTAACCCTAGTATTCTGCATGTGCAAAACTGGCTTGCACCCGTTATATGTGAACGTAGAGGTTATCGCACCCGATCATCACGTGGCGTCTCAGCACGAAGAACTATCTCAACGGTGCATACTCAGGGAGAACACTTATACCTTGAAATTTCAGTAAGGGATCATCTCATAATGCTACTGTCGTACTAAGCAAAATAAGATGCATAAAAGATAAACATCACATGCAATCAAAATATGTGACATGATATGGTAATCATCATCTTGTGCCTTTGATCTCCATCTCCAAAGTACCGTCATGACCTCAATCCTCACCGGCATGACACCATGATCTCCATCATCTTGATATTTATCAACATGTCGTCACATGGTCGTCTCGCCAACTATTTCTTTTGCAACTATTTCTACCGCATAGCGATAAAGTAAAGCAATTATATTGTGCTTGCATCTTATGCAATAAAGACACAACCATAAGGCTCCTGCCAGTTGCTGATAACTTTTAACAAAACATGATCATCTCATACAACAATTTATATCTCATCACGTCTTGACCATACACATCACAACATGCCCTGAAAAAACAAGTTAGACGTCCTCTACTTTGTTGTTGCAAGTTTTATGTGGCTGCTACGGGCTTAACAAGAACCGTTCTTACCTACGCATCAAAACCACTATGATTTTTCATCAAGTGTGCTGTTTTAAACTTCAATAAGGACCGGGCGTAGTCACACTCGATTAAACTAAAGTTGGAGAAACAGAGACCCACTAGCCACCTATGTGTGAAGCACGGCGATAGAACCAGTCTCATGAATGAGGTCATGTAATGTCGGTCCGGGCTGCTTTATCCAACAATAGCACCGAATCAAAGTATGACATGCTGCTAAGCAGTATGACTATTATCGCCCACAACTCTTTGTGTTCTACACGTGCATATAACATCTACGCATAGACCTGGCTCGGATGCCACTGTTGGGGAACGTAGTATTTCAAAAAGTTTGCCTACGACCACGCAAGATCTATCTAGGAGAAGCACAACAACGAGCGGGGAGAGTGTGTCCACGTAGCCTCATAGACCGAAAGCTGAAGCGTTTAGTAACGCAGTTGATGTAGTCGAACGTCTTCGCGATCCAACCGATCCATATACCGAACGCACGGCACCTCCGCGATCAGCACACGTTCAGCTCGGTGACATCCCTCGAACTCTTGATCCAGTTGAGGCCTAGGGAGAGTTCCGTCAGCATGACATCATGGTGATGGTGATGATGAAGTTACCGGCGCAGGTCTTCGCCTAAGCACTACGACGATATGGCCGAGGTGTGTAACTGTGGATGGGGGCACCGCACACGGCTAAAAGATCAACTTGTGTGTCTATGGGGCGCCCCCTGGCCACGTATATAAAGGAGGGGAGGGAAGAGGTGGCCGGCCCTAGGGGGCACGCCAGGTGTGGGGAATCCTACTAGGAGTCCCCAGTCCAAGTAGGATTCCCCTCCTCTTTCCGATTCCTAGTAGGAGAAGGAAGGGAAGGGAGAAGGGGGGAGAAGGAAAGAGGGGGGCGCCACCCCCTCCTAGTCCAATTCGGACCAGCCCATGGGGGGACAACCACCCCTTGAGGCCCTCCTCTCCTTTCCACTAAAGCCCATTAAGGCCCATTACTTCCCCGGCGAATTCCCGTAACTCTCCGGTACTCCGAAAAATACCCGAATCATTCGAAACCTTTCCGATGTCCGAATATAGCCTTCCAATATATCAATCTTTATGTCTCGACCATTTCGAGACTCCTCATCATGTCTGTGATCTCATCCGGGACTCCGAACAACCTTCGGTACATCAAATCACATAACTCATAATACAAATCGTCATCGAACGTTAAGCGTGCGGACCCTACGGGTTCGAGAACTATGTAGACATGACCGAGACACATCTCCGGTCAATAACCAATAGCGAAACCTGGATGCTCATATTGGCTCCCACATATTCTATGAAGATCTTTATCGGTCAAACCGCATAACAACATACGTTGTTCCCTTTGTCATCAATATGTTACTTGCCCGAGATTCGATCGTCGGTATCATCATACCTAGTTCAATCTCGTTACCAGCAAGTCTCTTTACTCGTTCCGTAATGCATCATCCTGCAACTAACTCATTAGTCACATTGCTTGCAAGGCTTATAGTGATGTGCATTATCGAGAGGGCCCAGAGATACCTTTCCGATACATGGAGTGACAAATCCTAATCTCGATCTATGCCAACCCAACAAACACCTTCGGAGACACCTGTAGAGCATCTTTATAATCACCCAGTTACGTTGTGACATTTGATAGCACACAAGGTGTTCCTCCGGTATTCGGGAGTTGCATAATCTCATAGTCAGAGGAACATGTATAAGTCATGAAGAAAGCAATGCAATAAAACTCAACGATCATAATGCTAAGCTAATGGATGGGTCTTGTCCATCATATCGTTCTCTAATGATGTGATCACGTTCATCAAATGACAACACATGTCTATGGTTAGGAAACATAACCATCTTTGATTAACGAGCTAGTCAAGTAGAGGCATACCAGGGACACTCTGTTTTGTCTATGTATTCACGCATGCACTAAGTTTCCGGTTAATACAATTCTAGCATGAATAATAAACATTTATCATGAAATAAGGAAATTAATAATAACGTTATTATTGCCTCTAGGGCATATATCCTTCAACTTCCTCAAATATAAAAGAGTTGGGAAAATTATTAGAATAATATTTGGAGTTTATTTGATAATTATTTGGCCTGAAGTGCATTTATTGCATCAAAAAATTATTTTGAAAATTATTTGTGCTGGAATTAATGTTCATTATTCTCTATATTTTCAATACCGATTTTAGAAATTTATGTGGAATTTTTAGAAATTCATTTGAATTTGTTTTGGGTCTCAAAGAGTTTTCTGCTAAAAAAACAAAGCACCGCCTGGACTGGAACAATGTTCGGTCCAGGAGCGCACTCAACCGGCCCACAGCCAAATTCGGCCCACGGCTTCTCCCGCGCCCGAAGGCGTTTCGCGTCGGCCGCCCGCCCCGTCCCTCCTTCGCTCGCCTCCCGCTGCCGCCACTGACTGGTGGGACCTGCCCGTTAGGCCATCCCCAACCTCCCGCTCCTCCCGCTCGGATAAGCCACAACGCCGTGCCAGCCCGCAACCTTCGGTGAAGTCTCGCGGATAAGCCGTATCCGTCGCTCCCCACACCGTTGCCCTTGCCTATAAAAGCCCAGTGACCCCCTCTCTTGACCCCGCCGTCCCGCTAACCCTCTCGCCACTTCTAGACGTCGTTGTCGTCATGTGCATCTCGTCAGAGCCGAGCCGCCCCGCCGTCAAATTCATCGCTGGTGGCACACCCAGATGTCCATTTATTCTGTCAATCTTCTTATCTTGCGCTACTGCATCCCGTTGACATTTTTTTTGTGCCTAGATCGTCGGAGCCGCCGCACAGACGACACCGCGTCCCGCCGGAGCACTGGAGCTCCGCCGCGAGCCCTTGCTCGACCCTGGCCACCCCAACGCATGCCACCACCACCATTGGGACGCCCGCTCACGCTCTTCTTCCCCATCTACTTCCCCGGAGCCGAGGACCGCCACCACCGCCGCCCCGCCGACGCCGAGCCTCCTGCCGCCGCCTTTGCCCCGTTGTGAGCCACTGCTTCATTCCTCGTTTCTTTTAGTCTAGGTTTTCCTCTCTCTTCGAACCGGTATGCGGAAAACCTCGGGTTTAGTTTAAACCGACCGGTTTTCTTTTATTTAGCCGCGACCAACGTTTTTCTTATTTACCGGCTGTTCGCTGGTTTAGCCACACAGCTGACACTTTTCAGCCAACCAGAAGCCGCCACGTGGCCAGGACCTGTTTGTAGTTATATTTTATTTTTTGTTTGACTATTTAGTCCCTGCATTTAGCAGTTTAGTCCCTGAACTTCAATGAGCCACAAAAATTTTAACCGTAGATCCAAACTCGATGAAACCAGCGGCAAATTCTTTGCCATGATTAGATCTATCAAGTGATATCATCCTTGCAAACTTTTGCTAATTTCAAATTTGAATTTTATTCAGATTTGAATTCAATCTTTAATTGGCAATATCTTCTAAACGGTAACTCCATTTGAATTGATAATTTTTGCACTTGGTCACCATAGCTAGACCCTATGACTCGGACCATTGTCACTATATTTTCCAGTCAATTAGGATCTCTCCATGATAGTTTTAATCCTATGCCTTGTATGCACTTTAATTCACCTCACATTTTGAACCCTATGTCACATGTTTTTTTGCACTTAGAAAATTTGTGCAAGTTAAGTGTGTTGGATTTTCATTTGGATTTTCCTAGTCTTTTCGTGTTGCATGTTACTTTTGTTCAACGAAATGATTTCTTATGTATGTTTATTTACTTCGACCATAGATTGTCCGGAGTGCGAAGAAAATTACTATCGTTCTCTAGAGTTGAATCACCAGTACCAAGGCAAGTTCACATTTGACCATTCTTTCAATTACCTGTGTTTTATGTATGCACTTATTCCTTTGTGGTAGGATTGCATGGTAGGAATTTATGTCGAGTGGCTATGCTCTTACCTAGCAGTTCATTTGAGGTAGGGCTGAAGTATACAACCTTTGTAACCATCGTGTAAGTTTATTTTTGCCTCGCTAATGTAGATGTGGATTGGGAAGTGTTCATGGTGAGACATGGGTGACAAAGTAGTAATCAGGACCATGACTTTTAAATGTACTACCTGGGCAGAAATTGGTTGAATGGTGGCAAAGTACAATGGGGCATGCATGGGAAACTATGGTGGTGCACCACTACTGGTCCATCCGCTCAGGCTCAAAGCGATCAACCGTGTTTTCATGTCTAGAAGCTTACGTGTGCAGCCACAAGCTAACATGATTTCTGGCTTAGTTGAGTATTTAGTGTGACCTCTTCCAGGATGAACTAGCAGATGTAGAATGAGTAGGTGTATCAGCCTATTTGTGGGTTAAGAGGGAATACTTTTGAATCATGGACTTTGCCGTCTGCCATGGTTGACGGCAAAGGCATGCCTGGCGGACGGCAAAGGCCTTTGCCGTCAGCTAGCAGACGGCCCCACGTCCGGCTGAACGAAATACGGCAAATGGCTGCTTTATCGTCTGCTATAATAAAGCGGACGGCAAAAAAGTTTGTCGTCAGCCATCTAGGGAAAGCAGACGACAAAGGACATGGACGACAGAGGGGTAGGGTTAGGTCCGTTAGGGGGTTAAAAGAAGAAGAAGAAGAAGAAGAAGAAGAAGAAGAAGAAGAAGAAGAAGAAGAATTTTTCTTCTCTTTCTTTTTCTCCTCTTCTTTGTCTTCTTCTTCTTCTAACTAAGGTAACCTAGGTAATTATGCTATTTTTACCTAACTAAGCATATTAAGCCATTTCGGAGGAAAAAATGCTAAGTGTAGGTCATTTTAGAGCTAACCTAGGTAAATAGGTCATTTCGGAGCTAAGTAAGGTTATTATATCATTTTTGAGGAAAATATGTGTGGCACCCCGATCCGCATGGAGCAGGGGGCCTCCGCACGCCAGTCCAAGATAACACCTGACGCACGACAGGTCCATGATATAGCATTCCAGGTACAAGAATATTCATCAAATACATGTATAGAGGATTACATCATTGATGAATACAATCATCTGGCATAGCTCTAAGGCTATCTAAATGGCGGCGGAAGTCTTGGTTTGGCAGGACGTCGACTCGGGCTGGGCTCCACAACTCACAGGACTGGCAAGGTTACGACCTAGCGCGACCAATCAAGCAATTAATCCAGGCACGACTTAAAAACTGGCATGACACGCCAGGTCAGTACATTGAATGTACTTGCCTGACCACCAAATACATAGCGTCCAAACAAACAGATGACAAAGAAAAAACCAAGCGCATGCAACAACCTGCCTCATAACAAAAACTAAGCATGGCATGATATTAACAAGAGACATAGATCAAACTAATCAAGGACAACATCATAGCATTTTCTAACATTGCAATGACATGGCATATCAAAACATATCTTTAACATGGCATCAACATAACATGGCATATCATAAATGCATCTACGAGACATGGATTCATGCATAAACTATGCTGAAAATAAACCACCAGTTACCTCTTGTGGAGACATGTCATATTAACTTAATGCAACAATCCCTTACTCTGCCACGGCTCCTCGGAGCAAACTCATGAATCACCGGGACCTCGTCTAGTGATCATCTTAGAGCATCACCATGACTTCTCATAACTATCTCATAGTCCAAATCATCTCATTGTTTATAGCACATTATTTGTCACATTAGTTATTTCAGGTTTATCCTCCATTTCGACCAAGACCCGATAGTGTGACCTACTATAAACTGTGCCCATGAGTGAGCACGCGGCTATCGATAGATTTAACACACACTATGCAGAGGTAGCACACTTTAACAACACCACAGAACCCATGGCCTCGCACTCCCATTTGGGTGGACCAATAGCGTTCCGACAAAGCCGACCTACTTCCATGACACTCTCCCGGCCACTCCAACCAACACCCCTTTTTGGGTTCAGTCCTGGGTGGCCCCGTGCCTACCAATGGCATCAACGGCCACCGTCGTGGCAAAACATAAATGGTCCCAAACGGGGACATGAGCTCAAAAACAAACCTGGGCACACAAGGCTTATGTCCACCTACCTGATCAGGGTAGCGCGCACCCATAACCTTTCCTTGTTGGACGCACCGGTGAGAGACTGGACAATAGATCGCATTAGGGCCCTCCCATAAAGGCAAGTGTGGCTGCACTAGAGAAGCTCGATTTGGTGGCACCATGACCCGATCCCATCGATGACGGAGGAGTTTTGTGATTATTAAGTCATGTTATTATCTTCTCCATCATCATGAGCATATTTAACATGAATGCAACTATGAGCATGCAGCATACAAATGCATCAACAAAATATCAAGCTTCTCAAGTGAACAATTATAGCATAAGGGACAAGGCGAAACAAAAAACTAGCATCAGCAATGTAACAGAGTCATCATAACATCAATACTACGGGCATGAAACTAATCCACAACAGAGGCATGATATTATCAGTAACAACATACTAACTAGCATAGCAAAAGATATCATGAAAGGTAAGCATGACATGGCAAGCAATACACATATACCACAACTGAAATAACTGCACACAAAACAAAACGGAAACAACCACAACTACACACACAAGGTGCAAGCAAAGTCAACATGCAAGTTCGGGGCTAATGATAAGAGGTTGGCTTGCCTAGAGGTCGAGGAATACTCCAGGAAGAAGTGTGGAATGATCGCAGAAAGATTTGCCAGAAACAGTTCTCTCTCGGAGGAGGCTATTTACATGCAAGGGCAAAGTGGTCATTTTCACTACATGAAAACATTATGAAAATGGAACCATCAGAAAGATCTCGGTAAACAGAGAACATGAGCGCTGGAATCAACTTAATCGGAGTTACGAGCGCAAAGTTGTGGCCGTTCGTTCGTTAGGCAGAAAAGCAAACAAAATTTGTTCAATTCTGGCCTTAACGGGTGAACATTCACAAAATAACCGGTTCGGCCAGCGGGGCTGAAAAAAGAGAAAGTGCATTCAAGTGAATACATTTCCAGAGAATAGAAAGCATATTTCTGGAAAAACCATATCCACTTAAGCTGACTGGGCACCTCTTCAGCCGATGACAAGCGGGGCCCGGGCAGGGTGCGCGTTCCTGGCCGAGGAAGGAGGCCGCCCCGACGGCGATTGCCGGCGCTTCCGGCCACCAGTCGCGGCGTCCGACCTACCCAGGAGATCAGGAGGAAGAGACGCATCGAGGGGTGGTGGTCGCTACCGCCGAGGAGCATCGGAGAGTGAGCTGCAGGGCCCGCGGCGGATAGGAGCTCCGGCCGCCAGTGAAGTGGGGCTACGTTGGGGAAAAGGAGGGGCCGAGGCCATGGAGAGGTTTGCCGGAGCCTGGGGGATGCAGTGATGGTGATGGAACAAAGAGGAGGGCTCGGGATCGCCGAAATCGAGCGGGTCCCGAGGAGGCGGCCATGGCGATGGTGGGGGTCGGAGAGGGGCTTCGGGGAGGGATGAGTGGTTCGGGGAGGCGTAGAGGGGTGAGCAGAGGCTACTGATGATCCCCAGAGGGTCGAGGGCGGGCTATTTATAGCCGGGGCAAGGGCACCCGAGCCGGTTGCCGCCGAGCAAGTCCGGCCTAGGCTCTGCCACCCGCAGGGCTCACGGGGAGGCACGGGAAGGCGACGAGGGGGAAGCGGACGAGCGCCAGAGGGTCACGAAGACGAGCAACGCTCAGAGACGAGAGGAGGAAGAGAACAGAGGGGAGGAAGGAGATGATGGCCATGGGAGCAAACTGTGCGGCCATTGGAATGACTTGCCGGAGAAGAAACGGGGGGGGGGGGGCGAAAGGTCCAGGGGAACAGGATGCCATGGGGGTGCTTTAGGACATTGATGATGGCGCCAGAACCGGTCGGAGCAGATGTGCCGACGACAACAGTGGCTAGACCATTGTTTTGGCTGGCATCGCTCGTGGTCATGATACGTCTCCAACGTATCTACTTTTCCAAACACTTTTGCCCTTGTTTTGGACTCTAACTTGCATGATTTGAATGGAACTAACCCAGACTGACGCAGTTTTCAGTAGAATTGCCATGGTGTTATTTTTGTGCAGAAATAAAAGTTATAGGAATGACCTGAAAATCCATGGAGACACTTTTTGGAATTAATAAAAAGTACTGGCGAAAGAATTAGCATCAAGGGGCCCACACCCTGTCCATGAGGGTGCAGGGCACGCCCACCCACCCCCCTGGGGCACGCCCCCTGCCTCGTTGGCCCCCTGAGACTCCACCGACCTCAACTCCAACTCCATATATTCACGTTCGGGGAGAAAAAAATCAGAGAGAAAGATTCATCGCGTTTTATAATACAGAGCCGCCGCCAAGCCCTAATCTCTCTCGGGAGGGCTGATCTAGAGTCCGTTCGGGGCTCCGAAGAGGGGAATCCGTCACCGTCGTCATCATCAACCATCCTCCATCACCAACTTCATGATGCTCACCGCTGTGTGTGAGTAATCCCATCGTAGGCTTCCTGGACGGTGATGGGTTGGGTGAGATTTATCATGTAACCAAGTTAGTTTTGTTAGGGTTTGATCCCTAGTATCCATTATGTTCTAAGATTGATGTTGCTATGACTTTGCTATGCTTAATTCTTTTCACTAGGGCCCGAGTGCCATGATTTCAGATCTGAACCTATTATGTTTTCATGAATATATGTGAGTTCTTGATCCTATTTTGCAAGTCAATAGTCACCTACTATGTGTTATGATCCGGCAACCCTGAAGTGGCAATAGTCAGGACCACTCCCGGTGATGACCATAGTTTGAGGAGTTCATGTATTCACTAAGTGTTAATGCTTTGATCCGGTACTCTATTAAAAGGAGGCCTTAATATCCCTTAGTTTCCAATAGGACCCCGCTGCCACGGGAGGGTAGGACAAAACACTACAGGAATCAGCTACTTTGCCGTCAGCCATGGCGGACGGCAAAGGCATGGATGGTTGACGGCAAAGGTCTTTGCCGTCCGCCGTGGACGGCAAAAGGTGACGGCAAAGTAAGGTTCGGCAAAGAGGTACTTTGTCGTCTGCTTCAGGTGGCTGACGGCAAAGGAGCCTTTGCCATCAGCAGCGGACGACAAAGAGTGCAGACGGCAATAAGTGCGCTGTTACTCCGTTAGGTGGCTAACGGCAGGCCTTTGCCGTCCGCCACGGACGGAAAACTTCGGAAGGCCTTTGTCGTCCGCCGTGTGATGTCAGCTGACGTCACTACACGGCAGGCTCTTTGCCGTCCGCCGCGGACGGCAAAGCCTTTGCCGTCAGCCACTGTAGACAAACTGACCAAATTCGTCAGCCTCCCAGGAAGCACAGCTGCCTGCCACGTGGCCTCTTTGCCGTCCGCTGCTGATAGCAAAGAGCTCTTTGCCATCGGTGGCGGACAGCAAAGAGCCTGCATATTGGCTCTTTTTTTCTGTTTTTTTGAATCCAACAATTTTCAGAGCAAATATATATGAAATATATAGATATATTTCCATATCAGATATCCAGCACATAAGTTTCATATCACATATCACATATCACATAAGTTTCATCCATACACATTGTTCATACATAAGCAAGTTCCATCCATATACATATTACAATGCAAAGTTTCATCAAGATAGGAAGTTCCATCATAGCAAGCTAGATACAATGCAAAGTTTCATCAAAGGAAAAGCAAGCACTCCATCATAGCAAGCTAGGTTCCATGAAGTGAATGAAATCTGCAAAATGGTAGATAAGAAAGTTAGAAATAGGTGACTAGAACAAGAAGAAGACTAGAACAAGAAGAAGACTAGAACAAGAAGTATATGTCATTTATGAGCTAACTTAGTTGAAATGGATCATATATGAGCTAAGTAAGTTGAAATGGATCATTTATGAGCTAACTTACTTGAAATGGGTTGTTTATGAGCTAACTTAGTTGAAATGGATCATTTATGAGCTAACTTACTTGAAATGGGTCATTTATGAGCTAACTAAGGTGAAGGGCATCGTTTTTGAGCTAACTAAGGTGAAATGAATAGTTTTTGAGTTAACTTAGGTGAAATGGATCATTTATGAGCTAACTTAGGTGAAATGGATCATTTATGAGCTAACTTACTTGAAATGGATCGTTTATGAGCTAACTAAGGTGAAATGGATCTTTTTTAGCTAACTAAGGTGAAATGGATTGTTTTTGAGCTAACTTAGGTGAAATGGATCATTTATGAGCTAACTTACTTGAAATGGGTCGTTTATGAGCTAACTAAGGTGAAATGGATCTTTTTGAGCTAACTAAGGTGAAATGGATCCTTTTTGAGCTAACTTAGGTGAAATGGATCATTTATGAGCTAACTTAGTTTAAATGGTCATTTATGAGCTAACTAAGGTGAAATGGATCATTTTTGAGCTAACTAAGGTGAAATGGATCGTTTTTTAGCTAACTTAGGTGAAATGGATCATTTATGAGCTAACTTAGGTGAAATGGATCATTTATGAGCTAACTAAGGTGTTTTTGAGCTAACTAAGGTGAAAGGGATCGTTTTTGAGCAAACTTAGGTGAAATGGATCATTTAAGAGCTAATTTAGGTGAAATAGATCGTTTTTAGCTAACTTAGATGAAATGGATCGTTTAGGAGCTACTCTAGGTAAATTGGGTCATTTTAGAGCTAACTTGGATAAACTGGATCATTTATAAGCTAACCTAGGTAAGATGGGTCATTTTGGAGCTAACCTAGGTGAAATGGGTCATTTTGGAGCTAACCTAGGTGAAATGGGTCATTTTAAAGCTAACGTAGGTAAAATGGATCATTTAGGAGCTAATCTACGTAAAATGGGTCATTTTAGAGCTAACTTGGATAAATTGGATCACTTATAAGCTAACTAAGGTAAAATGAGTCATTTTAGAGCTAACTTAGGTAAAATGGATTGTTTATGAGCTAACTAAGTTAATTATGCAATTTTTGACATAAGTAAGCTAAGTACATATCGTTTTAGAGCTAACTTAGGTAGAATGGATGGTTTATGAGGTCAGTAAGCTTATTAAGTCATTTTGGAGGAAAAGAAGCTAACTCTAGGTCATTATGGTAAGCATATTGGAGGAAATAAAGCTAAGTCTAGGTCTTTATGCATTTGTTAAGCAAAACACTAGAGAAACTTACCGTGCTCACGGAGGTGTAGGACCGGGCTGGCTCGCGCCGGTAGCTGGAGAAGGAGCGGGCTGGCTCGCGCCGGTAGCTGGAGAAGGATCGTGCGATGCGTTTCTGGAGTTAAGCTGCACCAAAGATCATTTCCAATGTCACGTTAGCATTATGACACTCAAATGTTAAGACTAGCAAGTAATGTCCATTCAAATTAAACTCACCGTGCTCCCAGGAGCAATCACTGGCATCGGCGGAGCGGTCTGACCGGACTTCTCGCACACAGACTGCACATTTGGTTTTCACAACAGAGTCATACTAGTTAGTAGTGAGACTCAAATGTTAAGACTAGCAAGTAATCTGCAGAAGAAACTTACCACAAGGAGCTCGTACATGGCCCTTGCATGCATGTCATTCCATGCCCTCTCCTCCTCCAACATCTTTGCCGTCTTCTCCTCCAACTCCCGCTACCTCTCCGCCGCCTCCGCCAGAAGTTTCTCCGTTCTATCTCTCTCACTCTGTATAACAGCCTGCAACACCACTCACATGACCATTTGTAATCATTGATGGAAGCGCACACAATGTAATGGAGAAAGATAGCTGACTACGTATAACTAACCTTGAAGGCGAGTTGGACTGGCCGTTCACGAGGCCTTATCTCAGGAGCGGAGCTCGACTGGCGCGCCTTGATCTCCGGGAGAGTGCTAGGACAATGGATAAGTCCATCTCCCATGGCTATGGAGACGTGGGACCTCCCGCCACCAGATATCATCAGCAGCTCTGTATCAATGGGACCCTGGCTTGGGTTAAAGTCCTCCCCTTTCCTCGCCTTCCCCTGATCTCTATATTGCACGAGCTTGTCGTGGGCGGAGATGTTGGTGAAGTTCTTTGGATCATCGAGGTCAGACGCAGAGAATGCCTTGACTTTCTTGTAAGGGCCAGTGTGGGCCATGGCATACAGGTCGTACACCTCTGGCACCTTATCCGCCTTATTGTAGCGTGCCTGAAAGAGAGAAACAAAGTAAATTAGTAATTAAAGGGCTAAAGCTAGCATGATGAATGAATTGCATGAATCATGAAGCAAACCACATACCCAGTTCCGCCCGTACTGAAATAAGTTGGAGCTGCCTTGGTGGTGTGGTACACCTTCCATTTGGGCACGTTTGTCCTTGGCCTCTTTGTGGGTGGCCAACCATTCTTCTGAGCACCACGCATTGACCAACACCTCCCAACAATCCATCCGATCCGCACACCATCTCGGAGGGGCCTAAGTTAGCAAATAGAAACTTGAGCGCTAAGGCTATGAATAACTAAATGAAGGAAGTAAGTACAAGGCCTTAAGAATTACCTTCATGTACTGCTCCTTACTCAAGAACTTATCGCGGCACTCCTGCTTGGGCTTCTTGATACCACGCCCGGCGTAGTAGTCTCGAACAGCCTGCACCCGAACCTCATGTCGTAAGTTCTGAAGTAGGCGCTTGCACTCCTTGTGGATAACATGATCCGCCTCCTCCTCGTATCCCTCCTCACACCTGTAGAATGTATGCAATCAAATGAGACAATATTGATTAGTACAATTAATAACTAGCTAGTTGAAGATTTTTAATTGTGTAAAGGAGCAATTACCCAGAACTTTCTGATCATGACGTCTGCCCTCGTCTTGCACAAGACACCGTCGATAATCTCACCCGGCGGGGCCGGGGCAGCCAAGTAGTGCTCCCAAGTCAATCCAACCTCTAGAAGCCGACCCTCACCAGGCAACGTGACAAACCCCGGGAAGTTTTGCCGAATCAGAACTCCAAGGACAGAGTTGGGCCGGCGGACACTTTCATGGTGGTCCCAACCCCTGCAGCATGACAAGGCCAACACATCAGTTATTTGAAGAAACATGAATGCAGAAGGTACAAAAAGATTAAATGCACTTACCTCTCCCCATCAGGGAAAATCAACCACCTCTGCTCGCGGGTCGCCGGCACGGACGGGAGCCGTGTAGCACCACGTTGGTAGACGTTGCCCCCCTCCTCCCCGTCCTCATCAGTTGGCTCCCCGCCAACATCAGCATGGCCACTTGGCTCCCCGCCATCCTCAGGCTGACCCGACCAGGTACCCCATCCAGACGTGTGCTCCTCCGGGGTCTTGTGGGCCCAAGTCTCGTGGGCCGAAGGCCCGTCGACCCGAGGCTCGTGGGCCGAAGACTCGTGGACCGGAGGCTCGTGGACCGGAGTCCGTGCAGCCTCCTCCTCAGTCGAGTCCACCCTAGCAGTCACGTTCTCGGGTGAAACAGCTGGGGGCGGTGGCGAGGAAGGCACCGTAAGAGTCACCCTACCTCCTCCTCTCCCGCGACCACGTGCTCCACCTCCTTTCTTCTTCTTACCTCGTCCCCTGCTGGGCACCGCGGTCGACGAAGAAGGGCCCGGCGGTGTCGTCATACTGTCCAGCAACGCTCGGCGGAGAGGTGCGTGTGGAATGGAAGACCTCACACCACGCGCCGACGAAGAAGGGGCCTCGGCGTGTTCCCGACCAGCGCCCACCATCTTTCAACACCTGCCATGACAAAGAATAAACGAAATTAGTACAACATAAAAAAAAGTACCGACATGAATAATAATATGTATATCACTTAAGTGTATCATCATCAAGTACAACATAAAAAATTGAATACCTGGCACTACTAATAATCTCGATCAGTATCATCAATAAATGCATAATCATCATCATCACTATAATCAATGATGGGCTCATAGGGTTCATTGGCATCAACATGTGCAAGGCCACCTTGACATAATCGGTCAAGCATTGACAGGTCATCCGCAGCAGTAACCTCTTCTTGTTCCGGCTCTTCTTGTTCCTCCTCTGGGGTGATGTCAAATTCATTGTCACTGTCTACTTCAATGTTTTGGGGTGAAGTATAGCAGTTCTTGAAACGCTTTTTGGAAAGACGTGTCTCTTCGAAGAATTCTCCTTCATATGTGTTTGGGTTAATTTGAGGTTCATAATCCTCTTCCTTTGGGGGAGAAAGTCTAGCACGTGGCGGCACTTCATAAACGACATCCCAACCTTTTAGATTTGGATTAGTTTGGCAGGCCCACGGTAGATAGAATACTTGGGTCGCCTGTTGAGCCATAATATAGACTCAGGAACATCTAAATGAGTGCTTTGGTTGATTTCAACTAGCCCTATATGTTCATGAGTCCTTCTAGTCTCCTTCGGCTGAAACCAATAACATTTGAAGACTACGACATTCGGTGGGTTTTCACCATAGAACAGAAGTTCATAAATTGCTTCAACTCTCCCATAATACTCGGTACCTCCTTCGACGATAGCAGATACACAACAATTTGTAGACTTTCGGTCGGCCATAGATAGCTCTTTGCCATAGGTACGAAAGCGATACCCGTTGATGTCATACTTGTCAAATGAACGGACCTTATAGTCAAAACCATTAGCGACTTGTCTCAATTCAGAGTCCATAGACTCTGAATTAGCCTACAAGTTTAATATGAAAGGATTGTTGCATTATGCACAAATTAGCGAATGAAATGAAATTGTCTAATAGAAATTACCGTTTGTTTGAACCAAGAGATGAAACCGGGATAGCCACCTCCTTGCTTTGCGAGAAGCTCATACTCTTCGACGGAATCCTTTTGGATCTCCGCTCCATACGAGAATATGGCGACGTATCGACTGTATGACATATCCAGAAATAAGAGTAGTTCAAAGGAAATAGAAGTTGCGAAACAATATACCGAGAACTTACTCGATGTACGGCCGCACTTCTATCAGGTTGTTGAAGATATACAACGAAATGGTCCGCCATTCTTCGTTATCCAAAGATACTGGATGTGAAACACTAGCTGGTGCGAGATTCCCTTTGAATAGGCTCAGGTTGGATCCACCCTTTTTAGGCTCGTCAGCATTGTACAGAGGCTTCGGATTATGCAAATGACGATTTTTGGCTTCGTAGTGCGCTGTTACGAAGTTTGCCGCCTCCTCTGTGATGAATGCCTCAGCCATCGATGCTTCAATTCTACGTTTATTTTTACATTTTTCTCGAAGCGTCTTCTGCATCCTCTCAGTTGGGTAGCACCAACGATTTTGCACGGCCCCCCCAATCTTGCCTCGGTAGGGAGATGCAAAATCAAATGTTGCATTGGATTAAAGAAGCTCGATGGAAAGATCTTCTCTAACTTGCAGATCAACTCCGGCGCCAACTCTTCCATTTCTTCTAGCACGCCAGGCGATAGTTCTTTCGCACAAAGAACATGGAAGAAATAGCTGAGTTCTGCCAGTACTAGCCATTCATCCTCAGGGATGAAGCCACGCAACATCACCGGCATTACCCGCTCAATCCATATGTGCCAATCATGACTCTTGAGACCAAATATCTTCAGTTTATCAAGATTTGCTCCCCTCTTTAGATTCGCTGCATACCCATCGCGGAACATCAACTGCTGTTGCACCCACAAGAGAATTTCCCTCATAGCTGGCCTTCCAAGATTGAACCATGCCTTTGGCTTCGTCCAGTTCTGCTTTCCTTTCGGTTCTTTCATGTTTTGTAACGGCCTATCACATAGCGCCTCCAGATCGACTCTAGCCTTAGTATTATCCTTTGACTTCCCATCTATGCCGAACAATGTACCAAAAAGTGCCTCGGCGATATTCTACTCAGTGTGCATCACGTCGATGTTGTGTGGGCAAAGGAGGTCTTTGAAGTAAGGCAGATCCCATAAGCATGTTTTGTGAGTCCACGCGTGCTTAGTATTATACCCCTTGAAGTACCCTGGACGTTGTGGATCTGGATCGAGAGCGTTTAACTGATCCAGGGTCTGTTGGCCTGTCAATGCAGGTGGTGCAGAGTTTTTGACAACTCTACCCCTGATGAAGTTCTTCTTGTCTTTCCTGAACTTATGGCGAGGATCCAGGAACTGTCTATGCATGTCGAAGCAAGAAAACTTGCGACCGGCCTGAAGCCAACGAAACTCAAGAGCTCCCTTGCATGTGGGGCACGGGAACCTTCCATGCACACACCAGCCAACGAATAGCGCATACGCCGGCAAGTCATGCGTCAAGTACATGTACCAGACACGCATTATGAAGCTCCCTTTGCTAAAGGCATCGTATGTCTTGAACTCATTATCCCAGGCTTCTTGCAATTCGTCCTTAAGCGGCTGCATGTACACATTCATATTTTTGCCCGGATAGTTGGGTCCTAGAATTATCAATGTCAGGAAAATGTTCTTTCTTTGCATAATCTGTCCGGAGGGGAGATTGAGTGGAAAGACAAATATGGGCCAACAACTGTATTGGGCTGCCATCATACCAAACACACTGAACCCATCTGTGCTGACGCCAACTCGAGGATGCCTCGGATCTGCCGCTTTGTCAGCATGTAATTCATCAAACTTTTTCCACGCAACACCATCCGATGTGTGTACCATCATCAGATTCCCATCTGCATCTAGTTCGGTTCTTTTGCCTGTTTTGTGCCATGTCATCTATCTGGCCGTCTCTTCGACCATGAAAAGACGTTGAAGTCTTGGTACGATTGGCATATACCGAAGAACACTAACGGGGATTTTGGTCTGTGTCTTCTTACCCATACCGTTGTCTACCACAATATACCTGGAAGACTTGCAAATGGGACAATAGTTCAAGTCTGCATAGTCAAGCCTAAATAAGGCACATCCTTTCTCACAGGCATGTATCTTCTCATAAGGCATCTTCAGTGCACGGAGGATTTTGTTCGACTGGTACAGGTTTGCAGGCATTACATGGCCTTTGGGTAGAAAGCGTCCAAATACTGTCATAATTGCGTCATAGCATTCTCTGCCCAAGTTGAACTGAGCCTTCAGAGCCATTACTTGTGAGATGGCATCCAACTGACAAAGCTCAGTGTGCTCGTGGAGGGGACGTTTTGGAGAGTCCAACATTTCATTGAAGGCCTTTGCAGATTCCTCCATCTTCTCGTCCGAATCCCGAGCATCATCATAGTCTTGCACCATGTTTTCCATCCCGGTACCATGCTCGTCGGTGCGACGACGATCCACCTCAGCTCGGTCACGTTGGGCAGACTCACCATGAAATGTCCACACCGTATAATCAGGCGTAAAACCACTCTTCTGTAGGTGTTTGCCCATTTCAGCCTCTGTCTTCTTTTCCCAATTGCCGCACCGAAAACAGGAGCACCAGGTTTTCTTTTGGCCATTTGCAAATGCGGCTTTCACAAACCCCTTGGTTTTTGTGAACCATTCAGCGCTCCATTTGTTTTGACCAGTGTGACCGGTATACATCCACGCACGGTCACTCATCTTGACTTTCAGAGCTACTGGACACACAACAATTATATATGTAATTCACCATGTATATATTCATCGGTTGATCTACTTTGTCAATTTTATTACGTCAATGCAACGTACACTCTAATAGGTAATGATAGGTCCTAATCCCACCCGTGTATGTGTAGATTGGGTTCATTTTCCCATGCTATGCTCCGGATCTGACGCAAAATTTCGGCAGCACCTCCCGCTGTTCTCCTGATACACGTCTCTGCAATAAACAGAGAGGATGTGTAACCGGAGAACAACAGGGGAGGCACTGACGAAATTTATGCGTCGGATCCGAAGCAAAGCATATGGGAAAACGAACCCAATCTACACATACTCGGGCTGTCCATGGATAGCGTTGGACAATTCGAAAGAATCAAGGTTATAAATATGCAAATGCATGCATATTTATAACTATGACACTTTCGAATGGGAGACACATATTGGTTACGCATACTGATGATTCAAGACACATATATAGCTAGCTATCAAATTTCATCGGAATAGAGCAAATAATTAATGGGGGAGGAGGATATGTCATTTGTGCTCACCCACGAATGAAGGGGCAGAGCTCGTCAGACGCACGGCGAGGTCGTCCAACACCAAACCTCGCAGCGATGAAACAACTGCACATTTAAAACTACCCGGTCAACACAATTATATATGATGTTTTTCATAACAAAATCGAAGAATATATGACCTAACTAATAGTTCACAAATATATGACCCCGTCGGCCTCTGGAAGGCCAAAGAACACCTTTTCGGGAGGTGTCGGGGGTCGGGGTGCCGTGTCGGTGTCGGGGTGCCGTGTCGGGGTCGGGGTGCTGTTTCGGGGTCGGGGGGTTGGGCTGTCGTGTCGGTGTCGGGGTTAGGGGGTCGTTTGTCGGGGTGTGGTGTTGGGGTCGAGGTGTCGGGGTGTGGTGTCGGGGTTGGGGGGTCAGGGGGTCAGGTGTCGGGGGGTCGGGGTCGAGTGTCGGGGTGTCGGGGTGTCGTGTCGGGGTCGGGGTGTGGTGTCAGGGTGTCGGGGGTCGGGGTCGGGGTGTCGGGCCAGAGTGTCGGGGTGGCGTGTCAAGGTCGGGGTGTCGGGGATCGGGGTCGGGGTGTCGGGGGTCGGGGTCGGGGTGTCAGGCCGGGGTGTCGGGGTGGCGTGTCGGGGTCGGGGTGTCGGGGGTCGGTGTCGGGGGTCGGGGGTCGGGGTCGGGGTGTCGGGCCCGGGTGTCGGGGGTGGCGTGTCGCGGTCGGGGTGTCGGGGGTCGGGGGTCGGGGTCGGGCTGTCGTGCCGGGGTGTCGGGGTGGCGTGTCGGGGTCTTCTTCTTCTTCTTCTTCTTCTTCTTCTTCTTCTTCTTCTTCTTCTTCTTCTTCTTCTTCTTCTTCTTCTTCTTCTTCTTCTTCTTCTTCTTCTTCTTCTTCTTCTTCTTCTTCTTCTTCTTATTCTTCTTCTTCTTCTTCTTCTTCTTCTTCTTCTTCTTCTTCTTCTTCTTCTTCTTCTTCTTCTTCTTCTTCTTCTTCTTCTTCTTCTTCTATTTCTTTTCTTCTTCTTCTTTTTTCATCTTTTTTCTAACTTTTTTCTTTTCTTCCTTTCTTCTTCTTCTACTTCTTTTCTTTTCTTCTTCTTCTACTTCTTCTACTACTTCTACTTCTTCTAAGTCTTTTCTAACACTAACACTAACACAATCTAGCACTAACAATTAAATAGCAAAAAAATGAAAAAACAGAAAGAAAAAAAGTAGTCCCTCACCGGAGCAATGGGACGGTCGGCGGGGGCGGTGACAGGGGGGCGCCGGGCGGCGGGAGCAGTGGCGGGGGCGGCGCCGGGCGACTGGGGCGGCGCCGGGCGGCGGGAGCAGTGGCGGGGGCGGCGCCGAGCGGCGGGTGGGGGGGCGGGGGCGGCGTCGGGCGGCTGGGGCGTCGCCGGGCGGCGGGAGCAGTGGCGGGGCGCCGCCGGGCGGCGAGTGGGGGGGCGGGGGCGGCGCCGGGCGGCTGGGGCGGCGCCCGGCGGAAGGTGTGGGGGGTGGGGGCGGGGCGGGTGCGGGGGCGGCGGCGGGGGGCGGGGGCGGCGGCGGGTGCGGGGCATCGGGGAGATGAGAACAGATCGAGTAACGGGCAGGGGGATGGGGCCGTTAGGTAGGCCCTTCTTTGTCGTCTGCCTATCTTTGCCGTCCGCTAGCGAACGACAAAGAAGTGGGGGCGTTAAGTTTTTTCTAAACGGGCGGGGGGGTGGGGGCCACCTCACTCTTTGCCGTCAGCCAGCTGATGGCAAAGGCCTGTTTTACCATCTGCCATTTCTTTGCCGTCCGCTTTTTGGTAGCTGATGGCAAAGAGCTTCTTTGTCGTCCGCTAGCCGACGGCAAAGAGCTTGCAGATGGCAAAGTAGCTGATTCCAGTAGTGAAAGATGCCATGCAAGTTCTTCTCCATAAACACCTATGACTATATTCGGAATACATGCCTACATTCAATTGATGAACTGGAGCTAGTTCTGTGTCACCCTATGTTATAACTGTTGCATGAGGAATCGCATCCGACATAATTATCCATCACTGATCCATTGCCTATGAGCTTTTCACATAATGATCTTTGCTTAGTTACTTTTCCGTTGCCACTATTACGATTACTACCAAAAGTGCTATTGTTACTTTTGCCACCGTTACCGTTGCTTCCATACTACTTTGCTACTAAATACTTTGCTGCAGATAGTAAGTCTTTCAGGTGTGGTTGAATTGACAACTCAACTGCTAATACTTGAGAATATTCTTTGGCTCCCCTTGTGTCGAATCAATAAATTTGGGTTGAATGCTCTACCCTCGAAAACTGTTGCGATCCCCTATACTTGTGGGTTATCAGTACTATTTTCTGGCACCGTT
This sequence comes from Aegilops umbellulata, assembly GCA_032464435.1. Lineage (NCBI taxonomy): Eukaryota > Viridiplantae > Streptophyta > Magnoliopsida > Poales > Poaceae > Aegilops > Aegilops umbellulata. The sequence goes on along the minus strand of CP136056.1, from coordinate 216,879,974 downwards.
GCCGGGGAGCATAGCTGTACTCTTTGAGTCACTTGTGATTTATATCTGCTGATCACTATGAGAAACTTGAAAGATGAGAAAACCAAGATTTATCCCTCAACTACGAGGGGGGGGGGGGGAAGGAACTGCCATCTAGCTCTGCACTTCATTCTCCTTTTGTTATGTGTAAATTTGCGACACCTACTCCTGCTATTAATTCTGACATGTCGCATGTTATTGATGATGCCACTTCTGCTATGCATGATGCTTATGATGAAACTACTTCTATGATTGATGATACTGTGCCATTAGGTGAATTTCTTGATGAAAAACTTGCTACGGTTAGAGAGAATGAAATTTTTGAAACAGATAATATCGATGAAAGTGATGATGAAGATACTCCCCCTAGATATGAATTGCCTGATGTGCCTGAGCGTTATGTTATGGATGAAGAAACTGCTAGAGACCTTTTTGCTTGCAAAGATAGATATGATCTTAAGAAACTGTTAGTTAAGATGAAAGAAAAGTCATTGAATGCTAGAATGAAATATGACCCCGCCTTTGCTACTTCACCTATCTGTATTTCTGATAAGGATTACGATTTCTCTATCGATCCTGAGTTATTTACTTTGGTTGAATCTGATCCTTTTTATGGCTATGAATCTGAAAATGTTGTGGCACATCTTACTAAATTAAATGATATAGACACCCTATTCACTCATGAGGAAAAAATCCGTTACTACTTTATCCTTAAGTTATTTCCGTTCTCATTAAAGGGTGACGCTAAGACATGGTTTAATTATCTTCTCCTGGTTGTGTGCGTAGTCCCCAGGATATGATTTTACTTCTCTGCTAAATATTTCCCCACTCATAAGAGACAAGCTGCCTTAAGGGAAATATATAATTTTGTGCAAGTTGAAGAAGTGAGTGTCCCACAATCTTGGGGGAGGCTTCTCCAATTACTTAATGCTTTGCCTGATCATCCTCTCAAGAAAAATGAAATACTTGATATCTTTTATAATGGACTAACCGATGCTTCCGGAGACCACCTGGATAGTTGTGCTGGTTGTGTTTTCAGGGAAAGAACTGTTGAGCAAGCTGAATTGCTATTGAATAATATATTGAGTAATGATAATGATTGGACACTTCCTGAACCAACTCCTAAGCTAACTCTGAAGAAAAGGGGTATTCTATTTCTCAGTCCTGAAGATATGCAAGAGGCAAAGAAATCTATGAAAGAAAAGGGTATTAAAGCTGAAGATGTTAAGAATTTAGCACCTACATGGTCTTGATAACCCGACACAGGTAGTAAAGGTAAATTTTCTCTATAGATTTGATAAAGGTGATATTCCTGGTAATAAGTTTGCTAGCCAATGCTTGAATGAGTTTGATAATTTTATTGTTAAACAAGAAAACTCCAATGCTTATGTTGGTAGAAAATTGAAACGTAATGCTTATATGATTGAACACTTGAGTGATTATATGTCTAGAGTTAAAGGTGACCTAAAACTTATTAGTAAACATGCTTCTATGGTCACCACTCAGGTAGAACAAGTGCTTAAAGCTCAAGATGATTTGCTCAATGAATTAAATAATAAGAAAAATGATAATGTTGTTAGAGTTATGACTAGAGGGGGTAAAATGACTCAGGAACCTTTGTATCCTGAAGGCCACCCTAAGAGAGTTGAGCAAGATTCTCTGAGAACTAATGTTGATGCACCTAGTCCTTCTAAGAAGAAGAAAAATAAAAATGATAGGACTTTGCATGCTTCTAGTGAACCTGTTGTTGACACACCTGAGAATCCCAATGATATTTCTATTTCTGATGCTGAAACACAATCTAGTAATGAACATGAACCTAGTGATAATGTTAATGATGATGTTCATGTTGATGCTCAACCTAGCAATAGCAATGATGTAGAGATTGAACCTGTTGTTGATCTTGATAACCCACAATCAAAGAATCAACGTTATGATAAGAGAGACTTGGTTTCTAGGAAGCACGGTAAAGAAAGAGAACCATGGGTTCAAAAACCCATGCCTTTTCCTCCTAATCCATCCAAGAAAAATGATGATGAGGATTTTGAGCTCTTTGCTGAAATGATTAGACCTATCTTTCTGCGTATGCGTTTGACTGATATGCTTAAAATGAATCCCTATGCTAAGTATATGAAAGATATCGTTACGAATAAAAGAAAGATACCAGAAGCAGAAATTTCCACCATGTTTGCTAATTATACTTTTAAAGGTGGAATACCAAAGAAATTTGGAGATCCAGGAGTACCAACTATACCATGCTCCATTAAAAGAAACTATGTTAAAACTGCTTTATGTGATCTTGGAGCCGGTGTTAGTGTTATGCCTCTCTTTTCATATCGTAGACTTGATTTGAATAAGTTGAGACCTACTGAAATATCTTTGCAAATGGGCGATTAATCAACTGCTATACCTGTCGGTATTTGTGAGGATGTGCCTGTTGTGGTTGCAAATGTTACTATTTTAACGAACTTTGTTATTCTTGATATTCCCGAGGACGATAGTATGTCAATTATCCTTGGTAGACCTTTTTTGAATACTGCAGGGGCTGTTATTGATTGCAACAAAGGCAATGTCACTTTCATGTTAATGGTAATGAGCATACGGTACACTTTCCGAGGAAACAACTTCAAGTCCATAGTATCAGTTCTATTGGAAAAAAATTCAACGATTACTATTGGAGGTTTTGAATTCCCTCTTCATACTGTCAAGAAGAAATATGATATTCTTATTGTTGGGGACATACATATCCCCGTTGAGGTAACCTAGTGTTATTCGAAAATTCTCAGTTTTCATGTTATTCGGAAAGAGTTTGTTAACAAGACTTCATCAACCTTGTTGTGGATTCCTTTTGATGAGCATGAGATGGATAAAGTTAGAAAGCACAACTCTTTGTACCCACTTTTTACTTTCTCTTATTTAGATTAAATAAAGCAAAAATAGTATTTCATGTCTGTTTTCTGGATTATCCTTGCAATAAAAATACCCCGAAAGTAAAAGTTCTCCAAATATCCTGAAAATGAAATATGATTTTTTGTAGAATATTTAAGAATTTCTAGCACTGAGAACACACCAGGGGGGCTCACCATTTGGCCACGAGGGCATAGGGTGCACCCACCCCCTGGGTGCGCCCCTGCCTCGTGGGCCACACGTGGCCCCCCTCCAGTTATTCTAGCACCCACACACTTCGTATTCCTCCAGAAAAAATCCTCCATATCTCAAACCCGTGTTCTAGCTCATCTTGCTGCCATTTTCGATCTCCTTGCTCAAATCTCCATTCACAAAACTATTTGGGGAGATTGTTCTTTGGTATGTGACTCCCCCAATGGTCCAATTAGTTTTTGTTCTAGTGCTTTATTTATTGCAAATTTTTGCTACTTAGGTGACCCTGTTCTTGAGCTTGCATGTCAAATTTATATGATCCAAAGTAGTTTTAATGCATGATATAGCCTCTAGGCATTTGTGGGAGTAGTTGCTACTAATCTTGTTGAGTTTGGTTCACTTTTATTTTGAGTCACTAAAAATTTCAGAAATTTTTTAGAGAAAGAAAGTGATAAAGAAACTGTTGAGGGGCTCTTCGAGCCGAATCTCGAAGGATAAGCAGAATGAGGAGAATAAAAAGCCCAAATACAATCTTCCTCGCATTGCGGAGGTTCGGCCGTGCGAATGGCCTTGTGATGCGTTCTTGAGAGCCGCCAGAATTTACGATGACTTTTATTACTTGGCTGAGAATGCAGGCCTCACCGACTTCCTCCACGACCAGCGCGAACAGTATCTCCTACTCACTAATATTTTCGTGCAAAATTTTTATTTCCATACTATGAAATCACCACATTCAGTGGAGTTTCACTTATATGATGAGGTTAAGGAGATGTTGAGGGAGTCCTGGATTAGGGGGTCCTCGGACAGCCGGACTATATACATTAGCCGGACTGTTGGACTATGAAGATGCAAGATTCAAGACTTCGTCCCGTGTCCGGATGGGACTCACCTTGGCGTGGGAGGCAAGCTTGGCAATACGGATATGTAGATCTCCTCCCTTGTAACCGACTCTGTGTAACCCTAGCCCCCTCCGGTGTCTATATAAACCGGAGGGTTTGGTCCGTAGGACAACAACAATCATACCATAGGCTAGCTTCTAGGGTTTAGCCTCTACGATCTCGTGGTAGATCAACTCTTGTAATACTCATATCATCAAGATCAATCAAGCAGGAAGTAGGGTATAACTCCATTGAGAGGGCCCGAACCTGGGTAAACGTCGTGTCCCCCACCTCCTATTACCATCCGCCTTAGACACACAGTTCGGGACCCCCTACCCGAGATCCGCCGGTTTTGACACCGACATGGGTGCTTTCATTGAGAGTTCCACTGTGCCGTCACCACAAGGTCTGATGGCTCCTTCGATCATTGACAATGATGCGATCTAGGGTGAGGCTTTCCTCCCTGGACAGATCTTCATATTCGGCGGCTTCGTACTGTGGGCCAACTCGCTTGGCCATATGGAGCAGATCGAGAGCTACGCCCCTGGCCGTCAAGTCAGGTTTGGAAATTTAAACTACACTACCGACATCCGCGGAGACTTGATCTTTGACGGATTCAAGCCCATGTCAGGTGCGCCGCACAGTAACAACGAGCACGACTTAGCTCTGCCGTCGAACGGTGAACGGGAGATCACACATGTGGCTACTCCGGCCCTAGATCCGGAGTCGATTGCGCCGTCCAAGGACGGGTGGATGGACCATGCCTCGGAGGCCGCACACTCAGTGGCGATAGAGCCGAATACTGACTTCACCTCCTATGAGACCTGTGTCGCCGGATCCTTGGATTCGTCCCAGGCCACATGCCCTGAACCGCCTGCGTCCGTGCCTATCGAATCTGATTGGGCGCCGATCATGGAGTTTACCTTCGCGGATATCTTTCAGCACTCGCCCCTTGGCGATGTGCTAAATTCATTAAAGTGTCTCTCCTTGTCAGGAGGCCCTCGACCGAACTATGTCCGGCTCGAGTGGGAGGTGGACGAAGAAGAAATTCATTCCCCACCCACCACCCACTTAATAGCCACTGTCGATGACTTAACCGACATGCTCGATTTCGACTCCGAAGACATCGACGGTATGGACGACGATGCAGGAGAAGAACAGGAACCACCGCCCACAGGGCGCTGGACAGCCACTTCATCACACGATATATATATGGTGGATACACCCAAACAAAACAATGACAAGGAATGGAAGGAAGCAGCAAGGTATAGTTCCCTCAAGAAGTAACCAAAGCGACGGCGTAGGCACCGCTCCAAATTGCGCCTCGGCAAAAACAACGATAACAGCGCAAGGAAAAATAATACCCCGGTCGACTCCAGAGGAAACAACAACCACACGGACCCAGCGACAGAGCAGGATGAGCCAGCGGACGGCGAACATAGTATGGAGCCACTGTTCGATCACGACGACGCCGAGGATAAAGCTCATCAACCTCTCTCCGGAGAGGAAAACAGTCCGGACGGCGATGCACACATCATCCCGGAAAGGCACTTGGAACAAGAGAACCCCCATAGAAGGCTTGTGGCCACCGCGAGGAGTCTGAAGAAGCAGAAGCAAAGGCTTAAGGTCGCGCAGAATACGCTCAACAGTAGATGGAACAAAGTGCTCGACACTGAAGAAAGGTATGGTGGTAGTCGCCACACAAAGAGTTATCCAAAGCGCAAGCTGTTGCCTGAATTCGATGATGAGGCCTTAGAGCCTACACAACCAAAAAATAAAATGGCCGACCGATCGGATCGACCACCTCGTGGCCGCGATAGGGCGGCTAACGAGGACGCACATAAGTCAGCACACGATTCACGCAAGGACTTGCATCAAAAAGCCGGCGTGATCAGATCCATCTACGGATCTAGGAAGCGCGCTCCAGTGCAGAATCAAAACCGAACACTACAACAGTCAGAACGCCATGACACATCCAAATACAGGGGTGCCAAACACCCCCTATGCTTCATCGATGAGGTGCTGGACCACGAATTTCCAGAGGGATTCAAACCCGTGAACATAGAGGCGTATGACGGAACAACAGACCCTGGGGTCTGGATTGAGGACTTCATCCTACATATCCATATGGCTCACGGATACGATCTCCAAGCCATCAAGTACTTGCCCCTCAAGCTAAAAGGACCAGCTCGGCACTGGCTAAAGAGCCTCCCCGAAAAGTCAATTGGAAGTTGGGAGGAGCTTGAGGAGGCTTTTAGGCCTAACTTTCAAGGGACCTATGTCCGACCTCCGGATGCAGACGATTTAAGTCATATAATTCAACAGCCCGGGGAGTCAGCCCGAAAGCTTTGGAATAGATTTCTCACCAAGAAGAATCAAATTGTCGACTGCCCGGACGCCAAAGCCTTAGCAGCTTTCAAACATAGCGTCCGCGACGAATGGCTCGCGAGACACCTCGGCCAAGAAAAACCGAGGACGATGGCAGCCCTAACAAGCCTTATGACCCGCTTTTGCGCGGGCGAAGATAGCTGGCTGGCCCGTAGTAGCACCAACGACCCAGGCACATCCGAAGTCAGGGATGGCAATGGAAAACCACGACACAGTAAAAGCAAGCGTCGAAATAACGAAGACAGCCCAGACAGCACGACGGTAAACGCCCGATTTAGGGGCTCTCGACCCGGTCAACGGAAAAAGCCTTTCAAAGGTAACAGAGATGGACCGTCCATCCTAAACAAGATTCTAGAAAAATTATGTTAGATTCATGGCACCTCCGATAAACCTGCAAATCACACCCACAGAGAATGCTGGGTCTTCAAGCAGGCCGACAAGCTAAACGCCGAACACAAGGGGAGGGAGACACCAAGTGAAGACGAGGATGCGCCTCGCCAGCAGAACACTGGGGGACAGAAAAATTCCCACCAGAGGTCAAAACAGTGAACATGATTCACGTAACAAAAAGAAGGAGCAAACACGCACTCCGAGACATATGCGCCGCAGAGCCCGTGACACCTAAGTTCAACCCTTGGTCGGCCTGCCCGATCACAGGGATCACCCGACTAGTATCCGACACGGAGGATTGGCTGCCTTGGTGCTAGACCCAATAATCGCGGATACCATCTCACCCAAGTCCTCATGGACGGCGGCAGTAGTCTCAATCTAATATATCAGGATACAGTCCGCAAAATGGGGATAGACCCGATAAGAATCAGCCAAAGCAATACTACCTTTAAAGGAGTAATACCATGCCTAGAGGCCCGCTGTACGGGCTCTCTCGTACTAGAGGTTGTATTCGGTTCTCCCGACAACTTCCGAAGTGAAAAGTTAACCTTCGACATCGCTCCATTCCGCAGCGGTTATCAAGCACTACTCGGAAGAATAACCTTCGCTCGTTTTAATGCAGTACCGCATTACGCTTCTCTTAAGCTTAAGATGCCTGGTCCATGTGGCATCATCATAGTTAGCGGAATTACTGAGCGTTCCTTACGCACGGAAGAACGTGTGGCGGCCGTAGTAGCCGAACACTAAATGGCCTTTCCATCCATAATAAATGGTCGGTCGTCAAGACCGCGGACACGGCTAGACGAGTTCGGCGCACCACTACGTGTAACAGCTTAGATAAACCTGAGATTGGTTCGATGGATATACCCTCATAGGCGGTACCAGGGGCTTCCCGCATGTAAAAGGACTACAGTTCGGCTTTACCTCATTTAGATTGAATTTTAATGAGAATAATCAATTTTTCGCACGAAGACTTTCATCTAAGTTTTTCTCTTTTACAGATGGCAATCGTGCTACACCCTTCCAGGATACGTCACAACGGAGACACAAGCACAGACGTGCAGCAGGGCCCCGCTTAAAGGTTTCTTTTTAGATTAAGACCCTGTGTAAACCTTTCTTACTGTCTCTTGTTGCTTGACACCCCCCGGATACCTAACACAACTGTGAGGGATGTTGGCGTTGTTGGCATTTCGCCACGTCAGACTAATGCACGTACCTGGAAATTTAGGGTCCATTATCAAGGGCGTTACTCAGCCCGGTACATGTTGTAAAGACCGAACACCTTAGGGAGTGTTCGGCGTCACGAGTTTGGCCTTATATGCACTAGCTCTGAATCATGTATTTGGTCAAATGTTGGGTTTGCCCGGCTCCCGCGTTTTGCTACCTTACGTTCCGCTCTATCGGCTAAGGTGGCACCAGGAGAACTACTGCGACTGTGCCCTGTTTCATCCGGATGAGCACCTCAGTAGAGAAAGCCGAAAACTTACTGTCATGATAAAGCGCGAGACTGGTCAACCACTCGATGACTTAGCGGAATCTTCGGGATTCCTCCGCATTAATGAAGGGCTGGTTTTCTCGGTCATGTACATACGCGCCCCGTACTCGGGTGAGCGTGGAGGTACCAGGGGCTATATAGTAGCCCCACTGTCAAACTCCTATGGTTAAGTGGAAGTGTTAAAGCAATATAGTATGATTGCCTCGTTCGCCGCGTTACCACCTCCTTAATGGACCAAGACGTTGGATCAAGTGTGAACACGCGCTTTTGCGAACACCCCCGCATTATATGCGTGGGCGCTGATACACACACACACACACACACACACACACACACATAAACGGCCGCACAGGAGGCATCATAATACTTTCAGGAAAAAGTATAAACACATCCTTTATAATTCAAACAGCATTTCTCTTACAATCGAGATACATGTCACTTGAACATGACACTCTTCAAGCACTTAGCCTTTATTAAACGAGCACCTTCTAGGACTTCTTCAAAATAATGCTCGGTTGAAACCTGGCCCACAGCCAGATTCTGGGTTGCAATAGCGGTGGCCTCCATCTGTGCCCATTATGTCTTGACACGGGCAAGAGCCATCCGCGCACCCTCTATGCACGCCGACCTCTTTACAGCGTCGATATGCAGCACAGCACCAAGGAATCGTTGCACTAGACCAAAATAACTATTTGGCCTTGGTCCTTCCGGCCAAAGACGGTCCACGACAGACCTCGTGGCAAGCCCAGACAACCTATGGAGCTCGGCCCACTCGGCCATTTGCTCATTTAACAGCAGCGGACGCGCTGGAGCATTGAACTGCGACCAGAACAACTTTTCCACTTCGTGATCCTTTTGATCTTAAAAAAACTTGGTCACATCAGCAACACTCGCTACCAAATCCAAGTACGTGTCCGTAGAACTCCATAATTTATCCATAAGGGCATACTTAGGATCTCCGAACTTCGTCCACAACAAAAAGGGCTTCCCAGCCGTGATATTTCTGGCTTGACGTAGCTCCTCTTTTGCCGCTCTGATTTTAGAGCGGGTTTCCTTGGCTGCTACCATGGCTTTCTCTAGGTCCGCCGTCTTCGTTTGACTTTCCCTTTCAAGAAGCTCAAAACGGTTGGCGGCATCTTTCAACTCAACAGCCATCTTGGCCATTTTCTCTTTGCTCTGGCAATGTGCAACCTGTTTGGCTCTTAACTCTTCAACCGCCTTTAGAGCGGCCGCATCACTCCTCTTGGCTTGTTCCTTGGCTCGGGCAAGTTCCGCCCGAAGGGTCTCCACGGCGGCAGCTCCATCTGCAGTCACAACATATTATAGATACTAGCATCATGCTCCTCTTAATATATGTTGACCACCGGAGAATACATACCCTGTGCCTCGTCAAGCCGCCTGTTTACAAGCACGAGGTTGGCATCCGCCGCATCAAGTTGCCGCTTCAGTTCGGCAAACTCACCAGTCCGGCTAGCCACCGGATCCTCAGCCGCCTGCACATGAATGCAGCACGATCATTACCTGGCACTATGATCCTCTGTTTGCCGCCTTTTTCGACAGCAACCAGAGTCTTAGGGGCTACTATCTACATAGGGCACACCTTGCGTGTGCGGTACCGTAAAAAATATACATATTACTTTGCGTACCTCAAAGCCTCTCAGCAGGCTCATAAAAGTTTCATGCAACCCGCTTTCGGCGGATGAAATTCTCTCAACCGCCGTACCCATTAACGTACGATGCGCTTCTAAGAGAGCCGGTTGCTCCAGAACATTCATCAATGCGTCTGGTCGTGCACCGGACAGTTCCAGACTCTTTCTGTTGCTCCCCTTAGGAGCCGGATACTCCGGACTTTGGGAGGCCGAAGGTTACCTTCTGGCCTTGGTGGATTAGGAGAAATCCTTCATGACGACACCTCTGGGTCATCCGCCTCATGAGGTGGGGAGGCATGGGGAGGCGTTTTGCTCTCCATCATCTCCGGAACAAGAACCCCCGAAGACGAACTCTGTCGAGAAGGGCTACGATCCGAACTACAAGACATACGTCTTGGTTATTGTCCTCGGAAATAAAGTAGGATATATTTACTACAAAGTACTTTTGTTTACTTACAACTCGGTGGAGGGCTGGTCCCCTTGCGGGCACTGTTCGGTAAGGATGCCTTCCGGGGTAGGGCCCCCTGACAAAGGTTTCTTCCCTCATTTGGAAACCATTGTTTCCAAGTCTTCAGAGGCGGCCCTCTTCCTTCCTTGGGGAATGGGAATTTTAGATTCTTCTCCCCGGTTATCCTCCTTTGCGGAGGCACTAATTCCCCTGGTTTGGATGAATAATGAGTGAGGCCCGCTTTCGGCTTCTTTATTCCTCCCTTTATCTTCCCCTGATGACGCTTGATAAGGCGCAAGCTCAAGTATCCTGGCTAGTACAGGATCCGGTGAGCCTTCGGGAAGGGGCGCCGAACACCTGATCATCTTCGCCTTTTTATCCAGTCTTGGTCAAAGACCAACTTTTCAGAATGATGTTGTGATAAATAAAGAGACAGCGTGTTCGGCCGAAGGGTTACTTACTTGGGTGTCTGGACAGTTGCAGTTTAGGCCCGCATCCTCGGTGGTGTCCGGACACTTTATTCATGATCCGACGAACAATCTGTACATCTCTTCGAGCGTCACGCCGAAGAATTGCTGAATGGTTCGCGTTCCTTCTGGGTTGAACTCCCACATACGGAGAGATCGACGTTGGCATGGGAGGACCCGATGAACTAGCATGACTTGCATTACTTTGACAAGGCTGACATCTCTCTTGAGGAGATCCCGGATGTGACTCTGCAATGTCGGCACGTCAGTAGCCGGCCCTCGGTCCAGCCCCTTGTTGACCCATGACGCCAGTTGTGGCGGGGGGCCCGAACCGAAGGCAGGGGCAGCTACCCACTTAATACTTCGGGGAGCCATGATGTAAAACCACTCCCACTGCCATAAGTTGGACATCTCGGGGAAGGATCCCTTTGGCCATAGTGCATCGACGCCTTTGCTTATTACGGCACCTCCGCACTCTGCGTGTTGCCCATCGATCAACTTCGGCTTCACATTGAAGGTCTTGAGCCATAAGTCAAAGTGTGGGGCGATGCGGAGGAAGGCCTCACACACGACGATAAACAACGAGATGTGAAGGATGGAATCCGGAGCCAGATCATGGAAATCGAGCCCGTAATAGAACATAAGCCCTCTAACAAAGGGATCAAGACTAAAGCCCAGCCCTCGGAGGAAGTGGGAAACAAATACTACGCTCTCGTTAGGTTCGGGAGTGGGGATGACCTGCCCTTGAGCAGGCAGCCTATGCGAGAATTCGGTGGTCGGATACCCGGCCTCTCTTACCTTCTTGATGTCCTCCTCTGTGACGGAGGAGGTCACCCACCGGCCTTGAAGGTTGGATCCGGACATGATTGAAGGTCCGAAGTGCTTGGCCTCCGCCTTGGGTGCTGGAATTCGAGGTGGGAGAAGGGAAAGATCGAGAGCAGGGAGAAAAGGACAGGCCTTGACCCCCTTTATAAAGAGGGTGAATATCAAGCGCCCTCCGCACGGCCATCTGGAACTTGCCTAAAATCAAGGAGTCAAACTAGCGGGCACGGTTGGGTTACCCACACCCGTATTGATGAAATCCCGTGAAAAGAGGGACACAATCTCTGCTTCAACAAGACGTGCCAACAAAATTGCCTCGCAACACGTGCAATGGCAGGCTCGAAAAAACGGTTCATCATGACTAGATCACGGTAGAACGTCACGTTAAGAAAAGCTGTCAGCAGATTAGATTTGTGGAAATATTATACTCTCTACGGTGGTATGTGGAATTTGTTTTGCAGAGCTGAACACTATCCTTGTGTTCAAAATCTTCTATGGAATATTCGGAGGAGGAACCCGCCTTGCAAGGCCGAAGACAATCTGCGCGCCGGACTCATCGTCATTGAAGCCTGGTTCAGGGGCTACTGAGGGAGTCCTGGATTAGGGGGTCCTCGGATAGCCGGACTATATACTTTAGCCGGACTGTTGGACTACGAAGATACAAGATTGAAGACTTTGTCCCGTGTCCGGATGGGACTCACCTTGGCGTGGAAGGCAAGCTTGGCAATACAGATATGTAGATCTCCTCCCTTATAACCGGCTCTATGTAACCCTAGCCTCCTCCGGTGTCTATATAAACCGGAGGGTTTGGTCCGTAGGACAACAACAATCATACCATAGGCTAGCTTCTAGGGTTTAGCCTCTATGATCTCGTGGTAGATCAACTCTTGTAATACTCATATCATCAAGATCAATCAAGCAGGAAGTAGGGTATTACCTCCATCGAGAGGGCCCGAACCTTGGTAAACATCGTGTCCCCCGCCTCCTATTACCATATGCCTTAGACGCACAGTTTGGGACCCCCTACCCGAGATCTGCCGGTTTTGACACCGACAGATGTCACTTCATGATTTTTGTCGGGTCTGCAAGATACCCTTTGTGGGTAGCATCGAGGAACCACATCGTAGTGATGTGGATGGATCTATTGATAGAATTGTTGTAGGGGAAACGAGGAAAGTTTCTGATGCAAGAACTACTAGTATACATTTTCATGTTCTATGTTACTTTGCGATATTTGCTAGTAGATGCTTAATTGGTCGCGGGAACAGTGGAAATCTTAATGCTTCTGATCTTGGTATTTTGCGCCATACTTTGTTTCGAGATACAACTTTCAGCCTAGGCGCTATTGTTGCTAAACGATTAAGTCTGAACCGTACAAAGGGCCCCATCTTCGGAGGCAGCTTTGCTCCACGCCTTGCTGTACACTTTGAGATGCCTATTAGGCATTATGAGAAAGAGGAAAAGTTGTTGCCCCCTGTTTTTCTAGATTATAAGGGTATGGTAGCACATGACTTTATTGTTAAAAATAAGAAGAAGATGCTTAAGTATAATTTGATATTTGATAAAACTCACTATGAGACTATTACCTTGTCTCCGCCCTCTTTGTTTAACATACTTTCAGGCACGTACCTCATCTTGCCCGAGGCCATTTATGCATACTAGAGGCTAACATAAGCTCCAGAGCCTGAGCCTGAGCCATCACTCGACCCTTATCGACAGTCTGTTTATCAGTGGGATCCGGAGGATATCGCCAATCAGTGGCACCCTGAGGACCCTCCTCAGTACATCGGAGAGGGTAGCTTCGATCCGTGTCCATAGACCAACATAGGCCAAAAGCCTAAGCTTGGGGGAGTACGTATTTCTCACCAACATTACATTCATGTTCACACACTCATGCCAGTTGTCGGTGCTCATACTTTTTCACTGTACTATCCATTCTAGTTCATTTTCTTTTTCTAAGCCTTCTTCTTGTGTGTTTGAAAAACCTTAAGAAAAAACAACAAAATTAGTTGTAGCTTTTAGCTAGTTTACTTTCCATGCCTGTAGTAGTAGTAATTAAAAGAAAACCCAAAAAGATTTCTCGTTCTTCTTTTGCTTGTTGGGAACTTTCCCATGTAAATAGTTTTGTTTCTTTTCTTTTCTTTGGGGGTCAAGAGGAGAAGACCATGATGAAAATGTTGAGTGGCTCTCATATGCATTATTATTATTTAACCAAGAGCCCATATTACCTTGTCTTCTCCTTGTATTAAATGCTTGCGGATTCCAGCTTAGTCCAATGCACGTGCACTATTATTATTATCCACACCGTTCGGTCGTGCAAGTGAAAGGCAATAATGACGATATATGATGGACTGACTGGGATGAGAGAAGCTGGTATGAACTCGACCTATCTTGTTTTTCTAAATATGATTAGTTCATCGTTCCTGATTCATCCTATTATGAATGAAACATGTTTGCAATGACAATTAGAGATTATAGTTGCTCATGCTATGCTTAATTTGCTTGGAGTTTATAATGGTTTACCATGCGCGCCAACATGCTATTAAAATGGTTGTGATGTGGTATGATAGGGTGGTATCTTCCTTTGAACGATTCGAGTGGCTTGACTTGGCACATGTTCACGCAATTAGTTGAAACAAAATCAACATAGCCTCCACGATATTTATGTTCATGGTGATTTATATCATACTCATGCTTGCACTCATTGTTGATTAATCTTAATGCATGTTCATGATTGTTGTCGCTCTCTAGTTGGTCGCTTCCAGGTCTTTTTCTAGCCTTCACTTATACTAAGCGGGAATACTGCTTGTGCATCCACTTCCATAAACCCCAAAGTTATTACATATGAGTCCACCATACCTTCCTATATGCGGTATTTACCTTCTGTTCCAAGTAAATTTGTATGTGCCAAACTCTAAACCTTCAAATGAAATTCTGTTTTGTATGCTCGAATAGATCATGTATCAACTAGGGCTGTCTGTATCTTCCATGCTAGGTGGGTTATTCTCACGATGAGTGGATTCCGCTCATCATTCACGGGAAAATGACCGGTAACCGGGATGCCTAGTCCCATGCTCAAATCAAAATAATTGCAAACAAAACTCCCCCAGGACTGTTGTTAGTTGGAGGCACCCGTTGTTTCGGGCAAGCCATGGATTGATGCTTGTTGGTGGTGGGGGAGTATAAACTTTACCATTCTTCTTGGGAACCGCCTATAATGTGTGTAGCATGGAAGATATCAAGATCTCTTGGTTGTTATGTTGAAAGTATGCCACTCAAAATATTATTTATCTCTAATTCAAAAATCGAGCTCAGGCACCTCTGCAAATCCCTGCCTCCCTCTGGGATGGGCCTATCTATTTACTTTTATGTTGAGTCATCATCCTATTATTAAAAAGCACCAGTTGGAGAGCACCGCTGTCATTTGCATGCATTACTATTAGTTTACATTGCATATGAATGTTACTGGATCTCTTTTACCATGAATTACAATGTCTAGTCAGTCCTTGATCTTCAGGGGTGCTCTGCATTTATGTTTTGCGGTCTCAGAAAGGGCTAGCGAGATAACATCTTGTTAATCATATTATGATTGTTTTGAGAAAGTGTTGTCATCCGAGATTTATTATTATTGCTCGCTAGTTGATTATGCCATTGATATGAGTAAACATGTGACCTAAATGTTATTGTGAATATGGTTAGTTCATAATCTTTGCTGAAAACTTGAATGCTGGCTTCACATATTTGCAACAACAAGATCAAACAGAATTTGTAAATTTTTTTCTTTATCACTTTTAGTTTGTCAACTGAATTGCTTGAGGACAAGCAAAGGTTTAAGATTGGGGGAGTTGATACGTCTCCAACATATCTACTTTTCCAAACACTTTTGCCCTTGTTTTGGACTCTAACTTGCATGATTTGAATGGAACTAACCCGGACTGACGTTGTTTTCAGCAGAATTGCCATGGTGTTATTTCTGTGCAGAAATAAAAGTTCTCGGAATGACCTGAAAATCCACGGAGACACGTTTTGGAATTAATAAAAAATACTGGCAAAAGAATCAGCAGCAGGGGCCCCACACCCTGTCCACGAGGGTGCAGGGCGCACCCACCCCCTTGGGGGGCGCCCCCATGCCTCGTGGGCCCTGAGGGAGTCCTGGATTAGGGGGTGTTCGGGTAGCCGGACTATTCCTTCAGCCGGACTCCAGGACTATGAAGATACAAGATTGAAGACTTCGTCCCGTGTCCGGATGGGACTTTCCTTGGCGTGGAAGGCAAGCTTGGCGATGCGGATATTCAAGATCTCCTACCATTGTAACTGACTCTGTGTAACCCTAACCCTATCCGGTGTCTATATAAACCGGAGGGTTGTAGTCCGTAGGACAATCATCTTTATACACAATCATACCATAGGCTAGCTTCTAGGGTTTAGCCTCCTTGATCTCGTGGTAGATCTACCCTTGTAGTATCCATATCATCAATATTAATCAAGCAGGAGTAGAGTATTACCTCCATCGAGAGGGCCCGAACCTGGGTAAAAACATCGTGTCCCTTGTCTCCTGTTACCATCCGGCCTTGACGCACAGATGGGGACCCCCTACCCGAGATCCGCCGGTTTTGACATCGACATTGGTGCTTTCATTGAGAGTTCCTCTGTGCCGTCACAATTAGGAAGGATGCCTCTTCCCGTCTTTAAAGACGGCGCCGTTACTAAGGGAGCCTTGGCTGTCGGCCAAACCCTCCGGCTAGGTGGTTTTCTCATGACCGCCTGTTCGGCCGTTGCGCCGACGATGACCTCTCGGGTCATCGAAAGCAACCTTCACGTCAGCTCGGAGCTTGTCGAGCAGCTGGATCCGATGGAGCTCTCTTCCGTAAACAAGCTCTTGGATCGCATGGCCGCCCTGGGGGTCGCTACGGATTACGACCAGGTTGGGCTTAAACCCGATCTGAGAGAAGTTTACTCTCCCCAAGTCACCCACCACGTTGCCGTGGTAGAGGCGCAGTGCGGCGACCCTTCATCTATTTTAAGGACTAGCTACGTCCAAATTCCCGACCCCTCCAAGCCGGATACCCGCGGAGGGGAGGATATAACTCAAGACCTGAGCATAGAATCAGGCAACGGGCTAGATTCATTGGACAACATCCAAGACTCCGAACTTCAGAGTTCGGAAGCTCTTCGGCCTCCGAATCTTAGATTGGGTGAGGTTTCAGATTCAACGCCCCCGCCTGCCCGAACATAAGCGATCTTTCCCAAATCAAGCAAAAGCCCGAGGAAACAGTACATCATTACTGGGCCAGATTCCTCCTGGTTATGAACAGGATAAAGGATTGCCGCGAGGGAGACACAATTTCAATCTTTTGCAGTAATTGCACGGACAAGGGAATACTAAACGCCATAAGTCGTCATGATATTACACGCTTCACTGACTTGGCGTCCATAGTACAAAAGTACTGTACGATGGAGAGCGCCTGATAAACCGAAATAAAATTTTGGGATAATCCGGCCTTGAATAGCAATCCCGTCCGAACTAAGAGGGTGCACCATAGTAAGACACCCGGACTAAATATCAAAAAGCCAAAACCCTCTACAGGGCATGGAACCGTACTCAAAAGGTGGCTTGATGGACCCTGTAGAATTCACAGTACAGAGGACGCCACACCAACTCACAACCTTAGAGCATGTTGGATACTCCGGCAGGTGGCCAAAATTGGCAAGGACCTCCTAATTTCGGAGGCCGCAGAAAGCCAGCCTGAGGACACTAGTACCGTTCTCATAGTCTTCGAGACTTTCGCATCAAATAATATGCGAAAAATAACACTCCGCAGCCTCGCCGAAGTCTATCAAGTAGCAACAATAATTGTAACACCCCGGTGTAATGATGCTATAGTAACCCCTGTGGTTAAGTTAATCTTTTTGCTAAACAGGTGTCTGATCATTATTGTCTCATGTTCTTTCGAATTCCAGTTGAATTCAAATTCAAATTCTGTGTGAAATTCAAAATGCTCAGACATGAAAACAAAAATGTTCATCATGTGGCATTAATTGTTTTGACAATATTGGTGGTGGTCCAATTTTTTTTGCAAATTGTTAAACTGGCCTAAAATAGCTATAACATAAAGTTGTTAAAAGAAAAGCAAAAGTTAAAACAAAAGCAAAAAAAAAAAGGGAAAAGGGCCAGAGCCCCTGGCCTCCCATTGGGCCTCGGCCCACTTCAGCCAGGCCGGCCCACCTCTCCCTCCTTATCCCCACCCCGACCAGAACCCTAGCCCGTAACCCCCCCACTCGTCCCACGGTCCCTCGCTCCTCTCCCCCACCCCACGACCCGATCTGGATCGGGGCGCTCGCCCCCCGACCCTGGTGACCGCGCCGCCTCGCGCCCCTGACACCGGCGCCCAGCCCCGACGCCGCGCCCGACCCGCCAACGGCCGCCCGGAGATCCCTCCCTCGTCGGACGCCTCGCAGCTCCACCCTCGCGCCCCGTCGCCTCTCCCTCGTCGGTCGACGCCACGCCCGTCGCTCGTCACCGCGCTGTCGTCGACCATCGCCGCCCCAAGCTCCGGCGCCTCCCCGAGCTCGCTTTAGCACATCTACAGGGCCTCGTGAGCCCCCCCGCTCCCTTTTCTTCCTCTTCCCCGCCGGTTTCAGCCGCTTAGTGCGCTCGAAAGTGAGCTGTAGCCGCATGCTCGTGCTCACCCGAGTGCCACCACCACCCTTCGTCGCCGCTCCGGCCAACCTGGCCTCGTCCCTGCTGCTACGTCAGCGGGCGTCGCACTTGCCTCCCCTACTGCCTCGCCCGCTCATCCCATTGCCGTGCCGCCTAGTCCAGCCGGCCGTGCGCCCCGCTTGACTAGCCGCGCCGGCCCCTCCGCCGCTCACCTACGCCCGCCCCCTGCTTCGCCCCTCGCCGCCGCTGCCGCACCTCCCGCACCCCCTGCTGGTCGCGCCATGGCCGGCCCCGACGCGCCGCCCTGGCCCCTACGCCCTGCTGCCCGCGCTGCTCGCCTCCCCTGCTGCAGTCGCCTCGCCCCGCCTCTGTCCGCCTCCTCCGTCCGCCGCTGCCCCGGCAAGCCGCCCGGCGCACACCGCCGCCCCGACCATGGCTCCTGCTGCGTGCCCGCCGGCGCCCCTGTGCCCGTGCGAGGCCAGCCAGAGAGGCCGACCGTGTCCCTGCCTAATGCGGTCGGCCCTGCTTAATTAGGGGGCCTAATCCCCTGATTAGTGCTAATCCTCCTAATTAAATTAGTTTAATCATTTTAACCCCCCCACATGTGACAATGACATGTGGTCCCCCTGGTTTAAAGATAATTCAGGCTAAGTAATCTACACCTAGAGTCAATGACATGTGGGCCCTATGACTCTGTTGACTGGTCAACGTTGACCCAGTCAACGCGAACTGTACCTGCTAACTGGGACCCCTGGGCCCCACTGTCATCCTCTGTGTACACTTCTATGTGCACAGAGCTGGGTACCCGTAGCAATTTGTTATTACTTTTCAAATTAATATTTATTTTAGAATAATGTTAAAACTTTGTAAAATCATAGAAAATTGCTCAGAACGACTAGACGAATCTGAATACGTGATCCGT
The DNA here is from genome assembly GCA_032464435.1 of Aegilops umbellulata. Taxonomy (NCBI): domain Eukaryota; kingdom Viridiplantae; phylum Streptophyta; class Magnoliopsida; order Poales; family Poaceae; genus Aegilops; species Aegilops umbellulata. Next base: position 216,860,737 of record CP136056.1, on the reverse strand, counting down.
TTACCTGTCAGATGCCTCTAACTATCTGAACATGGAACATTCCTCCTCCGGTCATCTGTCTGACACAGGTCCGAAACCGGGAAAACTTTCCCGGATGTTTTCCCCCTTCGCCGGCATCGTGTAGCCCTGCGTTAGTTCACCCCTAGCACCGCGTATTACCACGTTATGCTTTGTGATGCTATGTTTGCTTTATATTTACTGTTTCTCCCCCCTCTTCTCTTTGGTAGACCCCGTGGCGGCTGCCGATGCCGCTGTGATCGACTACGTCACCGATGACCCCTCCTTGTCTGAGCAACCAGGCAAGCCCCCCCTTTGATCATCCCGATATCGCCCATTCCATTATCTCATGCTTGCATTAGATTTTGCTACTGTTATTGTTTGCTCCTATTCTGATGCATAGCCTGCTTTTGTATCTGCTGTTGTACCTTACCTGCTTATCCTAAACTGCTTAGTATAGGTTGGTTAGTGATCCATCAGTGACCCCCACTTGTCCTTGTTGCCCCTGCTTCATCATCGACGACTCGATCTACGTGATCGAAGACCAGGCCCTAACATCGCACATCACTTCCCCTTAGCTGCTCGACACTACTGGGTTACTATCGAGTACCGAGGGTGAACCTCTTCAGCACTTCTGATGTTAACCCTGTAGTGTAGTCATTCGATCGTGGTCATCGAGGGTGATTTCCTCCTTAACCACTTCCGATACGACTCTGTCGTGCAACCCCTCAAGTGTGAACCTCGGGGGTGATTCCTCTTACGTTCACCTTGATGATTACATCTAATGGAATTCATCGGGGGTGATTCCTCGGGTTTTCCCTTGATGTTTGGACACACGGATACTTGGACTTTAACCCTGTTACTTGGAAAGACGGGTCAACCCTGAGGGGTACCCGCGCGAGCTTAATTGCGAGTGATGTGGAGTCGGGCGGACCTGGAGGGTGCCCTTGAGATAATTACGAGGCGTGGCCGGGCATTCCTAGCCCTTACCGCAAGTCCTCGAGACGGGGCAACGGGGTCACATCTTTCGTGAGTCTCTGCTTGTTACCGCGCGTTCCTAATCCACTACGATTTGGATATTTGATCCGAGGGGCCTCTGGCCTGATAGCACTAACCATCACGTGGGCATAGTATGGGCGTTCTGCGTCGTATGCATCAGCCGAAGCTTAATAGACGTCAGCGACTGAGTGGCGCGTGCCGGGTTGGACTGCATAAGCGCCTGCCTTGTTGAAGGAGGTATCTAGGTCTGCTCACCGGCCGCGTACGCAACGTGCAGGAGTTCCCGGGGAGATGGCCCATGACCCCTGGGGGCATAGGTTTAGTCCGGCGTGCTGGCCTCTCTATTAAGCCTAGGTCGGGTTGCGGCGTATTGTTTGGTCGAGGCCGGGCATGACCCAGGAAAGTGTGTCCGTCCGGAGTTAATCGAGCATGGTGGGTAAGTTGGTGCACCCCTGCAGGGAAGAAAACATCTACCGATAGCCTGTCCTACGGTAACGGACACTTGGAGTTGTATCCCGATCGATACAACTAGAACTGGATACTTGTGATGAGAACTGGATGGTGATGAGTAATGGATTGTGATGATAACTAGATAGTATGGCTCTGGGATTTCTTTCTCGCAGGGAGTCGAGAAAGGATCTCCGGTCGAGGTTGATAACACTTCTACTAGTTTACCTTATGCTATTCTACTCCCTCATGTTGCTGCAAGATGGTGGTTTCCAGAAGATGCTAGTCTTCGATAGGACCAGGCCTTGTCTCTATTCTGGCATTTCTGCAGCCCAGTCCACATATACAGCCTTCTTTTGATAATGTTGCATATGTAGTGTAGATCCTTGCTTGCGAGTACTTTGGATGAGTACTCACGGTTGCTTTGCTCCCCCCTTTTTCCCCCTTTCTTCTTCTTTCCGGTTGATGCAACCAGACGTTGGAGCCTAGGAGCCAGATGTCACCGCCGATGCCTACTACTACGTGGAGACCGCCGACGACCAGGAGTAGTTAAGAGGCTCCCAGGCAGGAGGCCTTGCCTTTTCGTTCGTTGTCGCTTTTGTGCTAGCCTTCTTAAGGCAAACTTGTCTAACTCATGTCTGTACTCAGATATTCTTGCTTCCGCTGACTCTTTTGTATTCGAGCTTATGTATTCGAGCCCTCGAGGCCCCTGGCTTGTAATATAAAGCTTGTATTATTTTAATTTGTGTCTAGAGTTGTGTTGTGATATCTTCCCGTGAGTCCTGGATCTTGATCGTACACATTTGCGTGTATGATTAGTGTACGGTTGAATCGAGGGCATCACAAGTACTCTCCTCCTCTAAAAGAAATTCTCGTCCCAAGAATTAAGAGGTAGAAGGGAACATGCCGGGGTATTCAGCACGGAGGTTATCCTCGCGTTCCCAAGTGGCTTCATCCTTAGAATGATTTGACCATTGCACCTTGAGGAACTTGGTAACCTTCTGGCGTGTTCGACGTTCAGCTTCTTCAAGAATGCAGATCGGATGCTCCTTGTATGTGAGATCATCTTGAACTTCAATCAATTCCGGATCCACTTCATGTTCCGGATCCTTGAAGCATCGACGAAGTTGCGACACGTGGAAGACGTCATGAACATGAGAGAACTGAGGTGGCAACTCCAATTGATAAGCCACCAGTCCACGATGGGCCAGAATGCGGAAGGGACCAATGTAGCGCGGAGCTAGCTTTCCCTTGACTCCGAACCGATGAGTGCCACATCCTTAAGAGACCAAAGTTCACATCCTTCAAGCCAGCAGACGAAATAGTAAAATTTCAGGTCCATCCAACGGACCCCAATAAAACAGCTTCCATCGGGGCACGATTGAACCTTGATGAAGATGCCGCACTGCGAGAGTTCCTACAAGAGAACTGGGACATTTTCTCCTGGCACCCTTCAGACATGCCAGGAATCCCACGCAGGCTGGCCGAACATAGCTTAAATATCCTGAAAGGATTCAAACCTGTTAAACAAGCCCTTCGACGTTTCTCCGAACCGAAGAGACAGGCTATGGGAGAGGAGCTAGCCAAGTTATTGGAGGCCGGATTCATTAGAGACATAAAACATCCGGACTGGCTAGCAAACCTGGTGATGGTACCAAAGAAGGACTAATCCTGGTGCCTGTGTGTCGATTTTAAAGACCTTAACAAGGCCCGCCCAAAGGATCCCTTCCCCCTCCCCCGTATCGATCAAATTATCGACGCCACCGCAGGACACGATTCGTTGTGTTTCCTCGACACATACTCCGGTTACCATCAAATCAAGATGGCAGAATCAGACCAAGCCGCAACAACATTCATCACACCATACGGCCCATTCTGCTTCAACACAATGCCCTTCGGGCTAAAAAACGCCGGCGCAACATATCAGCGCATGATACAGACATGTCTGGCAAACCAGATCGACAAAACAGTGGAGGCGTATGTGGATGATGTGGTCGTCAAATCAAAACACGTGGAATCTCTAGTAGACGACTTGAGGCTTACATTCGATAACCTCCGAAAATACGACATCAAGCTCAACCCGGAGAAATGCGTTTTCGGCGTTCCAGCCGGAAAGCTCTTGGGCCTCATTGTATCCGATAGAGGAATTGAAGCAAATCCAGCAAAGATCCGAGCTTTGTCTCAATTGGATGTCCCAAAGGACCTCAAACAAATACATAAACTAACCGGATGCGTGGCGGCTCTAAGCCGCTTCATCTCCCGCTTAGGAGAAAAGGCACTGCCCCTTTATCGCCTCCTTCGGCGAACCGAACACTTCGAGTGGACGGATGCCGCCACAGCCGGACTCGATGAAATAAAAGCCGTATTGGCAACAAACCGAGTCCTGTCCGCGCCAAACACCGGCGAGCCAATGCTATTGTACATCGCGACAACCAATCAAGTTGTCAGCGCAGTGCTCGTCGTCAAGCGGGAAACAGACGGACACAAATTCCCCCTTCAAAGGCCGGTATACTACGTGTCCACTGTCCTCACTCCATGCAAATCACAGTACCACATTACCAAAAGATTGCATATGCGGTATTCATGGCATCCCAGAAGCTGCGACACTACTTTCAAGAGTGTTCGATTATAGTAGCCTCGGAAGTACCACTCAATGACATTATCAACAACCGCGATGCAACGGGCCGGATCGCAAAATGGGCCATTGAGCTCCTCCCGTTCGATATAACCTATAAGCCACGGCGAGCTATCAAATCGCAAGTTTTGGCCGACTTCGTCGCAGAATGGACGGAGGTCGAACTCCCTAAAGAGTACAACACATACTCAAACTGGATCATGCATTTTGACGGCTCCAAAATGTTGGCCGGACTGGGGGCTGGCGTCATTTTGACGTCCCCCACAGGAGACACAGTCCAATATGTACTCCAAATTATGTACACGGACTCCAACAATGCAGCCGAATACGAGGCCCTTCTACATGGTCTCCGGATGGCAGTATCCATGGGCATTCAACGCCTAGAGGTACGTGGGGATTCGAACCTCGCGATATCCCAAATAAATGGCGCCAAGGATCCAAAAATGGCAGCTTACCGCAATGTCGTCCTAAAAATGTCAACCCGGTTCGAAGGGCTAGAGTTTCACCATATAGCCCGAGAAAATAATCAAGCAGCGGATGTCCTGGCACGCATTGGAGCAAAATGCGATGCAGTCCCCCCCAACATCTTTTTGGAAAGATTGTTCAAGCCATCCATAGCATGGGAGGGGGAACCCGCATATAACAGTCCGGACCAAGCAGCACCACTCGACGCCGAACAATCTGACATAATTGGAGGCTCTACCAACGAAACCACACCTTCAGCCCACGTAATAATGGCGGTTATCGCCCAGTGGACAGAACCATTCCTAGCCTACATTACTAGGCAGGAACTCCCAGAGGACCAAAAATAGGCTCGCTGCATAGTGCGGCGATCTAAAGCCTATAAAGTCCACGAGGGAGAGATTTATAAGAAAAGCACTACCGGAGTCCTTCAAAGGTGCATCTCCAAAGAGGAAGGGCGGAACCTTCTGGCTGAAATTCATGCCGGACTCGGTGATCATCACGCTGCTGCTCGGTCCCTTGTTAGCAAGGCTTTCCGTACATGCTTTTATTGGCCGACGGCCCGGGCAGACGCTCAGGACTTAGTCCAACGATGCGTTGGTTGCCAACTTTTTGCCAACCAAAGCCATATGCCACCCACCGCACTCCAAACTATCCCCATCACCTGGCCTTTCGCGGTCTGGGGGCTTGACATGGTTGGACCCCTTAAAGGGGGAACCCACAAGAAAAAATACTTACTGGTCATGGTGGACAAGTTGACCAAATGGATAGAGGCCAAGCCTGTTAAGACGGCCGAATCCGAACCTGTGATAGACTTCATATCCGGGGTCGTACACCGTTACGGTGTCCCCCACAGCATCATCACTGACAACGGTACAAACTTCACCGCCGACGAGGTAAAACTCTGGTGCAAAATATGGGCATCAAGCTCGACTATGCTTCGGTCTATCACCCACAAACTAACGGTCAGGTCGAACGTGCAAATGGTCTTATTATGAGCGGCATTAAACCCAGACTAGTGCGGTCCCTCAAGGAATCTAATACGCACTGGGTAGAGGAGCTCGACTCCGTGCTCAGGGGGCTGCGGACCACGCCGAATCACACCACCGGATACACACCATTCTTTATGGTGTACGGCGCAGAATCAGTTCTTCCCTGCGACATAATTCATGACTCACCTCGGGTGCGTATGTACGAAGAAAGAGAAGACGAGCTCGATCGGCAGGACAACTTGGACGCCTTGGAGGAGGAGCGCGACGTGGCAAAAGCCCGTTCCGCATTCTATCAACAGCAGGCTCGAAGATATCAAAGCAGAGAAGTACGGGCCAAAAATTACAATATTGGCGAACTAGTTCTACGCCTGCCGGATAAGAAAAAGGACAAACTCAAGCCCAAGTGGGAAGGTCCATTCATAATCGACCAAGTCCTGACTGGTGGAGTGTACCGCCTGCGAGATGCGTCGGATAACCGACTCGAGCCGAACCCATGGAACGCCACCCGTCTTCGAAGATTCTATGCCTAGCGCCGGATTCTGTGTTCGTCTCCTTCCTCTGTCAATTTTTTACATTTTTCTGTCTTCTATTTCTCCTCTTCTCCTCTTTTTCTTTTTATAGCCCTTAAAGGCTCATCAAGTGATGCGCCACTCGCGCTCATTAAACCTAGGGGCTTCTTTAACAGAAGCTTATTTATACGGGCTTCACGCCCATCACATGTGTTAAACTTCCGCATGTACCTTTTTTATTCACCATTATATGCATCGATATGACTTAAGTTTTGGCCAAGCTGGGTTGCCTGGCTCCTGTGCTTACCCCTACGTTCCCGATTGTTCGGCTAGGCGGTAAAGGGAGCACCTCTGAGATTGTTACTGCCGGGTCAGCCAGATGTGTACCTCAGACTGGGTGAAGCCGAAAGCTAGCGTTCTTAAGGGAATATTCGGTCGGTAAAATAAAAGATGATCTCTTTACTAATTTTATGCACCCCCAGATGCTTTTTCTGCGTCTTTTTACGCAGTCTGGACATGCATTTTAGGGCATGCCTCCCCAGCGAAAGGAACCCTTAACAGAAGTATTTTCTCTGGAAGATGTTTCTTACTAACCATGTAATATAACATAACTAGTTGGGCACTTGTCTGATAAAGCACTAATGACCCATACGCCTGGTCTCCTAGCATACCCCGGTTCTTATATAACCGTTGCGGTATTCGGACACACTCCGGACCGTCAGGTCCCGAGGTTGAAGCGAAAAGGTCGGCAAAGACAAACGATCTACAATCCGGCTAGAAGGCATTACACATGTCATTTCAAACTTACATAGTCATTCTGACTGACCGTATTCCTCTTCTATACCTTCTAACAGGCTGTCTAATTTACAGTCCTGCTGGGAATACTTCGCGGCCAAGTCTACTTGGCCGTATACTAAGCTTACAGGGATCTCCTTCCCGTCAGGCCCCACTGGTCCGACCTCGGCCATGTGGTTTGGGTCAGACCTCGTAAAATGGGTCTTCACAACTGGAAGCGCCGACGAGCTCCCTTCAGCTTCTCCGCAAGCTCTCCAAGGCCCTCGGGCATGGAGTGGGAAGGACATAAGGCTTGGGCAACGCCTCGCATCACCTGCCGAATTCGCTCGTGCAGTTGCAGGAGTTCGGGAATAAGGTCACCCGTAGAACCGAGCATCTCCTCTGCAGGACGACCTGTGAGCATACCTACAGATATTACTCTATTACTCGACTTCCTCGCCGAACTCTTTTTTCAAAGTTCGTTCAAGCACTTACTAAATATGCCGCGTCGAAGCCGCTGATTCTCCTTCGTGGAGTCCAACAGCTGGCCACGAACGTCTTTCAGTTCGACGTCCAGCTTGGTGTTGGCATCCTGAAGGTCATTCTTCTCTCGCCTAAACTTTGTCAACATACTCTCACCGGCCTTTAGCCGGCGTAAGAGTTGTTGCTTTTCCGGATCGAATCCGGCACCATCTGCAATATGACTTGTCAGATTTGCACCAAAACCGCATAACACTAATCTTTCGAAGTGTATCTTACCTGAGGGGGTCCCTTTGGGCTCCCCTGTTGCGGCCAGTGCGGCCTCTAGTTGGGCCTTGCACTTTTACAGCTCCTGGGACAGTATGGTGTTCTTCTCGGTAAGAACCTGCATATTAAATGATCCTTAAATCAGTTACTTTAACCGTTTCAAGTCTCGGGGACTACTGGTATATATATATATATATATATATATATATATTTGACCAAAATTTTCTTACCCGTATGTCTTTTACGTACTGCTCTGTGGCTCTGGCTAAACCACTTTGAGCGGCACGGAGGTACGCGTCTCCCGAATTAAAGGCATTTAAAGCCTCTCGGGAGAAACAAGCATCGCGTAGAACTGACCGGCGACGCCTATGGTTCATGGCACTCTCCACTTCAGAATTTGTGGCAGACAGCCTGTCTGCATCCTCTGTCGGAGGAGCGTCCGGTTCGCGCCTAGTGCTCGCCTCCGCCTCCTGGCTAGACGTTGGAGCCTGGCTGGTGGAGGCGCGATTGGCAACCTCTCCGGATATAGTCCCGCGAGGTCTCTTCGCCCTGAAGACAACACGAATGTTAATATGCCCTGACAGAATAAAACCAGGGAAACAGAGGGTGCGCTATACCTTTGCGTCGTCATCTCAGTCCGGACTACATTCCTTTTGGCCCCACGGGGCCCTGCTGCCCCTCGTTGGCCAGCCGCCGCAGGTTCGGCCTCCCGCCTCGGGAATCTCCCCTGCAAAACACAATTGTCGTTAGAAACGCCGGAATACATGAGAATGGAATCTCTCTCAGGGGAATAAAAACTCCGGTTTCTGTCACCTGGGAGGCCGGGATTAACCCGGGGTAATCAGCCGTAATCGCTACCAAGGTATTGTCCTTGCTTAATTGATGGAACACCCCGTCGATAAGCTCCACCGATATGTCCGGATCCTCTTCGGAGTCCGGATCTAGGGGCCGTTCTGGGTCCTCGGGCTGTGGAGGGCGGCTGTTTATATTCTTTACTTCCTGTCGCAGTTCCTGCATCGAAGTCGTTAGACTATATATCTAACCGTGGGAGTATAAAACGAATGGGCAGGCAAAATTGTTCACTTACCCAACTTGGAGGTTCGTACATAGTGAGTCCGGTCCGCGGATTGAAGCGGAGGAATTCCTCCTTTTCTCCATTGTACAAAGAGGATAAAATCTTTATTAGAGCGGCAACTGAGGCTGGCCCCTTACGACCGTAACGGGTGGCGTCATCCTCCCCGTTGAAATCCCACATGGGGTGGCCTCTATATTGAAGCAGCTGCACCCCCCGCATAATGCATGTGGCCATGACTACAATCATGGTTAGTCCGGAATGAGCCAACAGTCTTATCCGGCCCATCAGGTAAAGGACGTCTCTGTCGCTTTCTCTCTAAGAGCTCCGCGGACGCCAGCTCAAGCGTTTCTTCAATGGAGCACTGTTGAACTCGGGGAGACCGATCCGGATAGGATCCGGTAGCGGGACGTCATCTATGTAAAACCATTCCGAAGGCCAGTCCTCGGACGCCTTCTTTGTGGTTCCGGATAAGTATCCGGTCCCGGCGATGCGCCATACTTCGGCTCCGCCCACTTGATATATAGACCCCTCTTGAGAATGGGGCACTAGGCAGAATAACCTCTTCCACAGCGCGAAATGAGCCTCAACGCCTAAAAATATCCCGCAAAGGGCGACGAAACCTGCAATATGCAATACGAAGGCGGGCGTGAGATTGTGCAGCTGGAGGCACCCCAGGAGCCCGCGGAGAAATGGATGAATTGGAAATCCCAGTGCCCTTATTAGATAGGGGACGAGGCACACCCGCTCTCCTTTAGAGGGATTGGGGGTGCTCTCCGCTTGTTTTCCGCCATTGTAGGTGGCAAGACCGGCTCGGACCGGGACCATGTATGCCTGAGGGAGAAATCCCTTGGCCTGAAGCGACACTAACTCGCTATGCGGGATGGTGCAACTCTCCCAGTCCCCGGGTTTAGGACCGGAGGGGCGAGGGGAGGAGCTGCGACGGCTGGTCATGTTGGAATGGACCTTTGCTGGGAGCGCTCTGATGATAACTCGCGGAGAGGAGAAGATGTGGTTTGGATCCGAATCCTCATCCCGTTAAATAGGCGGCTCGTTTGTACGGCCAGGGGTGTGGATGTAAAAACACTCCGGCTTTTCGCATTCGTTTAACACGTGGAAGACAGCCATTATTGGGCGTGGAAGCCGAGGAGCACAGCATTATAAAAAATCGGACATTATTCCTACAGGTACACAGAATTTGGAGAAGAACCCGCCCTGCAATGCCGAAAACAATCTGCGCGCCGGACTCGTCGTCATTGAAGCCTGGTTCGGGGGCTACTGAGGGAGTCCTGGATTAGGGGGTGTTCGGGTAGCCGGACTATACCTTCAGCCGGACTCCAGGACTATGAAGATATAAGATTGAAGACTTCGTCCCGTGTCCGGATGGGACTTTCCTTGGCGTGGAAGGCAAGCTTGGCGATGCGGATATTCAAGATCTCCTACCATTGTAACCGACTCTTTGTAACCCTAACCCTATCCGGTGTCTATATAAACCGGAGGGTTGTAGTCCGTAGGACAATCATCTTTATACACAATCATACCATAGGCTAGCTTCAAGGGTTTAGCCTCCTTGATCTTGTGGTAGATCTACTCTTGTACTACCCATATCATCAATATTAATCAAGCAGGAGTAGGGTATTACCTCCATCGAGAGGGCCCGAACCTGGGTAAAAACATCGTGTCCCTTGTCTCCTGTTACCATCCGGCCTTGACGCACAGATCGGGACCCCCTACCCGAGATCCGCCGGTTTTGACACCGACAGGCCCCCTGAGACTCCACCGACCTCAACTCCAACTCCATATATTCATGTTTGGGGAGAAAAAAACTAGAGAGAAGGATTCATCACGTTTTACGATACGGAGCTGCTGCCAAGCCCTAATTTCTCTCGGGAGCACTACTAGGGAAAAGGCTAGCAGCAGCGCGGGTTCTAGGTATATCAGTAGCGCGGGGACCGGCCCTACTAATAAGGCGCTACAGCTAACCCGTAGCAGTAGCGCGTGCACAACCACGCTACTGCTATACAAGTGTAGCAGCAGCGCACTTCGTGGAAGCTCGTTACTGCTAATAGCTCTAGCGCACTTTGCATGGACGCGCTACTGCTACTATGGCGCTGCTGCTAGCTTTTCTCCACTCGCTACTACTAATTTTAGTAGTTTTTATTTTTTTCTGCATATTTGTTTTGTATTTGAACAGGCTTTATACAAGAATCTTTAGCAGATACAAATGTCATCATGATACACATACAAATGGCTGCGAGACCACAAATGTAATTATAGCATATACATACAAATGGTCCCATCATAATCATCATCCAACACTAAGTGGTATCTCGTCATCATCTCGAAAATAGCGATACATGCAAGTCTCGAATACTTGCAACTACAACGTCATCCATCTAAACAATGGTATACACGAGAAGAGCTATCACTATGAGTGAGAGTGGAACTATGAAGTACATGAGGCAGCGGTTACGAGTCCTCTCTCGCGCTAGCGTGAACCTCAAGTAACTAGCTTGTCCTTCTTGTCTACTTTTGAAGCCTTTATGGCTGGTGCCTGAGACCCCATTCACTTGCGCCTGACACTCAGGCCACTCGTTGTACATCCACGGAACCTTCCCTTTGTACACGACATGGCACCGCCATCTCGCCATCAAGAAACTAGGTACCTGTTAGAGATGCATCTTCATCAAGAGGATGTACAATCATATGCAAAAAAAATATTATAGCAACACGAAAAAGAAAGTGTTAATTAGCAACTAGATGCAACATACAGTATGCAAACTAATTAACTAGAGGTACGCAGGTCATTGTACCCAAACAAACAAAGTAGCATTACGCAAGTTCGGCAGGGACCGTGGACATCACAAAGTTTCATCGCTACAGAAAGTATACAAGTTTAACCGACACATATCATCATCATCGGCATCATAAATCACTAGAAGTTCCATCCTTCCATATCATCGAGGATGGACCCTAGCTTCTTGAACGGCATGAGGTCTTGACGTTGCATGCCTATGCGAGTTCGGATGTCAGCTCGCGATATAGGGCCGTGGTGGAACATCCCCTTCTCATCGACGACTTCTTTCGTGATGATCGTTGCAATGTCCCTTTGGATGCAAAAGAAGTCATCTCTAAGTTTATAATCCGCTTCTCCATGAGAGTCTAGCCACTTGTGGATATGATCATCATTTCCGCTTGTCATGCGGAGCTTTTGGTGATCCGTGTTGAACTCAATCTTGAGATGGAGGATGTAGAATCCATCCTTCTTGCTTGGTTTTGGGACATGGATGCAGCAGAAGTTAGTTTTATGGGCGAAACCCATCTTCTTGTTCCTTTGTTTCCTGATCTGCATGTGGCCACCTCTAATGTTGAAGCCTTGGAGAGCATCATCTAGAATATTCATTATGTGGGTGTAGTCCTTCTTCTCGTAGTCTCTGGAAGGGTCGAAATACGGCATGGGAGACTCGCAGGTAAAGAATGATAAGGTCGGTGCTCCCGTTGCTGCGTGGAAAAGACACCTCAAATTATTCTCCAAATGAGCGAGAATGAATGATTGAAATGTACGAAAGGGTTGTTCGGAACTGACTTACTTTGGATGATAAGGCAGGAGGACAATTTCCTGGTCCTTATTCTGTACCATGAAGTTTTGGAGGTAGTCCCTAGCAGTTTCACGCTCAAAGTCGCCGAGACTCAAGAAAGACTCGTGCATGTAGTACGGATCTGCCACACAGATTTGCGAGACTTCTTCTCTCTCCGTGACGGAGCTCATATGTAGCGCAAAAAGGTGGACGATTGTAAAATCAAGTCACCTTGTCAGAAACATCTCAAAGATATGGTCAAACCGCAAGAAGAACACCTCCGCGGGTCATGTGTCGACGTAGCACTTCCCCTCAGGCACACGAGTCGCGTATGTCGGATATCCTGGATCCTTTGAGGCTAGTAGGCTTTTCTCAGTCGACAGCACATGGTCGTGCAGTCTCCTGAGATCCCCTGATATTGCCTCCAGCGTTTTCGATGGTAGCATCGGCTCGCCCGTGAGATGGAACATGGCCGCACCTTTCACGGGTACACTCTCTTCAGAATCCATCATCTGGCTGCTATGTGCTCTGGCTTTTTTGGAGGCAGCTATCTTCCCCGATCTCTTCCTCTCCTTTTTCTTGGGCACACCTTCTAGACCCTTCCTTAACCCCTACCCAAGTGTTCCCGGGCCAAGCACTGTACGACCCTCGGCTAGTTGAGCCTGTGTTGAGGCGGCATCTTCAGGCGTGTCCTGTGAGGATTTCATGAAGAGAGACTTTTTGCAATCCCTGCTACGACCTTCCTGCCCGGGCAGATCATCCATATCCTCATTAGCATGCTGATAGCCCGATTCGTCATATGGTTGACTCATCATATCTATGCCACAGTCATATGTGTTTGTATTGAGGAAACCCATTGGGTCGACCTCTGCTCATCATCCATTCTATGTTCTACAAAACCGATTACATCAGCCAGTACTATTGCACCCCTTCATCACGTGGTCCGCCGCTCTCACCGGGCACTACAGGAGCTGGTAATTGCATAGGCTGGGTGGTGGTCCCTGCACATGGTTGTTGATGTGTGGTCATTGGTGTGCTCTCGACCGGCTCCAGACGAATAAGATTCTTCGGCCATAGCAGCACCCAACCCTTGCAGCTTCCAATCCGCGGCGGGGTCTCGTCGTCCTCTCCCACAGTCTGTACTATAGGAGGCAAATGCTCGTGCCCCAATTTCACACTGGACAAGTTAACTCTGAAGTGCCCAGCGGGGATCGGGTGGTTGTGGAACGTGGGTTGCAAGGGGTTCATTATCATCCCCTTTCCCACATCCACCATCTGGCCTTTGATCAAGTAGAGTATGGTGCATGGGGTTTCTTCGGCATATATATGTTGGTGCGACATGTAATTACCGTGAGGGCATCGAGCTCAGCCAAAGATGAAGGCCCACCTAGCGCGCCAGAGACTGGGGACGGGCTGCTATGAGTGGGAGCGACTGCGAGATGATGCCCGGTTGCGTGAGAAAGTGATGATGCGGTGGTGTTGTTGTTCACGGAGTTGCTCCCGACGAAACTGGGCAGCGGGAAATCATGTACCGTCTTGTCTGAATTTTCCTTCGTCCAGTTGATGATAGCTGGAAGCAAGTTAGTAGCAAAATCATTTCTGCAGGAAGTTACAACTGCATTGACTACCTGCTGTAGCAACTCATTTTTCTCCTCGGCTGTTTTTTTTCGCGTCCTCAGCTGCTTTTTTCTCGACCGCAAGCATCACCTTCTCGTCGATGTCCGCCTGACTAAACTTCTTTTTCTGCTTCTTGGCCTCCGGGCCCTCTTTGTAAAACACCTTCCTTGTGGCGCCGTCTGCAGCGCCGTGCACACGACCATATTGCGGCCGCTGGCCAAAAGGGAGTCCCTTAAGTTCGTTCAAGGCCCGATTGAGAGGGGTGGCCCACTTGGGCCTCATTGGAGAAGTAGGGCTTTCGGCTGCAAGCTGGTGTTGCTTCTCCTGCAGAAGGAGCGTGAACTGTTTAGGAATGTGTAGTCGACTAGATCTGGAGCTAAATGTAAGGTGGTAAAAGAATAATTACCAGTAGTCTAATCAATTTCCTCATGATCTGGTCTGTGTAAAAAAACCTTCTTCTCCTTGTCCCACTTGTAGCGGGCCCTGATGAAGTCACGCTCCAAGGGGTTGGTGAACCTCGCGAAGGGGTCTGGGATACCCACGGCTTCATGTTCCGCGTCCTCCTTATCCCATATGGGACTTTTACCGAGGTAGCCACGGCTTTTGAGGCTATGCTTCCCCATGTTCCTTTGTTGAAGGCTCTTGAATTTCGCAGCCTTAGACTTGGCTGCCTCGGTCTCGGCGCCGCCATTGGTCTCGACGCCGCCATCGGTGCCGGCGCCGTTGGTGTCGATGTCGGTGTCAGTACCATCATGGAGGCCGACCTGCAAACCTTGACTTTGCATTTTCTTAGCAGTCAAATAGTCAAGGTACTCTTATTCACCCTCATAATTCATCTCGTCTGCATCTTGGTCAGAAGGCCCGGTTTCTTCGTTGTTCGACATGTTTCCTATGATTAAGTCTCCTTGTTTAATTCTAAAACTATGAAAAAATGATAAATGACATAAAAAAGAAATCTATGTTTGCCGGAATGTCGTTTCCCAGCACTCGATATGCCTACTATCTAGCACAAATCATGCCAAAATTCACAGAAAATTTCGGCATGAACTTTGCTAAAAAATGGACATATCGAGCGCCTGAAATTCACCAGAATGGAAATGAATCAACATTCCGGCGTAACATAGGCCACTCGGATCATTTACCCTGCACATAATCATCATGTCCAAATGACATGTCCAAATTTCCAAATATGACATGTCCAAAATATCACATGTCCACATATCACATGTCCACTTCAAATTTGCATATAAAAGGAAGAAAAATATAGAATTTGAAGAAAAAACCTAGCTAAATTCATAACTAAATATATAACCTAATTAACCATCTGCCCTAACTAAAACCTAACTTATTTAACCGAAAAACCTAGCTACCAGAGAGAGGAGGAGAGGTGGGGGCTTACGGAGGGTGCAGGCCCAACGACGACCGAGGTTGGGAGGGGTCGGGGTCGGGGTCGAGCGCCGGGGCCGGAGCCGGGGCCGGGGCCGGGGCCGTGGGCGAGCGCCGGGGCCGGAGCCGGGTCGGGGTCGGGGTCGGGGGCCGGAGCTGGCGCCGGGGTTGGTCGGCGTTGGGGTTGGGGGCGAGCGCAGAGGCGCGACGAGCGCTCCGGCGGCGCGACGGGGGAAGAGAGAATGTGGGGATTTGGGGGAAAAGAGGTGGCATGAAGAGAGGAGTGGCGATTTTCGGGGTTAAGTGGGCATAGTAGTAGCGCGTTTAGGCAAAACGCGCTATAGCTACTCCAGGTAGCTATAGCAGTTTCGTGTAGAAACCGCTACTGCTACCTTGACTAGCTGTAGCTCTTTTCTCAAAAAAGCGTTGCTGCTATAACCAGTACCTATATAACAGTTTTCCTGTTTGTTTCCTTCTATTTTCTTTTCCTTTATTTTCTCTCACTTTTTTTTCCGAGAGCAGTTAACGAAGGGAATTGAAGGCGATATATATTGCATCATTTGACGGTTAAATATGTATACAAAATAGGAACATATATACTACATCATTGGACCCATGCATAATAATGGCTAAGTGTGTATACAAAATAGGAACATATATATTACATCATTTGACCGATAACATACGGTTCCTCGGCATTGACGTTTTCGTTTTTTAGTCGGCTTATTTCCCTTCTTGTTCGTTGAAGAATAATTGAGCGCCCTTGAGGGAGTCCCGGATTAGGGGGTGTCTGGATAGCCGGACTATAACCTTTGGCCGTACTCTTGGACTATGAAGATACAAGATCAAAGACTTCGTCCCGTGTTCGGATGGGACTTTCCTTGGCATGGAAGGCAAGTTTGGCGATATGCATATGTAGATCTCCTTCCGTTGTAACCGACTCTGTGTAACCCTAACCCTCTTCAGTGTCTATATAAACCGAAGGGTTTTAGTCCATAGGACGAACAACAATCATACCATAGGCTAGCTTCTAGGGTTTAGCCTCTCTGATCTCGTGGTAGATCTACTATTGTACTACCCATATCATCAATATTAATCAAGCAGGAGTAGGGTTTTACCTCCATCGAGAGGGCCTGAACCTGGGTAAAAACATCGTGCCCCTTGTCTCCTCTTACCATCCACCTAGACGCACAGTTCGGAACCCCCTACCCGAGATCCGCAGGTTTTGACACCGACATTGGTGCTTTCATTGAGAGTTCCACTGTGTCCTCGCCATCCGGAAGGATGCCTCATCCCGTCTTTAAAGACGATGCAGTTGCTAAAGGAGCTTTGGCTATCGGCCAAACTCTCCGGCTTGGTGGTTTTCTTATGACCGCCTGTTCGGCCGCCTCGCCGACGATGACTTCTCGGGTCATCGAAAGCAATCTTCACGTCGACTCGGAACTCGCCGAGCAGTTAGATCCGATGGAGCTCTCTTCCCTAAACGAGCTCTTGGATCGCATCGCCGCCCTAGGAGTCGCTACGGACTACGATCAGATTGGACCTAAACCCGATTTGAGAGAGATTAACTCTCCCCATGCCACCCATCACGTTGCAGTGGTGGAGGAATAATGCGGCAACCCTTCGTCTGTCTTAAGGACTAGTTATGTCCGGATTCCTGATCCCTCCAAGCCGGATACCCGCGGAGGGGAGGACGTCACTCAAGCCCTGGACCTAAAGTCAGGCAGCGGGCCAGATTCATTGGACAACATCCAAAAACCCAAGCTTTCGAGTTCGGAAACTCCTTGGCCCCTGAGTCTTTGATCGGGTGAGGTTCCGGATTTAATTCCACCCACCCACCCAAACTTAAGCGATCTATCCAAAATTCGGCAAGAGCCCGAAGAAACAGTACACCATTACTGGGCCAGATTCCTCCTGGTCATGAACAGGATAAAGGACTGCCGCGAGGAGGATGCAATTTCATTCTTCTGCAATAATTGCACGGACAAGGGAATCCTCAATGCCATACGTCGCCGTGAAATTACACGCTTCACTGACTTGGCGTCCATAGTACGGAAGTACTGTGCGATGGAAAGCGCCTACAAATCCAAAATAAAATTTTGGGATAATCCGGCCCTGAATACAAACCCAGTCCGAAATAAAAGGGTGCATTATCGCCAGACACCCGGGTTAAACACCAAAAAGCAAAAACCCTCTACAGGGCATGGAACCGTGCTGGAGGGGTGGCTCAATGGACCCTGTAAAATTCATAGTACAGAGGGCGCCACACCAACTCATAGCCTTAGAGCATGTTGGATACTCTGGCAGGTGGCCAAAAGTGGCGAAGATCTTCTAATCCCAGAAGCCACAGAGCACCAACCAAAAGATACCAGCACGGTATTAACAGTCTTCGAGACTTTCACATCAAAC
Organism: Aegilops umbellulata; assembly: GCA_032464435.1. Taxonomy (NCBI): domain Eukaryota; kingdom Viridiplantae; phylum Streptophyta; class Magnoliopsida; order Poales; family Poaceae; genus Aegilops; species Aegilops umbellulata. Next base: position 216,843,113 of record CP136056.1, on the reverse strand, counting down.
AATATGCGAAAACGAACACTCCCCAGCCTTGCCAAAGTCTACCATGTGGCGACAATAAACCCATGGAGTGACACGGCTATTACTTTCAATGCCAGTGACGAACTTAAATTCCGAACAGCCCGAGCACCAGCCGCATTGGTCCTCAGTCCAATTGTGGACGGCTTTCGACTCACCAAGGTACTTATGGACGGCGACAGCGGATTGAACCTCATTTATGAGGAAACCCTTCAGAAAATGGAAATAGACTGGAACCGCATTGAGCAAAGCAGCACAACCTTTAGAGGAATAATCCCTAGTCGGGAAGCGCGTTGTACAGGAAAAATCACACTAGATGTGGTGTTCGGCACGCTAGACAATTATAGGTCCGAAGAGGTCACGTTCCAAGTGGCCCCATTCAGCAGTGGATACCACACTCTATTAGGGCGGGAGGCGTTTACAATCTTCCAAGCCATACCCCATTACGGGTACATGAAGCTCAAAATGCCCGGGCCCAACGGAATCATCACTCTTGCTAGTGATCCGGACACAACACTCCGCGCCGAAAAAAAGACAGCCGCACTAGCCCTCGAGGCACTATCTGAAGCCCTAGCGGCTGAGGAACTGACTACGCTGCGCTCCAAGGTGAACAGGGACGATGTGATACTCGACAAAAGATCCAAGTCCACCTCTTTTAAACCAGCGGACGAAATAGTCAAATTCCAAGTCCATCCAACAGACCCTACAAAAATAGCTTCCATCGGGGCACAATTAAACCCAGATATAGACGCCGCACTGCGAGAGTTCCTACGCGAGAATTGGGACATTTTTGCCTGGCACCCTTCAGACATGCTAAGAATCCCACGCAGGCTGGCCGAGCACAGCCTAAATATCCTAAAAGGATTCAAGCCAGTCAAGCAAGCTCTTCGGCGTTTCTCCGAACCTAAGAGACAAGCCATGGGAGAGGAACTAGCCAAGCTATTGGAGGCCGGATTCATCACAGACATAAAACATCCGAATTGGCTAGCAAACCTGGTGATGGTACCAAAGAAGGACAAATCCTGGCGCTTGTGCGTCGATTTTAAGGACCTCAACAAGGCTTGCCCAAAGGATCCCTTCCCCCTCCCCCGCATCGATCAAATTATCGACGCTACCGTAGGACACGACTCATTGTGTTTCCTCGTCGCATACTCCGGCTACCATCAAATTAAGATGGCAGAGTCAGATCAAACCGCAACGGCATTCATCACACCATACGGCCCTTTCTGCTTCAACACAATGCCCTTCGGGCTCAAAAACGCTGGTGCAACATATCAGCGCATGATTCAGACATGTCTGGCGAACCAGATCAGAAAAACAGTGGAGGCATACGTAGATGACATGGTCGTCAAAACCAAGCAAGTCGAATCTCTAGTAGACGACTTGAGGATCACATTCGATAACCTCCGAACATACGACATCAAGCTCAACCCGGAAAAATGTGTTTTCGGCGTACCGGCCGGAAAGCTCTTGGGCTTCATTGTACCCGGTAGAGGAATTGAAGCAAATCCAGCCAAGATCCGAGCTCTGTCACAATTGGATATCCCAAAGGACCTCAAACAAATACAAAAATTGACCGGATGTGTGGCGGCTCTAAGCCGCTTTATCTCCCACTTAGGAGAAAAGGCATTACCCCTTTATCGCCTCCTCCGGCGCACCGAACACTTCGAGTGACTCGACGAAACAAAAGCCATATTGGCAACAAACCCGGTCCTGGCCGCGCCAAACATTGGCGAACCAATGCTATTGTACATTGTGGCAACTCATCAAGTTGTGAGCGCAGTACTCGTTGTCGAACGAGAAATGGACGGACACAAATTCCCACTTCAAAATCCGGTTTACTATGTGTCCACGGTCCTCACTCGATGCAAGTCACGGTACCCGCATTATCAAAAGATAGCGTACGCGGTATTCATGGCGTCCCGGAAGCTGCGACACTACTTTCAAGAGTGTTCGATAACAGTAGCCTCGGAAGTGCCACTTAACGATATTATGAACAACCGCGACGCCATGGGCCCGATTGCCAAATGGGCCATTGAGCTCCTCTCGTTCGACATAACGTACAAGCCACGGCGAGCTATTAAGTCGCAAGTTTTGACCGATTTCGTCGCCGAATGGACTGAAGCCGAACTCCCTAAAGAGTACGGCACATATTCCAACTGGATCATGCACTTCGACGGCTCCAAAATGTTGGCTGGTCTGGGGGCTGGCGTCGTTCTGACGTCCCCAACAGGAGATACAGTTCAATACGTACTCTAGATAATGTATACGGACTCCAACAACGCAGCTGAATATGAGGCTCTTTTACATGGTCTCCGGATGGCAGTATCCATGGGCATTCAACGCCTAGAGGTGCGCGGGGATTCGAACCTCGCGATATCCCAAATAAATGGAGACTTTGATGCCAAGGATCCAAAAATGGCAGCTTATCGCAATGCCGTCCTAAAAATGTCAGCTCGGTTCGAGGGGCTCGAATTTCACCATATAGCCCAGGAAAGCAACCAGGCAGCAGACGTCCTGGCACGCATTGGCGCAAAGCGCGATGCCGTCCCTCCCAACATCTTCCTGGAGAGGCTGTTCATGCCATCCGTAGTATGGGAAGGGGAACCCGAAAATAAAAGCCCGAACCCAACCGCACTTCCCGACACCGAACACTCTGACATAATTGGAGGCTCTGCCAACGAAGTAACATCCTCAGCCCACATACTAATGGAAGTCATTGCCCCGTGGACAGAACCATTCCTAGCCTACCTAACCAGGTAGGAACTTCCCAAGGACCAAAATGAGGCACACTGCATAGTGCGGCGATCTAAAGCCTATAAAGTCCATGAGGGAGAGCTTTAAAAGAAAAGCACCTCCGGAGTCCTTCAAAGGTGTATCTCCGAAGAGGAAGGGCGGAATCTTTTGGCTGAAATTCATGTCAGACTCGGCGGGAACCACGCTGCAGCACGGTCCCTCATAAGTAAGGCCTTCCTTACAGGATTTTATTGGCCGACGGCCCGTGCAGATGCTCAGGACTTAGTCCAACGATGCATTGGTTGCCAGCTCTTTGCTAACCAAATCCATATGCCACCCACCGCACTCCAAACTATCCCCATCACCTGTCCCTTCGCGGTCTGGGGGCTTGACATGGTTGGACCCCTTAAAGGAGGAACCCACAAGCAAAAATACCTACTGGTCATGGTGGATAAGTTCACCAAATGGATAGAGGCAAAGCCTGTTAAGACGGCCGAATCCGGACCTGTGATAGACTTCATATCCGGGGTCGTACACCGTTACGGCGTCCCCCACAGCATCATCACTGACAACGACACGAACTTTACGGCCGACGAGGTCAAACTCTGGTGCAAAAACATGGGCATCAGGCTCGACTATGCTTCAGTCCGTCACCCACAAACTAAAGGTCAAGTCGAGCGAGCAAATGGTCTAATCATGAGCGGCATCAAACCCAGATTAGTGCGGTCCCTCAAGGAATCTAACACGCACTGGGTAGAGGAGCTCGACTTCGTACTCTGGGGCTGCGGACCACGCCGAATCGCACCACCGGATACACACCATTCTTTATGGTATACGGCGCAGAGGCGGTTCTGCCCTGCGACATAATTCATGACTCACCTTGTGTGCGCATGTACGAAGAAACAGAAGCCGAACTCGATTGGCAGGACAGTTTGGACGCCTTGGAGGAGGAGCGTGACATGGCAAAAGTCCGTTCCGCATTCTATCAACAGCAGGCTCGAAGATACCAAAGAAGAGAAGTACGGGCCAAAACCTACAATGTTGGCGAGTTAGTTCTATGCCTGCCGGACAAGAAAAAGGATAAGCTCAAGCCCAAATGGGAAGGTCCCTTTATGAATTACCAAGTCCTGACTGGTGGAGCGTACCGTCTGCGAGACGCATCGGATAACCGACTCGAGCCGAACCCATGGAACGCAGCCCGCCTTCGAAGATTCTACGCCTAGCGCCGGACTCTGTGTTCGTCTCCTTCCCCTGTCCATTTTTTATACACTAGCTGCCTTATATTTTTCTCCTTCTCCCCTCCTTTTCTCTCATAGCCTTTAAAGGCTCATTCGTGCCTTGTTCGTACACAACTGACGCGCTATTCGCGCTCATTATACCTGGGGGCTTCTTTAACAGAAGCTTATTTGCACGGGCTTCATGCCCAATACATCTGTCACGCTTCCGCATGTACCTTTTATTCACCATTATATGCATCGATATGACTTAAGTTTTGGCCAAGCTGGGTTACCTGGCTCCTGTGCTTACCCCTACGTTCCCGATTGTTCAGCTAGGAGGTAAAGGGAGCACCTCTGTGATTGTTACTGCCGGATCAGCCGGATGTGTACCTCAGACTGGGTGAAGCCGAAAGCTAGCGTTCTTAAGGGAATATTCGGTCGGTGAACTAAAAGACGATTTTTCCACTTGTTTATTTATCTACCCCTAGATGCTTTTCTCCTCTTTTTTCGCAGTCTGGACATGCACTTTAGGGCATGCCTCCTAGGGAAAGGAACCCCTAATGGAACTGTTCTCCCTGGAAGATGTTTCTTACTAGCCATGTAATATAACATAACTAGTTGGGCACTTGTGTGTTCAAGCACTAACGACCCCTATGTCTGGTCTCCATGCATGCCCCGGTTCTTATATAACCGAGAGGGTATTCGGACACACTCCGGACTGTCGGGTCCCGAGGTTGAAGCGAAAAGGTCCGCCATGACAAACGATCTACAATCTGGCTAGAAGGCATTTTACATGTCGTTTTAAATTACATAGTCAATTTGACTAGGTAAATTCCTCTTCAATACCATCCAACAGGCTGTCTAGTTTACAGTCCTGTTGAGAATATTTGGCGGCCAACTCTACCTGGCCGTACACTAAGCTAACAGGGATCTCCTTCCCATCGGGCCCCACAGGTCCGACCTCGGCCATGTGGTTTGGGTCAGCCTTCGTGTACCACGTCTTCACCATGGCCCAGGCATCCCTGACGCCTTGACGGCAGGCTGATATCTTCCATAATCGGAAGCGCTGCCGCGCTCCCTTCAGCTTCTCTGCAAGCTCTCCAAGGCCTTCGGGCATGGAGACGGAGGGCCACAAGGCCCGGGCGACGCCGTGCATCACCTGCCTAACTCTTCCGTGCAGTTATGACAGCTCGGGAAGAAGGTCACCTGTAGAACCGGGCATTTCCTCCGCAGGATGACCTGTTAGCATACCTACAGACATAACTCTGTTAGTTGACTTCCTCGCCAAACTCTTTATCAAAGTTCGTTCAAGCACTTACTAAATATGTCGCGTCGAAGCCGCCGATTCTCCTTAACTGAGTCCGATAGTTGGGCGCGAGCATCCTTTAGTTCCACGCCCAGCTGGGTGTTGGCATCTTGGAGATCATTCTTCTCCTGCCTCACCTTCGTAAGCACGCTCCCACCAGCCTTTAGCTGGCGTAAGAGTTGCTGCTTATCCGGATCTAATCCGGCGCCATCTGCAATTTTATTGTCAGACTTGTATACACGCCGCACTCTACATGATACTTATCAATTGAGGCATATAATACCAGAGGGGGTCTTCTTGGTCTCCCCGGCTGTGGCTAGTGCGGCCTGAAGTTGGGCCTTGCACTCTTCCAGCTCCTAGGACAGTAGGGTATTCTTCTCTGTAAGAACCTGCATAACAAATGATCCTTAAATCAGTTATTCTAACTGTTTCAAGTCTCGGGGGCTACTGGTATATATATAATCACCAAAATTTTCTTACCCGTATGTCCTTTACATACTGCTCCGCGGCTCTGGTTAGACCATCTTGAGAAGCACGGAGATACGCGTCTCCCGAGTTAAAGGCCTTCAATGCCTCACGGGATAGAAAAGCGTCGCGAAGAACTATTCAGCGGCGCCTGTGGTTCATGGCACTCTCCACCTCGGAATTGGTGGCAGACAGCCTGTCCGCATCCTCTGTCAGAGGAACATCTGATGCGCGCCTCATGTTCGCCTCTGCTTCTGGACCTGGCTAGTGGAGGCGCGATTGGCAACCTCTCCGGATATAGTCCGGCGAGCCCTATTTTTCCTAAAAAGAACACGGGCGTTAACATGCATCGTAAGGACAATACCTTGGGATAAAACGGCGTGCCTTACTGCTGCGCCGGTGTCTCGATCCGGACTGCGGGTCTTTTCAGCCTGCCCGCCCTCGCGGTCCCTTGTTGGCTAGTCGCCGCAGGCTCGACATTTCGCCTCGGGATCCTCCCCTGGGAAACACCATTGGTATACGATGGTCAAAATAAGCACGGACAGATCATTTTCGAGATATTGGGACTTCGGTCTCAATTACCTGTGAGGCGGGGATCAATCCAGGATAATCGGCTGTAATAGCCACCAAGGCATTGTCGATGCTCAGTTGGTAAAATACCCCGTCGATCAGCTCCACAGATATGTCCGGATCCTCTTGGGAGGCCGGGTCGAGGTACAGTTATGGATCCTCGGGTTGTGGAGGAGGGTTGTTTATCTCCTTTACGGCCTGGCGCAGTTCCTGCATCGAAATCACAAAATGAGATACTTAACTGTGGGAATATGGAACGGATGGAAAAAAAAGAAGTGTCCGCTTACCCAGTTTGGAGGATTGTACATGGAAAATCTGCCCTGTGGATTGACGCGGAGAAATTCCTCCTCTTCTCCCTTGTACAATGCGGACAAGATCTTCGTCAGAGCGGCAGCCGATTCCGGCCCCTTACGGCCGCAGCAGGTGGCATCGTCCTCCCCGTTGAAATCCCACATGGGGTGGCCCCTATACTGAAACGGCTGCACCCCCCGCATAATGCATGTGGCCATGACCTCGATCATGGTCAGTCCGGAATGAGCCAATAACCTTATCCGGCCCATCAGGTAAAGGACGTCCTTGTCATTCTCCTTCTGAGGGCTCCGTGGACGCCAACTTAGGTGCTTCTTTAAGGGAGCATTATCGAACTCAGGGAGGCCGATCCGAATAGGATCCGGCAGGGGGACATCTTCTATATAAAACCATTCTGAAGGCCAGTCTTCGGACGTCTTCTTTGGAGTTCCGAATAGATATTCGGTCCCAGCGATGCGCCATACTTCGGCTCCGCCCACTTGATATATCGACCCCTCCTGAGAACGGGGCACGAGGCAGAACAGCTTCTTCCACAAAGCGAAATGAGCTTCACAGCCCAAAAACAACTCGTAAAGGGCTACGAAGCCCGCGATATGCAATATGGAGGCTGGCGTAAGGTTGTGCAGCTGGAGGCCATAGAACTCCAGCAGCCCCCGGAGAAACGGATGAATTGGAAATCCGATCCCTCTTATCAAGTAAGAGACAAGGCATACCCGCTCTCCTTTGGAGGGATTGGGGACGCTCTCTGTCGGTGTACTAAAGTAGGGGTCCCTTAGTACCCCGAACTTGTGCACGGGCAGTCGTAGCACCCCGCGGCAAGGCTTGCCAGGCGATCGCCAAGACTCTCCGTGGTCCCTTTTTGGGCCATCCAAGAACAAAGTATTTGAGCCAAGGCCCCGGCAAGAGGAGCTTGCCGGGAAGGCCACCCGAAGAGAGGAAGGCCCCGGCAAGAGGAGCTTGCCGGGACGCCCGCTCGAAGCACAAGGCCCCGGCAAGAGGAGCTTGCTGGGAAGGCCGACCGAGGCATGACAAGATACTTGCTGCGACGCGCCCCGCGTCCAGGCAAGGACCGGTGAGCGACAAGCTCCCGGGCGCGACAAGGCACCAACCGCGGCAAGGCGTTTGCCGCGGCAAGTCACCACCCCGCGCCTGCGCTCCAGCTCATCCACCCACGCGTCGCTCTGGGGCCATTCCAGGCGTACGTGGCGAGAGGCTGGGCAGCCAGGGGCATGCGGTGGCAAAGCAACGCTAACAGAGTAGCCATCGTGGCAAACGGTGGCGCTCCAGAAGGCCCCTTTCCTGCACCGTCTGGGTGATGCGGACGGGCATTTAATGCCCTTGTCCCCTGCCGTTAGAATTAGGTATGATAGCACTGTGCAAACAGTTGTACCCAACACAGCGGTTTCCAGTTTTGCCCCCGCCTACGTTGCCACATGTGGGTAACCCCTTGCACATATAAAAGGAGGCCCCATGCGCAACGAGGAGGAGGGGGGAGAGGCCATTCACGCTCGGTCTCGCCAGTAGCTCGCGTGTACTGTAGCACCACACGCTCTCGAGCAAGAACACAATACCAAACCACAAAGCAGTAGTAGGGTTTTACGCATCCGTGCGGCCCGAAGCTGGGTAAACCCCTTGTGTGCATCGCCTCGATCCGCTCTTCGCGCGACCTCCGCCCCCCGCCGAACCAAGAAAGGGGCTCGGTCCCCATAGGTGTTGGTGGAGGCAGATTTCCCGCCGACATCTTTGGCGCGCCAGGTAGGGGTCGTCGAAGTTGTGCGAACCTGATCCGGCATCCGCACAGACTAGATCTCCGTCATCTTCATCGACATGACATCGAAGAAGAAAGCTCCAGAGGTGGCTGGTCCGCCCGTGCCGAGCCCACCGCCCTTGGAGCAAACGGGTGGTGGGGACTGCACCGGCGGCGGAAGGGGCGTCGTCGAGCCAGCTCATGGCGCCACGACGTCCGAACATGCACCGAGCTCATGGTGCCACGGCGTCCAAACCTACGCCGACACCTCTCGGCGCAGGTAAGCCCTGGTATGACCAGGCAACCTTTCGCTCTATTCCATGGGGCAGAGGCAGTTAGCCCCACGGATCTCGCATACGGGCCACCTCGAGTGCTCGCTCACGCTGAGCTCGAGCGAGAGCAGCCGCGGCGAGATGACGTGCTGCTCCTCGAGGAGGACCGTCTTCAGGCCGCTGTGTGAGCTGCTCGCTACCAGCAAGCTTTGCGCTGCTTTTATAGCCGCAAAGTTAGTGCCAGAAGTTTCGAGGAAGTGGGAAGGCCCTTACCGGGTGAAACAAGTCGCTAGGCCTGGCGTTGTCCGCCTTGAGACCAAAAATACCACTCCGGTGAGCAACTCCTGGAACGTTGGGCATCTTTGTAAGTTTCGCCCGTAAGGCGCGGTTGTCGGACCTCGCCCGGCAACCACCCTTCTGTACAAAGTCTTGCCGCTGTTGCATGTGATCCTTTGTACAGAGCCAGGCGCAGACCCTGTGCGCAGATTGAGTTCATGTGCTCCGCGCACCTTGTCGACCTCATGCTCTTTATCCTTTGCATGCATTATCTAACACTCTGTGCAGCACTGACCCCCGGTAAGCGACGGCGAGCCCCATGTTTCGCCTTGCCGGAAAAGCGACCTTGCCGAGCAGCGAGCCACGGAAAAGCTAAGTTGCCAAAGTTTGAGCAATCAAGTTTTTAAAATTTTGAGGTTATCTTCCTCGAACGACCGTACTTTGTATGGAAAACCTGTGCGCGGAGGGACCAGCTCGTGGCTAGTTGCGCCCTTACTTCGTTTCGAGTCCGCTCAACGAGTTAAGTGTGCTACAACCAGAGTGGCATCCTTACTTTGTTTCGAGCTCGCTCGGCAGCTTAAGTGTGCTGCGACTGCAGTCGCAACACTTACTTTGCTTTGAGCCTGCTCAACAATTTAAGTGAGCTGCAGCTAGCCGCGGCAAGGTTTCTTGCCGGTAATGGCGCCGCTGGCGGGCTGCTGATGTCCCGCACTCAGAGCCCGCGGTAAGGCGGAGGCCTACGCCGACAAGTCCCCAAAAGCGTAGGGCAAAAACATACAAAGCACGGAGTCAAGTAGAGGAAATAATAGTGCAATCACTACCTAAGATAAAGTTATAGTACAAGATAGTTTGTCGCGGCCCTAATGAATCGCTTTCATGACTTGGCCAGCGGCGACAAGAAAAAAAAGGGGGGCAGGCGGCCTATTCCACACGGTCGCCCTCGATCCTCTTGATCCCGGCCACCTTCTCCACAATGGGCGCGACGAGGGCCCTGATCTCCTCGAGGTCAGCGTCTGCCGGCGGGGATTTGAGGACGTTGGTGAGCCTGATGCCGGGGTTGCGGAAGGCGATCTTCACCAACACCTTCTCGAGGACTCCGGCGATGGCGTCGCGCGTCTCGCCGGCCAGTTGCTCTGGGATCACGTTTCAGAGATGCTGAAGGGCCGCCACCACGCCTTTGAAGAATGAAGTGAGCTTGGTGCTGGGTGGGAGGTTCGCGTCGGAGGGATACTCGCGACCCTCCATCCCCAGCAGCGACAACTCCTTGTCGATGGAGGCGGCGATGTCCACCAGACCCTCCGTCCACTGCTCCACCATCGCCCTGAATTTGTTCTGGGTGACTGCGGCGCTCTCCAACAGCGCCTCGTTGTCCGCGACCTCCTTCCGCAAGGTCACCTCTTGCTCCTTGGCGCTGTCCAGCGCCTTGGACAAGGTGTCCAGCTTCAGCTCGAGGTCAGCATTGGAGTCCTTGGCGGCGTCGAGCTCCTTGATCTTCTCGGCGAAGCAGCCCTGTAGCTCGCCGAGGGTGTGGGCACCCTTCTCGCGCTCCTGCTTGAGCGCGGCGAGCTCCTCACCGCTCGCCTTGAGATCAGTGTCGAGCTGCGCCACCTTCGCCTCCAGTGCCTCCTTGGCAGCCTCGGCGGCCGCGGCAGCATCTTGCGCCTCCTTGAGGGCTCCGCCGAGCGCTTGCTCGCGCGCCGCGACCTCCTCCTCATGGCTGGCAAGGCTGGCTTTCTGCTGTGCCAGCTCGCCCTCCCGCGCGGCTAGCCCCGCGGCGGCAAGCCTTTGCTGCTCTTAGGCCTCTGCCTTCTCGAGGATGAAGGCCGTCCGCGCCTCGTCGAGCTGCCTTCGCTCCTCCGCCAAGGATCGGAGGGCCTCCTAGTTGAGCTCCCGGAGCTCCCCGGCGCGCTTCTCCATGTCCACTCCCGCCTTCGCGACAAGCGCTTCCCGGCGTTCCACCTGGGCTTGTCGGGCGCGGTAGAGTGACACCAGCTTCCGGAGCAGCAGCTCCTCCTCAGGCTCGCCGCCGCTGCTGCTTGGCGCGTCAACCAGCGTCAGCCCGGCGGAGGCGAGCACCTCTCCATCCAAGGTCTCCCCCTCACCCGGCGCCCTGGAAGTCGACTCCCAGGGGAGCTTGATGAAGATATCATCGCCGGCCTTCAGGTAGGCGCCTGGCTGGGGCTCCTCGGGGCCTGACGCCGCTGCGGAGGCAGGATCGACGGTCGGCGCAGCGCCTGGCGCTCCTGCGGCCTCAGGGCCGTCAGTACGATCGCCGCCCCCCTCGCCCGCGGCTGCTGCGGCAGCCTTGGCGGCCTCTTCGCCGGCCGGATCTTCAGCACCATCCGTCTCTCCGGTGGCGGCCACGTCGTCAGTATGGCCGCGCGCGTCCTCCTCGACGACGACCTCGGTCTCCATCGGGTCCGTGGCGGGTGGGTTTGAAGGCCGAAAGAAGGGGAGAAGTCAAGCAACTATCCAAAGAAGAAGAACCCCAGGGGAGTCTCGAGGCAAGAAAGTTACCTGGGCCAGGGTCTGTAGTCACGGTCTCCGTCGCCAAGGGGCCGCCGGTGCCGTCCCTCGCCGGGGACTGCTCCCTTGCCGGGGACTGCTCCCTCGCCGGAGACTGCTCCCTTGCCGGGGACTGCTCCCTTGTCGGGGATTCCTCCCTCGCCGGGGAACTCTCCCTTGGCAGTGTGGTTGTAGCGGGTGGAGCATCAGGGGCGGTCTCCGTACGCTCCTGGTGGGGCTGCTCTGCTCCTACACAAATCGTCAGCCAGATGTCAAGAAAAACAAAGGGTACCCGGGCACGCCCAACGGCAGAAAGCAAGCCATATGCTTACGCTGGGGGCTGCGCTGGGGGCTGCTCAGAGGATCAGTTGGCGGCTCCGACAAGGTCATCTCAGGCGCACCCCCTGCCGTCACGGTGGGCTCGTAGTCGAGGATGACCACCGGGACCTTGGCTCTCTTTGCCATCCTCTGAGCCAGAGTCCTGAAAAGGATCAAATTCGGAGGAAAGCAAATGAGATGCGAGACACAACTACAAGAATTGAAGAAACACAAGAACACCGGGGATCTTACTCCTCTCCCTCTTCCTCGTCGGAGCTAAGCGCGGAGAAGTCGAAGACTGGCCCGCTTCTGGCGCGAGGAGGCGGAGGAGTAGGCTCCCTCGGCCGCTTGGCGGAGGCAGTGGTGGCGCTAGCCCGAGACGGCTCTGCCCCGGCCGCCGCCGTAGCGCGAGGGGCGGCAGGAGCAGAAGCAGCGGCCTGCGAAGACCCCGCTCCTGCTGAAACAGCGGAGCGCGTCATGCGGCACTGCGGCTGTTGGCTCGCTTGCCATACCACCTCTCCGGCATTGCGGAGACGCCTCCGTGGTTGAGCCGGGGGCTCCGCTTGCGACGAGCTGCCCAAAGGTCGGGAGGAAGGGGCGTCAGCCTCCGGCAAGCCGCTCGTGCCCTCGGTGGACTCGTCCGCCCCTGCATCGTTCCCGGCAAGCTCTTCCTCGCCGGCAAACTCCGCTCGATCGGCAAGGCTTTCCGCCTCCGCTGCGTCCGCCTCCGCCAATGTGAAGCCAAACTCGCCCGCGGCCGCGGCTGCCGCCGCCTCTTCCATCTTGGAGGCGATGCGCGCCAACTCCGCGTCGGTGGTGTCTTGGGTGAGGCCCTTCTGCTCGTCGGCGTCGACTGGCCTCTCCACCAAGTCATCGAAGAACGCCCGCACGACATCATTGGCGGGCTCCTGCCAAGTGGAGTCGATCCCGTGCGAGTCGCACAGCGGCATCATTGCTAGGATGCGGCTGAGCGACGAATTGTTGCACAGCGGGACGACGCCTCGCGGCAGCTTGAACCATTCGGGGTGGTCGGGGTCGTGCTTGAACAGCGCCCTGAGCGTCTCGTCAAGCTCCAAGACGGTGAAATTGAAGTTGAGGCCAGGGCGCAGCCTCATGATGTTTGTCGCGTTCTGGAACTCCCAGGCGGGCCTCCCCTTCTCCTGCAGGGGAGCGATGCGGCGGCGGAGGAAATCTGCGCCAACGGCGCCAACTGTGAGCCCGGCACGCCTGAGCCGCAGGATCCGGGTGACGGCAATCGGCAGCTTGTCGTCGTCCGGAGCCACGTCGCTCCAATCCCTGCCGCGCACCAGAGGAGTTTGGCGCACGTCAGTGAATGGCTGCGGGTTCTCCTCGACGATCAGGCACCAGTCTGCTCTCCATTCCTCCCATTTGCTGCGGAGCTCTCCCTCCAGATAAGCATCCTTCTTGCCAAGCTTCGAGATCCAGGCGATCCCGCCGGAGAGGGGCTCTCCTCTCTCTACTCGAGGTGTGAAGAAATGGCGGAAGAGGGCTACGTTTGGAAAGACTCCGACAAAATTTTCGCAGAGATGTGCGAAAATTGCCATGGTCAAGACAGCATTGGGGGTGAAATCAAGGAGGTGGAACCCGTAGGTGTTCATGATGTCGCAGAAAAATTCAGAGAAGGGCGGGCAAATCCCACAATAGAAGAACAGAGCAAAGAAGGGATACCCGGTCGGATACTCCTTCTGGGCGGCGGCGGGAAGAACCCTCGTGCGCGGGTGCGCCCGTGTCCCTGTCGACCAGAAGAGGTAGTATTCCTCCCTCAGGACCAACGCATCGAGCTCAGGAGGGAAGGTCGCCTGCTCCTTTCGCAGCGCCTCAAGCCGCTGCGCCTCGGCCGACTTCACGGCCTTCCCTTTCCCCTTGTCGCCCTTCGGGGCCATCGCGGAAAGAGGGAGGGAGGTCGACGGCGTCAGTAGCACTGGTGGCGGGGGAAGGGGCGGAGCGCTGCTTCTCTTGGGAAGTGGCGGAGGTTTTCGAGGAGTCGCAACTGGCGGGTGGGCGGACTGCCCCTGTTTCCCCTGCTTATAAGGGGGAAGAGAGGGGGCGTTTCGCCTTTTCGAATAAACAAATCACCTGCAACGTGACGCACGCCAGCGGGGCTCAGCCCCGCGCACGCCGCCCACGTCACGCACGCCTCTCCCCACGATGCCGCGTTCGACGCGTGCCGTTCAGGGAGAACGTGGTGGACGCAGAAGCAGATGCAGCGTGACCCAGGCCGCGCGTGCTCGTGCACTGTTTTGGGCCTGGCCCAACAGCGCTCGGCACCGTGTATGGCCCAGGCCCGGGGGCTCCTGTCGGTGTACTAAAGTAGGGGTCCCTTAGTACCCCGAACTTGTGCACGGGCAGTCGTAGCACCCCGCGGCAAGGCTTGCCAGGCGATCGCCAAGACTCTCCGTGGTCCCTTTTTGGGCCATCCAAGAACAAAGTATTTGAGCCAAGGCCCCGGCAGGAGGAGCTTGCCGGGAAGGCCACCCGAAGAGAGCAAGGCCCCGGCAAGAGGAGCTTGCCGGGACGCCCGCTCGAAGCACAAGGCCCCGGCAAGAGTAGCTTGCTGGGAAGGCCGACCGAGGCACGACAAGATACTTGCTGCGACGCGCCCCGTGTCCCGGCAAGGACCGGTGAGCGACAAGCTCCCGGGCGCGACAAGGCACCAACCGCGGCAAGGCGTTTGCCGCGGCAAGTCACCACCCCGCGCCTGCGCTCCAGCTCATCCACCCACGCGTCGCTCTGGGGCCATTCCAGGCGTACGTGGCGAGAGGCTGGGCAGCCAGGGGCATGCGGTGGCAAAGCAACGCTGACAGAGTAGCCATCGTGGCAAACGGTGGCGCTCCAGACGGCCCCTTTCCTGCACCGTCTGGGTGATGCGGACGGGCATTTAATGCCCTTGTCCCCTGCCGTCAGAGTTAGGTATGATAGCACTGTGCAAACAGCTGTACCCAACACAGCGGTTTCCAGTTTTGCCCCCGCCTAAGTTGCCACCTGTGGGTAACCCCTTGCACATATAAAAGGAGGCCCCATGCGCAACGAGGAGGAGGGGGGAGAGGCCATTCATGGTCGGTCTCGCCAGCAGCTCGCGTGTACTGTAGCACCACACGCTCTCGAGCAAGAACACAATACCAAACCACAAAGCAGCAGTAGGGTTTTACGCATCCGTGCGGCCCGAAGCTGGGTAAACCCCTTGTGTGCATCGCCTCGATCCGCTCTTCGCGCGACCTCCGCCCCCCGCCGAACCAAGAAAGGGGCTCGGTCCCCATAGGTGTTGGTGGAGGCAGATTTCCCGCCGACACTCTCCGCTTGCTTTCCGCCATTATAGGTGGCAAGCCTGACTCAAACCGGGACCATATAGGCTGGGGGAAGGAACCCTTTGGTTTGAAGCGTCACCAGCTCGCTGTGCGGGATGGAACATCTCTCCCAATCTCCATGCTGAGGGTTGGGAAGGCGAGAGGAGGAGCTGCAACGACCAGCCATGATGGAATGGATCTCTGTTGAATGCGCTCCGATGAATGCTCGCGGAGGGAAGATGGTGTGATTTGGATCTAAATCCTCGCCTCTTTAATAGGCGGCTTATTTACGCAGCTAGGGGGCTAAATGTAAAAACACCCTGGCTTTTCGCATTCATTTGACACATGGAAGAAGGCCATTATTGGGCGTGGAAGCCAAGAAGCGCAATATTCACAAGAAGCCGAACACTATTCAACAAGTACACGAAATTTGGAGAAGAACCCTCCTTGCAATGCCGAAGACACTGCGCGCCGGACTCGTCGTCATTGAAGCCTGGTTCGGGGGCTACTGAGGGAGTCCCGGATTAGGGGGTGTCCGGATAGCCGGACTATAACCTTTGGTCGTACTCTTGGACTATGAAGATACAAGATCAAAGACTTCGTCCCGTGTTCGGATGGGACTTTCCTTGGCGTGGAAGGCAAGTTTGGCGATACGCATATGTAGATCTCCTTCCGTTGTAACCGACTCTGTGTAACCCTAACCCTCTTCGGTGTCTATATAAACCGGAGGGTTTTAGTCCATAGGACGAACAACAATCATACCATAGGCTAGCTTCTAGGGTTTAGCCTCTCTGATCTCGTGGTAGATCTACTCTTGTACTACCCATATCATCAATATTAATCAAGCAGGAGTAGGGTTTTACCTCCATCGAGAGGGCCTGAACCTGGGTAAAAACATCGTGCCCCTTGTCTCCTGTTACCATCCGCCTAGACGCACAGTTCGGGACCCCCTGCCCGAGATCCGCCGGTTTTGACACCGACACCCTCATTGTGACTTTGCCTTTTCCATGGAGTACGATTTTTCTTAGGTAATGTAGTATTGATTCTTCTTTTGACGTATACTTCATCATCATCATCATCATCTTCCCTCATTGGGTTGCCGTACTGATCGTAGTCTTCCTCGTTGGCGACTCCATCCATTCCAATGATGTTCCTTTTGCCTCTCCTCACGACAACACGGTTGGGATTGCGCGGGTCGGTTATGAAGAAGCATTGTGTCACATGCTTAGCGTGTACCCATGGATAATTTTTGCGATAGCGTTCACGGTAGCGCTCTTGGCGTCGGGTATAGTCATGGTAGTGAAATTCCAGTTTTCCCTTTCCACATTCTTAGCCCATCTGACACGGAACATCATCGTGTTGTGCAGTCTAGAGTAGTCAAGCTCCCAGATCTCCTCGACCCTTCCGTAAAATCTTTCAGTTGCACCGTTGTCGCTGCCGGTCATGCATTCCATTATCACCCTTGAGTTCTGATCATCACTGTCCATATCTTTGGCCTCTGTGTAGAACGTGTATCCGTTGATATCGTATGCCTGATAGGTTAGGAGGTTGGGTGAGGGGCCATGTGCTAAGGCATATATGATCAATCCATCCTTAGAGCCCTCCTCCGGGGTATTAGCAATAATATGCTCTTTGAACCAATGCAGGAAAGTGGAGTTGTGCTCTCTAGTAACTTCGCCATCCGTCCTGCATACCCCCCGGTCATGATACTTCTTTGCGATAATTTCTTTGTGCAGTGCCATGAAAGGATCTACCTCGTCTAGGTGTTGTAGCACTACCAAGTTTGCTCTATCAAAGTCGCGGTGTCGATCTGAGTATGCCACGTGCAGTTCCCTACGACCGTTGGAGTGACCTTCTCCTTCGAGCCTCCCATCGTGCTTGTTAACGGGCGAACCAACACTAACACCAGGCAGCTGGTCTGCGCCATATAGAAAATTCTCGCAGAAAGAGATGCACTCTTGTGTCAGATAGCCCTAGACGATGCTTCCATCCGGATGGGACATGTTATGAACGAATCCTTTGATGATACCATTCATCCTCTCAAACGGCATCATGTTGTGCATAAATGATGGCCCTAAGTATATAATGTCGTCCACAATATGGACACACAGATGCACCATCACGTCAAAGAATGCGGGCGGGAATTACATCCCAAGCTCATTCAGTATCACAATGATCTCTTCCTGTAGCCTTCAGAGCTGCTTCAGACTGGTCGACTTTCGAGAGATGATGTCGAAAAAGTTGCAGAGACCAATAAGCGTGTCACGGACATGCTTGTCCATTATACCTCTAAGGGCAATAGGTAGTATCTGCGTCATCATCACATGACAGTCATGGGACTTCATCCCGCTGAACCTTTTCTTGTCCGTGTCTAGATATCGGCTTATCTTGCCTCAGCAACCGGAACTAACTTTGACTCCGGTAAGGCACTTAAAGAATTGATCGATCTCAGCCTGACTTAAGGTGAAGCAAGAAGGGGGGCCACAATCCTCTTTCTTTATTTTCTTTCCCTTCTTCTCCCGCGCCTTTGTCTCCATCTCTGTCTCTTCTGACTATTTACGGGGCGGCATGTGCAGACCTTCCCTGATTTTCAAATCTTGCAAGTATTTTCTTGCCTTCGGCCATCCTTGGTCTTATCCGACATGTTCATCAGTGTCGCGAGCAAGCTCTCGAGGACATTCTTACAGATGTGCATTTGATCAAGGCAATGAGGTGTATCAATTTTGTGCTAGTACTCCAAGTCCCGGAACACAAACCTCGTCTTCCATACCTTCAGCAGCGGCTCCGGCGCCTTTTTCATCGTCTTTCCCGGCGCGGGGCACTCCTTCCAGTTTTTCAACAGCTCACCGATTTCGGCACTGCTCCGCTTATGTGGAGGTCCTCGATGCTCAGCGTGACCATTAGATAGATCTCCACGGTTTCTCCATGGGTCGTCCTGTTTGAGCCATCTTTGATGCCCCATATACACGATTTTACTAGACCCGCCATCTTTCCTTGACGTTAGCTGCTGAGACGTCGTATCATCCATGCACCGCATGCATCCGCAATATCCATGGCACACCTGGCCTGCGACATATCCGTAACTGAGATAGTCATGCACCGTCGTGATCAGCGTGGCTCTCATGTAGAAATACTCGCCTTTGCTGGCGTCCCATGTCTTGGTCGGTGTTTTCCATAAAGTGTCTAACTCCTCTTGAAGTAGCCCCAGATACAAATTAATATTATTTCCTGGTTGTTTCGTCCCTTGAATAAGCATGCTCATGTGAATGTACTTTGACTTCATGCACAACCAGGGGGAGGTTGTACATCCATACAAACACAGGCTATGTGCTATGGTTGGTGTTCTGGTTGCCAAACGGATTCATGCCATCGGTACACGCGCTGAGCATGATGTTCCTTGCATCACATTCGAAATACCGATAGAAGTTGTTCAACGCTCTCCATTGGCTTCCATCCTTGACGTGTCTCAACTTCGGATCATCTCCGTCGTCGGGCTTCTTCCTCTCCGCGTGCCAGTGCATTAGCTTTGCTTCCTTGGGATCTACGAAATACCGCTGGAGACGAGGAGTGATCGGTAAGTACCATACAACTTTCTGCGGACATTTCTTCCCGGCCTTCTTGTATTGAGAAGCATTGCACACCGGACAACTTGTTTTTTCTGCGTGCTCCTTCCGATAAATTATGCAATCGTTGATGCATGCATGGTATCTAACATGCGACAGATCAAGAGGGCACACAATCTTCTTGGCCTCATCAACACTAGTAGGACATAGATTCCCCGCGGGAAGAACATCCTTTAGGTACTTGAGATGCTCATCGAGGCTAGTGTCGGTCCATTTGGTTTTAGCCTTCGTCTTCAGGAGTTGGAGCATGAAACTCAAGCGGGTCACCTTAGGATTGCAACCATCATACAATGGAGTGTTCGAGTCTACCACCAGTTGCTCCAGCTTAGCCTCCTCTCTAGAAGCAGCTCTCTCAGTACTCGTCTCCTTGCGAAGCAGTGCTTGAACATGAGGGTCCCGCATGATTGAACTTAGTATCGACGAACTCTGCTGCGTGGAGTCCACGTTCTCTCCGCCACCATGTCCGGCCCATTCTACTACGCCATGTCCGGCCCCTTCTCCGCCGCCATGTCCGGCCTCTTCCCCGCCACCATTATCGATCATCTCTTCGTCTTGCCCCTTGTCTTCATTGCCTGCCTGATCGGCATCCTCAACATCGTCATCCTCATCTTCAATTATCCACCGAGTATAGCCATCCATGAAACTAGTCATGAGCAGGTGCACTTCGAAACGACCATCATCATAGGGGTCGAGCCAAACTATTCCTTTGCATTTTCGACACGGACATAAAACCTCTGTCCGGTTATTTTCTTTCATGTCCTGCACCACCGACAGTAACCACCTGTCCACCATCGATCCACTGACCATCATGAACGTCTGCATGATAATAATAAACAAATTGATTATAAAAATGCGTGCATGCATCAAAGTCATACAAAAATTCAGCATGACCTTCCCTAAAAATAGGACATATATAGATCTAGAGTTTGCCCGGAATTCGCCGAAACGGAAATAAATTGACATTTCGGCAAAACATAGGTAACTCAAAAGCACAATTTGGCGTCAACACATGCCACATACACAATTTCCATCATATTTCTCAATTGTCATATCACACACACATACACATATTTCCATTTTGCAAAAGCATGAAATTTTAATCACCTCTTTCTCGAGATCGAGCACACGGTGGAGATGATGATGTAGGGAGATCAAAAGTGCACAAAGCTCTTCTTGACAAAGATAGATCTAGTTAGGGGGCAAATAAAGGTCACTTGACTAAATGATACATCTACCTAGCTAGCTAATTTGGGAGGAGACAACTTCAACTAGTGGAGGGGGAAGGAAAAAAGAGAAAGGAGATGCATTAATGGAGGTGGTGTTAGCTAGGAGTAATGAAGGGAGAGAAAGGTAGGTAGAAGAGGAAGAGTAATGGGGGGAGAAGTATTGAGGAAGAAGAAGAGTGAGAGAGGGACAATGCATGTGGGAGGTAGGGGAAAGGGAGGAGAGGAGATGGGGGAGGGGCGGATGTACGGGTGGGAAAAGGTGGTGGGGTGTTGCATCTTAGCAGTAGCGCGGGAGGAAAAACGTGCTACTGCTAAGAGCGTAGCAGCAACGCCCTTTTCTCACAAGCGCTACTAATAAACGGGCCAACCGTGTGGACAATTTCAAAATTAGCAGCAGCGACATGACTAAAAAGCGCGCTACTACTATTGCATTAGCAGGAGCGCGCTTTGTGACGCCGCGCTGCTGGTAAACTTAGGTTGTTGGGTACTGTCGGTGGATTTTCGTAGCAGCGCAGTTTAGACATCATGCGCTACTGCTAAATTTACATCAGTAGCGTGCTTTTCTTAACCTCGCTACTGCTAATTAGCAGTAGCGCCTCTTTTTGTGCCGCGTTGCTGCTAAGATTCTGTGTATAAGGTTTTCCCTAGTAGTGGAGGGCTGGTCTGGAGTCCGTTCGGGGCTCCGGAGAGGGGAATCTGTTGCTGTTGTCATCATTAACCATCCTCCATCACCAATTTCATGATGCTCACCGCTGTATCCATCATGTTCTAAGATTGATATTGCTATGACTTTGCTATGCTTAATGCTTGTCACTGGGGCCCGAGTGCCATGATTTTAGATCTGAACCTATTATGTTTTCATGAATATATGTGAGTTCTTGATCCTATCTTGCAAGTCTATAGTCACCTACCATGTGTTATGATCCGGCACCCCCGAAGTGACAATAGTCGGGACCACTCCCGGTGATGACCATAGTTTGAGGAGTTCATGTATTCACTATGTGTTAATGCTTTGGTTTGGTGCTCTATTAAAAGGAGGCCTTAATATCCCTTAGTTTCCATTAGGACCCCGCTGCCACGGGAGGGTAGGACAAAAGATGCCATGCAAGTTATTCTCCATAAGCACGTATGACTATATTCGGAATACATGTCTACATTACATTGATGAACTGGAGCTAGTTCTGTGTCACCCTATGTTATAATTGTTGCATGAGGAATCACATCCGACATAATTTTCCATCACTGATACATTGCCTACGAGCTTTTCACATATTGATCTTTGCTTAGTTACTTTTCCGTTGCCACTGTTACGATTACTACAAAAACTGCTACTATTACTTTTGCCACCGTTACCATTACTTCCATACTACTTTGCTTCTAAATAATTTGCTGCAGATATTAAGTCTTTCTGGTGTGGTTGAATTGACTACTCAACTGCTAATACTTGAGAATATTCTTTGGCTCCCCTTGTGTAGAATCAATAAATTTGGGTTGAATACTCTACTCTCGAAAACTGTTGAGATCCCCTATACTTGTGGGTTATCCGGTCACCACCGGCAAGGCACGCTCGGTCTCCTTAATGAGGCCAGCTCATGTTTACAGCATAGTCCGTCCAAGATAGAGAAATACTACGGTAAAGAGACGAGCAAAGACACGGGGAGTGGAGTAAACCAAGCTCCACAAGTTTGCTGTAGCAAACTTGGGCACATCCTTGAGATCAAACCAGTGAGGTTAAAAAGTAAACATGTTGTCTGGGAGGCTTAGGCTAGTAAGGACTACGGTCCTGGGAATTATGAGGGAATTAGGACAAGAATTTAACATAGTTGCAGTACAAATGCCAAATCTGGTCCAGAAACCAAATGATGAAGAAGAACTCACTAGGAGTGTTGGATTGGACTAAAACTTGGCAAAGCTTGATGATCTGGGCATACAATGATGCTGTAAAAATTTCATACCAAATGGACTTGCCAAAATGGTACTTGTTTCACGAGCATCTCCTCTGCCCAGAAACTTGGGAAAATTCTAGGGAAATATTAGCTAGATGAAATGAGCCAAAATCTTATGTAGATAGGTTATAATGATAGGAGAAGGATTAGGAAAAATTTCAGCCATAATGGAGCAAGATAAAATATACTTGTTTCACAAACTGAAAATTTGGACAGAAACAAAGAATTGATCCTGGGCTCACATGGATCAATGGAATGAGATGAATCTCGGAGGAGGGTAACGATATGGTCATGAGAGATTACTGGATAAGTTTCAGCTCATTTTGATCATCTGTGAGGGTACTTCCTTCACAGACAAGCAGTTTGAACAGAAACTTGAGAAAATTTCCCATGAAGATTGGATAGGTGGATTGAGCTGATTTTTGGTATCCAGAGGTGATTTATCAATGTTAATCACCCTACAAAATTTCAGCTCAACTGGATTAAGGGTTCAAGCACTTCCTTTGCAAAAAATTCAGACAGGGCAGCAACTTGCATTGGACCTTGTGCTCAAATTATGACCCTTGAAACATGGGTTTGGATGGAAATGGAGAAGGTATAGCAATATGAAACTCCACAAATTATTTGGGAATTTTACTTGCTATAAAAATGGTAGCTCCTTTGGAAAATGGAAGAAATGCAATATTAGCTTAAAATAGGAAAATGCAATTTTTCCTTATTCAAGTATGGCCAATATTTTTGCCAGAGCTAGGATTAGACATAAATATCATCTCCACAAATTTTCATGAATTTAGGAGATGACTAGCTATGCCTTTGGATTCTATTCCTCAAATAGACAAGAAAAGGAATAAATCACAAATGAAAAATATTGCATAAGACTTAGCAATATTTTTGCATATCCAAGATTTGAAAGGGTAGGAGGATCTCTGAGAAGAGTTGGAAGATCAACAGATCAAGGGAAATGATGGCTCCTTTCTAAGCACAAAGGAAATATTCAAATTCCAAAAATTGGAATTAGGGTTTTGATGGATTTGAGATGATGCAAATGAAGTCTTGCCCAGTAACAAAGGCATGAGCAGGGTTTTGAAAGGTTGAAAATGACAAGAATTGTCAAAGTCATCCAACAAACTTAGGAGAAAATTTGAAAAATGATTGCCAAGAAGGAATAACAGCACAAAATTGGTTACCTAATTTTGGGGCTGTTACAATAAGCTAAGTATATGTCATTTTGGGGGTAACCAAGATTATTATGCCATTTTTGACATAAGTATGCTAAGTATGTCATAAATGAACTAAATAAGCTAAGTATATGTCATTTTTTAGCTAAGCTAGGTAGTTATGCCATTTTTGAGCTAACTAAACATATTTATTCATTTCGGAGGAAAAAATGGTAAGTGTAGGTCATTTTAGAGTCATCCTAGTTAAAATCAGTCATTTTGGAGCTAGGTAAGGTTATTATGTCATTTTGGAGGAAAATAAACTAACTATATGACAGTTTGGAGCTAAACCAATGTTATTATGCCATTTTTTACCTAAGTAAGGTAATTATGTCATAAATGAACTAGCTAAGCTAAGTATAGGTCATTATTGAGATATCCTAGGTAGTTATGCCATTTTTAGCTAACTAAGCATATTAAGTCATTTTGGAGGAAAAATGCTAAGTATAGGTCATTTTAGCTATCCTAGGTAAAATAGGTCATTTTGGAGCTAAGTAAGGTTATTATGTCATTTTCAAGGAAAATAAGCTAAGTATAGGTCATTTTGGAGCTAAACAGGTCATTTCTTAAGCTAAGTATGCATTTGTTAAGCAAAACACTTGGGAAAACTTACCATCAATACGGAGGTGAAGGACCGGGCGCGCCAGTGGCAGACAGAGAAGGATCGGTCGATGCTTGTCGGGAGGCATGCTGCACCAAAGATCACTTGTAATGTCTAGTTAGCATGATGCAACTCAAATGTGAATACTAGTAACTAATGACCATTCAAATGAAACTCACCGTGGTCGCCGGAGCAATCTGGGGCATCGGCAGATGGGTCTGACTGTTGGTCTGGCAAACGGAATGCACATTGGGTTTTCACGAGTCAGTCATATTACTTAGTAATGAAACGAACATTACATGCATGATTTGGCTAATATGAGGAGAAACTTATCACGAGGAGCTCGTATAGGGCCCGGTGAGACGCGTCGTTCCGGTTCCTCTCCTCCTCCAACAGCCTAGTCGTCCTCTCATACATGTCCCTCTCCCTCTCTGCGGTCTGCCTGTTTGCCTCCGCCAGAAGCTCTTGGGCCCTAGCCTCGAAGGCAAGATCCATTGGTCGTGGACGAGGCCTTATCACAGGATCGAAGCTTGTCTGGCGCTTCTTGATCTCCGGGAGAGTGCTAGGACAACGTATCAGTACATCCCCAATGGCTATCATGCCATGGGACCTCCCGCCACCGGATATCATCACCAGCTCTAGATCAAAAGGACTATGTCTCGGGTTAAAGTCCTCCCCTTTCCTCGCCTTCCCCTCAGATCTGTACTTCATGAGCTTGTGGTGGGAGGAAATGTTGGTGAAGCTCTCTGGATGATCAAGGTCAGACTCAGAGAATGCCTTGGCCTTCTTGTACGGGGTAGTATGGGCCATGGCATAGAGGTCGAACACCCCTGGCACCTCCTTCTTGTTGTGTCACGCCTAAAAGAGAGTAACAAAATATTAGTTAAGGGATCAAGCTAGCATGAAGAATGAAATTGCATGAATCATGAAGCAAACCACATACCCAGTTATCCCCGTACTCAAACAGGTTGGAGCTCCCTTGATGGTGTGGCACACCAAGCATTTGGGCACGCCTATCCTTGGCCTTGTTGTGGACGGCTAGCCATTGGGGAGAGCACCACTCATCCACTAACGCCTCCCAACAGTCCATCCTATCTGCACACCTCGAGGGCACCTAAGTTAGTCAAGAGAAATTTCAGCACTATGCCTACGAATCAAATCAAGGAAACTAATTACAAGGCCTTAAGAATAGGTAATTACCTTCATATACTTCTCCTTACTCAGAAACTTGCCGCAGCACTTCGTCTTGGACCTCTTAATACCAGTCAAGGCATAGTAGTCTCGAACAGCCTGCACTCGAGCCTCGTGCCGTAAGTTTTGAAGTAGGTGCTTGCACTCGGCTTCGACAACCATAGCCGCGGCCTCCTCCTGTCCCTCAAGACACCTGTAGAAGGTCTGCAATCAAACAAGACAACACTGATTAGTACAATCACTAGGTACTATTGATTTTAAATTTTGTAAAGGAGAAATTACCCAAAATGTCCAGATCACAATGTCGGCCACCGTCTCACACAAGACACCGTTGACCCTCTCCTCCGGCGGGGCCGGGGCAGCCAAGTACAGATCCCAGCTCAATGCTAGCTGTGGAACCTGACCCTCACCGGGCAACGTGACCCACCCTGGGAAGTTCTGCCAGCAAAGCACACCAAGGACCTGGTTGGGCCTGTGGACACCAGGGGCATGTTTCCAACCCCTGCAGTATGACAAGGCCAACGCATTAGATATTAATTTGAAGAAACGTGAAGGCAAAAGGTTAAAAAGAGTAAATGCACTTACTTCTCCCCATTAGGCGCAATCAACCACCTTTGCTCACGGGTTGTCGGCACGGGCGGGAGCTTTGTACCACCACGCTAGTAGACCTTGGCCCCCTCAACCAGCTCGCCCTCGCTATACCTATCATCAGAAAAGCTTTCCTCGCCACCATCAGCATGGCCACTAGCCTTCGGAGTCTTGTGGGATGAAGACTCTGGGACCGGAGTCTCGTGGGACGAAGACTCTGGGACCAGAGTCTCATGGGGCAAAGGCTCAGTGACCCGAGGCTCGTCGGCCCGAGGCCCGTGGACCAGAGTCCGAGACAGGTCCGCCTCAGACAGAGCAGTCATGTGGTCGAGTGAATAAGCTGGGAGTGGCGGCGAGGAAGGCGTAGTAGCCTTCCTACCTCTCCCTCCGCCACATCCACCTCTAGCACCCCTCTTTGCCCTACCATGACCTCTCCCGACCGAAGAAGAAGCGCCCTCCGGTGGTGTTTGCATACTGTCTAGCAGCGCTCTCCAGAGGGGCTGGGTGGAATGGAAGCACCCTCCCAGCAGGTGCCGAGGAAGGAGGCTTGGAGCACTCTCGACCCGCGCCCACCATCTGTCAACACCTGCAATGACAAAGAGCAAATGAAATTAGTACAACATAAAAAAATTGAATACCTGACATGAATAATATGTATATAATTTAAGTGTATCATCATCATGAACATAATAAAAATTGAATACATAATAACATGAACTAATTAATAATATATATATATATGTACATAATAATAATTGAATACCTAACATTACTAATATTACTCTTCATCGTCTATATATGCTCCGGGATCAATAAATGCATCATCATCATCACTATCAGTAATGACGTGCTCATCATCATCATCAAAAAATGCATCAACATGTGGAAGGTCTCCTTTACGTAATCGGTCAAGCATTGACAGGTCATCCGCAGCAGTAACCTCTTCTTGTTCCGGCTCAGAGTTGAAGTAGGATTCACTGTCGCTGTCTACTTCAATGTTCTTGGGTGAAGTAGAGCGGTTCTTGAAATGTTTTTTCGAAAGACGTGTTTCTTGGAAGAATTCTCCTTCATATGTGTCTGGGTTAATGTGAGGTTCATAATCCTCTTCATTGGGGGGAGATGGTCTAACACGTGGCGGCACTTCATAAACGAAATCCCAACCATTGAGATTTGGATCACTTTGACAGGCCCATGATAGATAAGAAAACTTGGGTTGCCTGTTGAGCCGTAATATAGACATTAGGAACATCCAAATGGGTGCTTTGTTGTATTTCGACTAGCCCTATATGTTCATGAGTCCTTCTAGTCTCCTTCGGCTGGAACCAATAACATTTGAAGACTATGACATTTGGTGGGTTTGCACCATAGAATTTTGGTTCATAAATTGCTTCAACTCTTCCATAATACTCGGTATCTCCTTCGCCGATAGCAGAGACGCAACAATTTGTAGACTTTCAGTCGGCTATAGATAGCACTTTGCCATAGGTATGAAAGCGATACTCGTTGATGTCATATTTGTCAAATGAATGGACCTTAAAGTCAAAACCATTAGCGACTTGTCTCAATTCGGCGTCCATAAACTCTGAATTAGCCTACAAGTTTAATACGAAAGGATTGTTGCATTAGCCGCAAATTAGACGAAGAAATGAAATTGTCTAATGGAAATTACCATTTGTTTGAACCAAGAGATGAAAATGCGATAGCCGCCTCCATGCTTTGCTAGAAGCTCATACTCTTCTACGGAATCCTTTGGATCACCGCTCCATACGAGAATTTGGCGACGTATCGACTGTATCAAATATCCAGGAATAAGAGCAGTTCAAAGGAATTAGAAGTTGCGAAACAATGTACCGAGAACTTACTTGATGTATGGCCGCACTTCTGTTAGGTTGTTGAAGGTATACAACGAAATGGTCTGCCATTCTTCGACATCCAATGATAAGGAACTAGAAGCACCGGCTGGTGCGAGATTCCCTTTGAATAGGTTGAGCTTGGATCCACCCTTTTTAGGGTCGCCAGCATTGTACCGAGGATTCGAATTATGCATATGACGATTCTTGGCTTTGTAGTGTGTTGTCACGAAGTTTTCCGCCTCCTTAGTAATGAATGCCTCAGCCATCGATGCTTCAATTCCATGTTTATTTTTACATTTTGCTCGAAGCGTCTTCTGCATCCTCTCAGTTGCGTAGCACCAATGATTTTGCACGCCCCCCCAATCTTGCCTCGGTCGGGAGATGCAAAATGAAGTGCTGCATGGATTAAAGAAGCCCGGCGGAAAGATCTTCTCTAACTTGAAGATCAACTCCGGCGCCAACTCTTCCATTTCTTCTAGCAGGCCAGGTGATAGTTCTTTCGCACAAAGAACACGGAAGAAATAGCTCAGCTCTACTAGTACTAGCCATTCATCCTCAAGGATGAAGACACACAACTTCACCGGCATTACCCGCTCAATCCATATGTGCCAATCATGACTCTTTAGACCAAATATTTTCAATTTTTCAAGACTCGCTTCGCTCTTTAGATTCACTGCATACCCATAGGGGAACATCAACTGCATTTTCACCCACAAGATAATTTCCCTCATAGCTGGCCTTGCAAATTGAACCATGCCTTTGTCTTTGTCCAGTTCTGCTTTCCTTTCAGTTCTTGCATGTTTTGTAATGGTCTATCACATAGCGCCTCCTGATCGACTCTAGCCTTTATTATCCTTTGACTTCCCCTCTATGCCAAACAATGTACCAAAAAGTGCCTCGGCGATATTCTTTTCAGTTTGCATCACGTCGATGTTGTGTGGGCAAAGCAGGTCTTTGAAGTAAGGCAGATCCCACAAGCATGTCTTGTGAGTCCAGGCGTGTTTCGAATTATACCCCTTGAAATACCCTGGACGCTCTGGATCTGGCTCGAGAGCGTTTAACTAATCCAGGGTCTCTTGGCCTATCAACATAGGTGGTGCAGAGTTTTTGACAACTCTACCTTTGATGAAGTTCTTCTTGTCTTTCCTAAACTTATGGCGAGGATCCAGGAACTGTCTATGCAAGTCGAAGCAAGAAAACTTGCGACCGGCCTGAAGCCAACGAAACTCAAGAGCTTCCTTGCATGTGGCGCACGGGAACCTTCCATGCACACACCAGCCAACGAATAGTGCATACACCAGCAAGTCATTGATGTTTGCTTGAACACGTCGCTATTTCCCCAAAGAGGAAGGGATGATGCAGCATAGCAACGGTAGGTATTTCCCTCAGTGATGAGACCAAGGTTATCAAACCAGTAGGAGAACCACGCAACACTGCGCAAACAACTCCTGCACACAAAGAACAAATACTTGCAACCCGACGTAAGAGAGAGGTTGTCAATCCCTCACGGGTAAAAAGCTAGATAAAATTGTAGTAGATTGGATAAATACATCTCGCGAGAACGCGAGATAAAATAAATAACAATAAATTGCATCAAGGTATTTTCGTATTTTTGGATTAATAGATTAGAAAATAAAAGCAAATAAAAATAGACAGTGAAAGCAAATATAATAAAGAAGAGACCCCGGGGCCGTAGATTTCACTAGTGGCTTCTCTCGAGAAAAATAGCAAATTGTGGGTAAATGAATTACTCTTGGGAAATTGATAGAACTTCAAATAATCATGACGATATCCAGGCAATGATCATTATATAGGCATCACGTCCAAGATTAGTAGACGAACTCCTGCCTGCATCTACTACTATTACTCCACACATCGACCGCTATCCAGCATGCATATAGTGTATTGAGTTCATGGAGAAACAAAGTAATGCAATAAGAACGATGACATAATGTAGACAAGATCTATTTATGTAGAAATAGACCCCATCTTGTTATCCTTAATAGCAGCGATACATACGTGTCGGTTCCCCTCCTGTCACTGGGATCAAGCACCGTAAGATCGAACCCATCACAAAGCACCTCTTCCCATTGCAAGATAAATAGATCAAGTTGGCCAAACAAAACGCAAATATCGGAGAAGAAATACGAGGCTATAAGTAATCATGCATATAAGAGATCAAAGAAGACTCAAATAACTTCCATGGATAAAACCATAGATCTGATCATAAACTCAAAGTTCATCGGATCCCAACAAACACACTGCAGAAAGAGTTACATCATATGGATCTCCGACAGACCATTGTATTGATAATCAAGAGAGAGAGAGAGAGAGAGAGAGAGAGAGAGAGAGAGAGAGGAATCCATCTTGCTACTAACTACGGACCCGTAGGTCTACAATGAACTACTCACACATCATCGGAGATGCATCAATGGGCATGATGAACCCCTCCGTGATGGTGTCTAGATTGGATCTGGTGGTTCTGGAACTTTCGGCGGCTAGAATTGATTTTCGTCGACTCCCCTAGGGTTTATAGAATATTGGGGTATTTATAGAGCAAAGAGGTAGTGCGGGAGGCCACCGAGGTGGGCACAACTCACCTGGGCGCACCTGTGCCCCAGGCGAACCCTGGTGGGCTGTGCTCCCCTTGGAGCACCCCTCTGGTACTTCTTTGGCCCAACAGGTGTCTTCTGGTCCAGAAAAAATCCACAAAAAGGTTCGCTGCGTTTGGACTCCGTTTTGTATTGATTTCCTGCGATGTAAACAAAACAAGCAGAAAACAACAACTGGCACTGGGCACTATGTCAATCGGTTAGTACCAAAAAATGATATAAAATGATTATAAAATGTTTGTAAAACAACCAAGAATTATAATATAACAGCATGGAACAATAAAAAATTATAGATACGTTGGAGACGTATCAGCATCCCCAAGCTTAATTCCTGCTCGTCCTCGAGTAGGTAAATGATAAAAACAGAATTTTTGATGTGGAATGCTGCCTAACATGTTCATCACATATTCTTTTCTTTATAGCATGGACATTTGGACTTTTATATGGTTCAAAGCAATAGTCTAGTTTTGACATGAGGACTTTAATACTCAAGCATATCAACAAGCAACCATGTCTTTCAAAATATCAACGCTAAAGTAAGTTATCCCTAGCCCATTATGATCAATCATTGATCCATTCATGAAACACACTTGCATATTAGCTACACCCAATGCTCAAGTACGATCATAGTGCCTATTAGTTGGTGCTTTATAAGAGAAGATGGAGACTCAATTAAAAATAAAAATTGCATAAAGTAAAAGAAAGGCCCTTCGCGGACGAAAGTAGGGATTTGTAGAGGTGCCAGAGCTCAAAGCGAAAAACATAGGTAAAAACATTTTGGGAGGCATGCTTTTCCTGTCAACAAAGACGACCGAGTAGTTCCCAATACTTTCCATGCTAGATATATTATAGGCGGTTCCCAAACAAAAAATAAAGTTTGTTCCTTTTTCAACCATGCTTTCACTTTCCATGGCTAGCCGTATCCACGGGTGCCTTCCATACCAACACTTTCCAAGGAATTTATTATTTGACAGCATAAAGTAAATTCATTTTTCATTTCGGGACTGGGAATCCCTAATACCTTTCCCGTACTCTCGTGCAATGACAAGTGAATAAATACTCGTCTTGAGAACAACACATCTAGCATGGAAATATATTAGCCACCCCCTACCGTTTCATGAGCGGTACGAGCACACAAAAGAGAAGTTTATTTTGAAAATTAGAGATGGCACATTGTCGGTGTACTAAAGTAGGGGTACCTTAGTACCCCAGACTTGTGCACGGGCAGTCGTAGCACCCTGCGGCAAGGCCCGCCCCGGAAGCGCCAAGAGAAGACCAAGCATTCAAGACAAGGCCCCCGGCAAGAGGAGCTTGCCGGGCCAAGAAGACAAGGCCCCCGGCAAGAGGAGCTTGCCGGGCCAGGAAGACAAGACCCCGGCAAGAGGAGCTTGCCGGGACGACTGAGCCCATGTAAGGCCATCCAAGAACAAAGTATAACGAGACAGAAGATCGAGCCCCCGACAAGAGGAGCTTGTCGGGAAGGCCGAACCCAGGCACCACAAGAGAAGCCCGCCGTGGCGCGCCAAGCGCCCCGGCAAGGCCTGATAGCTGGCACGCTATCAGGCACAGGAAGACGACCCCCGCGGCAAGCCACTTGCCGCGGCAAGATCGCCACCTCAAGACTGCGCTCCAGCTCGCCCGCCCACGCGTCGCTCCGGGGCTTCCCCCGAGGGCACGTGGCGAGGCACCGCGCAGCCTGGGGCATGCGGTGGCATGCGGCCGCCATCGTGGCGAACGGTGGCGCACCTAACGGTCCGCCTCGGTGCTGTCCGGGCGACCGTGACGGGCATTTAATGCCCTTGTCCCCTACCGTCAGAAGTAGGTATGATAACACTGTGCCGCACTGTAGCACCACCGTTCCCACACTATTACAGCTACCACCCCTTTTACACTTTTACCCCTTTCTCTTACGTTGACACCTGTCGGTGACCCCTTTGCGCTATAAAAGGAGGCCCGTGTGCAACGTAGAAGGGGTTCCGGGGTTTCGGAGATTCGGCATCCAGACAGCCATACGCTCGGTGCAGCTAGCTCCCCAAGCTCCCGAGCTCCCCAGTTCAATACAACTAAGCAGGAGTAGGGTTTTACGCGTCCATCGCGGCCCGAACCTGGGTAAACCGCCCGTGTGCCCGCCTCGATCTGCTCTCTGCGCTCCCTCCGCCCCCCTCGCCGGACAACGAAAGGGGCTCCGGCCCCATAGGTGCTCGCGGGGGGACGCCCGTCCGCCCCGACATCTTTGGCGCGCCAGGTAGGGGGCGCGTCGAGGTTGTGCGGATCTGATTCGGGCGAACACTGGTAAACTCAGGTATGAACAGGTACCTTTCCGCCCCGCTCCGCGGGGCGGAGGCATTCCTCCCTACGGAATCGTGCACGGCCCTCCTCGAGTACCCACTCACGCAGAGTTCGGGCAAGAAGCAGCTGCTCCTTGAGGAGGACCGCCTTCCGGCCGCTGGGCGAACCGATCGCTTCCAGCGAACCCTGCGCCGCTCCTGTAGCCGCAGCGGTTAGCGCCGGAGGCCGCGAAAAAGGCGACCTCGTTCTTCGGCGCGCTTCGTCCGCCAAGATCCAAACGAGTCGACGCCGACCGTGGGAGGAGTTTCGCCAGCGCGGTTGCCGGAACCCGTTCCGTCAACCAACCTCCCTGCCCAAGTCTTGCCGCAGTTGCATGTGATCCTTGGCGCAGGGGGCGGGCGCAGACCCCGCACATCAGTGAAAGCTCCCATGCTTTGCGCCTTTTGCCTTCTACATGCTCCTCTTCGTTATTTGCATGTATTATTTGGCATCCTGCGTAACACGCATGTCCAGTGAGCATCAGCACGCCGAAAGGCCATGTGCTTGCTTCCCTCTTTATTTTCCTCGCCTCTTAGACAGAGGGAGCGTTCCTCGCGCACAAAGTTTGCCGGGGGAAGGAGATGGGAGAGGAACCAAGTGCTGGAACCAATTGCTGGAACCAAGTGCTGTCCGAGAAAAAGAAGCCTCGTCGAGGGACGTGCGTTATGCATAAGCTAAGTTATTAGAATTCGAGCAGTTCGGATTCTTAATTTTCGGTTGTCTTCCTTGGCCAGTCACACTTTGTATGGAAAACCTGTGCGCGGAGGAACCTACCCGCGGCTAGCCGCACCCTCACCTTGTTTCGAGTACGCTCAACGATTCAAGCGAGCTGCGATGAGCGTCGCGCCCTTGTTTCATTTCCGAGCTCACTCAACAAGCGGAGCGCGATTGCGACTGGCTGCGGCGAGGTTGCTTCCCGGTGAGGCCTTGGCCAGCAGGCTGCTATAAGCCCAAGGGCTCCTTGCCGGGAAGTTCCCCGGGAGCGTAGGGCGAAAAGCGTACAAAGTAAAGGGCCAGGACAAGGAAGATAACAATGCACTGATTGGTTCAGCTAAGGTAGAAACCTTACGAGACTTGTCACAGTGACTAATGAGCTCATAACGCCGTGTGCAGCTACAAAAAGAGATAAGATAAAGGGGGTCTAGTCTACGCGGTCGCCCTCGATCCTGGAAATCTTGCCCACTCTGGCGATGATGTCGGCGACCTGCTCCTTCAGCGCCTCCATGTCAGCGTCGGCCGGCAGGCTGCGAAGAACGTTGATGAGATTTATACCGGGGTTGCGGTATACAATCTTCGTCAGCACGCGCTCCAAGGTTCCCGCGCAGGCCCGGCGCGTCTCCTCGGCCAGTTGCGCGGGGATCTTCTTCCGAAGATCCGCAAGAGCCGGCGCGACCCCTCTGAAGAAGAGGCTGAGCTTGGCGCTGTGAGGGAGGTCCGGGTCCGGAGAGTAGATGAGGTGTTCCAACTTCAACGCCAGCAACTCCTGGTCGATGTTGGATGCAGAGGACACCAGGTCCTCGGTCCACACCGCGACGGTCCGACGAAAGTCTTCGGCCGCAGTGTTGGCGCTCTCCGCCAAGCTTCGCTCCTTGCGGAGCCCCTCCTCCAGCGCGGAGACTTTCAGCTCCAGGGCCTCGATGGAGTCCTTGGCGGCCTTCAGCTCGTCGCCCTGCTTGGAGAGACGCGCCTGGAGTTCGGAGTTGGCGTGGGCGTGCTTCTCCCGCTCTGCATTGAGCGCGCCGACCCTCTCCGCGCTCGCCTTCAACGACTCCTCCAGCTGCGTGACCTTGGCGGCAAGCTCCTCCCTGGCGGCCTCCGCGGCAGCCGCGGCGGCTTTCGCCTCTTTCAGCTCTTCGCCAAGGGCCCGCTCCCGAGCGGCAAGTTCCTCCTCGTGGGAGTTGAGGTTGGCCTGCAGCTGGGCAAGCGCTCCCTCTCGCCGGGACAGCTCCTCCCCGGCGAGCCGCTGCTGCTCTTCGGCGTCGGCCTTCTGCAGCACCCACTCCTGGTACTCCCCGGCGAGCCTCTCGCGCTCCTCCGCCACGCCGCGGAGGGCAGCTTGGTTGGCGGCGCGGAGCTCCGTCGCACGCTTCTCCATCTCGACGGCGGCCTCCGCAGCGAGGGCCTCCCGGGAAGCAAGCTTCGCCTGCCGAGCCCGGTAAAGGGCCAGGAGCCGGCGAAGCAGCTTCTCCTCCTCGGGCTCTTCGGCCCCGCCGGGCGCCTCGACAATCTTCAGGCCCGCGGAGGCGAGGACCTCCCCATCAAGGGCCTCGCCCTCCGCGGGGGCCCGCGCAGAAGAGCCCCATGGCACCTGGATGAAGATGCCATTGGGGGCTTCAAGGTAATGGCCCGCCCGCTCCTTCTCGGCGGAGGGGTCGGCGGCCGGCGCAGCACCTGATGCTCCCGCTGCCTCCGGGTCGGCAGTGCGACCGCCGTCCCCCTCCCCGGCCGTTGCGGCCGACGCTGGGGCGGTCTCCTGCGCGGATGACTCGGCAGCTTCCGCCGCGTCCTCGGCGACAGGGGTGTCGCCGCTGCCGCCGCGCGCGTCCTCCTCCTCCTCGATGATGATGACCTCCGTCTCCATCTGCTCGGGGGGAGGGGAATCTAGAAGAAGGAGAACAGAGAGCAAAAGAAATTCAAGCAAACATCCAAAAGGAAAAGACGAACCCAAGATGACTAAGTCACAGAGCTTACCTTGGCAGACGTCATCAGCGGCGGGTTCCCTCGCCGGGGAGCTCTGCCTTGGCGGGGTCACCACCCTCGCCGGGCTACCCCCCCTGGCGGGGTACTCGCCCTCGGCGGAGTGCTCGCCCTTGGCGGGGTGCTCCCCTTTACCGGAGAACTCGGCCTTGGCGGGGACGGCGGGGTCCGCGGCTCCTCGGGGGCGGTTTCTGGCCGCTCCTGCGGCTGTGGCTCCACCTCTGCACGAGACAGTATTATCAAGATACCAGCGCGGGGACGATCCCTCAAACGCGCCCGACAGGCGAAAGTACGGAACCCAGACTTACGCTGGGGGCCGCGCTGGGGGCTACGCAGAGGGCCGCCCCTCGGAGCAGCGCTCGGATCCGGCGGGCTGGGCTCCGGCACGCCCCCGGTTGCCGCGGTGGGCGAGTCGCCCGCAACCTCGACCGCGGGCGCCTTGGCTTTCTTCGCCGCTCGCTCCGCCAAGGTCCTGAAGTTAAGACGAGAAACAAGTTCAGAGCCTGCGACAGTCAAGGCCAAGTCCATGAAGATGCGAAGCCTCAAAAGCTCTTACTCCCGTTCGTCCTCGTCGTCGTCGTCACTCAGGGCGGAGAAATCAAACTCCACCTGACGCGCGGCCACGCGGGGAGCGGGCAGCGGGGTCTCCCTCGGGCGCTTGGCGGTCCCGACGGTTGCCGGGGCCCGGGGAGCGGGCGGAGCCGCCGCTCCACCCTCCAAGGGCTCCTTTCCGTGCGGCGCTGCCTCACGGGGCGCCCCTGACGTAGCTGACGCGCCGGGCGCCCTCGTCGCAACCTGGCTCCCCCGGGAGGCTCGTGCCGCTTGGCGGGGTGGTTGTTGCCGGGAGGCCGGCACCTTTGCCCCCATCGCCGTCCTGCGGAGACGCTTCGCTGGAGAGCGCCGGGGGCTTACACGGGATGAAGAGGTCTCCGACGCTGAGGGAAGGGAGACGAAGAATCCGGTAGCTCCGCAAGTGCGCGCGAGCGGCGGAGGAAAAATGGAGGCGGAGCGCAGATGGGATCTCTGGAGAAGGGAGAGGACGCAGTAAGGGCGAAGGAGGGGAACCGCTCCCGCTTCCTCTGCCTTATATGGGGAAGGGGCGGACACTCCATTCTCGCCATCGAGAAATCGTGCGCGACGTGACGCGCGCCTATGCGGTTCAGCCCCGCGCACGCCACCCACGTCACGCTCACCCCGCACGCCCCGCCCCCACGACGCCGCGGTAAAGCGCGCGCCGCCTGGGGAAGGCGCGGCGGATGCGGAGTTAAGGAGCAGCGCGACCAAGGCCATGCGTGCCCGTGCACCGTTAGGGCCTGGCCCAACAACGCTCGGCACCATGTGTGGCCCAGGCCCGGGGGCTCCTGTCGGTGTACTAAAGTAGGGGTACCTTAGTACCCCAGACTTGTGCACGGGCAGTCGTAGCACCCTGCGGCAAGGCCCGCCCCGGAAGCGCCAAGAGAAGACCAAGCATTCAAGACAAGGCCCCCGGCAAGAGGAGCTTGCCGGGCCAAGAAGACAAGGCCCCCGGCAAGAGGAGCTTGCCGGGCCAGGAAGACAAGACCCCGGCAAGAGGAGCTTGCCGGGACGACTGAGCCCATGTAAGGCCATCCAAGAACAAAGTATAACGAGACAGAAGATCGAGCCCCCGACAAGAGGAGCTTGTCGGGAAGGCCGAACCCAGGCACCACAAGAGAAGCCCGCCGTGGCGCGCCAAGCGCCCCGGCAAGGCCTGATAGCTGGCACGCTATCAGGCACAGGAAGACGACCCCCGCGGCAAGCCACTTGCCGCGGCAAGATCGCCACCTCAAGACTGCGCTCCAGCTCGCCCGCCCACGCGTCGCTCCGGGGCTTCCCCCGAGGGCACGTGGCGAGGCACCGCGCAGCCTGGGGCATGCGGTGGCATGCGGCCGCCATCGTGGCGAACGGTGGCGCACCTAACGGTCCGCCTCGGTGTTGTCCGGGCGACCGTGACGGGCATTTAATGCCCTTGTCCCCTACCGTCAGAAGTAGGTATGATAACACTGTGCCGCACTGTAGCACCACCGTTCCCACACTATTACAGCTACCACCCCTTTTACACTTTTACCCCTTTCTCTTACGTTGACACCTGTCGGTGACCCCTTTGCGCTATAAAAGGAGGCCCGTGTGCAACGTAGAAGGGGTTCCGGGGTTTCGGAGATTCGGCATCCAGACAGCCATACGCTCGGTGCAGCTAGCTCCCCAAGCTCCCGAGCTCCCCAGTTCAATACAACTAAGCAGGAGTAGGGTTTTACGCGTCCATCGCGGCCCGAACCTGGGTAAACCGCCCGTGTGCCCGCCTCGATCTGCTCTCTGCGCTCCCTCCGCCCCCCTCGCCGGACAACGAAAGGGGCTCCGGCCCCATAGGTGCTCGCGGGGGGACGCCCGTCCGCCCCGACACACATACAAATTTTCTTAGAACGGAAAAAGAATACCGCATATACGTAGGTATGGTGGACTCATATGGCAAAGCAGGTTTAAAGGATTTTGGATGCACAAGTAGAGATCATACTTAGTGCCAACGAAGGCTAGCAAAAAGACTGAGAAGCGACCAACCAAGAAACGAAAAATCTCATAAGCGAGCATTAAGCATAATTAACACCGAATAATGCACCACTAGTAGGATGTAATTTCATTGCATAACTATTGACTTTTGTGCTTGCATAGGGAATCACAAGCCTTAACACCAATATTCTTACTAAAGCACAATTAGTCATCAACATGACTCACATATCATATCATCATATCTCAAAACTATTACAAAGAATCAATTTTATTTTGTCCAGTGATCTTCATGAAAGTTTTTATTATATCTTCCTTGTATATCTATCACTTTGGGACTAGTTTCATATGTTGCTTTTTAATAAGCTCAAACAAATATAAGTGAAGATCATGAGCATAAATTTTTTCTTTTCTCAAAATAATTTAAGTGAAGCAAGAGAGATTTTCTTAAATTTTTTACTAACTCTCAAATAAATCTAAGTGAAGCATGAGAGCATTTCTTCAAAAATAACAAAGAACACCGTGCTCAAAAAGATATAAGTGAAGCACTAGAGAAATTCCATAGCTCATAAAGATTTAAGTGAAGCATAGAGCAATTCTAGCAAGTCATAGCATAAATTTGGCTCTCTCAAATAGGTGTGTCCAGCAAGGATTCATGACTTAAAACAAAAAGCAAAACAAGCAAAGACTCATATCGTACAAGACGCTCCAAGCAAAACTCATAATATGTGACGAATAAAAATATAGTTCCAAGTAAATTACCGATGGTCGTTAGAAGAAAGAGGGGATGCCACTTGGGCATCCCAAAGCTTAGTTACTTGTTTCTTTTTGGATAATAGCTTGGGATGTCATGGGCATCCCCAAGCTTAGGCTCTTCTTACTCCTTATTCCATCATCCATCGTAATATCACCCAAAACTTGAAAACTTCAATCACACAAAACTCAACAAAACCTTCGTGAGATCTGTTAGTATAAGAAGCAAATCACTACTATAAGTACTGTTGAAAACCCATTCATATTTTGTTCTTGCATTATATCTACTGTATTCCAACTTTTCTATGGCAAAAACTCTTCAAAGAAAACCATAGAATCATCAAAACAAGCACACAACGCAAAGAAAACAGAATCTGTCAAAATTAGAGCAGTTTGTAACAATCTGGATATTGCGGATACTTCTGTAACTCCAAAAACTCTGAAAAATTAAGAACTCATGAGCAATTTGTATATAATCTTCTACAAAAAGAATTGGTATTTTATCACGCTTCTGTTAAAAATGAGAATTATTTTTGTGAGTTCAAAAGTTTTTGTTTTTCAGCAAGATCAAATCAACTATTACCCGACATGATCCCAAAGGCTTTGCTTGGCACAAACACTAACTAAAACAAAAACACACATTCATAACAATATCATAACTGTGCAAACACTCAAGAACAGAAAGCAAAAGACAAAAATAAATTTTATTCATTGGGTTGCCTCCCAACAAGCGCTATAGTTTTACACCCCTAGCTAGGCATAAAGCACGGATCTAAGTGTTGTCGTTCGCAGTTTTGGCAACTTTTGTAAGGGCTTTCTCAAATCCGGGAGGCTCTTTACACTTCCCTAAATTCTCAGGAAAATAAACCATCTTGAGATATAAAATATATGATCGCTTATTGCAAAGAGTAACAAAGTATTCATGCGATTGATACTACCATTAAGATGTTTGAGGGGTTCAATATATTTTTGCAATTCAACCATATGTTTGTGCAAGTCACGAAGTTTATCTAACATTTGTACTCCCTCTGGGGTGAAAGAAAACCCCTTCTTTTGAGGTGGAACCCCCAGGATTCCTTCTAACATTTCATAGGCAACATTACCATCAAGCTCAATAAAATTCCCTTTAGTGGCAAAATATAAGAGTTTTTTGAAACGTGTGACAGTGGGAGAGGCTCCCACTGTGATATATTAATTTTCAAAAGTTACAATGTACATTGTGTAAGGGCTGTACAAAAAGTATCCCTGGCCACTTTGTGGCACAGGTAATGTGAAACTAGTAGTGGGGACTAGTCAGAAGGGAGGGAGTCTAAAAGTAGGAAGATAAAGTCCTTCATATTGTCTTTTACTCTATATTGAAGTAAGCCAAAGTCTGTTTTAAATCTAGCTAGCCAAGAGGTGTAGGATGGGCTGATGTTTCTGAAGAGTTTATTATTTCGCTCCTTCCAAATACTCCAAGATGCTTGTAGGAAGATTTCCATGAACATAGGTTTGTTCCAATTTTTCTTGGCCAGTTCCAACCAGGGTAGCCACGTGACATGATGTTTAGGATTGATCCCAAATTTGGACCAACAGTACTTACTGAACGGGCAGTTTAGAATCATATGATCCACATCTTCCTCTGTATGGCCAAATAGGAGGCATGTCAGGTCATTTCCCACATTGTAGTGTCTGCGTTTGAGCATGTTTCGTGTATTGAGGCGATCAGAGAGTAGAAGCCAACCAAAGACCTTTATCTTAATTGTGACCTTGGATTTCCAGAGCCAGTGATATGTTTGATGGGCTTTAACATCCCTGAAGCAGAATTTATAGAATCTTCGTGCAGTATATTCTGCAGTCCCCCAGGAGTAGGACCAGACGTCCCTTGTGGTGTGCTCATTATCTAAAGCGACGTGGGCCACCAGGCGTTGGATGTCACGAACCTCTGCATGAGCCTCTATAGAGAGGGGGAGATGAAACGCCTCGTCTAATGAGGAAACACGTAGAAAAATTTTGACTGAGACATCTTCATTCTTAGCAAAGGAAAAGGCCCTTGGGTGTGATTCAATTAGAGTTTCCTCGAGCCAGAGGTCCTTCCACATGAGTACATTGTCGCCACAGTTGACCTCAACCTTTGTGATGCCTCGATAAGTTGGAGTTAGTTTGAGGACATCTCTCCACCAGAAGGAGCCACAAGGATCAGAAGCATGGGGTATCTTGTCCGTGTAGTATGTAGACCAAATCAGATCAACCCAAGGGAGGTCATGCTGGTTGTAGAACTTGTGCAGGTATTTGAGGAGGAGCCCATCACTTTGTATCTTTAAGTTGATGATCCCAAGGCCTCCACTATCTTTTGGGCGGCAGATACTATCCCAGGCAACCAAAGAGTTGCATTTTCCCCCTGTTCAGTTTTCTTTGTCCAGAGACATTTTCGACGAATCTTATCCAATAACTCCAGGATTTTTGGTGGGAACTTTAGAGTGCATAGAGCAAACATGATGAGCGAGGTGATGACTGTATTTAACAACGAAAGTTTGGCTCCATATGACATCATGGTCAGAGTGGAAGTCAGTCTTCGTTCAACAGAGCATACCATCGGCATTAGGTCTTGGATGGAGGGTTTACTAGTCCCTAGGGGGAGGCCGAGGTATGTGAACGGCATGTTACCAGTCTTGCATTCAAAGATACTAGCAAGCTCATTTGTGAGATCTGCCTCACAATTCATCGGAATGAGTGTCGATTTATGAAAGTTTATCTTGAGACCAATAGACGTGGCAAAGTCATTGAGAATTCCTTTCATAGTGCGCGCTTGAGCTGGGCACGCAGGCATGATAACTATTGTATCATCCCCGTATTGAATAACCAGGTAGTCATGTTGGCGCTGTCTGTCAAACAGTAGATGGATCCTCCCTTGTCGGAATGCATCATTAATGGTGGCTTGGAGGAGATCCGCTGCAATAACAAAGAGGAGGGGAGACAATGGGTCTCCTTGTCGGACACCACACTTACATAAGAATTGTCTGCCTGGTACACCATTGAGGAGCACGGAAGGTTTACCAGAGGAGAAGATAGACTTGATCCAGGAAAGCCACTTGTCATTGAATCCCAGATGTTTCATAATCTCAAGCATAGCCCCATGTTCTACGGTGTCGAAGGCTTTAGCGAAGTCAAGTTTGAGTAGAACGATTTTTTTCTTGGAAACTTGGCATTGATGGATGTACTCAAAGGACCAAGCAAGACAGTCTTGTATAGTTCTACGTTTGATGAAACCGTATTGGTTACGATGTATAATTTTGAGAATGATCTTCTGCAGTCGGTTGGCCAATAGTTTGGTGATTATTTTGAGGCAGCAATTTAGCAGTGTGATCGGTCTAAAGTCATTGACCGTCTCTGGTGAGGGAACTTTAGGTATTATTGTAATAAAGCCCTCATTGATGCTTTCTAAGTTTAAGGTCCCTTCATAAAACTGATCACAAAGTCCATAAAAATCCTCTTTGATGATGTGCCAGCAAGTTTTAATAAAATGACCCGTGAAGCCATCCGGACCAGGTGCTCTATCAGCTGGCATTTCTTTGATGACATCGTCAATTTCTTGCTTGGAGAAAGGGACAGTGAGTTGATCCAAGTCATCCACCCTTTTAATGATGGCAGGAAGATCAAATTTCATTTGGAAGTTACCAGAAGAGCCGAGCCTATCCTTGTAGGTATGGTATATGAGGGCCTCCTTGCCAGCATGATCTTCCACTATTGCACCATTATCAAGCCGGAGAGTGGTTATGTTATTCCTTCTATATCTTTCAGAAGCAAGGGCTTTAAGAACTTTTGGATCCTCATCCCCAAATTGAACCCAGCGAATGGTGCATCTCTTTTTCCAGTATTTCTTTTGGTAATTTAACAACCGAAGGATGTGCTTCCTTAGGATGTTCCCGAAGTTGCTTTCAGGAGTTGATAAGAGCCGTTTGTTTTCTCTAGCGTCAAGATCTGCCAGTGTGGAGTTTGAATTTTCTATGGCAATGGAGAGTTTGGAAATCTTTTTACTCCAGTGTTTGAGCTCATATCATAGCATCTTAAATTTGCTGCAGAGCACAGTGGCAGCATTAGAAGAGTTGACTGGTCTATTCCAAACTTCTGAGACAAGTTCCATAAACCCTGGGTGTTGTATCCAAAAAGATTCAAACCTGAACATATTGCTTTTCGGTATAGAAGTTTCAATTGTGACTACACAGGGGATGTGATCAGAGACTGGCTTCCCAAGGGGTTTTACCATGGTATTCGGATATGATAGGGTCCAATTAGTAG
The DNA here is from genome assembly GCA_032464435.1 of Aegilops umbellulata. Lineage (NCBI taxonomy): Eukaryota > Viridiplantae > Streptophyta > Magnoliopsida > Poales > Poaceae > Aegilops > Aegilops umbellulata. The sequence goes on along the minus strand of CP136056.1, from coordinate 216,800,639 downwards.
AAGTGAGAAACCAATCAAGTTGCTCTAGGAGAGGTTCATGCTGCATATTACTCCAGGTGTATGCCCTGCCTTTAATTGGTAATTCAATGAGCCGTTGAGATCGAATGAAATCATTGAATGTAATCATATCATTAATGTTGCCACCAGGTTTATTGCAGTTAGTAGGGCTTCAGATGTAATTAAAATGACCAATTAAAATCCAATCTTCATCAGAAGGAATGTCGAGGTTAAGTAACAAGTTTGTGTAATCCACTCTAAGGTCTCCTTGACAAGGCCCATAGATATTTACGAGAGTCCATTCTTGACCCGAACGTGTGGATTTAAATTTAATTACCAGAGCAAATTCCTCTTCCATAAGTACTGTGCCAGTGAATATAGAGTTGTTCCAAATAGACACAATATCTCCCGAGGCCCCAATAGAAGGAATATAAGCAAATTTATCAAATATTTTAGGGCAACAGGATTTGATGAACGTGTTATCAAAAGAGGCCTTTTTGGTTTCTTGCAAGCAAATCACAGCACAACCACTAGAGGATATAGCGTTCGATAAAGCCAAAAGCTTAGGATCTGAGTTCAGACCCCTGACATTCCAACAGAGTATGTTCTAGTTTGAAAGAAGAACCATAAAAAGCTTAAATTAAAAGCAAGAGACAGTAATTAAGCATTGGAGGGGGCCCCCTCCTGATCAGCAAGAAGCACATCTTCGGAGAGTTCTTCAGGAGGAATGGCGCATCTGGTGGAGCCAATGTGTTGGATCTCAGCAATTGACAGCGGAGGGGGTACATCAGTAGGTTGATCTTCAGACAGTTTGGAGATGACCACAGCAGAAGCCACATTTGGGATTACTCTTGGTTTAACGTTGGAGGTCTTCGCCTTACTGTCAGTGATGAGAGGCACCTTAAATCCATCATATTTGTTAGAACGACTGCTGCGATGAACCTGTGTGACAATGACTGGGGCTTTAGATTTACCACACTTGTTCTTATTTCCTCCAACAGAAGAGTCACCAAATACAGTATCTGAGCCAGTGACAGCTAGATCATCAGAGGCTGCCTGCAGATCCTCATTGAGTTCAGTTATAGTAGTAGTGCTAGCTTGAACTGGTGCATTAGGTGTAAGGGTCCAAAGCTGCGTGGAAGAACTGTAGCTACCTGCAGCATCAAAAGAGGTGACAACAGCAGCAACATCCAACTGACCATATTCAGTAGTGGTCACCACTAACTGAATGTTCAGACTAGCTGGCCTAATACCATAACCATGCGCCCAAGGCCCAAATGTAGCCACAGTTGGCATGAGCCTACTTGACAGGAAGTTGGTAACATGTATATAAGACAGTGGCTCATTCAACAGCATGGATTTGATCATCTCATTGTCAGCAGAGAAACTGATATTGATGCCTGCATTAGATATCTGAAGGTTGAACTGAAGTTGCTGTGTTGGAGTTGCAGAGCTGGAGGATATAACTTCAGAGTTGTTTCTGACAACCAAGTCCTGAGAGGAGGCAGAGCTGAAGACCAAGGAGCTACTCCTCTGCAAGGCTTGCATGATATTCACTGGCACAAGAACTATGGCCTCAGATTCAGAACTAGAGGCAGAGCTGCTCTGAAGAGAAATGGAGTCATTCCATGCAGCCGCAGGGCTATCCTGAAGATTGTCAGGTGGGAGGACACCATATTGGACCTGAAGCCACTCATAGGCAAGCCATTCTTGGAAGTTATACAGAGCAGGAGGTGCCTGAGGTGGGGGAGCAGGCCATTCTCCCCAGTTTGGCTGAAATTCCACTTCCACATTTTGTAAGCCTTCACCATCATTTTCTGCAGCCACATTGTTAGCAGCTCCTTGTTGTGCTATCCAGTTGTTGAGCTGCATTTGATAGAGCTACTCTGCTGTAAGTTCATCACCATAGAGGGGGTGTGCGATGCCATTGTCAGGTGGGGGATCTTCTCCAGCAGGTGGAACTTCAGGCAAATGCGCGTTCCAGTCACTACTACGCAGCATAGTAACACAAACCGTCCAACTGCATCTGTCTCCGCCCAACTGACGGATCACTAGGCTTTTTGGTACAAGACGAAGACTAATGACCTTAACACGAATCAGAACGAGCTTTCAGTCACCCCTAGGATTGTGCCAGTGTATGAGGCTACCAAAACTGTCCACAGACCGATGCAGGTAGTGATAGGTCTGATAATCATAGGGGAAACCCACATACAGGATCCAAACAGCAGGGCCATAGGTGGTGAGGCGCATATTCAGTGCCTCATCGTGCGGAACGAAAGATACAATAGTGTTTATATCCCCTTCTTCCTCAGCATCAATCTCAAATGTGGTGCCGACAACATTGTCCCTCACTAAAGGATTGGCAAATCCATAGATAGCAATGCCCAGCGGATGATCATCAACCTCAGAAGGAAAAAAGTGGGATTCATGCAGCAGACCAGTGATTACCTCCCGAAGAGTAGCTTTCTGATGATGTGGAACATGTCTGTTGACCTCTGCAATGGCGAGGAAATCGTGGTTGAGGGGAGGAACTGGATGCACGGCCATGTCACCACGAACGATTCGGTCCTGCGGTCCAAGCTCGATCGTCATCCCCGTGGGGAGATAGGGGACGACATTCACGGGGAAGTTCGCCATTGTTGTAGTGGGATAAGAGCTCGAGGGGAGAGAAGCAGGGTAGGAGGAATGCAGAGCGGCAGGCAGAGTTGATTTGGGTTGCCAAACTAGCCCCTCCACCCCCTCTCCCTCCAACATGAGGATGCCAGGTGTCCCGACCTGCCGCAGGCGGCACAATTAAGGGAGTGAATTGATTTTCTTACTTGAAATTGGTGTGGCCGCGGACTGCCATTCAACGCAGCATGGCAAGTGGTGATATGATTCTTACTGACCACTGATTTGACATGGCCTTGGGGAGCAACAGCAGTAATCGCCAGGTTAGTATTAGGAATGTGAGAAGTCAGGGCAGATTTGTTGGGAATATTCTTTTTGGACTGCCACCAAAGATATACGCAATCCAGATTGCCACAATCAGAGATATGGTGGCCCAGTAGTTTGCAACATGGGCAGAATAACTTTGAAGGACACAAGGTGGAGACCTGTGTATCAGAGAGGCAAATTAAGCATGATGGGCCAATTTTAGATTGAGGCCCATTATCCTTTGATTCTTTCGTAGAGGGCTGCCAAGTTTGCATAGTATCCCCGTGGCCCAAAGCCTCAGCACATTCTGGCCCCAGGTGCCCCCTTGATTTGCATTTCGAGCAGATATTCATTTTATTATAAATGAAGGCTGAAGGTGGGACCGAGTCAATGTTCCAAATTTTGGCAATCTCCGAATCATTATAACCTGCCTGCCTAAAATCCATAATATGCAGCAGAATAAAATTAGGGATTGAATTCCAGCATTTATTTCGGAACTTATTGCCAATAAAGGTTGTCTCCTTGCCTGACTTGGCAGAAATAATGATAGATTGGAAGTTACCAAAACGGATATTACCGTCATTGACCGAATCCTTCACTGCATTTGAATGAAAATTGCCAAAAATAATATTGTCCTGTGATTGAAAAATGTCTCTTTTCTTATGTATGATCATATGATCCTCAAGAACATTATCATCAACATGAGTAGTTTGTCCATGCTCGGGTGTAGATTTTTCAGACTCAATGCATTGTAAGAAACCAAATTTAGATAACTCCCTTGAAGAACAATCAATCTCAGAACGACTTTTTTGTAGAAAACCAAGATTTGATTTAATATCCACAGGGGAACGTAAAGAAATTTCAGTGAGCTCTTGGTCCGAATACCACTTAGAGTTCATCAAAGGAACATTCCATGAGTTGTGGCGATAGAGGTTGAAATGACAGATAAAATCTGGCCAAATGCGATCCTTAAGCCCATATATGAAATGTCCCACTTTGTTGGAGGCCAACGAAAACCGAAAATGTCTACCTGCCAAATGTTTAACACGATAGCCATTGGCCAAACCACTGATGCAACACTGAAGAGCAAGGCCCACTGATTCCTCAGGGAGAGAGAATGAGGCAGAAGAGAAGGCCACAACCAAAAAGAACTCCTTGGTCGTCGCAGAGGGGGAAAATGGACTGTGGATCCAAACCTTGCACGCACCTGTGCCTCCACCGCTTGTCCGGGGGAGAAATCCCAGTGTAGTAGCCCTTCCATGGATGAAAATCAGAGATCACCATTGTTGGAGCTGGAGATGGGCGTGGGGGAGGTGGGAGGAGAGGCAGGAGAGGTGGGAGGAGCCATCCTCTACATTTGTTTCTTTCTTTTCTTCTGTGTAGTCTATGTAAAAATATAAGAGTTGTCTATGATGCAAAGCCAATCCTATGTAAAAATTACAAAGCAAAATCGTTGTGTCTCCCTTTAGGTTGCAAACACGATAGGATTCCATTAGCCTATACCAAGCATCTTTCAAATTTTCTCCTTGTCGTTGCTTGAAGTATAAAACTTCAAAATCTGGTGACAAAGCAGGAGTAGTCACGCTAGCCATTATGACTAGAAAGCGAGAACGCGGATAGATCCGGCAAGAAAACGACGAACGGAAAAGAGGGCGAACAAAACGACAAATTTTTATGAAGTGGGGGAGAGGAAAATAAGAGGCAAATGGAAAATAATGTAAATTTCAAGGAGATGAGATTTGTTATTAGGAACCTGGTAGATGTTGATGATGTCTCCCCGGCAACAGCGCTGGAAATTCCTTTGTTTCCTTAAACTACGTCGGTATTTCCCCAAGGAGGAAGGGATGATGCGGCACAACAACAGTAGGTATTTCCCTCAGTGATGATAACAAGGTTATTGAACCAGTAGGAGAACCACGCAACACCATGTAAACAGCTCATGCACACAAAGAACAAATACTTGCAACCCGACGTAAGAGAGGGGTTGTCAATCCCTCACGGGTAAAAAGATAGATAAAATTGTAGTAGATTGGATAAATAGATCTCGTGGGAACGCAAGATAAAATAAATATAAATAAATTGCAGCAAGGTATTTTTGTATTTTTGGATTAATAGGTCTGAAAATAAAATCAAATAAAAATAGATCGCGAAGGCAAATATAATAAAGAAGAGACCCCGGGGACGTAGATTTCACTAGTGGGTTCTCTCGAGAAAAATAGAAAACGGTGGGTAAACGAATTACTGTTGGATAATTGATAGAACTTCAAATAATCATGACGATATCCAGCCAGTGATCATTATATAGGCATCTCGTCCAAGATTAGTAAACTGACTCCTCCCTGCATCTACTACTATTACTCCACACATCGACCGCTATCCAGCATGCATCTAGTGTATTAAGTTCATGGAGAAACAAAGTAATGCAATAAGAATGATGACATGATGTAGACAAGATCTATTTATGTAGAAATAGACCCCATCTTGTTATCTTTAATAGCAACGATGCATACGTGTTGGTTCCCCTTCTGTCACTGGGATCAAGCACCGTAAGATCGTACCCATGACAAAGCACCTCTTCCCATTGCAAGATAAATAGATCAAGTTGGCCAAACAAAACCCAAATATCAGAGAAGAAATGCGAGGATATAAGTAATCATGCATATAAGAGATCAAAGAAGACTCAAATAACTTTCATGGATAAAAACATAGATCTGATCATAAACTCAAAGTTCATCGGATCCCAACAAACACACCGCAAAAAGAGTTACATCATATGGATCTCCAACAGACCATTGTATTGAGAATCAAAAGAGAGAGAGAGGAAGCCATCTAGGTACTAACTACGGACCCATAGGTCTACAATGAACTACTCATGCATCATCGGAGAGGCACCAATGGGCATGATGAACCCCTCCGTGATAGTGTCTAGATTGAATCTGGTGGTTCTGGAACTAGCGGCGGCTGGAATTAATTTTCGTCGACTCCCCTAGGGTTTCTAGAATATTGGGGTATTTATAGAGCAAAGAGGCGGTGCGGGAAGCCACCGAGGTGGGCACAACCTCGAGTACATGTACCAGACACGCATTATGAAGTTCTGTTTGCTAAAGGCGTCGTATGTCTTGAACCCATTATCCCAAGCTTCTTGCAATTCGTCCTTAAGCGGCTACATGTACACATTCATATTCTTCCTGGGATAGTTGGTCCCTGGAATTATCAACGTTTGGAAAATGTTCTTTCTTTGCGTAATCTGTCCGGGGGGAGATTGAGTGGAATGACAAATACGGGCCAACAATTGTATCGGGCTGCCGTCAGACCAAACACACTGAACCCATCCATGCTGATGGCGACTCACGGATGCCTTGGATCTGCCACTTTTTCCGCATGTAATGCATCGAAGCACTTCCACGCTTTTCCATCCAATGTGTGCACCATCATATGATTCCCATATGCATCTAGTTGGGTTCTTTGCCGGTTTTGTGCCATGTCATTTGTCTGGCCGTCTCTTTGACAATGAAAATACGTTGAAGTCTTGGTATGATTGGCATATAACAAAGAACATTAATGGGGATTTTGGTCCGCGTCTTCTCACGCATACAGTTGTCTACCACAACATACTTGGATGACATGCAAATGGGACAATAGTTCAAGTCTGCATACTGAAGCCTAAATAAGGCACATCCTTTCTCACAGGCATGTATCTTCTCATAGGGCATCTTAAGAGCACAGAGGATTTTGTCTAACTGGTACAGGTTTGCAGGTAGTACATGGCCTTTGGGTGGCAAACATCCTAATAATGTTATCATCACGTCGTAGAATTTTCTGCCCAAGTTGAATTGAGCCTTCAGAGCCATTATTTGTGAGATGGAATCTAGCTGACAAAGGTCAGTGTGCTTGTGGAGATGACGTTTTGAAGACTCCAACATTTCATTGAAGGCCTTTACAGATTCCTCCATCTCATCATCCAAGTCCCGAGCATCATCAAAGTTTTGCACCATGTCTTCCATCCCGGTACCATGCTCGTCGGTGCAATGACGAACCACCTCGGCTCTGGCACGTTGGGCAGACTCACCATAAAATGTCCAGACAATGTAACCAGGTGTAAAACTAAACTTCTCCAGGTGTTTACTCACTTCAAGCTCGTTCCTCCTCTGATAGTTGTCACACGGACACAGGGGCACCAGCCTTTTCTCTGGCCATTCAAATGCGGCTCTCACAAACCCCTTGGCTTTTGTTAACCATTCATCGTTCATGTCTTCTTGACTAGTGTGACCGTTGTACATCCACGCACGATCACTCATATTGCCTAGCTACTGGACAAACAAGAAATATATACATAATTCAGCAAACCATATCCATAAGTTAATGGAGTTTGTCAGTTTTATTACATCCATGCAACCTAGACACTAATAGGTAAAGATAGGTCCTACTCCCACCCAAGTATGTGTAGATTGGGTTCATTTTCCCATGCACTACTGGGAAAAGCCTATACACTGAGGTATAGCAGTAGCGCTGGTTAAAATAGGGCGCTACTACTACTTTGTAGTAGCGCGTGTGCAGGAAACAGCGCTACCACTATAAATCCCACCGTGTTACCGATAGGGTAGGAATAGTAGTAGTGGATCCGCACAAAGCGCACTACCACTATGGTCGTTGTTGCAGCGCGTTTCCTGCATAGAGCGCTACTGCTAAGAAAGAAAAGAAAAATTAAAAAAACTAGAAAAGTAAATGAAAATGAAAGAAGTAGGAAACAGAGAAATGAAAAAAAGAAAATGTAAGGATAAACAAAAGAAATAACTACTTCCTATAGCAGTAGCATGTTTTTCTAAAATGCGCTATAGCTAATTTAGCTATAGCGCGTATCCGAAACAGCGCTACTCCTAGTTCGACTTAACCACCTCAAAAAAATTCTAAGTCCTCCTCCCCCCTGCTACCTCTTGAGCATTGCGTTGGATTTCCTTGAAGAGGAAAGGATGATGCAGAAAAGTAGCGTAAGTATTTCCCTTAGTTTTTGAGAACCAAGGTATCAATCCAGTAGGAGGCTACGTGCGAGTCCCTCGTACCTGCACAAAGCAAATAACTCCTCGCAACCAACGCGATAAGGGGTTGTCAATCCCTTCACGGTCACTTACGAGAGTGAGATCTGATAGATATGATAGATAATATTTTTGGTATTTTTGTGATAAAGATGCAAAGTAAAATAAAAGCAAAGAAAAAAAGCAAAGGCAATAATAAAGTGTAGGAAGACTGATATGATGAAGATAGACCCGGGGGCCATAGATTTCACTAGTGGCTTCTCTCAAGAGTATAAGTATTTTACGGTGGGTGAACGAATTACTGTTGAGCAATTGACAGAATTGAGCATAGTTATGAGAGTATCTAGGTATGATCATGTATATAGGCATCACGTCCGAGACAAGTAGACCGACTCCTGCCTGCATCTACTACTATTACTACACTCATCGACCGCTATCCAGCATGCATCTAGAGTATTAAGTTCAAGAAAACAGAGTAACGCCTTAAGCAAGATGACATGATGTAGAGGGATAAATTCATGCAATATGATAAAAAAAACCATCTTGTTATCCTCGATGGCAACAATACAGTACGTGCCGTGCAGCCCCTACTATCACTGGGAAAGGACACCGCAAGATTGAACCCAAAGCTAAGCACTTCTCCCATTGCAAGAAAGATCAATCTAGTAGGCCAAACCAAATTGATAATTCAAAGAGACTTGCAAAGATAACCAATCATACATAAAAGAATTCAGAGAAGATTCAAATATTGTTAATAGATAATCTTGATCATAAACCCACAATTCATCGGTCTCAACAAACATACCGCAAAAAGAAGATTACATCGAATAGATCTCCACGAGTGTCGGTGTACTAAAGTAGGGGTACCTTAGTACCCCGAACTTGTGCACGGGCAGTAGTAGCGTCCCGCGGCAAGGCTTGCCAGGGGAGCGACAAGAGTCTCCATGGCCCTTTCTGGGCCGGACGAAGGCCAAGTGATCGAGCCTAGAAGACCAGGCCCCGGCAAGAGGAGCTTTCCGGGCCAAGGAGGCGAGGTCCGGCAAGAGGAGCTTGCCGGGCCAAGGCGACAAGGCCCCGGCAAGAGGAGCTTGCCGGGACGACTAAGCCGAAGCACCAAGGCCCCGGCGGGAGGAGCTCGCCGGGACGGCCAAGCCAAGGCACCCCAAGAAAAGCCCGCCGCGGCGCGCCGCGCGCCCCGGCAAGGCCTGACGAGCGGAAAGCTTTCAGGTGCGGCAAGACAACCACCGCGGCAAGCCACTTGCCGCGGCAAACCACCACCTCAGGCCTGCGCTCCAGCTCACCTGACCACGCGTCACTCTGGAGCTTCCCCAGAGGCACGTGGCGGGGCGCCGCGCAACCTGAGGCGCGCGGTGGCATGCGATGTTGGCAGAGTCGCCCCCATGGCAAGCGGAGGCGCCCCCAACGGTCCGCCTCGGTACTGTTCGGGCGATCCAGACGGGCATTTAATGCCTTTGTCCCCCGCCGTCAGAGTTAGGTGCGATAGCACTGTGCGGCCACTGTTCGCACAGTTCCTTGCCATTTTTACCCTCACCTGCGTCGCTACCTGTGGGAAACCCCTTAGCATATAAAAGGAGGCCCATGCGCACGTAGGGGAGGAACCCGAAGGAGGACACCCAGTAGACCCTCGTCTACGTCCAGCTCCAACTTACTGTAGCTTCTTGCGCTCCAGAACAAGAACTCGAATCAACCAGACAAGCAGCAGTAGGGTTTTACGCATCCGTGCGGCCCGAAGCTGGGTAAAATCGTTGTGTGTGTGTTGCCTCGATCTGCTCTTTGTGCAACCTCCGCCCCCCGCCGAACCGAAAAGGGGCTCCGCCCCATAGGTGCTCGTGGAGGCCGATTTCCCCCGACATCTTTGGCGCGCCAGGTAGGGGGCTGCGTCGAGGTTGTGCGAACCAGATTTGGCGACCACAGGTAAGATCAGGTATGGCCAGGTACCTTTCCGCTCCAACCCGCGGAGCGGAGGCATTCCTCCTCACGGACTCGTGCACGGCCCTCCTCGAGTACCCACTCACGCAGAGCCCGGGCAAGAGCAGCTGCTCCTTGAGGAGGACCGCCTTCCGGCCGCTGAGCGAGTTTCTCGCCTCCAGCAAACTCTGCGCCGCTCCCGTAGCCGCAGAAGTTAGCGCCGGAAGTTGCGGGAAAGGCGACCTCGTTCTTCGGCGCGCCCAGGCCGCCAAGATCCAAACGAGTCGACGCCGACCGTGGGAGGGACCTTGCCAGCGCGGTAGTCGGAACCCGTTCCGTCGGCCATCCTCTCTGTCCAAGTCTTGCCACAGTTGCATGTAATCCTTGGTACAGAGACGAGCGCAGATCCCAAGCATAGCTTATGTGCCCCGCACATCTTGTCGATTTCGCGCCTCTCCGCTTTGCGCATGCATTATTTGACACGATTGTGCAGCACTCGGCTCCGGCAAGCGATGGCAGGCCGTGAAGCCCCGAGCCCTTGTTATTCCCTTACCTCGAGAAGGGGGGATGACAGGATAGGCTGGGCGTCGCCCGAGGAAGCTGCGCCTTGCCAGACTGCAAACAACAGAAAAGCTAAGTTGCCAAAATTTGAGCAATTAAGCTCCTTTTTACCCTTAAGTTATCTTCCTCGAACGGCCGAGCTTCGTATGGGAAACCTGTGCGCGGAGGGGCCGGCTCGTGGCTGGTTGCGCCCTTATTTCGTTTCGAGTCCGCTCAACGACTTAAGTGTGCTACATCCAGAGTGGCGTCCTTACTTTGTTTCGAGCTTGCTCGGCAGCTTAAGTGTGCTGTGACTGCAGTCGCAACGCTTACCTCGCCCTGAGCCTGCTCAACATTTTAAGTGAGTTGCGCCAGCCGCGGCAAGGTTTCTTGCCGGTGGAGGCACCGCCAGCGGGTTGCTGATGTCCCGCACTCGGCACCCGTGGCAAGGCGGAGGCTTGCGCCGACAAGTTCCTGGGAGCGTAGGGCGCGAACGTACGAAGCACAAAGTCGAACGAGGGAGATAACATCGCAATGAACTGCCTAAGATAAAAGTTATATTCCAAAACGACTTGCCGCTGCTCTAATCAGCTGTTTCTATGACATGCTCAGCAGCGACAAGGGAAGAAAAGAAAGAGGTGGGCGACCTAATCCGCGCGGTCGCCCTCGACCCTCCTGATCCCGGCCACCCTTTCCACAATGGGGGTGACGAGGTCCCTGATCTCCGTCAGGTCGGCGTCTTCCGGCAGGTGCCTGAGGACGTTGGTAAGCCTGATGGTGGGGTTGCGGAAGACGATCTTCACCAGCACCCTCTCGAGGGCCCCGGAGACGGCTTCCCGCGTCTCCTCGGCCAGCTGCTCTGGGATCGTTTCCCGGAGATGCTGGAGCGCCTCCACCAAGCCCTTGAAGAAGGAAGTGAGCTTGACGCTCGGCGAGACATTCTCGCCCCAGGGGTACTCATGGCCCTCCATCCCCGGCAGCTTCAGCTCCTTGTCGATGGTGGTGGCGATATCGACGAGGCCTTCGGTCCACCGCTCCACCGTCTCCTGGAAGGCGTTCTGGGTAACGGCGGCGCGCTTCAATAGCTCCTCGTTGTCAGCAACCTCCTTCCGCAAGGTCGCTTCCTGCCCCATGGCGCTCTCCAGCGCCTTGGCCAGGGTGTCCAGCTTCAGCTCGAGTTCGGCCTTGGAATCCTTGGCGGCGTCGAGCTCCCGGATCTTCTCGGCGAAGCGGCCCTGCAGCTCGCCAAGGGTGTGAGCGCCCTTCTCACTCTCCAGTTTGAGCGTGGCAAGCTCTTCGCCGCTCGCCTTGAGGTCGCTGACGAGCTGCGCCACCCTCGTCTCCAGCTCCCCCTTGACGACCTCGGCGGCCGTGACAGCGTCCTGCGCTTTCTGCAGGGCCCTGCCAAGCACCTGCTCGCGCGCGGCAACCTCCTCCTCGTGGCTGGCGAGGCTGGCCTCCTGTTGCACCAGTTCGCTTTCCCGCGCGGATAGCCCCGCAGCGGCAAGCCTCTGCTGCTCTTCGGCCTCTGCCTTCTCAAGGAGAAAGGCCGTCCGCGCCTCGTCGAGCAGCCTCCGCTCCTCCGTCAAAGATCGGAGAGCCTCCTGGTTGAGCTCCCGGAGCTCCCCGGCACGCTTCTCCATGTCCGCGCCGGCCCTCGCGACGAGTGCCTCCTGGCGCTCCACCTTAGCCTGCCGGGCGCGGTAGAGCGACACAAGCTTCCGGAGCAGCCGCTCCTCCTTGGGCTCGCCGCTGCTGGTGCTTGGCGCGTCGACAACTGTCAGCCCGACGGAGGCGAGCACTTCTCCGTCCAAGGCCTCCCCCTCGACCGGCGCCCTAGAGCTAGGCTCCCAGGGGAGCCTGATGAAGACGCCATCGCCGGCCTTCAGGTAGGCACCCGCCGGGGGCTCCTCGGGGCCCGACGCGGCGGCAGCAGCGGGATCACCGGACGGCGGAGTGCTTGACGCCCCTGCCTTCCCGGGGCCGTCGGCACGGTCGCCGGTCCCCTCACCGTGTGCCGCCGCTGCGGCCTTGGCGGCTTCGGCCTCCCCGCCGCCTACGGGGTCGTCGGTGCCGTCCGCCTCCTGGATGATGACGACGTCGTCGGCGTCGCCGCGCGCGCCCTCCCCGACGACGGCCTTGGTCTCCATCTGGTCCGTGGTGGGCGGGTCTGATGGCCGGAAGAGGGGAGAAGAGTCAACCGAACAACCGACAAAAAGGCTCATAAGGAAAGATAACCAGGGGAAGTTTTCCGTGCAGGGGGGCTTACCGGTGGCAGGGTCCGTGGCCGCGGCCTCCGCTGCCGGGGGATCGCTGGCCGCGTCCCTCGCCGGAGATCCCTCCCTTGCCGGAGAGGTCTCCCTTGCCGGGGGCTCCTCCCTTGCCAGGGAGGTCTCCCCTGCCGGGGGCTCTTCCCTTGCCAGAGATTTCTCCCTAGGCGGGGTGGTCGACGCAGACGGCGCGGCAGGAGTGCCCCCCGGGGTCGCCTGCTGGGGCTGCTCTGCTCCTACCCAACAACAATAGCCACATGTCAACCACAAAGAGAAGGGGAGCTCACGCGCGCGCCAAACAGCAAGAACTAGCCGTGCACTCACCCTGGGGGCTGCGCTGTGGGCTGCCCTGGGGACCCACTGCCAAGTCCGGCAAGGTCGTCTCCGGCACCTCCCCAGTTGCCGGGGGAGATTCGCCCTCAAGGACGACCAGCGGGATCTTGGCCCTCTTCGCCCTCCTCTGGGCCAGGCTCCTGAATGGGAACGGTTTCGGGGGAGGATGAGTGGGCTGCGAAACAAGACGAAGCAACAGAAATCAAGAAGATACAAGCTCTACCAGGAACTTACTCTTCGTCCTCCTCTTCGTCGTCGGAGCTAAGCGCGGAATAGTCAAAAACCGGCTTGCTCCAGGCACGAGGAGACAGGGGAGTGGGTTCCCGGGACCGCTTGGCGGGGACGGTGGACGACCCCGCCCCCGTTGCCGCCGCGGTACGGGGAGCGGCAGGAGAAGAAGACGCGGCCCGTGAGGACCCCGCTCCCGCTGCTTCGGAGGCGCGTGTCACGCGGGGCTGCGGTTGCTGGTCGGCCTGCCGCACCACCTCTCCGGCCCTGCGGAGACGCCTCCTCGGCTGGGCAGGGGGCTCCGCCTGCGACGAGCTGCCCGGGAGCTGCGAGGAGGGCGCGTCAACCTCCGGCAAGCCGCTCGTGTCCTGGGCGTGCTCGCCCGCGCCACCGTGCTCGGCTGGTTCCTCCGCGCCGGCGAACTCCATTTGGTCGGCGAGGCTCTCCGCCTTCGCCGCGTCTGCTTCGGACAGGCTGAAGCCAGACTCGCCCGCGGCCGCGGCGGCCGCCGCCTCCTCCATCCTGGAGGCGATGTAAGCCAGCTCCTCGGGGGTGGTGTCCCGCGTGAGGCCCCTCTTCTCGTCGGGGTCGACCGGCACCTCCTCCAAGTTGTCGAAGAAGGCCTGCACGACGTCGTCCGCCGGCCCCTGCCAGGTCGCGTCGATCCCGTGCGAGTCGCACAGTGGCATCATCGCGAGGATGCGGCTGAGCGCCGAGTTGTTGCACAGGGGGACGACGCCCGACGGCAACCTGAACCATTCTGGGTGCTCGGAGTCGTACCTGAACAGCTCCTTCAACACTGCGACGAGCTCCAGAACGGTGAAGTTGTAGATAAGGACCGGGCGTAGCCTCATGATGTCCGCCGCGTTTTGGAATTCCCAAGCCGGCTTCCCCCTCTCCTGCAGGGGGGCGATACGCCGGCGAAGGAAATCCGCGCCGACGGCGCCGACGGTGAGCCCGGCACACCTGAGGCGCAGGATTCGGGTGACGGCAATCTTCAGCTTGGCATCGTCCGGGGCTAGGTCGCTCCAGTCACGGCAGCGCACCACTGGGGTTCGGCGCACGGCGGTGAACGGCGGTGGATTTTCCTCGACGATCAGGCACCACTCGGCCCTCCACTCCTCCCATCTGCCACGGAGTTCCCCCTCCAAGTAGACCTCTTTCTTGCCGGTCCTGGAGACCCAGGCGACTCCGCCGGACAGCGGCTCTCCTTTCTCCACCCGAGGAGTAAAGAAGTGGCGGAAGAGGGCTACGTTGGGGTGGACTCCGACAAAGTTCTCGCAAAGGTGTGCGAAAACCGCCATTGTCAGAACGGCGTTGGGGGTGAAATCAAGGAGGTGGAGGTTGTAGGTGTGCATGATGTCGCAGAAGAACTCGAAAAAAGGCGGGCAGAGCCCGCAATAGAAGAACACAGCGAAGAAAGGGTACCCGGTCGGGTATAGCTTCTGGGCGATGGCGGGAAGAACTCGCGTGCGCGGATGCGCTCGCGTCGCCGTCGACTAGAAGAGGCGGTATCCGTTCTTCAGCCCCAGCGCATCGAGCTGAGGGGGGAACGTCGCCGTCTCCTTCCGAAGCGCTTCCAGCCGCAGCGCCTCGGCCGACTTCACGGCCTTCCCCTTCGCCTTGTCGCTCTTCGGGGCCATGGCAGATACGGGGAGGGGGAGTTGTCGGCATTGGCGGCGCCAGGGGCTGCGAGGGCAAATCGCCGCTTTCTCTAGTAAGGAGGAAGTGGCGGAGATTTTCGAGGAACAGCAACCGGCGGAATGGCGAGCTGCCCCTGTTCCCCTCCGCTTATAAAGAAGGGGGGGCGGGCGTTTCGCCTTTCCAAATAAGGGAATTGTGCCCGACGTGACGCATGCCTGCGGGCCTCAGCCCCGCGCACGCCACCCACGTCACGCACGCCTCGCACGCCTCGCCCCCCCACGACGCTGCGATAAGCGCGCGCCACTTGGGGAGGGCGCGACGGGCACAGAGTTAAGGAGCAGCGCAACCCAGGCCACGCGTGCCCGTGCACTGTTAGGGCCTGGCCCAACAACGCTCAGCACCGTGTATGGCCCAGACCCGGGGGCTCCTGTCGGTGGACTAAAGTAGGGGTACCTTAGTACCCCGAACTTGTGCACGGGCAGTAGTAGCGTCCCGCGGCAAGGCTTGCTAGGGGAGCGACAAGAGTCTCCGCGGCCCTTTCTAGGCCGGACGAAGGCCAAGTGATCGAGCCTAGAAGACCAGGCCCCGGCAAGAGGAGCTTGCCGGGCCAAGGAGGCGAGGTCCGGCAAGAGGAGCTTGCCGGGCCAAGGCGACAAGGCCCCGGCAAGAGGAGCTTGCCGGGACGACTAAGCCGAAGCAACAAGGCCCCGGCGGGAGGAGCTCGCCGGGACGGCCAAGCCAAGGCACCCCAAGAAAAGCCCGCCGCGGCGCGCCGCGTGCCCCGGCAAGGCCTGACAAGCGGAAAGCTTTCAGTTGCGGCAAGACAACCACCGCGGCAAGCCACTTGCCGCGGCAAACCACCACCTCAGGCCTGCGCTCCAGCTCACCTGACCACGCGTCACTCTGGAGCTTCCCCAGAGGCACGTGGCGGGGCGCCGCGCAACCTGAGGCGCGCGGTGGCATGCGACGTTGGCAGAGTCGCCCCCGTGGCAAGCGGAGGCGCCCCCAACGGTCCGCCTCGGTACTGTTCGGGCGATCCAGACGGGCATTTAATGCCTTTGTCCCCCGCCGTCAGAGTTAGGTGCGATAGCACTGTGCGGCCACTGTTCGCACAGTTCCTTGCCATTTTTACCCTCACCTGCGTCGCTACCTGTGGGAAACCCCTTAGCATATAAAAGGAGGCCCATGCGCACGTAGGGGAGGACCCCGAAGGAGGACACCCAGTAGACCCTCGTCTACGTCCAGCTCCAACTTACTGTAGCTTCTTGCGCTCCAGAGCAAGAACTCGAATCAACCAGACAAGCAGCAGTAGGGTTTTACGCATCCGTGCGGCCCGAAGCTGGGTAAAATCGTTGTGTGTGTGTCGCCTCGATCTGCCCTTTGTGCAACCTCCGCCCCCTGCCGAACCGAAAAGGGGCTCCGTCCCCATAGGTGCTCGTGGAGGCCGATTTCCCCCGACAACGAGAGAAGGGGAGAACATTGTATTGATATCCAAAAAGAGAGAATAAGCCATCTAGCTACTAACTATGGACCCGAAGGTCTGAAGTAAACTACACACACTTCATCGGAGAGGCTATGGTGTTGATGTAGAAGCCCTCTGTGATGGATGCCCCCTCCGGCGGAGCTCCGAAACGGGCCCCAAGATGGGATCTCGTGGGTACATAAGGTTGCGGCGGTGGAATTAGGTTTTTGGCTCCGTATCTGGTCGTTTGGGGGTACGTAGGTATATATAGGAGGAAGGAGTACGTCGGTGGAGCAACAGGGGGCCCACGAGGGTGGAGGGCGCGCCCCCTACCTCGTGCCCTCCTCCTTTCTTTCTTGACATAGGGTCCAAGTCTAATGGATCATATTCGGTGAGAAAATCACGTTCCCGAAGGTTTCATTCCGTTTGGACTCCGTTTGATATTCCGTTTCTTCGAAACTCTGAAATAGGCAAAAAACAACAATTCTGGGCTGGGCCTCCGGTTAATAGGTTAGTCCCAAAATTAATATAAAAGTGGATAATAAAGCCCAATATTGTCCAAAACAGTAGATAATATAGCATGGAGCAATCAAAAATTATAGATACGTTGGAGACGTATCAGGCATCCCCAAGCTTAATTCCTGCTCGTCCTCGAGTAGGTAAATGATAAAAACAGAATTTTTGATGCGGAGTGCTACTTGGCATAATTCCATTGTAATTCTTCTTAATCGTGGTATGAATATTCAGATCCGAAAGATTCAAGACAAAAGTTTAATATTGACATAAAAATAATAATACTTCAAGCACACTAACAAAGTAATCATGTCTTCTCAAAATAACATGGCCAAAGAAAGTTATCCCTACAAAATCATATAGTCTGGCTATGCTCTATCTTCACCACACAAAGTATTTAAATCATGCACAAACCCGATGACAAGCCAAGCAATTGTTTCATACTTTTGACATTCTCAAAAAAAATTCAATCTTCACGCAATACATGAGCGTGAGCCATGGATATAGCACTATATGGAATAGAATGGTGGTTGTGGAGAAGACAAAAAGGGAGAAGATAGTCGCACATCAACTAGGCATATCAACGGGCTATGGAGATGCCCACCAATAGATATCAATGTGAGTGAGTAGGGATTGCCATGCAACGGATGCACTAGAGCTATAAGTATATGAAAGCTCAACAAAAGAAACTAAGTGGGTGTGCATCCAACTCGCTTGCTCAAGAAGACCTAGGGCATTTTGAGGAAGCCCATCATTGGAATATACAAGCCAAGTTCTATAATGAAAAATTCCCACTAGTATATGAAAGTGACAAAATGAGAGACTCTCTATCATGAAGATCGTGGTGGTACTTTGAAGCACAAGTGTGGTAAAAGGATAGTAACATTGTCCCTTCACTCTTTTTCTCTCATCATTTTTTTTGTTTGGGCCTTTTCTCTTTTTTTATGGCCTCTTTTTTTTGCCCGCAGTCTCATCTCGACTTGTGGGGGAATCATAGTCTCCATCATCCTTTTCCTCACTTGGGACAATGCTCTAAAAATGATGATCGTCACACTTTTATTTTCTTACAACTCAACAATTACAACTCGATACTTAGAATAAAATATGAATCTATATGAATGCCTCCGGCGGTGATATGCAATGAATCAAGAGTGACATGTATGAAAGAATTATGAGCGGTGGCTTTGCCACAAATACATTGTCAACTACATGATCATGCTAGCAATATGACAATGATGGAGCATGTCATAATAAACGGAACGGTGGAAAGTTGCATGCCAATATATCTCGGAATGGCTATGGAAATGCCATGATAGGTAGGTATGGTGGCTATTTTGAGGAAGGTATATGGTGGGTGTATGATACCGGCGAAAAGTGCGCGGTATTAGAGAGGCTAGCAATGGTGGAAGGAAGAAAAGTGTGTATAATCCATGGACTCAACATTAGTCATGAAGAACTCATATACTTATTGCAAAAATCTACAAGTTATCAAAGCAAAGTATTACACGCATGCTCCTAGGTGGATAGATTGGTAGGAAAAGACCATCGCTCATCCCCGACCGCCACTCATAAGGAAGACAATCAATAAATAAATCATGCTCCGACTTCATCACATAATGGTTCACCATACGTGCATGCTACGGGAATCACAAACTTTAACACAAGTATTTATCAAATTCACAACTACTCAACTAGCATGACTCTAATATCACCATCTTCATATCTCAAAACAATTATCAAGCGTCAAACTTTTCTTAGTATTCAACGCACTCAAAAGAAAGTTTTACAAATCTTGAATACCAAGCATATTAGGATTTTTTTTAAGCAAATTACCATGCTATTTAGGACTCTCAAAATAATCTAAGTGAAGCATGAGGGATCAATAGTTTCTATAAAACAAATCCACCACCGTGCTCTAAAAGATATAAGTGAAGCACTAGAGCAAAACTGTATAGCTCAAAAGATATAAGTGAAGCACATAGAGTATTCTAACAAATTCCAAATCATGCATGGATCTATCAAAAGGTGTGTAAATCAAGGATGATTGTGGTAAACTAAAAATCAAAGACTCAAATCATACAAGACGCTCCAAGCAAAACACATATCATGTGGTGAATAAAAATATAGCTCCAAGTAAAGTTACCGATGGAAGTAGACGAAAGAGGGGATGTCTTCCGGGGCATCCCCAAGCTTTGAATTTTTGGTGTCCTTATATTATATTGGGGGTGCCATGGGCATCCCCAAGCTTAGTCTCTTTCCACTCCTTGTTCCAAAATCCATCAAAAGATTTCACCAAGAACTTGAAAACTTCACAACACAAAACTCAACAGAAATCTCGTGAGCTCTGTTAGCGAAAGAAAACAAAAGAGAACTTCAAGGTACTGTAATGAACTCATTCTTTATTTATATTGGTGTTAAACCTACTGTATTCCAACTTCTATATGGTTTATAAACTATTTTACTAGCCATAGATTCATCAAAATAAGAAAACAACACACGAAAAACAAAATCTGTCAAAAACAGAACAGTCTGTAGTAATATGTAACTAACGCAAACTTCTGGAACTCCAAAAAATCAGCAAAAATAGGAAGACCTAGGAAATGTGTTTATTGATCAGCAGCAGTTGGAATCACTATTTTATCATGTTCTGGTGATTTGTAACAATTGTTGTCGTGAACAGGAAGTTTCTGGAAATTACAGCAAGATCAAATAACTATCATCCAAGAAGATCCTATAGGTTTAACTTGGAACAAACAATAATTAAAACATAAAAACACATCTAAACAGAGGCTAGATCAAAGATTTATTCCTAAACAGAAGCAAAAGCAAAAAAACTGAAAATAAAATTGGGTTGCCTCCCAACAAGCGCTATCGTTTAACGCCCCTAGCTAGGCATAAAAGCAAGGATAGATCTAGGATTTGCCATCTTTGGTCTTAGGGAAGAAGAGAGCAAACTTGTTAACTATGGAATTAATCCTTCTATTTTGACAAAGTACATGGCCATTAATGGTAGACGAAAGATTAAGCACGCTGCAGAAATTGACATCTAGGCTAGCTTTTATCTCTTTGATATATTCGTTTTGGTAGGAAAGCAAAAGAGATGTGATTTCAACTTTCTCATTAATGGGGTCCCCAAATATAATTTTCATCTTTTCATAGGTGTCTATGGAGTCCCCTTCAAGAAAACCTTCTTCAAAAATAGAATCCAAGACTTGTTTGAACGAAACGGGCAACCCAACATAAAAGCTTTTTAAGTAAACCTCAATTTGGTATTGAGGTACATAGCTAGCATGGATCCTTAAAAGCCTATCCCAAGAATCTTTCAAAGATTCATCAAGTAAATAACAGAATATTCTAGAATCTTCTTCATCAAAATTGCTAAGGTTTTCATTGATAATTCCGACAGGTTTTTCCATACTATTTTTATTTATGAGTTTAGATAAGATAGCAGGATAGTCTAAAGCACTAGAACTGGGGAGAGACCCCCTAAATTTTTTTGGTTCCGACATGGCGAGGGGAAAACGAGCGAAAAGAAGCTAACGGAAAAAGAGAGGGTGAATAAAACAGCAAGGGTGAAGTGGGGGAGAGGAAAACGAGAGGCAAACGGCAAATAATGTAATGCGGGAGATAAGGGATTGTGATGGGTACTTGGTATGTTGACTTTTGCGTAGACTCCCCAGCAAAGGCGCCAGAAATTCTTCTTGCTACCTCTTGAGCACTGCGTTGGATTTCCTTGAAGAGGAAAGGATGATGCAGCAAAGTAGCGTAAGTATTTCCCTCAGTTTTAGAGAACCAAGGTATCAATCTAGTAGGAGGCTACGCGTGAGTCCCTCGTACCTACACAAAACAAATAGCTCCTCGCAACCAACACGATAAGGGGTTGTCAATCCCTTCACGGTCACTTACGAGAGTGAGATCTGATAGATATGATAGATAATATTTTTGGTATTTTTGTGATAAAGATGCAAAGTAAAATAAAAGCAATGTAAAAAAGCAAAGGCAATAATAAAGTGTAGGAAGATTGATATGATGAAGAGAGACCCGGGGCCCATAGATTTCACTAGTGGCTTCTCTCAAGAGCATAAGTATTTTACGGTGGGTGAACGAATTACTATTGAGCAATTGACAGAATTGAGCATAGTTATGAGAGTATCTAGGTATGATCATGTATATAGGTATCACGTCCGAGACAAGTAGACCAACTCCTGCCTGCATCTACTACTATTACTACACTCATCGACCGCTATCCAGCATGCATCTAGAGTATTAAGTTCAAGAAAACAGAGTAATGCCTTAAGCAAGATGACATGATGTAGAGGGATAAATTCATGCAATATGATAAAAAAACCCATCTTGTTATCCTCGATGGCAACAATACAATACGTGCCTTGCTGCCCCTACTGTCACTGGGAAAGGACACCACAAGATTGAACCCAAAGCTAAGCACTTCTCCCATTTCAAGAAAGATCAATCTAGTAGGCCAAACCAAACTGATAATTCGAAGAGACTTGCAAAGATAACCAATCATACATAAAAGAATTCAGAGAAGATTCAAATATTGTTCATAGATAATCTTGATCATAAACCCACAATTCATCGGTCTCAACAAACACACCGCAAAAAGAAGATTACATCGAATTCCATGAGAGAGGGGGAGAACATTGTATTGAGATCCAAAAAGAGAGAAGAAGCCATCTAGCTACTAACTATGGACCCGAAGGTCTGAAGTAAACTACTCACACTTCATCGGAGAGGCTATGGTGTTGATGTAGAAGCCCTCCATGATGGATGCCCCCTCCGGCGGAGCTCTGGAACAGGCCCCAAGATGGGATCTCGTGGGTACAGAAGGTTGCGGTGGTGGAATTAGGTTTTTGGCTCCGTGTCTGATCGTTTGGGGGTACGTAGGTATATATAGGAGGAAGGAGTACGTCGCTGGAGCAACAGGGGGCCCACAAGGGTGGAGGGCACGCCCTGGGGGGTGGGCGCGCCCCCCTACCTCGTGCCCTCCTCCTTTCTTTATTGACATAGGGTCCAAGTCTCCTAGATCATATTCAGTGAGAAAATCACGTTCCCGAAGGTTTCATTCTGTTTGGACTCCGTTTGATATTCCGTTTCTTCGAAACTCTGAAATAGGCAAAAAAAACAACAATTCTGGGCTGGGCCTTCGGTTAATAGGTTAGTCCCGAAAATAATATAAAAGTGGATAATAAAGCCCTATATTGTCCAAAACAGTAGATAATATAGCATGGAGCAATCAAAAATTACAGATACGTTGGAGACGTATCACCCCCCCCCCTCTCCCCATGTTCCCCTAACTCCTCCGTCACCGCCGCCCGAGCCCGAGCCTGCCCTCATCGCCGCCGCCCGCCGCCGCTCTCGACCTCACCGCCGCCCTCAACCTCACCACCGCCGCCGCCCGCCGCACAACCTCGACGCCGCCCCCGACCCCAGATTCGACGCCGCCCCCGACCCCGACCTCGACGCCGCCCTCTACCGCGCGCCCGAGCCCCGACCCCGACCTCGACGCCTCCTGCCCCTCCCTCGCCGCAGGCACCCGAGGTGAGCACGCCTGCTCCTCCCCCTCCCCTACCTCTGTCTAGGGTTCTTCAAATTTTAGTTGCATCAAATTAGTTAGGGTTCATCTATTGGTGGAAACGAATTGGATGCAGATGTTTTCTTAGATGATGTTTTCTTAGATGATGAATAAACACTATTTTAATGCATAATAAAACGAGTAAAATTTGACCACTTATTTCACTTTTAAGTTGGATAATTGGAATATCTGCTTCCACTTTCCACCCCTAGGTTCATCAAGTTAGATGGTAATTAGGGCAGTAGTTCCTAGGTAGCTATGCCATTTAGCTATAAACAAAAAATGAAATTGTTTTTCTTTTCAAAAACTTGGTTAAACTAATTGTTGCTATGTAAAGAAAAAACAAGATTGTTGTTATATGATATATGCCATTCATGTTCATTTGCATATTCCATTATTGTTGATTATATCTTTTCATATAAGTGGCATGTTATATGAAAATTCCTCAATAGTGTTTGCTCATGTTATATCTTTTCATTGAAGTGGTTCAATTGTGCCCAAGTGGCTTTGTTGTTTCCAGGGAATGAAGCCGAGTGGCCTAGTTCTGCCGGAATGTTGATTCATTTCCATTCCGGCAAATTTCAGGCTCTCGATTTGTCCACTTTTTAGCAAAAGTCATGCCGAAATTTTCCGTGAATTTCGGCATGACTTGTGCTACAAACTAGGACATATCGAGTGACCGGGATTTGCCGCACCGGGAAGGAGTCAACGTTCCTGCAAAGCATAGGCCTTTTTTATGTCATTATTCATTTTATTAGGTATAGAATTAATTGACTAGATTTATAATAAGTTTATTTTTAGTAAGAACTAGTTGAATTAAGGGACAATTGCATTTTTACCCCTAGTTGGTTCCTACCCACGGGTTTTGCCCTTACTTTTCGAGCTTGCTCAGTTTTGCCCTTACTTTTTCCGTCGAGGTCCCTCGAATGCCCTTTGACCGGTTGACCAAAACTTTGAAAATTCATAACTAATACATATGAACTCATAAAAATGCAAAGAAGATATCAAAATGTTCAGATAAACATTACATTTATGTGCATATCATTTGCATTTAGGACAAAAGCACCCTTTAAACTACTTGAGGTAATTAATGTTATTAACATTATTAAAAATAAAAAGGTATAAACAATATTTTTTTCATGAATAAAAATTTCATGCAAATGTAGGTGATGTTTTCTGAACATCCTGATATCTTATTTGCATTTTTCTCAGTTCGTATCATCTTGTTAAGAATGTTCTAATGACTTTGACCATTATTTGGAAACTTCATAACAAGTTGACACGAACTCAGAAAAATGCAAATAAGATATCAGGATGTTCAGAAATCATCACCTACATTTGCATGTAATTTGTATTCATGAAAAAAAATATTGTTTATACATTTTTATTTTTAATAATGGTAATAACATTAATTATCTTAGGTAGTTTAAAGGGTGCTTTTGTCCAGAATGCAAATGATATGCACATGAACGTAATGTTTATCTGAACATTTTGATATCTTATTTGCATTTTTTGAGTTCATATGAATTAGTTATGAATTTTCAAAGTTTTGGTCAAACGGTCAAAGGGCATTCGAGGGACCTCGACGGAAAAAGTAAGGGCAAAACTAAGCAAGCTCGAAAAGTAAGGGCAAAACCCGTGGGTAGGAACCAACTAGGGGTAAAAATGCAATTATCCCTTGAATTAATAGAACTAGTTGGATATGTCACATTTGTTGTTATTTTTTAGTTAAAGCAATTATTCCCGCATCGACGTCGACGATGCCTATCCCGCATCCTCGTCGTCGTCGACTCGGCGGAGGACACCTGCTTGACTAGATGGGCCATGTCCGAGACTGGACTCCGCCGGGCTGGTACTGGGAGGCGCTACCTACCGGGGGCATAGGTTGGTGAGGAGTCAGCCCGTCGTTGACCTGAACCTTCTTTGGTGGCGGTCGTGTGGGCCAGTGATGGTCCAGAGGCTCGAGGACCCCGCGGAGGTGGTCCGTCACCGTGTTAGGGAGGAGAACGCGCACGTCCGTCGCTACTTGTTTGAGTTGGAGCATAGGTTCTCTAATACCTGGCAGGTTCTTTGGGCAAATGACCGGAGATATGATCCTGTGATGCTTCCTTCTCTTTGGGTGTCCACCGCCCATGCGGATACCCATCGTGCGCTAGGGTTTTAGTTGTATTAGTGATGTTATATGTATGATACTATTCGGGATGTATTAGTGATAATATTCGACGATGGACAGATGCATGAGATGATTTACTTTTGCTTATTGAATGCATGCTAATTTGAATACTTATTTATTTTACGATCTGGTTTTGCTTTGCTTATTGAATGCTCATGTCAATATGAGTCCTATAAGATATTTTGAAATGTATATCTTGTGTTGCTCAAATAGGAAATATCGAGTGCACCGGATTTGTGTGTTGGTATCCTGGTAGTTGCCTTTGATTGATTTTCAATTAATGTTTCAACTATGAACATAGGAAATGTCTGACGATGAAAAGGATTTTGGTATTTGCGAATACTGCGAAGACGAGCGCGGCCTGTTCGACAGAATCTTCCTAGATGATGATAGGCGCTTCAGCATCAAGCTGGATGAGAACTTCAAAGTGGATACAGTAAGTCACGATGACAAGTATTTTTTCGTAATTAAGCATGACATCTGCTTCATTTGCTTCAACTTATAATTTAAATTTTTTACTATTCTACTAGCGTATCCCTTGCCATGCAAGAGTTTTTGTCTTGGATAAGATAGGTTTCAGTCCTATGCAAACTACTACGGAGGTAAAGAGAGTTAACTTGAAGACCGAGCATGGTTATAATTTCCACGCAAAATTATAAAACGTAGACACCTACACCTATTTTTAATGCAATACTTGGCAAGCACTATGCAAGGCTTATGCATTTGAGACTGATATGTTTATCACCTTTGATATTCGTCCTGAAGATGATATTGAAGGTAATAGAGACATTTGGATCGATGTGTAGACGCCTCCAGTTATACCATTATGTGAGTTTCTCAACCATATTTATGTCTTCGATATTGTTTATTCAAAAATAGTTGACAACTAATTTCTATTGACAGCTTATTTCCATTCAAGCAAACATGTCCCGCGCTTGGTAGACATGACCGTCCACTGTCCCGAGGCTGAACTAAATTGCGAGGAGATAGGTCATTATGTTTCATGGCTTGAGGATCTTGATGCTGTCAAGACAAATTATTTTCCTGAATTTGAAAATCTTAGTACTCAAAACGTGCGACCAATAGTGTTCGTACTGAACTACGGTAACATCTATTTAGGAAAGATGGTAAGATTTTTACTATTTGTCCTCAGTGCATCTTTTGCATACATTATTTTTTAAGCTAAACTTCATTGCTAAGTATGTTACTATACGATGTTATTCAACAGGGACTCCCGATGAATGTTGTGCCTCATTGGATCGAGACAAAAGGGCGCATGAGAATTGTTAGCCTGCGGCCAAGATATCCTGCAATGCACTTTAGTGCATACAGGATTTCTAATAGCGAGGAATGCTTAATAGTGAAAGACTGGAGCAAAATTGTGAACGATCGCAGAGAAGTACTAGGGGGCAGCAATCAGAAGCGCAGCCCGCGATTAGGAGACAGGTTCATCTGCATGCTCTAACTTGATGAAGCAGGAGTGCTACACATGTTTTATGCTATTTTACCTGAGAGAGAGCAGCAGGAGTGATTAGCTAGCTAGAAATGAGTTATGATGATTAAATAGCTAGTGTTGGTGGTAATGACTATGATGATTATTATTAGCTAGTGTTGGTGGTGATTAGATAGCTACCGCAGCTAGTGTTGGTGGTGATTAGCTAGCTAGAATGAGTTTGAAGATGATGATGTGTGCTACACTATGACTATGATGATTAAATAGCTACTGTTGGTGGTAATGACTATGATGATGATTAAATAGATTGCGTTGGCGGATTAGATTCAAGTGAGGCAACATGTGGTGCACATCGAAAGTACTACTAGTCCAAACTAGATCAAGTTTAGATTAGTAGTATACTTTTGACATGCACGACATGTTGCCTCCACTTGAACCTAATCCACCTTCATTTGACACACTGTTATGGACATATTGATATAACAACCTCATAATTGGTATTGTACCAAAATTTGTATAACGGCGTATAAATACACAAAAAATTAAAAAAATGAGAAAATGAATACTAGTAGCGATGGAGAGTAAACACGCTACTACTAGCTACATTAGCAGTAGCGTAGGAGTGAACAAACGCTGCGGCTATATGTATTAGCAGTAGCGCGTGTAGCATGCGCTACTGCTAAGGAATAGCTGTAGCGCCGTACTAGTAGCGCGGTGTCCCGCGCCACTAGTGGGCATTAAACTCGCACTACTACTAGGGTTTTCCCTAGTAGTGATGCTCTTCTCCGCATCCGACGCAAAATTTCGATAGCACCTCCCCGTTGTTCTCCTGATACATGTCTCGGCAATAAGCAGGGAGAATGTGTACCCAGAGAACAACATGGAGGCACTGACAAAATTCTGCATCGGATCCAGAGCAGAGCATATGGGAAAACAAACCCAATCTACACATATTCGGGCTGTCCATGCAAAATGTTGGACAATTCGAAAGAATCACGGTTATAAATATGCAAATGCATGCATATTTATAGATGTAACCCTTTCGAATGGGAGACACATAGTTGTCACGCATATTGCTGACTGAAGAAACCTATAGCTAGCAAGTTTCATCGGCACGAAGACCAGAATAGAGCAAATGAAGGGGGAGGAGGAGATGTCATTTATGCCCACCCACGAACGCAGGGGCGGAGCTCGTCAAACGCATGGGGAGGTCATCGAACACCAGACCCTCGCAGAGACAAAACAACTGCACATTTAGAACTACCAGATCAACACAAATATGATATTTTTTATAACAAAATCGAAAAATATATGACCTAACTCATAATTCACAAATATATGACCCCGTCGGCCTCTGGAAGGCCAAAGAGCACCTTTTCGTTCAACAGGAGGCCGAAGAGGTGTCGGGGGTCGGGGTGTCGGGGTGTCGTGTCGGGGTCGGGGTGTTGTGTCGGGGTCGGGGTGCCGTGTCGGGTGCTGTGTCGGGGTCAGGGTGCCGTGTCAGGGTCGGGGTGTCATGTCGGGGTCGGGGTGCCGCGGTGCTGTGTCGGGGTCAGGGGGTCGGGGTGTCAGGGTCGGGATGGCAAATCCTCGACCCCTCGGCGACCCTTGATCCTCGACCCCTCGACCATCGACCCATTCTCCCCTTGACCCTCGACCCCTCGACCCCATGACCCTCGACTCCTTTTCCCCTTGATCCTCGATCCCTCGGCGACCCTCGACCATCGGCCCCTCAGCGACCCTCGACCATCGACCCCTCGGCAACCCTCAACCCCTCGGCGACCCTCTTTTTCTAATTTTCCTACTTCTTTTTTTCATCTTCTTCTTCTACTTTTTTTTCATCATCTTCTTCTTCTTTCTTCTTCTTCTTCTTCTTCTTCTTCTTCTTCTTCTTCTTCTTCTTCTTCTTCTCCTTTTCCTCTTCTTCTACTTATTGTTCTTTTTTTCAACTTTCTTCTTCTTCTTCCTTTTTTCCTTTTTCCTCTTCTTCTACTTATTCTCCGTTTTTTCAACTTTCTTGTTCTTCTAATTATCTAAACCTAAACCTTGCACTAACCTAAACATACCACTAACCTAAACCTATCAATAACCTAAACCTAAGCAGCAAAGAACCGTAGAATAAAAACAAAAAAAGCTCACCTTGGCTCCGGTGGTGGTGGAGGAGGGCCGATGGAGGATGGTCGTAGGGAGGGTGGAGGATGGCCGTAGGGAGGACGGCCAGGGGAAGGGTGGCAGCGGCGCGACCTGGCTCTGGCTGCGGGGCGGGTGCAAGGGCTGCTATGGCCTGGCTCCAGCGATGGGGCAGGCAGGGCGGGCTCTGCGACCTGGCTCCGGGGGGGCGGGGCAGGGCGGGCTCCACGGTCTGGCACCGAGGGGTGGGGTGGACGCAGGGGCCGGCGGAGAGCCTGGCTTCGAGGGGAGGGGATGGGCGTCATCGGGAACAGGGGACGGGGATGGCCGGGAGGCGCACGGGTGAGATGGGGGGAGAGACAGAGAGCGGGTGGGGCTGGGGGGTGGGCTGGTGGGGCGATGGGGCGATGGGGTGGCGGTGGGTGGTTGGGGCGGTGGTGGTCGTCGGGGAAGAAACAGGGAGAGAAAGAGGGAGAGAGGGCGACGGCTGGGGCGCGGCCGTTAGTTAAATTGAAGCTTTGCCGTCTGCCACCCCTTTGTCGTCTGCTGTGTTGCTCTTTGTCGTCTGCTAGCAAGCGGCAAAGAGGGAGGCCATTAGGGTTTATCAGCCAGTGGGCCAACCTCCCTCTTTGTTGTTTGCTAGCACACGACAAAGAGGTGGCTGATGGAAAATATGTTCTTTGCCATCAGCCAGCTCTTTGGCGTCTGTTTTTTGGAAGCTAATGGCAAATCCATCCTTTTCGTCAGCTAGCAGACGACAAAGAAGTGGTAGATGGCAAATCTTCTGATTCCAGTAGTGTACGTGTTTTTTCGCACTTAGAAAATCTGTGCAAGTTAAGTGTGTTGGATTTTCATTTGGATTTTTCTAGTCTTTTTGTGTTGCATGTTACTTAGGTTCTATGAAATGATTTCTTATGTATATTTATTTACTTCGATGATAGATTGTACGTAGTGCGAAGCATATTACTATCATTCTCTAGAGTTGAATCACCAGTACCAAGACAAGTTCACATTTGACCATTCTTTCAAATACCTATGTTTTATGTATGCACTTATTCCTTTGTGGTAGGATTGCATGGTAGGAATTTTCTATGCTCTTACCTAGTAGTTCGTTTGAGGTAGGGCTCAAGTATACAACCTTTATCACCATCATGTAAGTTTATTTTTGCCACACAAATATAGATGTGGATTGGGAAGTGTTCATGGTGAGACATGAGTGACAAAATAGTAAGCAGGACCAAGACTTTTAAACATACTACCTGGGCAGAAATTGGTTGAATGGTGGCAAAGTACAATGGGGCATGCAAGGGAAATCCATGGTGGTGCACCACTAGTGGTCCGTCCCCTCAGGCTCAAAGGGATCAAGCGTGTTTTCATGTCTAGAAGCTTACGTGTGCAGCCACAAGCCAATATGGGTTCCGGCTTAGTTGAGTAGTTAGTGTGACCTCGTCCAGGATGGACTAGCAGATGTAGAATTAGTAGGTGTATCGGCCTATCTGTGGGTTAAGAGGGAATGCTTTCAAAAGACTATGTATCGATCTTACGGTCATGGAGGTGGTCGAGTCTTGTGTGGAGAAGTGCGCAAACCTTTGCAGAGTGTCAAATCTAATCGATTAGGTGTGTCCCCGGTTATGGACAATTTGAGCTTTTAGTAGTGGAAATGCTGCGAGATCTCATCACCCTTAATTTAATCAGGTGTGTTTAAATGAAACTTTGGGAATGGATTGAGTTGGGGTTGCCATCTTAATCTTATACTATTTTTGTAGAAGTAGAATAAATTCTTTTACGATAACGAAAAATTAGCTTTATGCAAAGTTAACTTAGAGCCTTTCCACCAGCCAAATTGCATGTACAAATAGGTTCATTATACTCATGAAGTGACTTGCCAGTACATTCAATGTACTGACCTACACGGCTGCAACATCTCATGTTGCAGGAATTTCTACGACGAGTAAGAGTTATGTTGTAGGGTTACGGTCTACACTCAACTTGCCATTGGTGTTGATGGCACTCCACACCATTATGATTGTTTTCCGGTGTGTTATATGAGGTATAATTTGGATTTACATTATCTTTTTAACATTTGAGGTTACGGTATTTCATCGAAGTACTGTGTGTGCCAACATACTGATCTAGGGATGGCACAAAAAGCACAGAGGCACCGATCCTTTTGGGTCGGGTCGCTACATTGCTACTATAGTTTTTGCGATTTGTTCTCTATAAATAACAAGCCAGTTTAAATAATTATAAGACACAATTTTTTTTTGAAATTTCGAACGTAATTTTACTTTTGACAAAAGTACATGTTTTTTGAATAACAAACATTTTGGAGAATTTGTTAAACAAAACTAATACTCAAACATTTAGTGAAAACAAGAACATTCTTTGTTAATCTCAAACATTTTTGGCAGAAGACAGAACAAATTTAAGACAAGAACAATTTTCAAAACTATGAACAATTTTTTGAAAAAACAAAAAAAATCGACATTATAATTTTCTTTTCAAAACACAAACATTTTATGGAATTCCTCAAACATTTTTTAAAGTTGAGAACAAATTTTGAAAACATGAACATCTTTTGAATTTTTATAACATCCCTAATTTTTAATTTGGAATGCTTTACAATTATTAGCTAAGCATCTATGCATTTTGTTTGAATTGAGTGGCATTTGGATATTTCAGAGGCATTTGAGTTTTATTTGAATTTGGATTCAACTTGGCATTTGAAAATTCATTTCAAATATCCCTCACAAATACTTGAGCAAAAGAATGAGAGGAGTTAAATGACACTCCAAAAATGTCAGAAGATGCCAAAAGTTTTGAATTCAAATTTGAGTTTTATTTGGAATTTTTAGAAAAATGTTTTTTATAAAGTTTATATTATGCCTTTGAAAAATAGTTCATCTTGTAGGACTTATTTTCCTGATTATATATATATATATATGTCCTATATAAAAGTATATTTTATTTTCTCTATTTTTATTTTCTTCTCTGTCTTTTTCAAAAAAGAAACCTCGGCAAGCGGCCAAGCCAACAGGCCCAACCACCACCGACCCGTTGCGGCCTGCCCCGCAGCACCCGCTAAGTTATGATGAGAGAACAATAATAATAATGGTAACACTATATGCAATTTTTGGTTGTGGGACTCTAAGTTCGAGATGGTTCTGCCAACCAGTGTCTCATACCCGAAATCATTATAACCCATCACTTTATTATGTTTGGTGTTGAGATTTCTAAAATACTCCAATTCCAGAGGCTCAGTTGTCCGTAATCAGGGACACGACTAATCGGTTAGGTTTCCACTCTGCAGAGTCTTCTGCACTTTACCCGCAAGAATTGTTCCCTCATTTATGTCATTGCACCACCTAGTGTTTGAGGACGTGACGAACGAAACATGGTCTTCCGTAGGGATCCTCTGGGCCACTTTCGGTGCCCATCCATAACCTATTGTTCCTTGACCCTCGACTCCATTTCCCCTCGATCCTCGACCCCTCGGCGACCCTCGATCCTCGACCCCTCAGCGACCCTCGACCAACGACCCCTCAGCGACCATCAACCCTCGGCGACACTCTTTTTCTACTTTTCCTACTTCTTTTCTTCTTCATCATCATCATCTTCTTCTTCTTCTTCTTCTTCTTCATCTTCTTCTTCTTCATCATCTTCTTCATCATCATCATCTTCATCATCATCTTCTTCTTCTTCTTCTTCTTCTTATTCTTCTTCTTCTTCTCCTTCTTCTTCTTCTCCTTCTTCTTCTTCTCCTTCTTCTTCTTCTTCTCCTTCTTCTTCTTCTCCTTCTTCTTCTTCTCCTTCTTCTTCTCCTTCTTCTTCTTCTGCTTCTTCTTCTTCTTCTTCTTCTTCTTCTTCTTCTTCTTCTTCTTCTTCTTCTTCTTCTTCTTCTTCTTCTTCTTCTTCTTCTTCTTCTTCTTCTTCTTCTTCTTCTTCTTCTTCTTCTTCTTCTTCTTCTTCTTCTTCTTCTTCTTCTTCTTCTTCTTCTTCTTCTTCTTCTTCTTCTTCTTCTTCTTCTTCTTCTTCTTCTTCTTCTTCTTCTTCTTCTTCTTCTTCTTCTTCTTCTTCTTCTTCTTCTTCTTCTTCTTCTTCTTCTTCTTCTTCTTCTTCTTCTTCTTCTTCTTCTTCTTCTTCTTCTTCTTCTTCTTCTTCTTCTTCTTCTTCTTCTTCTTCTTCTTCTTCTTCTTCTTCTTCTTCTTCTTCTTCTTCTTCTTCTTCTTCTTCTTCTTCTTCTTCTTCTTCTTCTTCTTCTTCTTCTTCTTCTTCTTCTTCTTCTTCTTCTTCTTCTTCTTCTTCTTCTTCTTCTTCTTCTTCTTCTTCTTCTTCTTTCTTCTTCTTCTTCTTCTTCTTCTTCTTCTTCTTCTTCTTCTTCTTCTTCTTCTTCTTCTTCTTCTTCTTCTTCTTCTTCTTCTTCTTCTTCTTCTTCTTCTTCTTCTTCTTCTTCTTCTTCTTCTTCTTCTTCTTCTTCTTCTTATTATTATTATTATTATTATTATTATTATTATTATTATTATTATTATTATTATTATTATTATTATTATCCTTTTCCTTTTCCTTTTCTTCTACTTATTGTTTTTCCTTTTTCCTCTTGTTCTACTTATTATTCTTCTTTTTCAACTTTCTTCTTCTTCTAATTATCTAAACCTAAACCTAGCACTAACCTAAACCTACCACTAACCTAGACCTATAAATAACCTAAACCTAAATAGCAAAGAATAGTAGAATAAAAACAAAAAATCTCACCTTGGCTCCGGTGGTGGTGGAGAGGGCCGATGGAGGATGGTTGCACGGAAGGTGGGCGATAGCCGTAGGGAGGACAACCGGGGAAGGGTGGCGGCTGAGGCAATCCTGGATTAGGGGGTCCCCGGGCGTCCGGGCTATGTGACATAGGCCGGACTGATGGGCCATGAAGATACAAGACGAAAGGATTTCTCCTGTGTCCGGATGGGACTCTACTTTGCGTGGATGTCAAGCTTGGTGTTCGGATATGAAGATTCCTTTCTCTATAAACCGACTCTGTGAAACTCTAGGCCCCTCTGGTGTATATATAAACCAGAGGGTTTAGTCCATAGGGGCGGACTATAATCATACAGGCTAGACATCTAGCCTTTATCCATTACGATCTCGAGGTAGATCAACTCTTGTAACCCATATATTCATCAAAGTCAATCAAGCAGGAAGTAGGGTATTACCTCCATTAAGAGGGCCTGAACCTGGGTAAACATCGTGCCCCTGTCTGCAGTTACCTTCGATCCTTAGACGCACAGTTCGGGATCCCTTACACGAGATCTACCGGTTTTGACACCGACATTGGTGCTTTCATTGAGAGTTCCACTGTGTCGTCGTTGAAAGGCTCGATGGCTCCATCGATCATCTACAACAATGCTATCGTGAAGGAGATTTTTCTCCCCAGCAAATCTTTGTATTCGGCGGCTTCGCACTACAGGCCAACTCGGTTGGCCACCTAGAGCAGATCGACAGCTACGCCCCGGGTCATCAGATCAGTTTCGGAAATCTGAACTATGTCGCTAATATATATCCGAGGAGACTTGATTTTCCAAGGGTTCGCGGGCCCAACCACCGCTCTGGCCTTAGATCCGGAGCACGTCATCAGGTCCGAAGACAGGAGTCTAGAGCCCGCCGGACTCTCTGGAGCTCTAGAGCTCAACAATGGAGAACCGGAGGGGATAGCATCCCCGGCAGGCCCGGAGTTATGTTAGGCTCCCTCTGTCATCATAAAGCCGGACTCTTCTCCGGACACTAGCTCTAAACCCTCTAAGTCCGCGTCATGTGAGCTCGGCCAGGGAACTTCTGTCCCGCCCTACTCTACGGACTCTCGCTTCCCCGTCAAAACCTCGCTCTTAAACGAGGCTTTGGACTTAATGCGATCCCTCGCCATCACAGAGTGATCGCTTTCGAATTGCACCCAGCCCAGACTAAGGGCAGAAAGCAGGGAATTTTACCTCCCACCCACCACCCACTTCATAGCCGCTGTCGAGGATTTAACCGACATGCTCGACTACGCCTCTGAAGACATCGACGGTATGGACGACGGTGCAGGAGAGGAGTAGGCCCAAAACCCGCTGTTCACCGGACGCTGGACGGCCACTTCCTCATATGACGTGTACATGGTGGACACACCTAAAGAAGGCGACGGCGATGATGAGAAGGATTCAGTCGAGGACGAACCCCCTGAGATACCACCAAAGCATCGACATCAGTGGCGCCGCTCTAAATCGCGTCGCAGAAAATACAGCAATACCGACACTGAAGACAATAATACTCCAGACAACGCTGAAGACCAAGAAGCCTCCAACAAACCAACATCCGAACAGGATGATCGGGAGGACGGGCAAGTTGACCCTGACGAGCCAATAGGGAACGAGGACTCGGAGTATAGCAACTATCAACCACCCTCCGAGGACGACGTGAGCCTCAGCGACAAAGATTTCATCATGCCAGAGGAACCCCTCGAACAAGAGCGCTTTAAGCACCGGCTAATAGCCACTGCAAGGAGCCTGAAAAAGAAGCAGCAACAGCTTCAAGCTGACCAAGATCTGCTCAATGATAGATGGACTAATGTCCTAGCAGCTGAGGAATACATCCTCGAACGCCCAACTAAGAGTTACCCGAAGCGTAAACTGCTACCTCAATTCGATGATGAGGCACTGGAGCCCATACCACCAGCGTGTAACGCTGCTGACGGACCTGACCGACCACCACGTGGCCGGGACAGAACAACAACTCAAGCCGAACACCAGCCCGCACCACCTCGCCGCAAAAGCAGAGAAACAACAGCTCAGGGATACACATATGACCTACAACAGGACCTGGAAAATAGAGCCGGTCAGAC
Organism: Aegilops umbellulata; assembly: GCA_032464435.1. NCBI lineage: Eukaryota > Viridiplantae > Streptophyta > Magnoliopsida > Poales > Poaceae > Aegilops > Aegilops umbellulata. The sequence goes on along the minus strand of CP136056.1, from coordinate 216,765,563 downwards.
CAGATCAATCTACGGATCACGGGGCCGTGCCCCCACGCGTGAAGACGGCTATCAAGCCTGGCGTGACAAGCATATGAACGCCCGGGCCGAAAACCGCATACGGGCTACTTCATCCGATCTGCGTCGTGACATGGCCTGATACAGAGGTGCCGCACACCCCCTATGCTTCACTGATGAGGTAATGGAGCATGAGTTCCTAGAAGGGTTTAAACGCGTGAACATCAAATCTTACGATGGCACAACAGATCCCGCAGTATGGATTGAAGATTTTCTCCTCCACATTCATATGGCACGCGGTGATGATCTACATGCCATCAAATACCTCCCCATAAACTCAAGGGGCCAGCACGGCACTGGCTAAACAGCCTACCAGAAAACTCTATTGGTAGCTGGGAAGACTTGGAGGACACATTCAGAGACAACTTCCAAGGTACCTATGTTCGGCCCCCATACGCCGATGATCTTAGTCACATAATCCAGCAACCCGAAGAATCAGCGCGGCAGCTCTGGACCAGGTTCTTAATTAAAAAGAACCAGATTTTGGATTGTCCGGACGCCGAAGCCCTCGCATCCTTCAAACATAGCGTCCGAGATGAGTGGCTTGCCCGACACCTCGGCCAAGAATATCCGAAGTCCATGGCAGCCCTTACCGCACTTATGACCCGCTTTTGCGCGGGAGAGGATAGCTAGCTTGCTCATAGAAGCAATAGCACTAGCGACCCTGGCACCTCCGAAGTCAGGGATGGCAATGGCAAGCCACGACGCAACAAGCACAAGCGTCGAAACAATAAGGAAGGAACCCAAGACACGGTGGTCAACACCGGATTCAGTGGCTCCAAATCCGGTCAACGGAAGAAGCCATTCAAGGCAAACAGAGATGGTCCATCCAGTTTAGACAGAATACTCGATCGGCCTTGCCAGATCCATGGCACCCCCGATAAACCTGCCAATCATACCAACAGAAATCGTTGGGTTTTTAAACAGGTCAGCAAACTCAACGCCGAACACAAGGGGAAAGGTCCGCCCAGCAACGACGAAGAGCCTTGTCACCGAACACAGGGGGACAGAAGCAATTCCCCCCGAGGTAAAAATAGTAAATATGATATATGTCACACATATCCCTAAGAGGGAGCGCAAGCGCGCATTACAGGATGTCTATGCCATAGAACCGGTCGCCCCAAAATTCAACCCATGGTCGGCTTGCCCGATCACCTTCAATCAAAGGACCACCCAACCAGTATCCGTCATGGAGGTTCGGCAGCTCTGGTCCTTGATCCAATCATCGACGGATTCCATCCCACGCGAGTCCTCATGGACGGCGGCAGCAGTCTCAATCTACTTTATCGAGACACTATCCACAAAATGGGCATTGATCTGTCAAGAATCAAACCCACTAAAACTACCTTCAAAGGAGTAATACCTGGTGTAGAGGCCCGCTGCATGGGCTCAATCACATTGGAAGTCGTCTTTGGTTCGCCGGACAACTTCCGAAGTGAAGACTTGATCTTCTATATCGTCCCCTTCCGCAGTGGCTATCACGCACTGCTCGGACGAACCGCTTTTGCCCGTCTTAATGCGATCCCACACTACGCCTATCTAAAGCTTAAGATGCTATGTCCATGTGGCGTCATTACAATCAACGGAAACATGGAACACTCCCTCCGTACTAAGGAGCCTACCGCGGCCATCACAGCCGAAGTACAAAGCGGCCCTGTCAAGCCGCACACCTCATCGGCTATTAAGCCGCCGGGCTTTATTACACAAGGCCGGTCAATTCTGCATGTCGGCAACCAGGCAATTCCAGAATTGGATTAGTAGTTTCGCCTCCGTCGATCGCCACGTACATCCGCGAAATTCGTACCGCGTGTGCATAATTATGCACTCAAAATACCTTGGGCATCAGCGGAGGCACAACACGAACAGACCTATAGTACAGTTCGACCCTATATGGCCTTCCCCTCTTCTTTAATTATTTCTTATGTTTTACCACAGGTGAATCAAACCCTATTCATCCTACGGACTTACAAGGACTCTCTCCAAGCCCGGATTCGTACAAATAATTGAAGACCACTCCTCTCAAGGAATCTTTCTCACTAAGGCAAAAGCGGCGCAGACGTGCGGCGGGAGTGAAAGTGCGTTATATCGACTAGAGGGGGTGAATAGGGATTTTTATGAATTCTTCACTGAGGAATTTGCGGGTGAGGAAATTCCTGATTGAAGAACTACTTGCAGCGGAATAAGTACTCAGATGTAAACATAACAGAACATAGGCATGGTCATCATGATGAAATGAAGACAAGCACAGAGTACAGAATGCGTAAACACAGGATAAAACAGGAAGAAGACAAACAGACTGAAGAAATTGAACTGAGGAAATTGAGAAAGTCTTCAGTCAAAGTCTTCAAACAGATATGAACAAGCACACAACAACTATAATGAGGAAATGAAAGAGTTGAGGAAATAGAACCAGTAGGCTTGGTAAAGATAAAGATTTGGTAGACCAGTTCCAACTGATGTGACAGTTGTACGTCTGGTTGGAGCGGCTAGGTATTTAAACCTAAGGACACACAGTCCCGGACACACAGTCCTCACCGTATTCTCCTTGAGCTAAGGTCACATAAACCTCGCCCAATTACTCGTGGTAAGTCTTCAGGTGACTTGCAAACCTTCACAAACTCGGTCACTCGGCAATCCACAATTTCCTCTTGGATGCTCTAGACTATGATGCCTAACCGTCTGGAAGATGCACAGTCTTCAAAGGTAACAAGTGTCGGATCCACGCAGGATCAATCTCTTCAGTGATGCTCAATCACTTTGGGTTTGTAGGTGTTTGGGTTTGTGTTTTCCTCACTTGATGATTTTCGCTCAAACTCCTCGGAGGATGGGATGCTCTCAAATGACAAGTTTCAGTTTTCTCGGAGCAGCCAACCAGCTAGTGGTTGTAGGGGGCGGCTATTTATAGCCTAGGGAGCAGCCCGACATGATAAGACATCAATGCCCTTCAATGATATGACCATTAGGTGGGTAGATATTTTGGGACAGCTGGTGCGTAGCACAGCAACGGTCGGATATTTCAGGGTCAACTTCCTCAGGGCTATCATGTTCCTCACTTGTAGGCAATCCGCACTGGCGAATTGCTAACTCCTCAGTCAGAACAAATTCCTCAGCGACCAGAAGAACTTCGTCTCTTTCACTGAAGAAATTGACTGAACTGTATGAGATTTCCAATGGCTTCACTCGAAGGGATTGGTATGTGTAGGATTTTGAGTTGAGCAACACATGGAAAATTTTCCTTAGTATTTCCTCGACCCCTTTAACAGTACGGTGTTTCCTATGACTCGAAAAAGAGAAAATGAAACTATAAAAACAATAGTCTTCACGCTTCATGTTCCTCGAATGAATGCCAAGTCTTCAAGGTCACACCAATTTCTTCACTTTCAAAGTCTTCAGAAAGTCTTCAGAAATTCAAAGTTTTCAGTCGAAGAACTTCATTTTTAGGGGTCGACTTTCACTGTAAATATCAAACTCCTCATAGAGTTATAGACCTGTACACACTCATAAACACATTAGTCCCTTAACCTATAAGTCTTCAATACACCAAAATCACTAAGGGGCACTAGATGCACTTACAATCTCCCCCTTTTTGGTGATTGATGACAATATAGGTTAAGTTTTCAACGGGGATAAACATATGGAGTGTAAATACTGATATTGAGGAATTTGATTGCAAGATATAGAATAACTCCCCCTGAAGATGTGCATAGTGAGGAATTTGCTTTTGAAGCAATGCACACTTGAAGAGTAGTATCATGGAGATCTCCCCCTATATCTTGTAATTCATACACGCATTTGACATATAATATGAAGAATTTGAAATGCGCATTAACGAGGAATAAGCATGCAGAAAAACACAGCAAAAGTATCAGGCCACCATAGAGTTTAAGTTTACAACTCGATCCAGCAAAGTCGTCAGAAGAACGAGAGTTGTAACTTCGCAAAAACAACGCCCATATAAGATAGACCCACTTGAAGACTAACTCAAATTTCTCCCCCTTTGTCATCGAATGACCAAAAGGATCGAAAAATGAGGACTAACGCCCCTGAAGAATATCATGTTGATGGAGGAGCACCAGCGTTGTTGGGGTCGTTTGTTGTAGGGCCTGCCGCAGTGTCGTCCAAGTCTTCATGCTCGTCGGTTTCGCGTGATGAAGAATATGAGCTGGCCACCAAGGAAGGAACCTTGACCTTCTTGTATTTCTTCGGTGGAGGTGCAGACCAGTCAAAGTCCTCCTTGAGACCCATTTGCTTTAGATCTTCTTCACCATACAGATGAGATAAGATAGCCCAGGTGCGACCGAAGACTTCATGGAGGTAGTAATGTTTTTTCTTCACTGCATTATGTGTAGCAGTCATGTTGTGAAGAATAGAACCAAACTGGCGCTTAACACATTTATGGTTTCGATCCACCTTCTGGTGAAGACTAAGAAGCAGCTCACGATCAGTCATCACTCTTGGAGCTGTAGCTTGAGGATTTGGCTTTGATGCATTAGCGGCAGAATCAAGAGTGGCAGAGTCATCATTGGTGGAATAAGATGCAGCTTTGCGAAACTGACCATCTAATGGACGAAGGCCTTCATCAACGACAGCAGGTGCTTTGCCCTTTTCATCAACTGGGGAATATGTCTGCTTGAGGACTTCAATTGGGGGCAAGTAGCTGAGGTGATTCTGAAAATCAGCTTTGTAGTTGAGTGAAGACCTTGTTCTGAGGAATCTCATAATCCAAGGAGCATAAGGCTTCAGCTCAAACAGAGAGAGTGTGACATTGGCCAGAGTCCTCATGAAGAAATCATGATAGTTGACAGGGATGCCATGCATGATGTTGAATAGCAGATTCTTCATGATGCCAATGACTTCTTCATCAGATGAGTCGTGGCCCTTGATAGGACTCATTGTCTTCGTCAGAATGCCATAGACAGTTCTGGGCACATATAGCAATTCATTCATGAGGAATTTGGTCCATGGGGCTTGACCGGGCTTCAGAGGCTTCATAAGTACTTGCATATAATGGGCAGTGAGTTCAGGCTCTTGGTACAGACAACGAGCACCTTCAAGGGGAGGACTGATTGGCAGGGCATGAAGTAATTCAGAGGCCGGTGCTTTGAAATGAGTGTTTTCGGTCATCCAGTCCAAAACCCAAGAGTTCACATCGTCAGCAGCTCCTGTGATGTGCAGCGTTGCGTCGAATTGAAGAATAAGTTCTTCATTCCAATCAACAATGTCAGAGCAAAAGTTGAGGAGGCTTGCGTCATGAAGCACACCGAGGACAGGGGCGAAGCAAGGCAGTGATTCCATGTCCACATGAGGAATATGCTCGTGGTCGAAGACTTTATCCTTGTTGAAGAGAAGTGAAGAATAGAAATTGGCCTGGCTGGCAGTCCAGAAGCGCTTCCTTCTAAGACGAGCAGATTCATAAGGATTATAATCAGTGAAGAACACGTGCTTGCCGAAGAAGTCATCAGCCTTGAACTTCTGCTTCTCCGAGAAGGGATCCTTTGGCTTGGGCTGAGGAGTATCAGCCAATTGCATCACCACCTCAAGAATAGCAATCTCAGGATCCACAGGCTGTGGAATTTCAGGTTCTTCTTCAGTGATAGCCTGGGTCTTCAATTCTTCATTTACATTTTCATCAGCACTAGTGGCTGGAATCTCTTCATGTATAGACGGGGTTGCACGAGGTTCTTCAGATCCCATTTGTACTTCAGTGTTGACATGGGACTGAGAAATTTGTTGTAGTGGTGTGAACAGAGGAGAGTTGGGGTGCTGACTTTTCCAAAAGTCATCATTCAGCACTGGTGTTGTACAGCCAATGTCCACATCTTCATCTTCTTCTTTTTCTTCAATGCCGGCCTCTTCAGCAGTGAACTGAGGCATGGGCGATGAGACTTGTGGGGTTGAAGGGATTGCATCCGCTTCAATTTCTTCATCCAACTGCTCTGATGAAGCAGCAGAAGTAATGTCATCATCAGATTCACTTGGAATCACATATTCTTCATCAAAAGGAACAAGGTCCTTTGATGGCATGGATGAGACAGGAATAGCATCAATTGGGTTGTCAAATGAACTAGTCAACGGGTTCATCTTCTTTGGAGCTAAAGAATCTGATGAAGTTGATGCTTTCCTTTTCTTCACAGCTGCACGCTCTGCAGCCTTGGTCTTCTTCACATCTGATGCAGATGGAGGATCAGAGTTGGTGTAGGCGCAGGAGGAGCAGAGGAATTTGGTTCAAATTCTTCAGGCACAACTGATGCAGTTGCCCTGACTTCTTCAGATTCTTCAGGCGCCCCACTAGTGGGCCCTGGCTATTTCTTCAGTTGTTGTAATGCAGTCATCAACCCTGGTACTATGAGTTTCTTCAGCAGCCTGATTGTCATCAGGGGTGCTGGCATTTTCTTCAGTCGGCTGAGCAGATGCCTCGGCCTGAGGATTTTCTTGTTGCGTTGGGGCTGCAACTTTGGAAGTGAACTTTTCAGTCAAATTCACAAACCTGACTTTGGCTCCAAGCTAGTCAGCGCGATATACGTCAAATTCATCACTGAGTTTCTTGATCTCAGATTGAATAGTGACGAGTTCTTCAGTTGTCATAGAGACAATTCTTCAGGAAGCGCTCCTTCTTGTATTGCGCTTTCTTCAACTGCCTGGCCTTTTCAAATTTCCATTTCTATTCTTGAATGAAGGCAGTCAACATATGACTTTGGCCAGGAGTCAGCTTAAAATCAGGCATAGGAGTGTTGGGGTCCTTGTGGCAGAAATCAATGTAATCAAGGATCAACTTTGGATCCAAAAGTAGAGGTACATTCGTGCCTTTGGCTCTAGCGGCCCTGAGCTGCCTGTCTCTGATGATTTTGGCAAGTTCCTCATCACTAGCTTCATCTTCATCAGATGGCACTTGGAAGGCGACCTGCTTCTTGTGAGGACTTGGTCGAGTGCCTCGTCCAGCAGTGGCCTTTTTCTTCAGCAGAGAGGGGCCAGTTGATGGATTTGGTGCAGCTGAGGAACTAGCAGAAGCTCCTGAGGCAATATAGATGCCTGTTGTCCTTTGGCACATGGTGAGATGCACAGGTATTGCGAATTTGGTCGGGGCAGCTGAGGACTTTGGCGGAGGAGCTGGAGCAGCATGAGAAGTTGGCTGTGAGGGCTTTGAAGAATCTGGCTGTGAGGGCATTGCTGAGGAACTTGGCCGTGAGGGCATTGAGGGTGAAGCACTTGGCTTATGAGCAGGCTTCTTAGCCATGGCCTTCTTTGGCTTGCTTGCAGAGTCCTCGGCAGTGGTAGCAGCAGCAGAGTCTTCATTAAATTTCCTCACTGCTTCTTTTGCCTGTTTGGCCAGTTTGGCCTGGCACTTGGCCCATTCTTCAGGATAGTCCTCACCGCGCTTGAGGCTGGTGGGATCTGCTACTTGACCAGGTGCCAATGGAGGTCTTGAGCATGGAGGGGTAACAACGAATTTCTTCATGTATTTGGGAGTAACATGTATGTGCTCCCTCCACTCTCTTGCCCATCTCCTCTCAATATTTTGAATGCGCACCTTGCGCTGATTTTTATCCTCCTCAGGGGTGTGCAGTAATCAGCATAAATGTCACCAGGGATTTCAAACGCTGTGTTGACCTCAGGCCTCTTTCCACCCTTCTGTGGCTTCCTACCGTCAGCCATTTTCTTCAGATGAGAAATATGAACAACTAAATTTTCTGAAGAGGTGTGCAACTTTTCTTCGAGGAAAGCTGTAAATGCGTTAAGTTGATGAGAACCTAGTGATTCAGCAGCGGACATGTGTACCTGTGAACACAATATAGTTGCGAGGAATTTGGAGAGGTCATATGCGTTCTCAGAGGTTTTTCAAAAAGAACAAGTTTGAGGAATTTGACCAGATGAGTCTTGAAGAATTTCACTAAGCGTTCTTTGTCTTAGGTTCCAGAGTTGTATAGATTGAAAATCCACACAATTGAGGAATCTTGAAGAAAAAATGTTGCTTAGAGAAACAGATCAAGAACAGATGACATGTGAGGTGTTTTAGTGTGTGAGGATTTGAAGAAAAACACCTTTGATGATTTTGTAGAAATCATTCGAATCAAAGAGGGCAGTAAAAGTAACTTTTAATTACCATTGACGAAGAACACGACAAACTGGGAAGTGTAGAAGTGAAGCTCATCAGTTCAGATCTTCCACGCCCTAACTTGGCAGAGGAAGACAGCTACGGCGGCGGCGGAGTGAAGAAATCCGCAGCCGGCGCGAGTACGACGGCGACGAGGTCGAGGCAGTGAAGCTCTTCCTCACTGGCGACGATGAAGTAGCGGCGGCGCTAGAGTTTGAGAAGCTCGAGCAGGAGAGAGATCGAGCGGAGTAAAAGTAAAGTGAGGAAGGGGAGGGTATATATAGCCGCGGTGAAAAACTGTTCGCCCGAAGAAATTGGATGAACGTGCCCTTGACCCTTCTCATTCGCTTGACATGTGTCACCCACGTACTGAGAGGTGGCGATCGTGTGAGATCGTGGGTGAATAGATAAGTATTTTCGTGGGATGTGGAACGGTTTGAGAAGCAAAGCCGAAAATTGAGATAGGATAAGTTAAAACTTCTGTTCGCAGATTCTTCAGCTGATAAGGACATGATACATCTCCAACGTATTTATAATTTTTGATTGCTCCATGCTATATTATCTTATGTTTTGGACATTATTGGGCTTTATTATACACTTTTATATTATTTTTGGGACTAACCTATTAACCGGAGGCCCAACCCAGAATTGATGTTTTTTGCCTATTTCAGAGTTTCGCAGAAAAAGAATATCAAACGGAGTCCAAACAGAATGAAACCTTCGGGAACGTGATTTTCGGAACGAACATGATCCAGAGGACTTGGACCCTACGTGAAGAAAGCTACCAGGAAGCCATGAGGTAGGGGACGCGCCTACCCCCCTGGGCACGCCCTCCACCCTCGTGGGCCCCATGTTGCTCCACCGACGTACTCCTTCCTCCTATATATACCTACGTACCCCCAAACTACCAGATACGGAGCCAAAAACCTAATTCTACCACCGCAACCTTCTGTACCCGTGAGATCCCATCTTGGGGCCTGTTCCGGAGCTCCGCCTAAGGGGGCATCGATCATGGAGGGCTTCTACATCAACACCATAGCCTCTCCGATGATGTGTGAGTAGTTTACCTCAGACCTTCGGGTCCATAGTTATTAGCTAGATGGCTTCCTCTCTCTTTTTGGATCTCAATACAATGTTCTCCCCCTCTCTTGTGGAGACCTATTCGATATAATCTTCTTTTGCGGTGTGTTTGTTGAGATCGGTGAATTGTGGGTTTATGATCAAGTTTATCTATGAACAATATTTGAATCTTCTGAATTCTTTTATGTATGATTGCTTATCTTTGCAAGTCTCTTCGAATTATCAGTTTGGTTTGGCCTACTAGATTGATCTTTCTTGCAATGGGAGAAGTGCTTAGCTTTGGGTTCAATCTTGCGGTGTCCTTTCCCACTGACAGTAGGGGCAGCAAGGCACGCATTGTATTGTTGCCATCAAGGATAACAAGATGGGGTTTATATCATATTGCATGAGTTTATCCCTCTACATCATGTCATCTTGCTTAAAGCGTTACTCTGTTCTTATGAACTTAATACTCTAGATGCATGCTGGATAGCGGTCGATGTGTGGAGTAATAGTAGTAGATGCAGGCAGGAGTCGGTCTACTTGTCTCGGACGTGATGCCTATATACATGATCATACCTAGATATTCTCATACCTATGATCAATTCTGTTAATTGCTCAACAGTAATTTGTTCACCCACCGTAAAATACTTATGCTCTTGAGAGAAGCCACTAGTGAAACCTATGGCCCCCGGGTCTATTTTCCATCATATTATTCTCCAACACTTAGCTATTTCCGTTGCCTTTTATTTTGTTTTGCATCTTTATCACAAAAATACCAAAAATATTATCTTATCATATCTATCAGATCTCACTCTCGTAAGTGACCGTGTAGGGATTGACAACCCCTTATCGCGTTGGTTGCGAGGATTTATTTCTTTGTGTAGGTGCGACGGACTCGTGCGTGGCCTCCTACTGGATTGATACCTTGGTTCTCAAAAACTGAGGGAAATACTTACGCTACTTTGCGGCATCACCCTTTCCTCTTCAAGGGAAAACCAACGCAGTGCTCAAGATGTAGCAAGAAGGATTTCTGGCGCCGTAGCCGAGGAGGTCTACGCAAAAGTAAACATACCAAGTACCCATCACAAACCCTTATCTCCCGCATTACATTATTTGCCATTTGCGTCTCGTTTTCCTCTCCCCCACTTCACCCTTGCCGTTTTATTCGCCCTCTCTTTTTCGTTCGGCTCTTTTTCATTTGCTTGCCTTGTCGTCATGGCTAGTCCTTTATCTTTTCCATTGTCTCCCGAAAACGAAGTTCTCAATTTTAAACAAAGGGAAGGAGAAAATCTAAAAGACGCTTGGTATAGAATTTGCAATGCTCAAAATAGATCTACGAGGAAGCAATCTACTTCCGTTCTTCTTCGCAATTTTTATGTAGGCGCTAATCCTTGGTATAGATATATTCTTGACACCATTACCGGAGGGAATTTCTTGGGTAGCCATACTTTTGGCTCTTATAATGCTATGATAGATTTTTTTGCTCACCACCTCTTTTGGTTAATGGAACTATTTTAATTTTGGAGCATGTAATGCAAAGACTTGAAATTATTGAAAATAAAGTTGCTACCGTAGAGCTAATTGAAAATTTGGATAAAAATATCCACAACCAAATTACCAAATATGGATCTAAAGTAGGAGTCACTTTGAAAAATATTAAGGAGAAGGAACCCATAGTTAATGAAAGAATAAATCAGGATTCTACTAGAATCAATAAACTTGAGGGTATCATTACCAACTTGGGAACTGTTTTTTCTTCCATAAAAAATACTCCTAGTCCTCCAATGAAAATTTCCAAGCTTATGTATGTTCCTAAAAATAAGGGTGAACCCTCTAGTAAGGAAACTGCGGATCTCAAATCTATAAGTATTCATCCCAATCTTTTTGCTATCATTAAGTAACCATTTGCTACAAATGAATTTTTCGATCTTGTGCCTAAAAGTTTGATAATTAATAAAAAGAAAGAAACTCCCAAGGATGATATATGCCTCATTGAAGAATTGCCTACCAAAGATGGCAATACCTAGATCTATCCTTGCTTTTACGCCTAACTAGGGGCGTTAAACGATAGCGCTTGTTGGGAGGCAACCCAATTTTATTTTTAGTTTTTTTTGCTTTTTGCTTCTGTTTAGGAATTAATGTTTGTTCTAGCCTCTGGTTAGATGTGTTTTTATGTTTTAATTAGTGTTTGTGCTAAGTTAAACCTATAGGATCTTCTTGGATGATAGTTATTTGATCTTGTAGAAAATTTCAGAAACTTTCTGTTCACGAAAATAATTGTTAAAAATCACCAGAACGTGATACAATATTGATTCCAGTTGCTGCTGATCAATAAAAAAATTGTCTAGGTCGTCCTATTTTGGCTGAAGTTTTGGAGTTCCAGAAGTTTGCGTTAGTTACAGATTACTACAGATTGTTCTGTTCTTGACAGATTCTATTTTTTGTGTGTTGTTTGCTTATTTTGATGAATATATGGCTAGTAAAATAATTTATAAACCATAGAGAAGTTGGAATACAGTAGGTTTAACACCAATATAAATAAAGAATGAGTTCATTACAATACCTTGAAGTGGTCTTTTGTTTTCTTTCGCTAACGGAGCTCACGAGATTTTCTTCTGAGTTTTGTGTTGTGAAGTTTTCAAGTTTTGGGTGAAAGATTTGATGGATTATGGAACAAGGAGTGGCAAGAGCCTAAGCTTGGGGATGCCCATGGCACCCCAATATAATATAAGGACATAAAAAAGCCAAAGCTTGGGGATGCCCCGGAAGGCAATCCCCTCTTTCGTCTACTTCCATCGGTAACTTTACTTGGAGCTATATTTTTATTCACCACATGATATGTGTTTTGCTTGGAGCGTCTTGTATGATTTGAGTCTTTGCTTTTTAGTTTACCACAATCATCTTTGCTGTACACACCTGTTGAGAAAAACACACATGATTCGGAAATTATTAGAATACTCTATGTGCTTCACTTATATCTTTTGAGTTATATAGTTTTTGCTCTAGTACTTCACTTACATCTTTTAGAGCACGGTGGTGGATTTGTTTTATAGAAACTATTGATCTCCCATGCTTCACTTAGATTATTTTGAGAGTCTTAAATAGCATGGTAATTTCCTTAAATAATCCTAATATGCTACGTATTCAAGATTAGTAAAAAACTTTCTTATGAGTGTTTTGAATACTAAGAGAAGTTTGATGCTTGATGATTGTTTTGAGACATGGAGGTAGTGATATTAAAGTTGTGCTAATTGAGTAGTTGTGAATTTGAGAAATACTTGTGTTGAAGTTTGCAAGTCCCGTAGCATGCACGTATGGTAAACGTTATGTAACAAATTTGAAACATGAGGTGTACTTTGATTGTCCTCCTTATGAGTGGCGGTCGGGGACGAGCGATGGTCTTTTCCTACCAATCTATCCCCCTAGGAGCATGCGCGTAGTGCTTGGTTTTTGATGACTTGTATATTTTTGCAATAAGTATGTGAGTTCTTTATGACTAATGTTGATTCCATGGGTTATACGCACTCTCACCTTTCCATCATTGCTAGCCTCTTCGGCACCGTGCATTGCCCTTTCTCACATTGAGAGTTGGTGCAAACTTCGCCGGTGCATCCAAACCCCGTGATATGATACGCTCTTTCACTCATAAACCTCCTTATATCTTCCTCAAAACAGCCACCATACCTACCTATTATGGCATTTCCATAGCCATTCCGAGATATATTGCCATGCAACTTTCCACCGTTCCATTTATCATGACACGTTCATCATTGTCATATTGCTTTGCATGATCATGTAGTTGACATAGTATTTGTGGCAAAACCACCGTTCATAATTCTTTCATACATGTCACTCTTGGTTCATTGCATATCCCGGTACACCGCCGGAGGCATTCATATAGAGTCATACTCTGTTCTAGTATCGAGTTGTAATCATCGAGTTGTAAATAAATAGAAGTGTGATGATCATCATTTTGTAGAGCATTGTCCCAAGTGAGGAATAAAAAAAGAGAGAGAAAGGCCATAAAAAAGAGAAGGCCCAAAAAATGAGAGAAAGAGAGAAGGGACAATGTTACTATCCTTTTACCACACTTGTGCTTCAAAGTAGCACCATAATCTTCATGATAGAGAGTCTCTTGTTTTGTCACTTTCATATACTAGTGGGAATTTTTCATTATAGAACTTGGCTTGTAAATTCCAAAAATGGGCCTCCTCAAGTGCCCTAGGTCTTCGTGAGCAAGCAAGTTGGATGCACACCCACTTAGTTTCTTTTTGTTGAGCTTTCATATATTTATATCTCTAGTGCATCTGTTGCATGGCTATCCCTACTCCTTGCATTAACATCAATTGATGGGCATCTCCATATCTCATTCATTAGCCTCGTTGATGTGAGACTTTCTCCTTTTTTGTCTTCCCCACATAACCCCCATCATCATATTCTATTCCACCCATAGTGCTATATACATGGCTCGCGCTCATTTATTGCGTGAAGGTTGAAAAAGTTTGAGATTACTAAAGTATGAAACAATTGCTTGGCTTGTCATTGGGGTTGTGCATGATGAGAGCATTCTTGTGTGACGAAAATGGAGCATGACTAAACTATATGATTTTGTAGGGATGAACTTTCTTTGGCCATGTTATTTTGAGAGGACATAATTGCTTAGTTAGTATGCTTGAAGTATTATTATTTCTATGTCAATATTGAACTTTTATCTTGAATCTTTCAGATCTGAATATTCATACCACAATCAATAAGAATTACATTGAAATTATGCCAAGTAGCATTCCACGTCAAAAATTCTGTTTTTATCATTTACCTACTCGAGGACGAGCATGAATTAAGCTTGGGGATGCTTGATACGTCTCCAACGTATCTATAATTTTTGATTGCTCCATGCTATATTATCTTCTGTTTTGGACCTTATTGGGCTTTATTATACACTTTTATATTATTTTTGGGACATTAACCGGAGGCCCGGCCTAGAATTGCTGTTTTTTGCCTATTTCAGAGTTTCGCAGAAAAAGAATATCAAACGGAGTCCAAATGGAATGAAACCTTCGGGAGCGTGATTTTCGGAACGAACATGATCCAGAGGACTTAGACCCTACGCCAAGAAAGCTACCAGAAAGCCACGAGGTAGGGGGGCGCGCCCTCCACCCTCGTGGGCCCCACGTTGCTCCACCGACATACTCCTTCTTCCTATATATACCTATGTACCCCAAACTACCAGATACGGAGCCAAAAACCTAATTCCACCACCGCAACCTTCTCTACCCGGGAGATCCCATCTTGGGGCCTATTCCGGAGCTCCACCGGAGGGGGCATCAATCGCGGAGGGCTTCTACATCAACACCATAGCCTCTCCGATGATGTGTGAGTAGTTTACCTCAGACCTTCGGGTCCATAGTTATTAGCTAGATGGCTTCCTCTCTCTTTTTGGATCTCAATACAATGTTCTCCCCCTCTCTTGTGGAGATCTATTCGATGTAATCTTATTTTGCGGTGTGTTTGTTGAGACCGATGAATTGTGGGTTTATGATCAAGTTTATCTATGAACAATATTTGAATCTTCTGAATTCTTTTATGTATGATTGGTTATCTTTGCAAGTCTCTTTAAATTATCAGTTTGGTTTGGCCTACTAAATTGATCTTTCTTGCAATGGGAGAAGTGCTTAGCTTTGGGTTCAATCTTGCGGTGTCCTTTCCCAGTGACAGTAGGGGCAGCAAGGCATGTATGGTATTGTTTCCATCGAGGATAACAAGATGGGGTTTATATCATATTGCATGAGTTTATCCCTCTACATCATGTCATCTTGCTTAAAGCGTTACTCTGTTCTTATGAACTTAATACTCTAGATGCATGCTGGATAGCGATCGATGTGTGGAGTAATAGTAGTAGATGCAGGCAGGAGTCGGTCTACTTGTCTCGAACGTGATGCCTATATACATGATCATACCTAGATATTCTCATAACTATACTCAATTCTGTCAATTGCTCAACAGTAATTTGTTCACCCACCGTAAAATACTTATGCTCCTGAGAGAAGCCACTAGTGAAACCTATGGCCCCCGGGTCTATTTTCCATCATATTAATCTTCCAACACTTAGCTATTTCCGTTGCCTTTTATTTTGTTTTGCATCTTTATCACAAAAATACCAAAAATATTATCTTATCATATCTATCAGATCTCACTCTCGTAAGTGACCGTGTAGGGATTGACAACCCCTTATCATGTTGGTTGTGAGGATTTATTTGTTTGTGTAGGTGCGAGGGACTCGTGCGTGGCCTCCTACTCGATTGATACCTTGGTTCTCAAAAACTAAGGGCAATACTTACGCTACTTTGCTGCGTCACCCTTTCCTCTTCAAGGGAAAACCAACGCAATGCTCAAGAGGTAGCAGGACAGAGTGAAGATTTTGAATGAGTTTCAAATAGAATGCACATGAAGAATTTCTGAATAGATTGGGTTGAGTTTAGCATAGAGGGGGAAGGATCCGATCACATTCACTTAGCAGAAAAAGCAACTTGAAGAAATAGCAATAAGTGAATGTTGTAGAGGACATAAACTCATATATATATAGCCAATGAAGAAAAACGATGGAAACAGTGAAGACGATGCAAAGTTGAAGCAAATGAACAACTGGGGAATTTCAAAAATGAAGAAAAACTCAAATTCAAGATTTTCAACTTTTGGTGGTGGCGTGACCCACCGCATAAGAATGATGATTTCAGACACCGCGTACAATTGTCGTAGGGCTCTGAGAATCAAATTCTTCATTAATTTATTCACACTTAGAGTGTTAGTCTTCATTGATTGAAGAAAAACGTTTCTTCATGTGTTGCACATCTAAGTCATTTGCATAAGTGTTAGAATGAGTGTCCTTTTCAAAGAACATTCGAAGATTCTAAGATATTTAGCTCACACCGCAACTTGCTAAATCTCTTCTCATCCAAGGGCTTTGTGAAGATATCGGCTAGCTGTTCTTCAGTCTTCACATGCTCAATAGAAATGTCGCCCTTCAACACATGATCACGAAGAAAATGATGACGAATCTGAATGTGATTTGTCTTCGAGTGATGAACTGGGTTGTGAGAAATCTTGATGGCACTCTCATTGTCACAATAGAGAGGCACGTTCTTCACGTTGACGCCGTAGTCCTTGAAAGTTTGCTTCATCCACAGCAATTGAGCACAGCAAGAACCAACAGCAATGTACTCAGCTTCAGCAGTAGACAGTGATACGCAGTTCTGTTTCTTCGAGGACCAATAGACCAAAGATCATCCGAGGAAATGGCATGTGCCAGATGTTGACTTGCAGTCCACACGATCACCAGCATAGTCAGAGTCTGAATATCCAATGAGATCAAACGCCGAGCCCTTGGGATACCATAATCCAAGTGTTGGCGTGTGAGCTAGATATCGAAGAATATGCTTCACAGCCTTATGGTGTGATTCCTTCGGTGTAGCTTGAAATCGGGCACACATGCAAACACTAAGCATAATGTCTGGCCTAGATGCACATAAGTACAATAAAGAGCCAATCATGGAGCGGTATACCTTTTGATCGAAGTCAATACCATTTTCATCAGTGCATAGATGGCCATTTGTGGGCATTGGAATTTTGACCCCTTTGCAATCCTGCATGCCGAATTTCCTCAGTACATCCTTGAGGTATTTCTCCTGAGATATGAATATGTCATTGCGCTGTTGACGGATTTGAAGACCTAAGAAGAATTTCAATTCTCCCATCATAGACATTTGATATTATTCACTCATCATATAGGCAAATTCATCACTGTAATGTTGGTCAGTACAGCCAAAGATAATATCATCAACATATATTTGGCACACAAACAATTCACCATCATAAGATTTAGTGAAAAGAGTTGGGTCAAGTGAACCGGGTTTGAAGCCTTTCTTCATGAGGAATTCCTTCAAAGTATCATACCACGCCCGAGGGGCCTGCTTGAGGCCATAGAGGGCCTTATTGAGTCTGAAGACTTTGTCAGGATGCTTTGGATCCTCAACACCTAGGGGTTGAGCAACATATACTTCTTCCTCAAGCTTACCATTGAGGAATGCACTTTTCACATCCATTTGATATAAAGTAATATCATGATGGTTAGTGATGTCTACTACACAACCTTCTTCTTGTAGACGTAGTTGGGCCTCCAAGTGCAGAGATTTGTAGGGCGGTAGCAAATTTCCCTCAAGTGGATGACCTAAGGTTTATCAATCTGTAGGAGGCGTAGGATGAATATGGTCTCTCTCAAGCAACCCTGCAACCAAATAACAAAGAGTCTCTTGTGTCCCCAACACACCCAATACAATGGTAAATTGTATAGGTGCACTAGTTCGGCGAAGAGATGGTGATACAAGTGCAATATGGATGGTAGATATAGGTTTTTGTAAACTGAAAATATAAAAACAGCAAGGTAACAAGTGGTAAAAGTGAGCGTAAACGGTATTGCAATGCTAGGAAGCAAAGCCTAGGGTTCATACTTTCACTAGTGCAAGTTCTCTCAACAATAATAACATAATCGGATCATATAACTATCCCTCAACATGCAACAAAGAATCACTCCAAAGTCACTAACAGCGTAGAACAAACGAAGAGATTATGGTAGGGTACGAAACCACCTCAAAGTTATTCTTCCCAATCAATTGGTTGGGCTATTCCTATAAGTGTCACAAACAGCCCTAGAGTTCGTACTAGAATTACACCTTAAGACACAAATCAACCAAAACCCTAATGTCACCTAGATACTCCAGTGTCACCTCAAGTATCCGTGGGTATGATTATACGATATGCATCACACAATCTCAGATTCATCTATTCAACCAACACATAGAACCTCAAAGAGTGCCCCAAAGTTTCTACCGGAGAATCGCGACGAAAACGTGTGCCAACCCCTATGCATAGGTTCATGGGCGGAACCCGCAAGTTGATCACCAAAACATGCATCAAGTGAATCACGTGATATCCCATTGTCACCACAGATACGCACGGCAAGACATACATCAAGTGTTCTCAAATCATTAAAGACTCAATCCGATAAGATTACTTCAAAGGGAAAACTCAATCCATTACAAGAGAGTAGAGGGGGAGAAGAAACATAAGATCCAACTATAATAGCAAAGCTCGTGATACATCAAGATCGTGCCAAATCAAGAACACGAGAGAGAGAGAGAGAGAGAGAGAGAGAGAGAGAGAGATCAAACACATAGCTACTGGTACATACCCTCAGCCCCGAGGGTGAACTACTCCCTTCTCGTCATGGAGAGCGCCGAGATGATGAAGATGGCCACCGGTGAGGGTTCCCCCCTCCGGCAGGGTGCCGGAATAGGGTCCCGATTGACTTTTGGTGGCTACAGACGCTTGCGGCGGCAGAACTCCCGATCTATTCTGTTCTCTGGAAGTTTTAGGGTACGTGGGTATATATGGGTGAAAGAAGTACGTCGGTGGACCTCCGGGCTGTCCACGAGGCACGGGCGCGCCCTAGGGGGGTGGGCACACCACCCACCCTCGTGGGCAGCCCGGTCCTCCCCTGGCATGCACCCCAAGTTTTTCCGGTAGCTTTCCTTCCAAAAATAACTTCTCCAGTTGATTTCATTCCGTTTCGACTACGTTTGATATTCCTTTTCTTCGAAACACTGAAATAGGCTAAAAACAGCAATTCTGGGATGGGCCTCCGGTTAATAGGTTGGTCCCAAAAATAATATAAAAGTGGATAATAAAGCCCAATATTGCCCAAAACAGTAGATAATATAGCATGGAGCAATCAAAAATTATAGATACGCTGGAGACATATCAAGCATCCCCAAGCTTAATTCATGCTCGTCCTCGAGTAGATAAATGATAAAAAAGAATTTTTGATGTGGAGTGCTACTTGGCATAATTTCAATGTAATTCTTCTTAATTGTGGTATGAATATTCAGATCCGAAAGATTCAAGACAAAAGTTCATATTGACATAAAAATAATAATACTTCAAGCATACTAACAAAGCAATCATGTCTTCCCAAAATAACATGGCCAAAGAAAGTTATCCCTACAAAATCATATAGTCTGGCTATGCTCTATCTTCACCACACAAAATATTTAAATCATGCACAACCCCGATGACAAGCCAAGCAATTGTTTCATACTTTAACATTTTCAAAACTTTTTCGATCTTCACGCAATACATGAGCGTGAGCCATGGATATATATAGCACTATATGTGGAATAGAATGGTAGTTGTGGAGAAGACAAAAAGAGGGGAAGATAGTCTCACATCAACTAGGCCTATCAACGGGCTATGGAGATGCCCATCAATACATATCAATGTGAGTGAGTAGGGATTTCCATGCAACGGATGCACTAGAGATATAAGTATATGAAAGCTCATCAAAAGAAACTAAGTGGGTGTGCATCCAACTCGCTTGCTCACGAAGACCTAGGGCATTTTGAGGAAGCCCATCATTGGAATATACAAGCCAAGTTCTATAATGAAAAATTCCCACTAGTATATGAAAGTGACAAAATGAGAGACTCTCTATCATGAAGATCATGGTGCTACTTTGAAGCACAAGTATGGTAAAAGGATAGTAGCATTGCCCCTTCTCTCTTTTTCTCTCATTTTTATTTTTATTTTTTTATTTTTTTATTTGGGACTTTTCTCTTTTTTTGGGCCTCTTTTTTATTTCTTTTATTTTTCGTCCGGAGTCTCATCCCGACTTGTGGGGGAATCATAGTCTCCATCATCCTTTTCTTCACTTGGGACAATGCTCTAATAATGATGATCATCACACTTTTATTTTATTACAACTCATGAATTACAACTCGATTCTTAGACCAAAATCTGACTCTATATGAATGCCTTCGGCGGTGTATCGGGATGTGCAATGACTCATGAGTGACATGTATGAAAGAACTATGAATGGTGGCTTTGCCACAAATACAATGTCAACTACATGATCATGCAAAGCAATATGACAATGATGGAGCGTGTCATAACAAAAGGAACGGTGGAAAGTTGCATAGCAATATATCTCAGAATGGCTATGGAAATGCCATGATAGGTAGGTATGGTGGCTGTTTTGAGGAAGGCATATGGTGGGTGTATGATACCAGCGAAAAGTGCGCGGTATTAGAGAGGCTAGCAATGGTGGAAGGATGGGAAAAGTGTGTATAATCCATGGACTCAACATTAGTCATAAAGAACTCATATACTTATTGCAAAAATCTAGAATTTATCAAAGCAAAGTATTACGCGCATGCTCCTAGGGGGATATATTGGTAGGAAAAGACCATCGCTCGTCCCCGACCTCCACTCATAAGGAAGACAATCAATAAATAAATCATGCTCCGACTTCATCACATAACAGTTCACCATACGTGCATGCTAAGGGAATCACAAACTTTAATACAAGTATTTCTCAAATTCACAACTACTCAACTAGCATGACTCTAATATCACCATCTTCATATCTCAAAACAATTATCAAGCATCAAACTTCTCATAGTATTCAACACACTCATAAGAATTCTTACAAATCTTGTATGCCTAGCATATTAGGATTATTTAAGCAAATTACCATGCTACTTAAGACTCTCAAAATAATATAAGTGAAGCATGAGAGTTCATCTATTTCTTCAAAATAAAACCACCATTGTGCTCTAAAAGATATAAGTGAAGCACTAGAGCAACAACAAACTACTCTAAAAGATATAAGTGAAGATCAATGAGTAGTTTGATAATTATGCAACTATGTGAAGACTCTCTAACATTTAAGAATTTCAGATCTTGATACTTTATTCAAACAGCAAGCAAAGCTAAATAAAATAAAATGACACTCACAGCAAAACACATATCATGTGGTGAATAAAAATATAGCTCCAAGTAAACTTACCAATGAACGAAGACGAAAGAGGGGATGCCTTCCGGGGCATCCCCAAGCTTAGACACTTTGTTGTCCTTGAATATTACCTTGGGGTGCCTTGGGCATCCCCAAGCTTAGGCTCTTGCCACTCCTTATTCCATAGTCCATCGAATCTTTACCCAAAACTTGAAAACTTCACAACACAAAACTTAACAGAAAACTCGTAAGCTCCGTTAGCGAAAGAAAACAAAACACCACTTCAAGGTACTGTAATGAACTCATTCTTTATTTGTATTGGTGTTAAATCTACTGTATTCTAACTTCTCTATGGTTTATAAACTATTTTACTAGCCATAGATTCATCAAAATAAGCAAGCAACACAATGAAAACAGAATCTGTCAAAAACAGAACAGTCTGTAGTAATCTGTATCAAACGCGAACTTCTGGAACTCCAAAAATTCTAAAATAAATAGTTGGACCTGAGGAATTTGTCTATTAATCATTTGCAAAAATAACCAACTAAATATCACTCTCCAGTAAAAAGTTGAAGCTAATTTCGTGAGCGCTAAAGTTTCTGTTTTTTACAGCATGATCATAACGACTTCACCCAAGTCTTCCCAAAGGTTCTACTTGGCACAAACACCTAATTAAAACACAAAACCACATCTAAAAAGAAGCTAGATGTATTATTTATTAATAAACATAACCAAAAAGCAAGAAACTAAAATAAAATTGGGTTGCCTCCCAACAAGCGCTATTGTTTAACGCCCCTAGCTAGGCATGATGATTTCAATGATGCTCACATAAAAGATAAGAATTGAAACATAAAGAGAGCATCATGAAGAATATGACTAGCACATTTAAGTCTAACCCACTTCCTATTCATAGGAATTTTGTGAGCAAACAACTTACGGGAACAATAATCAACTAGCATAGGAAGGCCAAACAAGCATAACTTCAAAACTTTAAGCACATAGAGAGGAACTTGATATTATTGCAATTCCTACAAGCATATGTTCCTCCCTCATAATAATTTTCAGTAGCATCATGAATGAATTCAAAAATATAACCAGCACCTAAAGCATTATTTTCATGATGCACAAGCATAGAAATTTTATTACTCTCCACATAAGCAAATTTCTTCTCATAAATAGTAGTGGGAGCAAACTTAACAAAATAACTATCATATGATTGAGAAATAAGATCAAGATGACAAGTTTCATGGTTATAATTATTCTTTAAAGCATACATGCCATCACAATAATCATATAGATAGGAGGCATGCTTTCATCATAGTAAATTTGCTCATCAAAGCTTGGGGGACAAAAAATATAATCTTCATCAAACATAGTGTAAGTGCATCTAGTGCCCCCTAGTGATTTTGGTGTATTGAAGACTTATAGGTTAAGTATCTAATGCGTTTATGAGTGTACACAGATCTATAAGTCTATGAGGAGTTTGATATTTACAGAGAAAGTCGACCCCTAAAAATGGAGTTCTTCGACTGAAGACTTTGATATACTGAAGACTTTCTGAAGACTTTGAAAGTGAAGAAATTAGCGTGACCTTGAAGACTTGGTATTCATTCGAGGAACATGAAGCGTGAAGACTTTTGTTTTCGTAGTTGCATTTTCTCTTTCTTGAGTCATAGGAAACACCGTACTGTTAAAGGGGGTCGAGGAAATACTAAGGAGAAAATTTCCATGTGATGCTCAACTCAAATCCTACACCTACCAATCCCTTCGAGTGAAGCCATTGGAAATCTCATACAGTTCAGTCAATTTCTTCAGTGACAGAGACGCAGTTCTTCTGGTCACTGAGGACTTTGCTCTGACTGAGGAGTTAGGAATTCGCCAGTGCGAATTGCCTACACAGTGAGGAACATGATAGCCCTGAGGAATTTGTACCTCAAATTTCCGACCGTTGCTGTGTTGCGCGCCAGCTGTCCTAAAATATCTTGTCCACCTAACGATCATATCATTGAAGGGCATTTATGTCTTATCATGTCGGGCTGCTCCCTAGGCTATAAATAGCCGCCCCCTACAACCATTAGCTGGTTGGCTGCTCCGCGAGAACTTGACACTTGTCATTTGAGAGCAACCCATCCTCTGAGGACTTTGAGCGAAAATCATCAAGTGAGGAAAATCCAAACCCAAACCCAAAACACCTACAAACCCAAAGTGATTGAGCATCACTGAAGAGATTGATCCTGCATGTATCCGACGCTTGTTACCTTTGAAGACTGTGCTTCTTACAGACGGTTAGGCGTCAAGGTCTAGAGCATCCAAGAGGAATTGTGGATCGCCGAGTGACCAAGTCTGTAAAGGTTTGGAAGTCACCTGAAGACTTACCACGAGTGATTAGGCGAGGACTGTGTGTTCTTAGCTCAAGGAGAATACGGTGAGGACTGTGTGTCCGGGACTGGGTGTCCTCGAGTTTAAATACTCAGCCGCTCCAACCAGATGTACAACTGAGACAGCAGTTGGAACTGGTCTACCAAATCATTGTCTTCACCAAGCTTACTGGTTCTATTTCCTCAACTCTTTCATTTCCTCAGTAGTGTGTTGTTTGTTTATCATATATGTGTTTGAAGACTTTGACTGAAGACTTTCTCAATTTCCTCAGTTCAATTTCTTCAGTCTGTTTGTCTTCAACTTGTGTTATCCTGTGTTTACGCTTTCTGTACTCTGTGTTTGTCTTCATTTCATCATGATGACTATGCTTGAATTCTGTTATGTTTTCATCTGAGTATTTATTCCGCTGCTAGTAGTTCTTCGCTAAGGAATTTCCTCACTAGCAAATTCCTCAGTGAAGAATTTCATAAAAATCACCTATTCACCCCCCCTCTAGTCGATATAACGCACTTTCACATAGCTTCCCCAAGCTTGTGGCTTTGCATATCATTAGCATCATGGATATTCAAGGAATTCATACTAACAACATTGCAATCATGCTCATCATTCAAAGATTTAGTGCCAAACATTCTAATGCATTCTTCTTCTAACACTTTGACACAATTTTCCTTTCCATCATACTCACGAAAGATATTAAAAAGACGAAGTGTATGAGACAAACTCAATTCCATTTTTTTGTAGTTTTATTTTATAAACTAAACTAGTGCTAAAACAAGAAACAAAAATATTCATTGCAAGATATAAAGATATACCTTCAATCACTCACCTCCCCGGCAACGGCGCCAGAAACTGCTTGATGTCTACTACACAACCTTCTTCTTATAGACGTTGTTGGGCCTCCAAGTGCAAAGGTTTGTAGGACAGTAGCAAATTTCCCTCAAGTGGATGACCTAAGGTTTATCAATCCGTAGGAGGCGTAGGATGAAGATGGTCTCTCTCAAGCAACCCTGCAACCAAATAACAAAGAGTCTCTTGTGTCCCCAACACACCCAATACAATGGTAAATTGTATAGGTGCACTAGTTCGGCGAAGAGATGGTGATACAAGTGCAATATGGATGGTAGATATAGGTTTTTGTAAACTGAAAATATAAAAACAGCAAGGTAACAAGTGGTAAAAGTGAGCGTAAACGGTATTGCAATGCTAGGAAACAAGGCCTA
The DNA here is from genome assembly GCA_032464435.1 of Aegilops umbellulata. Taxonomy (NCBI): domain Eukaryota; kingdom Viridiplantae; phylum Streptophyta; class Magnoliopsida; order Poales; family Poaceae; genus Aegilops; species Aegilops umbellulata. The sequence goes on along the minus strand of CP136056.1, from coordinate 216,740,911 downwards.
GGGTTCATACTTTCACTAGTGCAAGTTCTCTCAACAATAATAACATAATTGGATCATATAAATATCCCTCAACATGCAACAAAGAGTCACTCCAAAGTCACTAATAGCGGAGAACAAACAAAGAGATTATGGTAGGGTACGAAACCACCTCAAAGTTATTCTTTCCAATCAATCCGTTGGGCTATTCCTATAAGTGTCACAAACAGCCCTAGAGTTCATACTAGAATAACACCTTAAGACACAAATCAACCAAAACCCTAATGTCACCTAGATACTCCAATGTCACCTCAAGTATCCGTGGGTATGATTATACGATATGCATCACACAATCTCAGATTCAGCTATTCAACCAACACATAGAACCTCAAAGTGCCCCAAAGTATCTACCGGAGAATCACGACGAAAACGTGTGCCAACCCCTATGCATAGGTTCATGGGCGGAACCCGCAAGTTGATCACCAAAACATACATCAAGTGAATCACGTGATATCCCATTGTCACCACGGTTACGCACGACAAGACATACATCAAGTGTTCTCAAATCATTAAAGACTCAATCTGATAAGATTACTTCAAAGGGAAAACTCAATCCATTACAAGAGAGTAGAGGGGGAGAAGAAACATAAGATCCAACTATAATAGCAAAGCTCGCAAAACATCAAGATCGTGCCAAATCAAGAACACGAGAGAGAGAGAGAGAGAGATCAAACACATAGCTACTGGTACATACCCTCAGCCCCGAGGGTGAACTACTCCCTCCTCGTCATGGAGAGCGCTAGGATGATGAAGATGGCCACCGGTGAGGGTTCCCCCCTCCGGCAGGGTGCCGAAACAGGGTCCCGATTGACTTTTGGTGGCTACAGAGGCTTGCGGCGGCGGAACTCTCGATCTATTCTGTTCTCTGGAAGTTTTAGGGTACGTGGGTATATATGGGTGAAAGAAGTACGTCGGTGGACCTCTGGGCTGTCCACGAGGCAGGGGGCGGCGGAACTCTCGATCTATTCTGTTCTCTTGAAGTTTTTCCGGTAGCTTTCCTTCGAAAAATAACTTCTCCAGTTGATTTCATTCCGTTTCGCCTCCGTTTGATATTCCTTTTCTTCGAAACACTGAAATAGGCTAAAAGCAGCAATTCTGGGCTGGGCCTCCAGTTAATAGGTTAGTCCCAAAAATAATATAAAAGTGGATAATAAAGCCCAATATTGCCCAAAACAGTAGATAATATAGCATGGAGCAAACAAAAATTATAGATACGTTGGAGACGTATCAGTTAGCATAAGCAAGTAATATGCGAATAGCCTCAAGTCTAGCAACAGGTGCAAAAGTTTCATCGAAATCAATTCCTTCAACCTGTGTGTAGCCTTGATCTACAAGCTGTGCCTTATTCCTCACAACAAGGCCATTTTCATCTTGCTTGTTGCGGTAGATCCACTTTGTGCCAATGATATTGTGCTTGCGAAGATCTGGATGTTTGACCAGTTCCCAGACGTTGTTGAGCTCAACCAAATATAATTCTTCTTGCATGGCTTGAATCCACTCAGGCTCCAGAAATGCTTCATCTACCTTAGTGGGCTCTGTGATAGACACGAAAGCAAAGTGCCCACAAAAGTTAGACAAATGTGAAGCTTTTGAGCGTGTGAGAGGACCTGGTGCTTCAATGTCATCGATTATTCTCTCAATTTGCACTTCGTTTGCAACGCGAGGATGAGCGGGTTGTCGTCGAGGAATTTGATCAGCATTTTCTTCAGCACCATTTTCTTTAGGTACATCAGCTCGACGTTCTTCATGATCTGGAATGAATTCTTCAGCAGATTCTTCGGTTGTAATGACATCCTCAGTAGCCTTGAACTTGATAGCTTCCTCAGGTGTTGGTTCATCTATCACAGAAGGTAGGTGCTCTCTTTGCGAGCCATTAGTTTCATCGAACCGCACATCTACAGTTTCAACAACTTTGTGATGAACGTTGTTGAAGACTCTGTAGGTGTGCGAGTCCTTTCCCTAACCAAGCACAAAACCTCCATGTGCTTTCGGTGCAAATTTAGAATTGTGATGAGGATCTATAATCCAACATTTAGCACCGAAGACTTTGAAATAACTCACATTGGGTTTCTTGTCAGTGAGGAGTTCATAAGCAGTCTTCTTGAAGAATATGTGAAGATATACCATGTTGATGATGTGGCAAGCAGTATCAATTGCCTCAATCCAGAAACGACGAGGCGTCTTGTATTCATCAAGCATAGTGCGAGCCATCTCAACAAGAGTCCTGTTCTTGCGCTCCACGACACCGTTCTGCTGAGGAGTATAAGGAGCAGATAACTCATGAGTAATACCAAGTTCATCAAGATAGTCATTGATAACCCACAAGTATAGGGGATCGCAACAGTTTTTGAGGGTAGAGTATTCAACCTAAATTTATTGATTCGACACAAGGGGAGCCAAAGAATATTCTCAAGTATTAGCAGTTGAGTTGTCAATTCAACCACACCTGGATAACTTAGTATCTGCAGCAAAGTATTTAGTAGCAAAGTAATATGGAAGTAACGGTAACGGTAGCAAAAGTAATATTTTTGGGTTTTGTAGTGATTGTAACAGTAGCAACGGAAAAGTAAATAAGCGAAGAACAATATGTGAAAAGCTCGTAGGAATTGGATTAGTGATGGAGAATTATGCCAGATGCGGTTCATCATGTAACAGTCATAACATAGGGTGACACAGAACTAGCTCCAATTCATCAATGTAATGTAGGCATGTATTCTGAATATAGTCATACGTGCTTATGGAAAAGAACTTGCATGACATCTTTTGTCCTACCCTCCCGTGGCAGCGAGGTCCTAATGGAAACTAAGGGATATTAAGGCCTCCTTTTAATAGAGTACCGGAACAAAGCATTAACACATAGTGAATACATGAACTCCTCAAACTATGGTCATCACCGGGAGTGGTCCCGATTATTGTCACTTCGGGGTTGCCGGATCATAACACATAGTAGGTGACTATAGACTTGCAAGATAGGATCAAGAACTCACATATATTCATGAAAACAAAATAGGTTCAGATCTGAAATCATGGCACCCGGGCCCTAGTGACAAGCATTAAGCATAGCAAAGTCATAGCAACATCAATATCAGAACATAGTGGATACTAGGGATCAAACCCTAATAAATCTAACTCGATTACATGATAAATCTCATCCAACCCATCACCGTCTAGCAAGCCTACGATGGAATTACTCACGCACGGCGGTGAGCATCATGAAATTGGTGATGGAGGATGGTTGATGATGACGATGGCGACGGATTCCCCTCTCCGGAGCCCCGAACGGACTCCACATCAGCCCTCCTGAGAGGTTTTAGGGCTTGGCGGCGGCTCCGTATCGTAAAACACGATGAATCCTTCTCTCTGATCTTTTCTCCCCAAACACGAAAATATGGAGTTGGAGTTGAGGTCGGTGGAGCGTCAAGGGGCCCACGAGGCAGGGAGCAGGCGCGCCCCCACCCTCGTGGACAGGGTGTGGGCCCCCTGACGTGGATTCTTCTTCCAGTATTTTAAATATTTTCCAAAAAGATGTTCCGTGGAGTTTCAGGTCATTCCGAGAACTTTTGTTTCTGCACATAAATAACACCATGGAAAGTCTGCTGAAAACAGCGTCAGTCCGGGTTAGTTCTATTCAAATCATGCAAGTTAGAGTCCAAAAAAGGGGTAAAAGTGTTTGGAAAAGTAGATACGACGAAGACGTATCAGTCATCAAGACCAGAATTCTTGAACTCGGTTCAATTATCACTTTATGATGTGCTTGATCTTCACACCAAAGTTGGTTGAAGCCCTCGAGGAAAATCATTTGAAGACTTCCTACACCTCATGTTTGTAAGTGACAATATGTACCCATGTGTAACGAGAGTAATCATCAACAATAACAAAGCCATATAGAGATGCATCATTTGTAACTGCAGAATAATGGTTAGGACCAAAGAGATCCATATGAAGCAATTCAAATGGTCGAGTGGTAGTCATGATAGTCTTCGTTGGATGTTTGGCCTTGGTCATCTTTCTAGCTTCACAGGCTCCGCATAAGTGATCCTTGAGGAATTTAACATTCTCAATGCCAATGACATGCTTCTTCTTCGCGAGCGTGTGCAGATTCCTCATGCCTACATGACCAAGTCGTCAATGCCATAGCCAGCCTTCTGAAGCTTTTGCAGGTAGGCATACGGCTGGTTGTGGTCCTGTAGACCAATCAACAATATACAAGTCTCCTCTCCTAAAGCCATCGAAGACTTTGGAACGGTCAGCTTCCATGATCACAACACAATGATACTTGCCAAAGACAACAACCATATCAAGATCACAAAGCATTGAGACAGACATGAGGTTGTATCCTAAGGACTCGACAAGCATGACTTTGTCCATGTGTCGATTTTTTGAGATCGCAACCTTACCTAGACCCAATACCTGACTTTTGCCTATGTCAGCGAAGATGATATGCTTCAGATGCGATGGAGATAAGGGAGCATCCATCAATAGGTTCTTCTCACCAGTCATGTGATTTGTACATCCACTATCAAGGACCCACTCATTGGCTTTGGGTTGATCATCCTCCAGATGAATTAGTGCAACTTACGAACTCATATACTTCATCAGTGAAGAATATGGCATCAATTTCATCAGATCAATTTCATCAAGTAACAGAACAGATAAAACAATATGAGGACGTGAGAAATGAAAGTTCATTTCTTCATGATTAGCTTGCGTCCTTTCAGGCAATTTCAGGTCTCCAACAAATTCTTCAGACATTTAAGCACGTCTGGAGACCTGACCCTTCATAAGAGATTAGTTCTTTTTCTTCACCACCCACATCTGAAGGGGTGGCAAAGAGTTCATCACTCTGCGAGGTCCATACGAGAAAGGTGGCATAGAAGCCAGTCCACTTTGTTTCACGTAAGAGGAGTTAGGGTAAGCATATGAATAAGCAGAGAAATTCTTCGAGGACTTATGAACATAATGATTAGAAGAATAATGCTCATATTCATAGCCCTTAGCTCTTTCCTGCGAAACAAAGGTGTTAGCACGATGATGATCATATGAGGACTTTGATCCTTTTAAGGAATTTGATCCATGATACGTCTCCAACGTATGTATAATTTTTAATTGCTCCATGCTATATTATCTACTGTTTTGGACCATATTGGGCTTTATTTTCCACTTTTATATTATTTTTGGGACTAACCTATTAACCGGAGGCCCAGCCCAGAATTGCTGTTTTTTTTTCCTATTTCAGTGTTTCGAAGAAACGGAATATCAAACGGAGTCCAAACAGAATGAAACCTTCGGGAACGTGATTTTCTCACCGAATATGATCCAGGAGACTTGGACCCCACGCCAAGAAAGAAGAGAGGCGGCCACGAGGGTGGAGGGTGCCCCCCCTAGGGCGCGCCCCCTGCCTCGTGGGCCCCCTTTGCTCCACCGACATACTCCTTCCTCCTATATATACCTACATACCCCCAAACGATCAGATACGGAGCCAAAAACCTAATTCCACCGCTGCAACCTTCTGTATCCACGAGATCCCATCTTGGGGCCTGTTCCGGAGCTCCACCGGAAGGGGAATCCACCATGGAGGGCTTCTACATCATCACCATAGCCTCTCCGATGAAGTGTGAGTAGTTTACCTCAGACCTTCAGGTCCATAGTTAGTAGCTAGATGGCTTCTTCTCTCTGTTTGGATTTCAATACAATGTTCTCCCCCTCTCTCGTGGAGATCTATTCGATATAATCTCCTTTTTGCGGTGTGTTTGTTGAGACCCATGAATTGTGGGTTTATGATCAAGATTATCTATGAACAATATTTGAATCTTCTCTGAATTCTTTTATGTATGATTGGTTATCTTTGCAAGTCTCTTCGAATTATCAGTTTGGTTTGGCCTACTAGATTGGTTTTTCTTGCAATGGGAGAAGTGCTTAGCTTTGGGTTCAATCTTGCGGTGTCCTTTCCCAGTGACAGTAGGGGCAGCAAGGCACGGATTGTATTGTTGCCATCGAAGATAACAAGATGGGGTTTTTATCATATTGCATGAATTTATCCCTCTACATCATGTCATCTTGCTTAAGGCGTTACTCTGTTTTCTTGAACTTAATACTATAGATGCATGCTGGATAGCGGTCGATGAGTGGAGTAATAGTAGTAGATGCAGGCAGGAGTCAGTCTACTTGTCTCGAACGTGATGCCTATATACATGATCATACCTAGATATTCTCATAACTATGCTCAATTCTGTCAATTGCTCAACAGTAATTTGTTCACCCACCATACAATACGTATGCTCTTGAGAGAAGCCACTAGTGAAATCTATGGGCCCCGGGTCTATCTTCATCATATCAATCTTCCATCACTTTATTATTGTTTTGCTTTTTTACTTTGCCTTTTATTTTACTTTGCATCTTTATACCAAATATACCAAAAATATTATCTATCATCTCTATCAGATCTCACTCTCGTAAGTGACCGTGAAGGGATTGACAACCCCTAATCGCATTGGTTGCGTTGAGCTATTTGTTTTGTGTAGGTACGGGGGACTCACGCGTAGCCTCCTACTGGATTGATACCTTGGTTCTCAAAAACTGAGGGAAATACTTACTCTACTCTGCTGCATCACCCTTTCCTCTTCAAGGAAATCCAACGCAGTGCTCAAGAGGTAGCAGGAAGATTTCTGGTGCCATTGCCGGGGAGTCTACGCAAAAGTCAACATAACAAGTACCCATCACAAACCCTTATCTCCCGCATTACATTATTTGCCATTTGCCTCTCGTTTTCCTCTCCCCCACTTCAGCCTTGCCATTTTATTCGCCCTTCTTCCGTTCGTCCTTTTGTTTGCTCATGTTGCCATGTGGCTTCTATATGCTTGCATCTTCGCTTGCTAAAAATCTATTGATATGGATCCACTTAAAGTATTCTACTTGGATCATCTTCGATCCTTATGCGCTCGTGATGAAACCCCAACTAGCCTAGTTGATGGGAAATCTTTAGATGAGCATGCTTATTTTGTGCATCATCGTTTGTCTGAAAAAGGGAAGCTCTTATGGTATCATATAAATAGTTTGCTATGCTATGCTTGGAATCTTTGTGAAATTTTTGATTTTACTTGTTGCTCTAAGAACCCTAAAAAACACCTTCCCTACCTATGTGAGTTCAATGATAATGAAATCTTATCTTCTTATGCAAAGGGTGTTTATAGTTACTATGATATCGAACAAATTGAAGAATTTGTCATTTTTAAGGGTGCTCATGAAGTTGCTTATTTGATTGAAAAGTATGATTTTACTCTCAACAAATCTGAAAATTCCATCATACTTAAATATTGCAATGAAAACTTTGCTCGTAATGTCTATGTCCAAGAATTTGTTGAAAGAATGACCGTTGCTTTGGAAGAAAATAATGATAGGCATGAATCTATAGATAATGATGATTCCGATGATTTAGTTGAAATATCCCTTGATGAACATGATGCTTGCTATTCTTGTGGCCATGATGCCAATATCTACGAAGACGAATTTGCCATAGTTCCTTATGTTAAAAATGAGATCGTTGCTATTGCACCCATACTTAATAGTTCCTTCGATGAAAAGCCTGATTGCAATGATTTTACTGTAAATTTTCTTGATGAAAATTGTGCTAATAATATGCAAAACCCTAAGCTTGGGGATGCTAGTTTTGCTATGTTTACTACTTGTTGCAATCATCATGATTGGGGTGATTCTTCTTATGATCTTGAAAATTTATTTAAGCCCCATGATGAATATGAGATTGATAATAGTGTTTGCAATATTATTGAAAGTGGGTTTGTAAGAGTGTCAAATTTAGATCCCACATATTTGGAGTATGTTCAATCTTATGATATTTAATAAAACTGGGTTGGAGAGGTCATGACTTTAGTTAATGTTAATCCCACTATTTCGGAAGAGTGTCAACTTTGCATGCATGTGGATCGTGTTGAAAATATTTTATATGATAGCTATATTGTTGAATTTGCTTATGATCCTACATGTAATTATTATGAGAGAGTAAAATATGGTTGTAGAAATTTTCATGTTACTAAATTACCTCTCGTCGTGTTGAGATTGCTATTGTTTCTTTCCTCTTCCTTGCATATGCTAGTTTTTGCTTGCTATGATCATTTGTTTGCCTATAAGATGCACATGCATAGGAAATATGTTATACTTAGATGTGTTTGTCGCATGTTTCATGATGCTCTCTTTGCGCTTCAATTCTTGTCTTTGATGTGAGCATCGTTAGAATTATCAATGCCTAGCTAGGGGCGTTAAACGATAGCGCCTGTTGGGAGGCAACCCAATTTTATTTTTAGATTTTTTTGCTTTTGCTTCTGTTTAGGAATAAATAATCCATCTACCTTCTGTTTGTATGTGGTTTTATGTTTTAATTAGTGTTTGCCAAGTTAAACCTATAGGATCTTCTTGGATGATAGTTATTTGATCTTGCTGTAATTTCCAGAAACTTTCTGTTCACGAAAAAAATTATTAAAAATCACCAGAATGTGATAAAATAGTGATTCCAATTGCTGCTGATCAATAAACAAATTTCCCAGGTCTTCCTATTTTGGGTGAGTTTTTGGAGTTCCATAAGTTTGCGTTAGTTACAGATTACTACAGACTGTTCTGTTCTTGACAGATTCTGTTTTTCGTGTGTTGTTTGCTTATTTTGATGAGTCTATGGCTAGTAAAATAGTTTATAAACCATAGAGAAGTTGGAATACAGTAGGTTAAACACCAATATAAATAAAGAATGAGTTCATTACAGTACCTTGAAGTGGTCTTTTGTTTTCTTTCGCTAACGGAGCTCACGAGATTTTCTTCTGAGTTTTGTGTTGTGAAGTTTTCAAGTTTTGGGTGAAATCTTTTGATGGATTATGGAACAAGGAGTGGCAAGAGCCTAAGCTTGTGGATGCCCATGGAACCCCCAAGATAATCCAAGGACACCAAAAATTCAAAGCTTGGGGATGCCCCGGAAGGCATCCCCTCTTTCGTCTACTTCCATCGGTAATTTTACTCGGAGCTATAATTTTATTCACCACATGATATGTGTTTTGCTTGGAGAGTCTTGTATGATTTGAGTATTTGTTTCCTAGTTTACCACAATCATCCTTGGTATACACACCTTTTGAGAGAGCCATACATGAATTGGAATTTTATATAATACTCTATATGCTTCACTTATATCTTTTGAGCTATATAGTTTTGCTCTAGTGCTTCACTTATATCTTTTAGAGCACGGTGGTGGATTTGTTTTATAGAAACTATTGATATCTCATGCTTCACTTAGATTATTTTGAGAGTCTTAAATAGCATTGTAATTGCTTAATAATAATATGCTTGGTATTCAAGATTTGTAAAACTTTCTTTTGAGTGCGTTGAATACTAAGAAAAGTTTGATGCTTGATAATTGTTTTGAGATATGAAGAAGGTGATATTAGAGTCATGCTAGTAGAGTAATTGTGAATTTGAGAAATACTTGTGTTAAAGTTTGTGATTCCCGTAGCATGCACGTATGGTGAACCGTTATGTGATGAAGTCGGAGCATGATTTATTTATTGATTGTCTTCCTTATGAGTGGCGGTCGGGGACGAGCGATAGTCTTTTCCTACCAATCTATCCCCCTAGGAGCATGCACGTAATACTTTGCTTTGATAACTTCTATATTTTTGCAATAAGTATATGAGTTCTTCATGACTAATGTTGAGTCCATGGATTATACGCACTTTTCTTCCTTCCACCATTTCTAGCCTCTCTAATACCGCGAACTTTTCGCCGGTATCATACACCCACCATATACCTTCCTCAAAACAGCCACCATACCTACCTATCATGGCATTTCCATAGCCATTCCGAGATATATTGCCATGCAACTTTCCACCATTCCGTTTACTATGACACGCTCCATCATTGTCATATTGCTAGCATGATCATGTAGTTGAAATAGTATTTGTGGCAAAGCCACCATTCATAATTCTTTCATACATGTCACTCTTGATACATTGCATATCCCGGTACACCGCCGGAGGCATTCACATAGAGTCATATTTTGTTCTAAGTATCGAGTTGTAATTCTTGAGTTGTAAGAAAAATAAAAGTGTGATGATCATCATTTTTAGAATATTGTCCCAAGTGAGGAAAGGATGATGGAGACTAAGATTCCCCCACAAGTCGGGATGAGACTCCGGATGAAAAAAGAGAGAAAAGGAGGCCATAAAAAAGAGAAAAGGCCCAAAAAATGAGAGAAAAAGATAGAAGGGACAATGTTACTATCCTTTTACCACACTTGTGCTTCAAAGTAGCACCATGATCTTCATGATAGAGAGTCTCTCATTTTGTCACTTTCATATACTAGTGGGAATTTTTCATTATAGAACTTGGCTTGTATATTCCAATGATGGGCTTCCTCAAAATGCCCTAGGTCTTCATGAGCAAGCGAGTTGGATGCACACCCACTTAGGTTCTTTTGTTGAGCTTTCATATACTTATAGCTCTAGTGCATCCGTTGCATGGCAATCCCTACTCACTCACATTGATATCTATTGATGGGCATCTCCATAGCCCGTTGATACGCCTAGTTGATGTGAGACTCTCTTCCCCTCTTTTTTATCCGCAACCACCATTCTATTCCACATATAGTGCTATATCCATGGCGCACGCTCATGTATTGCGTGAAGATTGAAAAAGTTTTGAGAATGTCAAAAGTATGAAACAATTGCTTGGCTTGTCATCGGGGTTGTGCATGATTTAAATACTTTGTGTGGTGAAGATAGAGCATAGCCAGAGTATATGACTTTGTAGGGATAACTTTCTTTGGCCATGTTATTTTGAGAAGACATAATTGCTTTGTTAGTATGCTTGACGTATTATTATTTTTATATCAATATGAACTTTTGTCTTGAATCTTTCGGATCTGAATATTCATGCCACAATTAAGAATAATTACATTGAAATTATGCCAAGTAGCGCTCCGCATCAAAAAATCTTTTTTATCATTTACCTACTCGAGGAAGAGCAGGAATTAAGCTTGGGGATGCCTGATACGTCTCCAACGTATCTATAATTTTTGATTGCTCCATGCTATATTATCTACTGTTTTGGACCATACTGGGCTTTATTTTCCACTTATATATTACTTTTGGGACTAACCTATTAACCGGAGGCCTAGCCCAGAATTGTTGTTTTTTTGCCTATTTCATGTTTCGAAGAAACGGAATATCAAACGGAGTCCAAACGGAATGAAACCTTTGGGAACGTGATTTTCTCACCGAATATGATCCAGGAGACTTGGACCCCACGTCAAGAAAGAAGGGAGGCGGCCACGAGGGTGGAGGGCGCGCCCCCTGCCTCGTGGGCCCCCCTATGCTCCACCGATGTACTCCTTCCTCCTATATATACTTGCGTACCCCCAAACGATCAGATACGGAGCCAAAAACCTAATTCCACTGCCGCAACTTTCTGTATCCAAGAGATCCCATCTTGGGGCCTGTTCCGAAGCTCCGCCGGAAGGGGAATCCACCACGGAGGGCTTCGACATCATCACCATAGCCTCTCCGATGAAGTGTGAGTAGTTTACCTGAGACCTTCGGGTCCATAGTTAGTAGCTAGATGGCTTCTTCTCTCTTTTTGGATCTCAATACAATGTTCTCCCCCTCTCTCGTGGAGATCTATTCGATGTAATCTTCTTTTTGCGGTGTGTTTGTTGAGACCCATGAATTGTGGGTTTATGATCAAGATTATCTCTGAACAATATTTGAATATTATTTGAATTCTTTTATGTATGATTGGTTATCTTTGCAAGTCTCTTCGAATTATCAGTGTGGTTTGGCCTACTAGATTGGTTTTTCTTGCAATGGGAGAAGTTCTTAGCTTTGGGTTCAATCTTGCGGTGTCCTTTCCCAGTGATAGTAGGGGCAGCAAGGCACATATTGTATTGTTGCCATAGGGGATAACAAGATGGGTTTTTTTATCATATTGCATGAATTTATCCCTCTCCATCATGTCATCTTGCTTAAGGCGTTACTCTGTTTTCTTGAACTTAATACTCTAGATGCATGCTGGATAGCGGTCGATGAGTGGAGTAATAGTAGTAGATGCAGGCAGGAGTCGGTCTACTTGTGTCGGACGTGATGCCTATATACATGATCATACCTAGATATTCTCATAACTATGCTCAATTCTGTCAATTGCTCAACAGTAATTTGTTCACCCACCGTACAATACTTATGCTCTTGAGAGAAGCCACTAGTGAAATCTATGGCCCCCGGGTGTATCTTCATCATATCAATCTTCCATCACTTTATTATTGCTTTGATTTTACTTTGCCTTTTATTTTACTTTGCATCTTTATACCAAAAATACCAAAAATATTATCTATCATCTCTATCAGATCTCACTCTCGTAAGTCACCGTGAAGGGATTGACAACCCCTAACCGCGTTGGTTGCGTTGAGCTATTTGTTTTGTGTAGGTACGAGGGACTCGCGCGTAGCCTCCTACTGGATTGATACCTTGGTTCTCAAAAACTGAGGGAAATACTTACTCTACTCTGCTGCATCACCCTTTCCTCTTCAAGAAAATCCAACGCAGTGCTCAAGAGGTAGCAATCCACGTGAGGAATTTGGTCCATATAAGGACTTGGATCCATATGAAGAATTTGGTCCATATGAAGAATTTCATTTGGGGTTCCTATTCTTCACAGGTGGTGTCATGAGGACATTCACCTGAAGACTTTCAAGGCACCTTTTGGGAACCTAGATTTTCTTCATAGGGGGACTGTTCCTGTAGTTAGTGCCAACATATCTAGCAAATACTTCACCATTTTGATTTTTGAATAGTTTATAGTTGGAGTCAAATGACTCATCAGAAGAATGAGGAGATTCACATGTAAACCCAGATAAATTGGATGGATCAACTGGAGGTCCCTTTGCAGCAACCCATGAGGTTTTGGGGTACTGCTCAGGCTTCCAATATGTATCATCAGCGTTGAGTTTTCTCTCAAAGGCAATACCATATTTCCTAGGGTTCCTGTTGAGGATTTGCTTTTTAAGCACATCACAAAGAGTCTGATGCCCTTTGAGACTTTTGTACATGTCTGTCATGTACAATTCCTTCAGCCCTGCATCATAAGTGATACTAGCAATGTCCTCAGGTGAGGAATTAGTGATAGCAGAGACAGGTGAAGAATTTGTAGCATTAGAAGCATTTGAACATTCAAGTGAAGAATTAGCCGATTCACGTTCAATGCACTCCAACCATGGAGGAACAAATTCTCCCTGAGAAGCGCTGATTTGTTGAGCAAGTAATGAATCGTGCTCCTTCTGAAGATCTTCATAACTCACTCTTAGGTTTTCAAGATCTTGCTTTCTTTTAAGAAATTCATAAGAAAGCTTCTCATGATCAGATAAGAGAGTGTTATAATGACCTTGAAGGTTGTCAAACCTAGTCTGAAGTCTCTGAAGACTCTCAGCCAAAGCTTTCGACTGATCCATTTCTTTACCCAACATTTCATCGCTCTTATTTAGCATGTATTGAAATTTTTCCAAAGCTCTTTGTTATTTAGTGGCAAGGGAAGCAAGTTTGACATAGTTGGGTCCAAATTCATCACCAGATTCATCATCACTAGATTCAGATAGATAGCATTCAGTTACCTTTGCATCTTTTGCCATAAGGCATGGTGTAGAAGATGATGATTCTGGTTCGAATGCCATCGCTTTGAGAGATTCCTTGAAATCCTCAAACCAAGGATCATGACGGGTTCGATGACCTTCATAGACCTCAGAGAGACGGTCCCAGATAAGGTTCGCATGATCGAGATGCATGATGTTCCTGAACTGATTTTGAGACAGACAGGAGCAGATGACATCCTTCGCCGTGAGGTTGAGAAGGGTGAACTTGCGAATGTCATCAGCTTCTGCCATCTTGCACAGATCGGTAAGACCAATCTCAGCGATGGTCCACAGCTCACTGTTCATCGCCATGAGGGTCTTCATCATGGCCTTCCACTTGGAATACTCGTGACCGTCAAAGATGGGGCATGACACGGTCTTCATTCCTGTGGTCGACATAACTAAAACTCCAGGCGGTTAAACCAAAATCACACAGAACAAGGGAGTACCTTGCTCTGATACCAATTGAAAGTGCGTTATATCGACTAGACAGGGGTGAATAGGCGATTTTTATGAATTCTTCACTGAGGAATTTGCGGGTGAGGAAATTCCTGAGTGAAGAACTACTTGCAGCGGAATAAGTACTCAGATGTAAACATAACAGAACATAGGCATGGTCATCATGATGAAATGAAGACAAGCACAGAGTACAGAAATTCCGCAGCCTGCCCCTGGAAAGGACATGTTAAATAGACCCTTTTTTGCTTATCGCACTATTTGTATCGTTCTACTTTAATCGCAGCCTTTCTATAAATAATGCATAGCTTTTGTCTATTTTTTGCATTACTCTTTTTCACAAATATATGTTCATTAACGACATGTTACACCCGTACACTTTGGTACGGTCAATACGCCAGGAGCTTCAGTACCCCCCTAATATGGTGTGAGAAGTCCGAACACTTTAACAAGTGCGGCACCCCGAACTTATAGCATTATATGCATCGGCTCCGAATCATGTCTTGGGTCAATAGTTGGGTTTGCCCGGCTCCTATGTTTTGGTGCCTTACGTTCCATTGTATCGGCTAAGGTAGCACTAGGAGAACTACTGCGATTGTGCCCCAGTTGAGCTGGGCGGAGCACCTCAGTAGAGAAAGCTAAAACTGACTGTCATGATGAAGCGAGAGACTGGTCGCTGTTTGAGAGGTTTTCGAGTCCCTAAAGACTTATGCCGTTAGAGCGAGGAGTCGGCCTTGTCCGGCCAAAGGCGTGGATAGCGCCCCGAATTCGGTCTTCCGAACACTAGGGTCTTCGTCGAAATTTAAAATTATAGAATTCTATGGCTAAGTGAGAGTGTTCAAGCACTATAGTCCGATTGCCTTGTTCGTTGTGCTGAGCGCCTCCCTCGAATGACCCAAACATGGAAAAAAGAGCGCTCAGGTTTATCCCGAACACCCCAGCACTAGTGGCATGGGGGCAGAAGTCGATGACTCGCCATCTCTCAGATTTGATAAACGGCCTCACAGAAGGTAATATTTTAAATTCAAAACGCATTGCTTAAGCGCACATGAACAAGTTTTCAGCGCACAGTATAAAACGAGCGAGTTTACTCCAAAATTACATTCCTGGAACATTCATCCGCCATTAGGCGGGCACCCTTCAGAACATCCTTATAATAATTCTCGGGCTTGCGACGCTCTTTCCCCGGCGGCGGCCCGTCCTTCACAAGCTTCTCAGCATCCAGCTTGCCCCTGTGCACCTTAGCACGGGCAAGGGCCCTACGGGCACCTTCGATGCAGACGGAGTGCTTGATGACTTCGAGCCTTGGACAGGCCTTCACCAGCCGCAGCACCAGCCCGAAGTAGCTCCCAGGCAGAGCCTCTTCAGGCCACAGCCGAACTATGAGGCCCTACATGGCCTGTTCGGCCGCCTTGTGGAGCTCGACCAGCTGCTTCACCTGGTCGCTCAGGGGCACTGGGTGTCCGGCCTTAGCATACTGAGACCAGAAAACCTTCTCCGTCGAGCTGCCCTCCTCGGCTCGGTAGAATGCGGCGGCATCGGACACGCTACGGGGAAGATCTGCGTATGCTCCTGGAGAGCTCCGGATTCGGGTAAGTAACAAGAAGCTCACTTTCACATGTTTGCTTTGCATAAAGAATGCCTTACCCGCCTTTCCTAACAATCTCTATTCTTAAGAGCATCTCCAACAGGCGTCGAACGCGCCGCGCGCAAAAACTGCTTTGCCGCGCGCGCATCGCCTGGTTTGACGCCAGCAGCCGCACTAAAATGCAGCGCACGCGCGCGACTCGCCGCGGCAATGCATATATGGCATTTTGAACATAAAATAAAGTTGAAACATTCAAAATGCAATGAACATGAACATTCAAAATGCAGCGCGCGCGACTCGCCACGTCGCACGCCCTGCAAGCTTATTCCTCCTCGCCTTGAAGGTGCCGGAGTCGTCCGCCGGCTTGTTTTTCTTCGCCGATGTCTTGCCCTTCTTTGGCCGCGCCGCATTGGGGAGCTTTGATGAGGAGGTGGCGGCGGCTACCTCCCCACGCACTGAGTATCTTGCGAACGACCTCGCCCGTATCTTCCTCCACGCTGCAGTCGACGACACCCGCCAATTCGTCCCCATTGATTCCACGCCCGTCTCCCAGCCACTGCTCTCGAGTCCAATGCGTCAAACGAGAAAGGGAGATGATGTTGGGTAGCAAGGGCAATAGGGCTTCAATGCGGCGGCGACTTGAAGCCGGCTACAGGTCGAGGCCTTCTGGCAGCGCTACTACATGTGGCCTGTCGGCTCCGGCGGCGGCATGTTTGGCATCACCAGCACCTTCATCGGCATATCCGAGACCAGGCCGCGGTGGCTGCAGTGAGGGTGTGTGCGGCAGAGCAGATGGCGTTCTGAAGAGCTACTACACCTTGGATCCCGATCCCTCGCTGAAGGTGCTCGATCTTGGTGTTTGAATGCTGCTACCGTATAGCAAGGTCTGTAGCATCTTTTGCAATGGATTCCTTTTTATGATGGTACAGTTTATTTTGGTTTAGATTTGGTATTGTTGTTCTGTCCACTTAACCCAGTCTATAGCAACAGATTTTGATGTCGTTTCCTTGCCGACAAAGGTCATAACTTATCACGTCTGCAAATGATTTTTTGGCTGTAGTATGAATAGAGAAGTTCGGTCAGATGCAAGGCATGCTTAGCATCTCATAGTCATAGGCTATTCCGTTTTAACATTGCAGCCATCCAGGTTTTCAGTTTAAGAGATGATTTGGAAACTCATCAGCATAGAAAATTATTTACTCTAATGCAGATTACATATTAAGGCCTTAATTCTTTTATATTTGTTTTTTTCGAGAATGAGTTCTTTTATATTTGTGCTCGTACTAGGCAATATAAGGTCTCCAGTGCAAGCATTATGCCATCTTTAGCTGCTCATAAGCAGTATCCAGTTGAGGACAGGTACACTCTTGCTAAGGTTAATCTTTAATATATATAATTCGTTGCCCAGATATAGTTTGCAGGTGTATTTCCCCCCTTTTGGTCAAGATTTCTGCAGTGCAGAATGGCTATTTGCAAGTGTGTTCCGGAACAATGGTTAGTGTCTAATGCAAAAGGTTTAATGACTGCAAATTATATATTGTCTTTGAGATTTGTCTAGAAATTATATGTTATCTCTGATTTTGGAGCTAGAATAATATGTGTGTTGCCTTTAGTTATATATATGTACACTCACTGGTTAACTATGGTTCTTTGGATTATTTCGGCGAACCGCTAAACAATGGACGATGCGGTTGACATTGATTAAGAAGTAGAGAGTTTGTAGGTTGTTCAAATTTACTTTTGCCAATGATCAAAGAACTGTCGTTCTGGGCGTACACCTATTGGGTTGCGTATCTCGCCGTCATTCATGCTGGCTCTGGTGGCTTACCTTAGGAGTACCACCAATCTTGGAACATGCTCTTAATTTGGGTAAAATATGGAAACGTTTATGGTGGACACATTTTTGATTTCATCCTTTATTAGCTAATTTGTATAGCTTATGATCTCAGAGTTAATGGCCACTTATCATATTCTTTAGGTGTGGAGTTAAAAGCTTCACACAGCTAATGACATAAATGCTATGTTAAACAATATCGACGAAGTCAGTAGTTATCTTTGTCTCTACTTTTTCGGTGACAAGTTCTATTTTTCCTATCAATGGATCAAGTTGTGTTGGGTTAACTTCAAAGTGGTACAAGAAATTTGCAGCTATTTTTTTGTTAGTAATCTTATAAGCAACAGAAAATAGCAGTATGATATTTATGTCATTATGACATTTAAATCAGTGTTCATGCTTGTAAGTCAGGCCACCAATGTTCGTGCATATAAACCAGGATCCTTGATTTTTCCAGTGACTGTCTCTGATGTATTTCTATTTCCATCTGGCAGCTTAATTAGCATTTCTATTTCCATATCTCCCTCCTTTTTGTGAGTGATTTCAGCTCCATGAAGAACTCTCTGGTATATATGTCCCCCCCAGTCTACTTATTGTAGATGTCTGATCTTGTGGATTCCTTTTGTTGGCTTTGAGTTCTTAATGCAGATGTTTTGCTTCTTCTTCAGTCATCCATACCTTTTGTATGTTTGTTCACTGTACATTTTGACGACATTGGGTTTTTATAGGCATGGAGACAAGAGATGGCATCTTACGTTAAGTCTATAGATAGATATTGTGCCCCTCGTGGAGATTAGTGTTGAAGGGTATTATGGTCCGTCTACTCTGGAACTTTTGCTCGTCATCCCAGATGATTATTCAGGGCATGTTGGAACGGACTTCATTAGGAAACATCAAGCATTGTGAATTGATTTAGCTTCAGTTCAAATCTATTCAGGCACTTGGTATGTCTTCATGTCTAATCCCACGTGCATATATAACTGGGGTAGCTATAGCGGCTGAATTAAACCACTTCACAGAAATACGGAATTTACTATCAGGGCCGAGCTTAGGATTTTTTTTGCTAGGTTACCTGAATCAACAGAGGAAAGTCACGTTCAATTTGTGAACACTTGGATGCAACAACATATCCACGTTCTGTTATATCATCAGAAAGCAAAAACCATGAGAGGCCACAATAATCATCAAGGTAAATACATCCCTGCAGTCTTTCCTTATGTTTCATTTGCATGTTGGTTTGGTAAACTTAGCATCCTGCAGAGCCATTTTTAAGATAGTTCAGTCATACTTGGTGCTGCACTAAAAAATACGTGTTAGAACTTTACATGCATATAGTTAGTCCCACCAGTTTCGATGGCCAGCAATTGCAGCTATGAAGAATAGGATATCTTCTTGATATCAGGGATCAGCCCATCTGATCTTTTATTTGATTGGGGTTGTGATTTCATTGGGAAAATAGTTTTGTGCTGGGTATATGATCATATTTATGCTCGCACCGATGTATGCCCTTACTTATGGTTATTTTGTTGGGCAAATAAATTGCCTCAGTTTTGCTGTCGATGATAGTAATACTACCCTCAGTTTAGATCCATTTCAGAAGGTAAAGTCTCATATCAACACCTATGTAGGAGTTTCAGAATATAGACTTATAAGATTGATACTATTTTTTGATCTGAAAAAAATATCTATTGCCGATAAGAACGTATTTCACATAATATATTATTGGTTCATCCTGAAGCTTGAAATGTACTCCTTTTTTCTGTAGGGATTTCTGAAACGAGTAGAAGATTAATAACTTCTAAGACATGAAAGATCTCTGTGCTTTTAGAGTATGCACCATATTGATTTACTTATTGATTATTCACATTGTATCAGATTTTCCTTGAATGTGATACTTTATTGATTGCACCGAACACTGAAAGCAAACTGCTTTCTTAATTCAGGATTAGCCTGCACCAATTTCTGTATAAGTTCGCCTTGATACCAATTTGCATACTTGTAACTGGAATTCAAGACACATATAATTCATGATGAAAATATATGCGAGTATTTGCAAGGCATCGAATTTTTTAAATTACTATCAGATGGAATTTGGGAATTGGCCTTACAAAGAGAATAGACAAGGAAATATCATATGTCAGTGGTTCTTTTTTTACTGGGCAGGTAATGAAACTTTAGCAATTCACGAGTTGCATGAATACGGAACTCGAGATAGTCTGTTAGCATAAGTAAAAATGTTTTTCATTTTATTTCTTGGTTCGACCAAATTATATTTTACCCAAATGTATGGATGATCGAGGGTGGGAGGGAGCAAGGGAGGAAATGGGGAGAGAGATTTTGCAGGTAAACATTGCTAGTACAACCACGTTCCCACATGTATGGATCATCATTGTGTTGTTACCAATATGCCAGATACCATAACTTTCATGTCGAATGTGTTGTAGAAATGTTCTTTGATAAATATGTTTTTAGCTCTTCATATTTTAGTAAGCACACATATCACTCCAAAAGAAAATTAGTTGGGAGAAGGAAGAAAGGAAGAAAAGGTGAGCACTTTAACGGTAAAAAGATGCAGCCCGTTGCAACTCACGGGCATTTGGTTATTCATGTATATCACTATGACTCATGGCATTTCTGGATTGCCAGTAGCCCTGATCTGATTGCTTGATGTACTTATACCATTTTCTTTTCAGTCACCTCTTAATCCGAACAGGGATGATGAGGGAAAAGAAATGGTCGTGGTGAAAGTCAATTTAGTGCATCAAGGATTGGAGGGTGTGAGATTTGCAAGAGGTGATGGAGGACAGTTTGTAGTCAAGGAAGAGTACAAGCATAAGTTGGTTGAGAATTTTTAGAGATTTAGACATACTTTTGCAATCTATAAGAGGATCAAATATGTTTTGTTCTTCTCAATGTTGACAAGGATGATTTTGGCATTTCTATATAACATACATGTACAATACGTTCATGAAGCTACATGAATGCTCGATGCTTGGTTCAAGACTTCTCGAGTAGAAGTGTGTCTCAGTTTGTCATTTTCATATCTCTAAATAAAACCATCAATGTTTAACATGATATTATATGGAGATCTGGTTGCAGCTTAGTAGGCTTGAGGCCGCTGGCGTTTATCAAGATGAGTTTGGAAACACTCGGTGGAGATGCGGGGGTTATTGGGTCGAGTGAGGGGTACATGAGGTCACCAAAACATCGGAGATGGTGGCGGGGCTTATAGGGATGGCCGGGGTTTGTGGCGTCTTGGGTGGGCGGTGTTGAGAGACGATTAGGCATGTGTAGGTGATCACCAGCATTAGAGATGGTGGTAGGGTTTAGAGGAATTGGCGAGGATGGCGGATGCTGGGGCGGGGTGGCGGCGACAGAAGATTAGGCAGGTGGAGGTGGACGGGTCGAGGGGTGCTTGAGATCACCAGCTGTCACACCCTGATTTTCATGCCACAACACTTAAGCTAATAAATCATGATAAAATGTGGTTTGACAAAAACTTTTGAGTGTTTTGGGCTTTGCTTGATTTGATTTTTGTGTGTTGTTTGCAAGTGCTCTAAAAATCAAATAAATCCTCCAACTCTTATACTCCTTCTCCTTGATCCAAAACCTTTTTCCAATGATCATGCCATGTGTATAGAGCAATATAGTATTTTCTTACAAAAATAATTTGGCCAAAAAGTATTTTCAAAAATTAGTTTTCCAAAAACCCCTGGGTTGAGGATTGCATTGCAAGTACTTAATTAAGGGCAGTAAAAATCTTTCCAAAAATATTTTTGACTCCTATTAGATATATGTTACCGAGAAACCACAAAAATATAATTTTAAAAGTTATTTTCCTATTTTATTTAAAGGCTTTTTCTTAAGGGCAGAAATGGTCTTAAATAGGTTTAAATTATTTAAAGGCTTTAGAAATATTTGAGAAAAATTAGGGAGACTCAATGGACATATATTTTCCATATATATGAGTTTCAACACATGGTTATGATCAAAATATTGGACAAAACCTCCCAAAACCATTTCTGCCCATTTCAAGGATTTGAAATATTTCTACAGGGAATATTTTCATAAAAATCCAAGGAAAATCCAGCAAGTCACAAATGCATATTGTGATCACCTTGCAAAGCATCATGTCAATTAAAGTCATTTTGGTTCACCAAAATGCCCCAAAACCCTCTCTGACCAGAACCATATTTGAACAAGTTTGTACTACCAACTTTCTCTCCTTGACCCCAACTTTTGTGAGCTTGTTCACATGACCAAATGAGGCCACTACACCAAGTGGTGCATCAAGAAGAAATGATTTTCTCAACTAGATCTACACAAGTCCATTTCTGCTCATTTCTAGGGTTTACAAAAGTTGCATTGGCAACGTTGACCAAATGAGCTCAAATTTGGTGGAACACCCTAATTATATGTTACATTTCACCATGTGGAGTCTCATTCTAAATGGAGTTCATTTGCCTACCCAAACAAGCATCAAACACCTTCTGCCACTTTACCAAAAATTCCATTTTTGACCTCTTCCACTAATCTCCATGGCCTCAACTTTTTACCACAGCTCCTCCTAGTCCCCCTCTACCTCCAGTAACAATGGCTGCCTCTCAGCTCAATGATTGAGGAGTGAAACCACCTCTCTCTCTCTCTCTCTCTGGTCAGCCCACTTCTCCCTCTTCCTCACCTCCCTCCTCACTCCACTGGCCACCCAGGGCATCCAAAGCTCCTCCCCACTTGTTTACTTCTCCCTGGCGCTACCAGACATGAGTGGCCACGCCCCTGCCCTTTAAACAATGCCATGGCAGCCAAAGGCACGCTCTGGAGCGCGCTACAGTGCGCTCCCGCACTGTAGCCGCCCCTGCCAAGCACCTCCGGCCACCTCGGGCCTCCCCAGCGCGCCCGACGAGGTGCCTCGGCGTCCGCAGCACGCCACGCCCCTGGCCCCCTCCTCCTTCTCTATCTCCTGCCCCTGCTCGCACGCGCTCCATGGCCGCCCGAGCGCTCCAATGAGCGAGCTCACACGCGCGCACCCCTGACCTCTCCCCACTCCCTCTCTCTATCTCACCCGACGTGGTCGACGTCCAGGAACACCCCAGACACCACGCCTGCTCTCCCCGAGCCCTGCAGCGACGAGCGTGAGCTCGCCGGCGCACGGGTCTGCTGGACCTCTCCGTCCGCCTATATAAAGGCCTCCCCGAGCCCTTCTCTCCTCACCACTCGCTCTCTGCACCACCAAATCATCCCCCTGCACCCCCAGTTCCTCTCCAGAGCCGCCCGACTCGAGATCGAGCTCGAGCTCCGCCGCGTTGGCTCGCCGGAGTTCGCGAGGTATAGGCCTCCCCCGCTCCTCCTCTGCCTCGATCTGGAACGCCCGAGCACCCCTGATCATTTCCCCCTTCTTCCCCGCTTCTTTTGCAGCCGGAAACGGCCGGAACCGTCGACGCCCGAAGCTTCTCCGCCGCGAGACCTCATCGCTGGTGAACCAGGCCGCCCCAGCGACCGCAACCACCTCCACCCGAACGGCGACACAACGCTGAGCCCAGCCGTGCCCTCGCCCGACCTCGCCGTGCCCTGCATCGTCGCCGGTGAGCTCGCCAGCCGCCTGGACTCGGGGTTAGGGATGACAGGCGGGCCCCGCCTGTCAGCTTCTCCCCTCCATCGCCCCCCTCTCTCTCGCTGACGCCTGGGCCCTGCCCGTCAGGTTTAAACCTGGCGCGCGCGTGCACCAGTGCGCTGGGCCGCGTCGCTGGCTGGGCCGCTGCCCTGCGGCTGTTCTGGCCCTACACGCACAGTGCCCCTTTCCCTTTTTCTTTTTCTGAAAACTTGCAAAAATCCCACAGGATTAAATATTTATCCAAATGGAATAATTCCAACTCCTAAAATCTTAGAATAATCCCACCTATTTAATGGTGTAACTTTCATAAATATCCATCAAACTTTTCTGCACTGTTCAAATTTAAATTCAAATTTGAGCATTTATATTCCCCTCTAAAAATCCATTTATCCTATTCTACAGCTCCAAATTCATAAATAGTAATTTTCACCCTCTTAGATTTTCCCCTAGTATTTATCAAAAATAAGTTGACATTTTTCTGAGCACTTTGGTTTTTCTGTTTTACTATTACCTTATTTTCTCGTTATTTTCTTGCGACGAATAGATCCCGTATTTAACGAAGTAGTTGGATAAGAAGAAGGAGAAGGACTTGAAGACTTTGAAGACTAAGGCAAGCAGCCCTTTGACCATGTCTATGAAACCTTTTTATGCATGTCATAGAGCACTTTATCGATGTTGTTTCGGAACCATGATGAGGTGATAACCACTTTGATGGGTTGCCTCTGTTGCTTCCTCGTTGATACTTGCATTGTGCATGACCCTACCTCCTTATGAGGGTTATGCCGGTGGGAGTAGATAAGATGCTAAAGTAGTTGCTACGCAAAAAGGGACGGGGATATGCATGGTGATGGAGGCAAAGTATTTTCAAAAGACTTTTCGAAAACCCCATCGGGTGCCACTTATGCCCGAGGGAGATGATGAGTTGGGTAACCACTTGATGACGAAGTGGTGTACCGAGGCAAGTGTGTGTGTTGTTTTTCAAAACGGATTGGTTTAAGTTGCGACCGTTATTCCAACCTTACATGCGCAACCATTCTACCCTTATATGGGAAAGGGCATTATTGATTACCTAGGCTGATACTAGCTTGGAGCCCGCATTACTAGTGACGGGGGAGAGTTGGTGCTCTCTCTCGGGACGGGGTCTAGCCAGGTAGGGCGACCATGACTGTCTTTACAGGGCACCGGATACACCGTTGTGTCCCCTCTCGGATGTTACGATCTCGAGCGAGTCTCGTATGATGTACATCGTGAGGATACGGAACAACGAGTGGACTCCTTGTTAGTGTCGCCTAGGGAAAGGTAGTGATCGGGTGCTTACCCTGGGTACTTGAGGTACCGCGGGACGTGGATGACACGGAAGTTCCCCGGATCTTGTGGGTAAAGTGTGCAACCTCTGTAGAGTGTAAAACTATTCGAATAGTCGTGTCCACGGTCAAGGGCAGTTGGGTAACCGCTCTTGGGCTACGTCCACATGTACAAACCAGTGTGTGTGTTTGGATAATGGGAAAAACTACTTGGGTCAAGTCAAGGACTTGACATGATTGAGTTGGGTTGGTGCCCTCTCTATTTATGTTGATATCTGTAACCTATCCTCATGGTTACTTAAATTCTCCTGATGCATGTCTTACAAGTTGTTGAGCATGTCATTGCACTCAAAACTAGCTTTCCGCAAAAATTTACCTATATCATGCATTGTTGTATCTTGAACCAAAACATGGGTTGCTTGCGAGTACATTCAAAGTACTCATTGGCTTGCCACTGGTTATTTAATTGACCAGACATGGAGGAACAGGAGTTCGAGGAAGAATTCTTTGGAGACGAACATGCGAACTAGGACATTTCCCAGTCAGAATGCCTGTAGGGTTAAGGCAGATGGCATGGGTTCTACTTATCGACGAAGATTTCCGCTGCTTGTGTTTCATTTGATGTTCAGCCCTTAAGGCTTTATCTATGTAAGACTTGACCATAATGATCATAATTTGTGTAAGACGGTATGTATGGATGTAAGACTCTTGTTATTCAGCTTCTGTGTGTTCAGTGAGCATTGATCTCTGGGATCACTGTACACGTGCATTCGGTGATCACGACTTGTGAGTCGGGGTCCCTACAGAGCTGGTATCAGAGCCATCCTGACTGTAGGAAGCCTTAGTTAGCATGGACGTTAGTTAGCTTGAGACCATCTAAACTTCTCTTCTTTTCTAAGCTTACCAAACCCGAGGGATATTTTCCATATTAACCTTCCTCATTCAACTTTTGTAGATAGCTGTCGCCCCCTTGAGACTCCTTATGACAGGATTTCCATCACTCCTAAAGGACTGCCTCCAACAATGCCACTATCCCTTGCTGCCCATATACACCCTGCATGAACTGGAAAATGATGTGCTCGAGAAGGAGTTCTACGCCAAGGTTTTTGTGCCTGCCAAGACCTCACCCCAGGGGTGGTTCTTCATTGGACCACCCATGCCAACACAAGACCTGGCCATTCAGCAAGTGGCATATGAAGCGCTCCTCCGACTTCGAGGCCTCCTTCCAGAAATGAAAGAAGAACACGCCACCCGCTATCTACCTGGAAAGAACGGATTTGGAGCCCCAGCTCAAGTAATGATTTCCCCAGAAGATGAGGATCTAACCCTCAAGTACCAGATCCGCTTCATCAACGCAGGAGACTACCTTCTACGTCACCTTACCGAAGCATTCCTTAAGGCTCGCCAAGACCTCCCTTCACTTCTGCACCTCCACTGCATCGAGAAGAAGAAGGTGGCCGAGCAAGGACAGCAAATCAGTGCCTTACAAGCCCACCTTGCCAATCAAGAGCAACAAATCAAGGAACTTCAGAAAACCCGCAACCAAACCCCATGCAGGGCGCATAGGAATGAATTTCCATATCCACCTCATAGAAGATCGTCGTTAGGCCATCGACGACATAACCTAAGACTGGATAACAACCTTTTTGCTTCCGTCACTTGTCACGGGTGTGGTGAACTTGGGCACATTAGAAGGATGTGTCCTAACAAGCAGCCGACTGTCGCATGCCCTTTGGCACCACAAGGGGAACCCAGAAACTGAAGACTGAACGCCCTTCTCTCCAAGCAAGCACGACTACCAAGTCCGAGGACCCCTAGGGTAGGATGAGTTGTGTATCCCCGTATGCGTAGTCGAATCCGTGAGGTGGTTCGAATGGAACCACGTATTGTGTTGCTTGTTTTTACTTGTTGTGTTTTGATATAAGTCGCACATTTGCCCTAGGCAGCTTGTACGCGACTATATCACCTATCTTATCTTAATGAATGTGCATGGCCTTAACGACACTGTTGCTTGAACTTGCACTGTAGAAACCCCTTTAGGCATTCCCCTCCTCTATGCTACTTCTCCCTCTCATGCCTCTCATCAACTGAAGGCTAGCAAGACAAGATGCACCAAGAATTCCACCTCGGCAGCCAACTAGCACTAAAGACCTTTTTGTTGCAGCCTCCTCGACCAAGTGAAACCCCGTAGAGTTATGTTTAACCCTCCAGACTAGAAACCCATTCCTAGACCCTTCGAGACTTCATGAGATACCCCATCTCGAATCCTTAACCATGTGCTTAACCCACATACTTGCAAGAGAACCAGTTAAGCCTCAATAAGCCTTGCTTATCAACTGGGTTCATTATGGAGCTAGTGGACTTAGTGAACGAGCACATTATCATCCTAAGATAGCACCAAAACCGACGATGCCATAAGGAAGACCAGTTTAAGGATATAGGAATTGAGGTCGAATGACTATATGAGTTTATATCTATGACTTGAGGAATTATATGAGACTATTTGGTGGATTATGAGGCTTTGATGTTGGTAGATGAACTTGGTGGGATCATGAGTATAGGTTAGCATAGCTTCCATTACCCCTGGAGTAAATTGGATTTAGACTGATGATCTCGATCATGATACCATGTTTCTTGGAGGACAATAAACTAGGAGATTGGATTAATTGTCGGAGTTAATATAAGCTTGACCTTGGAGTTTACTTGATCGTGATAATGGGAATTGATGGACTGACTATAGTAGAGACAACCCCTTCAAGTATTTGGGGAATTACATGGACTTTAGGAGATCATGTGGAACACCATAGACATTGGATTTGTAGAATTAATGGATGATGTAGCGAATAATGGAAGTTAATGGGCTATTGGAGTTGATTCATAGGAAGGAAACAAGATCTTGGAGTGGCTTACGACGTGTTTCCTTAGGATAGAGATGCTTTATTATGGACCTTGGATCAATAGACTGAGCACTTGGATTGTGGTGATTAAAGCTTAGTAGCTTATATATGCTACCCATGGATTTTTAGGGGTAGCCATACATACGAGTTTGGGGATTGTAGACTTATATGATTTTGTTAGACCTCCTCTCGAGAGTCATGAGGATATGAATAACATGAGTGATGATTGGAGCTGGCCTACAAGAGTTGATGCTTTCGGTGGTGTAAGGTTATTTGTTTAAAGAACTAGATAGGGCAATTGGCATCTTAGGAACCATGCTTAAGGATAAGGTGACAAACGTTCGCTCGCACACTAGAATCCTTGAAACCCTTAAGCCCCACCGAGCCACAATATGGTCAGAATCACAACCCTGGGCTTTGGCTCTGGGTCAAGTAGACCCTGGCCAACACTCAACCTTGACCACCACCGATACCCCAACCTATACCCTATGTACCCCGTGGGCGAGTCTTCACGGAGTACTCGAACAAGTTAGTTGCCATCTTTCCTTGATGACATAATTGCCTACCCGAAGACGGAAGAAGAACCATTCAGCTGGTTAGCGAACATCTGAAGACCGCCATGTCAAGGAGGAAGAACTACACCAACCACCATCGTCAAAAAGTAAACCTCCGCATCGAAGACCAGGCATATCTGCAAGCCACTTCTCTCAAGGGAACCAAGCATTTTCATGACAAGGAAACCCACGTCAAGATTCATTGGCCCTCTTCGAGATCACTCCAAGATTCAACAACCCTCTCCAAGATCACTGCAAGACGAAGAGAAGACAGCTACCAGTTAGAGTTACCGCATCAGTTACCCACTTTGCACAGCGTTCTCCACGCGACACACCTCCGGAAGTGTTTCCAACTTCCTAACTAGCCCGATCCCTACCAGGGCATCAATCACCGAACCATTGACCCCCAGCCCAACTTGACCTAACGCGAGAGACCCCTTAGCAACCTGGATCAAGCAAGAACGTCATACACAAAGCCACGCCATCAAATACTTCCAGGATTCAATGGAGCACCAAACGGGAGCAGAAGCAGTATGAGGACGTGAAGACTACCCCAAATCCAAGTTTCTGTATTCCTTTCCGCGCCTAGTCTGGGAATCTCGGGGACGAGATTCTTGTAAGGGGGGTAGGTCTGTCACACCCTGATTTCCATGCCACAACACTTAAGCTAATAAATCATGATAAAATGTGGTTTGACAAAAACTTTTGAGTGTTTTGGGCTTTGCTTGATTTGATTTTTGTGTGTTGTTTGCAAGTGCTCTAAAAATCAAATAAATCCTCCAACTCTTATACTCCTTCTCCTTGATCCAAAACCTTTTTCCAATGATCATGCCATGTGTATAGAGCAATATAGTATTTTCTTACAAAAATAATTTGGCAAAAAAGTATTTTCAAAAATTAGTTTTCCAAAAACCCCTAGGTTGAGGATTGCATTGCAAGTACTTAATTAAGGGCAGTAAAAATCTTTCCAAAAATATTTTTGACTCCTATTAGATATATGTTACCGAGAAACCACAAAAATATAATTTTAAAAGTTATTTTCCTATTTTATTTAAAGGCTTTTTCTTAAGGCCAGAAATGGTCTTAAATGAGTTTAAATTATTTAAAGGCTTTAGAAATATTTGAGAAAAATTAGGGAGACTCAATGGACATATATTTTCCATATATATGAGTTTCAACACATGGTTATGATCAAAATATTGGACAAAACCTCCCAAAACCATTTCTGCCCATTTCAAGGATTTGAAATATTTCTACAGGGAATATTTTCATAAAAATCCAAGGAAAATCCAGCAAGTCACAAATGCATATTGTGATCACCTTGCAAAGCATCATGTCAATTAAAGTCATTTTGGTTCACCAAAATGCCCCAAAACCCTCTCTGACCAGAACCATATTTGAACAAGTTTGTACTACCAACTTTCTCTCCTTGACCCCAACTTTTGTGAGCTTGTTCACATGACCAAATGAGGCCACTACACCAAGTGGTGCATCAAGAAGAAATGATTTTCTCAACTAGATCTACACAAGTCCATTTCTGCTCATTTCTAGGGTTTACAAAAGTTGCATTGGCAACGTTGACCAAATGAGCTCAAATTTGGTGGAACACCCTAATTATATGTTACATTTCACCATGTGGAGTCTCATTCCAAATGGAGTTCATTTGCCTACCCAAACAAGCATCAAACACCTTCTGCCACTTTACCAAAAATTCCATTTTTGACCTCTTCCACTAATCTCCATGGCCTCAACTTTTTACCACAGCTCCTCCTAGTCCCCCTCTACCTCCAGTAACAATGGCTGCCTCTCAGCTCAATGATTGAGGAGTGAAACCACCTCTCTCTCTCTCTCTCTCTCTGGTCAGCCCACTTCTCCCTCTTCCTCACCTCCCTCCTCACTCCACTGGCCACCCAGGGCATCCAAAGCTCCTCCCCACTTGTTTACTTCTCCCTGGCGCTACCAGACATGAGTGGCCACGCCCCTGCCCTTTAAACAATGCCATGGCAGCCAAAGGCACGCTCTGGAGCGCGCTACAGTGCGCCCCCGCACTGTAGCCGCCCCTGCCAAGCACCTCCGGCCACCTCGGGCCTCCCCAGCGCGCCCGACGAGGTGCCTCGGCGTCCGCAGCACGCCACGCCCCTGGCCCCCTCCTCCTTCTCTATCTCCTACCCCTGCTCGCACGCGCTCCATGGCCGCCCGAGCGCTCCAATGAGCGAGCTCACACGCGCGCACCCCTGACCTCTCCCCACTCCCTCTCTCTATCTCACCCGACGTGGTCGACGTCCAGGAACACCCCAGACACCACGCCTGCTCTCCCCGAGCCCTGCAGCGATGAGCGTGAGCTCGCCGGCGCACGGGTCTGCTAGACCTCTCCGTCCGCCTATATAAAGGCCTCCCCGAGCCCTTCTCTCCTCACCACTCGCTCTCTGCACCACCAAATCATCCCCCTGCACCCCCAGTTCCTCTCCAGAGCCGCCCGACTCGAGATCGAGATCGAGCTCCGCCGCGTCGGCTCGCCGGAGTTCACGAGGTATAGGCCTCCCCCGCTCCTCCTCTACCTTGATCTGGAACGCCCGAGCACCCCTGATCATTTCCCCCTTCTTCCCCGCTTCTTTTGCAGCCGGAAACGGCCGGAACCGTCGACGCGCGAAGCTTCTCCGCCGCGAGACCTCATCGCCGGTGAACCAGGCCGCCCAGCGACCGCAACCACCTCCACCCGAACGGCGACACAACGCTGAGCCCAGCCGTGCCCTCGCCCGACCTCGCCGTGCACTGCATCGTCGCCGGTGAGCTCGCCAGCCGCCTGGACTCGGGGTTAGGGATGACAGGCGGGCCCCGCCTGTCAGCCTCTCCCCTCCATCGCCCCCCTCTCTCTCTTGCTGACGCCTGGGCCCCGCCCGTCAGGTTTAAACCTGGCGCGCGCGCGTGCACCAGTGCGCTGGGCCGCGTCGCTGGCTGGGCCGCTGCCCTGCGGCTGTTCTGGCCCAACACGCACAGTGCCCCTTTCCCTTTTTCTTTTTCTGAAAACTTGCAAAAATCCCACAGGATTAAATATTTATCCAAATGGAATAATTCCAACTCCTAAAATCTTAGAATAATCCCACCTATTTAATGGTGTAACTTTCATAAATATCCATCAAACTTTTCTGCACTGTTCAAATTTAAATTCAAATTTGAGCATTTATATTCCCCTCTAAAAATCCATTTCTCCTATTCTACAGCTCCAAATTCATAAATAGTAATTTTCACCCTCTTAGATTTCCCCCTAGTATTTATCAAAAATGAGTTGACATTTTTCTGAGCACTTTGGTTTTTCTTTTTTACTATTACCTTATTTTCTCGTTATTTTCTTGCGACGAATAGATCCCGTATTTAACGAAGTAGTTGGATAAGAAGAAGGAGAAGGACTTGAAGACTTTGAAGACTAAGGCAAGCAGCCCTTTGACCATGTCTATGAAACCTTTTTATGCATGTCATATAGCACTTTATCGATGTTGTTTCGGAACCATGATGAGGTGATAACCACTTTGATGGGTTGCCTCTGTTGCTTCCTCGTTGATACTTGCATTGTGCATGACCCTACCTCCTTATGAGGGTTATGCCGGTGGGAGTAGATAAGATGCTAAAGTAGTTGCTACGCAAAAAGGGACGGGGATATGCATGGTGATGGAGGCAAAGTATTTTCAAAAGACTTTTCGAAAACCCCATCGGGTGCCACTTATGCCCGAGGGAGATGATGAGTTGGGTAACCACTTGATGACGAAGTGGTGTACCGAGGCAAGTGTGTGTGTTGTTTTTCAAAACGGATTGGTTTAAGTTGCGACCGTTATTCCAACCTTACATGCGCAACCACTCTACCCTTATATGGGAAAGGGCATTATTGATTACCTAGGCTGATACTAGCTTGGAGCTCGCATTACTAGTGACGGGGGAGAGTTGGTGCTCTCTCTCGGGACGGGGTCGTGCCAGGTAGGGCGACCATGACTGTCTTTACAGGGCACCGGATACACGTTGTGTCCCCTCTCGGATGTTACGATCTCGAGCGAGTCTCGTATGATGTACATCGTGAGGATACGGAACAACGAGTGGACTCCTTGTTAGTGTCGCCTAGGGAAAGGTAGTGATCGGGTGCTTACCCCGGGTACTTGAGGTACCGCGGGACGTGGATGACACGGAAGTTCCCCGGATCTTGTGGGTAAAGTGTGCAACCTCTGCAGAGTGTAAAACTATTCGAATAGCCATGTCCACGGTCAAGGACAGTTGGGTAACCGCTCTTGGGCTACGTCCACATGTTTACAAACCAGTGTGTGTGTTTGGATAATGGGAAAAACTACTTGGGTCATGTCAAGGACTTGACATGATTGAGTTGGGTTGGTGCCCTCTCTATTTATGTTGATATCTGTAACCTATCCTCATGGTTACTTAAATTCTCCTGATGCATGTCTTACAAGTTGTTGAGCATGTCATTGCACTCAAAACTAGATTTCCGCAAAAATTTACCTATATCATGCATTGTTGTATCTTGAACCAAAACATGGGTTGCTTGCGAGTACATTCAAAGTACTCATTGGCTTGCCACTGGTTATTTAATTGACCAGGCATGGAGGAACAGGAGTTCGAGGAAGAATTCTTTGGAGACGAACATGCGAACTAGGATGTTTCCCAGTCAGAATGCCTGTAGGGTTAAGGCAGATGGCATGGGTTCTACTTATCGACGAAGATTTCCGCTGCTTGTGTTTCATTTGATGTTCAGCCCTTAAGGCTTTATCTATGTAAGACTTGACCATAATGGTCATAATTTGTGTAAGACGGTATGTATGGATGTAAGAGTCTTGTTATTCAGCTTCTGTGTGTTCAGTGAGCATTGATCTCTGGGATCACTGTACACGTGCATTCGGTGATCACGACTTGTGAGTCGGGGTCCCCACACCAGCGTAAAAAGTGGTGGTGGAGTTTTGAGGGATGGCCGCGGGTGGAATGGAGGAAGAAGGCAACATTGGGAGGAAGACATTAGTGTAAGTGCTTCCATCCATCTACATGCTGCAACATTTCATTTGCATAATTCATCCCGGACAATTGTAGAAACGGAAGAAATATGTGCAACCATGTTAGAGATCTATTTGGGTGGCTAAAGTAGGTAGAATGTAGGGATGTGTCACCACCTTCCACACACACGTGTCTCCTCTTTAATCGCCGCTGGTTTCGGATGGAACCGTCGTCATGTGTAAGTGCTTCCATCCATCTTCTTCTATGAGATCCTTGGGATAGAGGAGGGAGAATGTAGCAAATGACTCCATTTACTTTTGTCACCAACTTATTCATGCCACTTAATCATCTATACACCATAGTACTAGTTGTAATATTAGCCAAGAAGAATCTGAAAAATAGTCAATATGTAGAGGTATGGTGGATTTTGAAAATTTGGTAGATTTTTGCTAGAGAACAGATCAATGTGTATCCACTGATTGCATTTGCTTCATGGCGCAATACGTTGATCATACTATTAAAATGTATTATTTTTTATGCTTTATTTTGTGTTATATAAAACATATTAAAACAAGTAATAGACCGACTCACGCCATCATGGGGTGGAAGCATTTGTAGTAATATAATATGTTTTATATGAAAAGATTGGTGAATGGCATCTTTGATGTGCAACTTGATTTGAGGAAGCCTGAACTGTCCACACTATTGAGTTTTGGGGAGCCCACTGACGCTTATTTGATGTTTGAACACGCTCAAACATATGAAGAAGAAATGAGCTTTGAGCTTGTCAAATATCTTAATCATTTATTTGATTCACTTATATATGTTGTAGCCTGTAGCAACGCACAGGCATTCTACTAGTATTCAACAGTTCTTCAGCTTGTTCAATAGTTCGTTCCCTGAAAACACAACCAGCACAACTATCTAGGTGGTCCTTAGAAGTATCGGTTAGTCCATTATAAAATATATAAAGTATTTCATTTTTATTGAGAGAATGATCAGGCAACGCATTAATTAATTGGAGAAGCCTCCCCCAAGTTTGAGGTAGATTCTCTTCTTTAGTTTGCATGAAGTTAAATATTTCGTGTAAAGCATCTTGTTTCTTATGGGCAGAAAAATACTTTTCAGAGAAGTAATATATCATATCATGGGGACTATGCACACAACCAGGAGCAAGAGAATTAAACCATATCTTAGCATCACCCTTTAATAAGAAAGGATACAACTTAAGAATATAGTAGTAGCGATTTTTTTCTCATGAGCAAACAGGGTGGCTATATCATTCAGTTTAGTCAGATGTGCCACGGCAGTTTCAGATTCATAACCATGAAAATGATCGAATTTAACCAAAGTAATTAACTCAGGATTGACAGAGAATTCATAATCCTTATCAGTAACAAAGATGGGGGACGTAGCAAACTGAGGGTAATATTTCATTCTAACATACAGAGATGTTTCTTTCAGCTTACATAGTAATTTCTTAAGATCATGTCTATCATTACAAGCAAGAAATTCCCTAGCTATCTCTCCATCCATAACATAACGCTTAGGTATCTTAGGCAATTCATACCTAGGAGAGCTAGGTCTAATAGGTGTTTCATCATTTCCAGTTTCAATAATTTCATCAGTTTCAACACTCTCAATTTCTATAGCTCTAGCAAGTTGTTCATCAAGAAATTCACCTAGTGGCACAGTCTTATCAAGCAAAGTACTAGCACCATCATAAGCATCATTCGTAGCAGAAGTAGCATCATCAATTACTTGTAACATATCAGGATTAGTAGCAGGTGGTGGTGTTGCAACCTTACTCAAAATAGAAGGTAAATCAAGTGCAAAGCTAGATGGCAGTTCCTTACCTCCCCTCATCTTAAGAGGGAAGGATCTTGGTTCTATCATCCTTAAGATTCCTCATAGTGGTCAACAGATATAAATCCCAAGTGACTTAGCAAATAGAGCTATGCTCCCCGGCAACGGCGCCAAAAAAAGGTCTTGATAACCCACAAGCATAGGGGATCACAATAGTCTTCGGGTGTAGAGTATTCAACCCAAATTTATTGATTCGACACAAAAGGATCCAAAGAATATTCACAAGTATTAGCAGTTGAGTTGTCAATTCAACTGCACCTGGAAGACTTAATATCTGCAGCAAGGTGATCAGTAGCAAAGTAGTATGGTAGTTTGATAGTAACGGTAATAGTAGCAATAGAAACAGTAGCAATTTTGTAGTGATCGTAACAACAACAACGACGAAAGTAACTTAGCAAAGATCAATATATGAAAAGCGTAGGCATTGGATCAACAATGGATAATTGCAATGGATTATATTCATCATGTAGCAGTTATAACCTAGAGCGACACAGAACTAGCTCCAATTCATCAATGTAATGTAGGCATGTATTCCCTATATAGTCATACGTGCTTATGGAAAAGAACTTGCATGACATCTTTTGTCCTACCCTCCCATGCCAGCGGG
Source organism: Aegilops umbellulata (assembly GCA_032464435.1). NCBI lineage: Eukaryota > Viridiplantae > Streptophyta > Magnoliopsida > Poales > Poaceae > Aegilops > Aegilops umbellulata. The sequence continues at coordinate 216,705,503 of CP136056.1, read as the reverse complement.
GTCCATAAGAAAATTAAGGAATACCGAGGCCTCCTTTTAATAGAGAACTGATAACCCACAAGTATAGGGGATCAATTGTAGCCTCTTTCGATAAGTAAGAGTGTCAAACTCAACGAGGAGCTAAAGGTAGAACAAATATTCCCTCAAGTTATATCGACCACCGATACAACTCTACACATGCTTAACGTTCGCTTTACCTAGAACAAGTATGAAACTAGAAGTACTTTGTAGGTGTTTTTGGATAGGTTTGCAAGAATATAAAGAGCACGTAAATTAAAAGTAGGGGCTGTTTAGATAAAGACACAACTAAATTAGTTTTAGCAAAGAGCTTTTTGTCACGAGAAAGTTATTTGTCCCTAGGCAATCGATAACTAGACCGGTAATCATTATTTCAATTTTATTTGAGGGAGAGGCATAAGCTAACATACTTTCTCTTCTTGGATCATATGCACTTATGATTGGAACTCTAGCAAGCATCCGCAACTACTAAAGATCATTAAGGTAAAACCCAACCATAGCATTAAAGTATCAAGTCCTCTTTCTTCCCATACACCATGACCCACTTATCCGTGTTTGTGTTTTAGTCACTCACGCAACACAGACAATAAGCAAACCATGAACATATTGCAAACCCTACAGCGGGGATCCCTCACGCCTGCGCGATACGGAGAGCACCATAGGACAGCACCAATAATAAAACATGCAACTCAAACCAATCACGATCATCAATTAACCCATAGGAGAAAACGAATCTACTCAAACATCATATGATAGCCATACATCATTGGGAAATAATATTAGCGTTGAGCACCATGTTTAAGTAGAGATTACAGCGGGTAAAAGAGGGGTTACACCGCTGCATAGAGGGGGTAAGAGTTGGTGATGACGGCAGTGAAGTTGTCGGTGTAGATTGCGGTGACGGTGATGGCCCCGGCGTCACTCCGGTGCCACCGGAAGCGAGGGGGAGAGAGCCCCCCTCCTTTTTCCTTGACCTTATCCCTAGATGGGAGAAGGGTTTCCCCTCTTGTCCATGGTCTCTATGGCGTGGGAGGGGCGAGAGCCCCTCCGAGATTGGATCGGTCTCTCTGTCTCCCTCTGTTTCTACGCTCACTGATTCTGCCCTTTCACCGTTTCTTAAATTCCCGGAAACTCCAACTGGGCTGAATTTTGGACATTATCTCTATCCAGATATTAGCTTTCTTGCGGCGAAAGAAGGGCACCAACCGCCTTACGGGGTGGCCACGAGGTCCCAGGGCGCGCCTGACCCCATGGGGTGCGCCCCCTACCTCGGGGCCCCCTCGGGCATCGTATCACGTTGATTCTTCTTCTAAAAAATCACATATATTCCAAAAAAAATCTCCGTCAGTTTTTATCCCGTTTGGACTCCGTCTGATATGGATTTTCTGCGAAACAAAAAACATGCAACAAACAGGAACTGGCACTGGGCACTGAATCAATATGTTAGTCCCAAAAATAGTATAAGAAGTTGCCAAAAGTATGTAAAAGTTGTAGAATATTGGCATGAAACAATCAAAAATTACAGATACGACGAAGATGTATCAACATCCCCAAGCATAATTCCTACTCGTCCTCGAGTAGGTAAATGATAAAAAAGATAATTTTTGATGTGGAATGCTACCTAGGATAATCTTGATCATGTAATCTAATCATGGCATGAATATTAAGACACGAGTGATTCAAAGCAATAGTCTATCATTTGACATTAAGACAATAATACTTCAAGCATACTAATAAAGCAATCATGTCTTTTCACAACAACATGGCCAAAGAAAGTTATCCCGACAAAATCATATAGTCTGGCTATGCTCCATCTTCACCACACAAAATATTCAAATCATGCACAACCTCGATAACAAGCCAAGCAATTGTTTCATACTTTTGATGTTCTCAAACCTTTTCAACTTTCACGTAATACATGAGCCTGAGCCATGGACATAGCACTATAGGTGGAATAGAATATGATGGTGGAGGTTGTATGGAGAAGACAAAAAAGGGAGAAAGTCTCACATCGACGTGACTAATCAACGGGCTATGGAGATGCCCATCAATTGATGTCAATGTGAGGAGTAGGGGCTGCCATGCAACGAATGCACTAAGAGCTATAAGTGTATGAAAAACTCAAACTGGAAACTAAGTGGGTGTGCATCCAACTTGCTTGCTCAGGAAGACCTCGGGCATTTGAGGAAGCCCATCATCGGAATATACAAGCCAAGTTCTATAATGAAAATTCCCACTAGTATATAAAAGTGATAACTCAAGAGACTCTCTATATGAAGAACATGGTGCTACTTTGAAGCACAAGTGTGGTAAAAGGATAGTAACATTGCCCCCTTTTTCTTCTTCTTTTTTTTCTTTTTTTGGCGGGCTTCTTTGGCCCCCCTTTTTTAGTTAGGATTCTTTGGTGTAACGCCCCGGATCTGATGTGCCAGATGTCTGCCAGTTATTCGCCGTTGTTTCTATGTCATGTGCTTGCGTGTTGCTTTTTGTCATGTCATCATGTGCATTGCATTGCATACGTGTTCGTCTCATGCATCCGAGCATTTTTCCCGTTGTCCGTTTTGCAATCCGGCACTCCTATGCCCTCCGGCGTCCCCCTTTTGTCTCTTGTTGTGAGCAGGTGTTAAACATTCTCGGAATGGACCGAGGTTTGCCAAGCGGCCTTGGTATACCACCGGTAGACCGCCTGCCAAGTTTCGTGCCATTTGGAGGTCGTTTGATGCTCCAATGGTTAACCGGGTAACCGCAAAGGCCTCTTTTGTGTTGCAGCGCAACACCCCTTCAAAACAGCCCAATAACCCATCTAAGTCACCTCCATCCTCTCGGTCGTTCGATCACGATCGTGTGGGCGAAAACTACACTCCATTTGGAGTCTCCTAGCTCCCTCTACCTATAAATATGTGCATCCCCCTCCAAAATTCGGGCAAAACCCTAGCCTTCTTCCACCCCGCGCCACCGGACACGTCCGGTCCGGCCGGACAAAAACCCGCCGCCGCGCCCAGCCACTCCGCAGCTGCCACGTCACCTGCGCCGCCGCCGACCCGTGCCTCCACCGCGGGCCCGGAAAGCCCGGATCCGGCCCCCACGACCCATCTCCGTCGCCGCCCGCGGCCCGAGCCGGCCCTGCGCCCTGGGCGCCGCGCCCCGCCGCCTCCCGCGCCGGCACCCGCCGCCCGCCGACGCCGGCTGCCGCGCGCCACCGCCTCGCTCCACGCCGGCGACCCCGCCGCACTCGCTCCACGCCGGCGGACCCCGCCGCCCTCGCGCGCCTCCCCGCGCCATGCCGGACCCGCGCCCCTTCAAGCTCTGGCCGGCCGGCCTCCTCCTCGACCCCGCGGGCCCCTTCTCCTCCGGCCACATTCCGGCGATTCCTCGTTTTCCGCGCCGTTCCCGATCCGGATCTGGATCTGAGGTTGACCCCGAAAATCTCCAAGTCCTGATTATTTGCTTTCTGGTCCCCTGTTCATCGCATCATATCTCCTAGCATATTGCTCCATTTTGTGTGCATGATATATCGAAATGTTCATCAGGAGATTCTCTTCATTTTGTACCATAGGGTCATGTTCATTTGTGTCCATCTTGATGTCCTAAACATCATTGCAAGAGTGCTATATAATGTTGTCTGTTGTCTGTTAACAGAACATGCTCATTTGTTATTTTTGCATATTTTTGTGTGATTTTCTTTTGAGCATGAAGTCTACATGTGTTATGAGATTAAACATGCCATCTTTTCTGTGGTGCAATCTACTCTTCATTATATGCCATGTATTGATTGTTGAAGCTTGAAAAGTAGCCTCCGTGATGTTGCTGTTTTCAGGGACTTAGAATTTCACTAAGTCATTGCTCTGCTGATATTTTTATGCCATGTATTCATGCTGCTCCAGTGAGATCCATGACTCTTTTGAGTATGTTCAGTAAGGATGTTTTGGACATATGGTTATTCTGTATGCATCCATGCCTCTGTTTGCATTTATGGAGTGCTCTATCATGTATTAAGCTTGCTATAAAATGTTCCTGGCAGATTGTTTACATGTTAATCAATTTTGCCATGTTTGTTGTTAATGATCCAAGCATGCTATGAACTTGCTATTGTCATCCTTAGCTTCATGAACATGTGTGCATGCTGATTCCATGCTTATCTTGTCATGCATTGTCTTGTGATGAGTGAATCGAGCTCGTAAAGTTGCCTTCATGCTGCTGTTTATGCCATGCACTGTTATTTTCACCAAGTCTGAATTTGTAACGAAACTTGCTATGTTTACATGGGTGGCATCATATCTTCTGTGCCTTTTTGGCTCATGGTCAGTAAGGGACTTTTGTTATATGAAATTAGTAGATTCCTGCCATGCCTTTGTTCTCTATGATCAGTTCCTGTAGCATGTTATTTGATAGCTATAAACATTGCAACCTGATGTTATTTGTGCCATGTCCAGTGATTTCCACCAAGTCTGTGAACCTGTTATTATTTGCAATCTTTCCATGTCCTTTTGAGCATGTTCTAGTAGTTTCTGGAGATAGGTCAGTGTTCATGTTTTGCAATGCTTTACCTATACATCATGTCCATGCCTTTTGCTTTCATGTTGAGATCCTGTAGCATGTTGTTTTGGTGCTTGCTATAAACCAAGTTGCTGTTTTGGACAGCATGCCCTTTATACTTGTTTCGTGTGTATGTGTTGAACCGTTGCTCCGTTTTGAGTGTGCTCTATATGAAACTTGCTTAGTTTTGTGTGTAGCTTCATGTTAGCTTGTTGCATCCATGTTTTGAGTTGTGTACTTGATATTTGAATGCATTTTGCATCAATGCCATGCTTAACTTGTTTTGTTCATATCTTCTAGGTCGTAGCTCCGAATTAAATGAACTTTATGTGTAACTTGACTAGAATTTCGTGTATATCATCGTGGTGCATTTTAATTTGCTGATTAACAACTTAAACATAAGGTTTATTCAGATCTGAACCAATTTCGAAATTTGCATATGAGGACTTACCGGATTTGTTATATGTTGAATCCGGCCTCATTTAAACTTGCTTTGATGTGTTGCTCTTGTGTGTATCATCTCTTGTAATGAGTATCTTCATGTAGCCTTGTCATGCATCATACTTGGTTGAGCATCATGCCTTGTTCATGTGTGGTGTGTTTACCGTGTTGTGTGCTTCTCTCGATACTTCCCGTTCCGTTGCGATCGTGAGGATTCGTTCGTCTACGCTTGGTTCGTCTTCGTGGCTTCATCTTCCTCATGGACTCGTTCTTCTTCCTTGCGGGATTTCAGGCAAGATGACCGTCACCTTGGATCTCACTACTATCATTGCTATGCTAGTTGCTTCGTTCTACCGCTATGCTGCGTTACCTACCACTTGCTTATCAAGCCTCCCAAATTGCCATGAACCTCTAACCTTGTCACCCTTCCTAGCAAACCGTTGTTTGGCTATGTAACCGCTTTGCTCAGCCCCTCTTATAGCGTTGTTAGTTGCAGGTGAAGATGAAGATTGCTCCATGTTGGATTATGTTTATGTTGGGATATCACAATATCTCTTATATTATTAATGCATCTATATACTTGGTAAAGGGTGGAAGGCTCGGCCTTATGCCTGGTGTTTTGTTCCACTCTTGCCTCCCTAGTTTCCGTCATATCGGTATTATGTTCCAGGATTTTGCGTCCCTAACGTGGTTGGGTGATTTATGGGACCCCCTTGATAGTTCGCCTTGAATAAAACTCCTCCAGCAAGGCCCAACATTGGTTTTACCATTTGCCTACCACCTATTACCTTTCCCTTGGGAGTAGCTAACCCGAGGGTCATCTTTATTTTAGCCCCCCCGGGCCAATGCTTCTCTAAGTGTTGGTCCGAACTAGAGCCACTTGCAGCGCCACCTCGGGGAAACTTGAGTGTCGGTTCTAGTTGTACGTAGTGCTCATCCGGTCGTAGCCTGGGACGAGATACACGCGGCTACTATCAGGATGTCGGCACGCCGGGAGGTCTTGCTGGTCTTGTTTTACCATTGTCGAAATGTCTTGTAACCGGGATTCCGAGTCTGATCGGGTCTTCCCGGGAGAAGGAATATCCTTCGTTGACCGTGAGAGCTTGTGATGGGCTAAGTTGGGACACCCCTGCAGGGTTTGAACTTTCGAAAGTCGTGCCCGCGGTTATGTGGCAGATGGGAATTTGTTGATATCCGGTTGTAGTAAACTTAAAGTAAACTCTTCTAAAATACACCAACAATGTGCGTAACCGTGTTGGTCTCTTTTCGGGGTTGTTCGAGAGGAGAACACGGTTTTTGGGTTATGTTTGGCGTAAGTAGGAGTTCAGGATCATTTCTTGATCATTACTATTTGACGACCGTTTGCCTTGCTTCTCTTCTCGCTCTCATTTGCGTAAGTTAGCCACCATACATGCTTAGTCGCTGCTGCAACCTCACCACTTTACCCCTTTCCTTACCCATTAAGCTTTGCTAGTCTTGATACCCATGGTAATGGGATTGCTGAGTCCTCATGGCTCACAGATTACTACACCACCAGTTGCAGGTACAGGTTATGTGATGATCTTGACGTGAGAGCGATGTTTGTTTGTGTTGGAGTCCTGTTGGGGATATAACTATTTGTGTAAGCCGCCCAGGAGGGGCCGGGTTACGCAAAGAAGACTCATTGTGAAAGAAGCCCAAGACCCAGCATGAGGATGGCAGTTCATAGGGTTTAGAGCCCACGGGCGGCTTAAGGCCCATAGTGATAAAACCGCTATGATGGCATGACTTGTAACATAAGGTAGAAGTAACTAGTCACCGAGCTGGACACTGTTTATTAGCCGGCCGGGACACTGTAGGCCGCAGGGCGTCAACCCATGTATATAAGGGGACGACCCGCCGGCGGCTTAGTGAAAGTGCTTGTTATCGACTAGAGGGGGGGTGAATAGGCGATTTTTATGAAAGTCTTCAAAACATAAAAGTTTTGAAGACAAACATTAGAAATGAACCTATTGATATGCAGCGGAAGATAAACTACACAAGGCAAGCCATAGTCAAGTATGCAATAATGTGAGTGTACGATGACTAATGGCAACTAGGTAGTAAGGATTAGGGTGGAAGATAGTATGAAGCCAAACATCAATAGTAGTCAAGCAATGAAGTCAAACAGGTATGGCAAGCAGGCAATGACTTCACGAAGACAAACTGTAAGTAAAGGGAAGAGAGAATAGAACCAGTCACTCGATGAAGACACAGGATTTGTTTGACCAGTTCCAGTTGTTGTGACAACTGTACATCTGGTTAGGGAGGCTGAGATTCAACTCAGAAGACCGCGTTTCCACCTTATTCCCCTTGAGCTAAGGACACACAGTCCTCGCCCAATCACTCTGGTAAGTCTTCAAGGTAGACTTCCAAACCTTCACAGACTTCGTTCACCGGCGATCCACAATGGCTCTTGGATGCTCAGAACGCGACGCCTAACCGGCTGGAGGATTCACAGTCCTCAAGTGTAATAAGTCTTCAGGTCACACAGACAGAAAGACTTCAGTGATGCCTAACACTCTTTGGCTCTGGGTGTTTGGGCTTTGTCCTCGCAAGGATTTCTCTCTCAAAGGCTTCGAGGTGGGTTGCTCTCAAACGACAAAAGCCGTGCACTAACTCTGAGCAGCCACCAATTTATGGTGTAGGGGGTGGGCTATTTATAGCCACTAGGCAACCCAACCTGATATGTCCGAAATGACCCTGGGTCACTAAGGAACTGACACGTGTTCCAACGGTCAGATTTTAAACACACGCGGCAACTTTACTTGGGCTACAAGCAAAGCTGACTTATCCAGCTCTGGATAAGATTTGCTCTCATTGTCTTCGCTCGAAGACATAGGATTTGAGTTGAGCATTACTTCAGTTACTCTGACTGTATTCACTTGGACCCCACTTAACAGTACGGTGGTTCCTATGACTCAACAAAGAAGAAAAGGAAACAACAAAACAACTAAGTCTTCACGCTCCATAGTCTTCACAGAATGTCTTCTCATGTCATAGTCTTCAATATGAATATCTTCATGTACCACCATTGTCGTCAATGTCTTCATACATTTTTAGGGGTCATCTCTGGTAGGTAAACCGAATCAATGAGGGACACTACCTGTGTTATCCTGCAATTATCACAAACACATTAGTCCCTCAACCAAATTTGTCGTCAATACTCCAAAACCAACTAGGGGTGGCACTAGATGCACTTACAATCTCCCCCTTTTTGGTGATTGATGACAAACTGGTTGAAGTTTTCAACGGGGATAAAGTATGTGAAATTGTAAATGGTAGAGGATTGTCTTCATAAGTTTCAAAGGCTCCCCCTGAAGATGTGCATATAAGTAATTTGCTTTTGGAATGCAAATGCACATGGCAGGTTGTACTTGTGGAGATCCTCTTCAACTTATGACGACAATTCATCATGCATGATAAGATATAGCAAAGATTATGACATGTATAATGAAAAATGGACGTCTGCAGAATGACCTAAGTGCGGAAGTTATCATCGCACATGCAGAATTTATCATCGCATCACAGAATATCAAATAAGTAGCAGACGACCATCAAGTTTAAATGTTACAACTCAAAGAACCAAATGTATCAAAACGCGAGAGTTGTAAACACTAGGCAAAATATAAAGCAACCGCCCATATGAACCCGCTTGAAGACTATCAAACTCATACGCTTCTCCCCCTTTTGTCAGTAATGACCAAAAAGGTTTGAAGACATAGAGCATCTACTCGTCGTCATGAGGAGTAGGTGAAGCAGCAGGGTTGGTGTTGTCGTTTGGCGGTGCAGACGAGCTTGGTGCAGTGTTGATTCTTGCAGAAGGGTTCGGTGAAGTAGCATCGTCTTCTTCATCGATCACTTTGGCATTTACAGTTGCAGCTGAAGAGGAATATTCAGAGTCTTCAAGAGATGGAGTGCGACGTAGGACATCATTCCGTGGAGGAGTGGAGTCAAACTTGAATTTTTCATTGAAGCCATCATCTTGAAGATCTGCTTCAGCACTGAGCAGTGTCAAACTCTTCCATGATCGCCGGCGCGTTTCATGCGTGACAAAGGCATTCTTGGTGGCAAGATTGCGAATGCGATTGACATCCACCAAGAGGCTCTGCATTTGGCGCTTAAGCTAGTCATGATGCTTGTCATGTTTCTGATGAAGGGCAACCAGAAGCTCTCGGTCATTGAGAATGCGGGAGCGCTTCTTAGGCCTTTGGGCAATTGTGCTCTCAGTGGCTTCTGTTTGCGCACGATGAGGCATGCGAGTAATCCCAGCCAGAGGGTAGACTCGAGAGACAGCTTGAACTCCTTCATCATTTTGAGTGAAGCTTTGATGGTCAGCATTCTGAAGACTAAGAGGCTCCTTTGCAGTCTCTGGGTATATGGCTTCAACAGACAAATCAACATCTGGCATGAATGTGATATGATTGTGTGCAGAGGGTTGATAGTTGAAGGCAGAGTGAAGCTTGATCAGTCGCATGATCCAGGGAGCATAGAACTTCAGACCAAAAATGTCAGATCCAGATGCAGCAAGTTGGCGAATGAAGAAGTCTTGGGCATTGAAGCGTTTGCCATGAAGAATATGGATAACCAAAGTCTTCATTGCGCCTTCCAGCTTGGCATTAGGAGAGTGTCCTTTGATAGGCCAAAGAGTTCGCCTGAGTATATGATAAATGGTGCGGGGAAGATACTCAAGGTCTTCAACAAAGAACGCCTTTGGGTATTCAGCATCTGGAGGCAATGGCTTCATCATGCTGAGCATCTGACTCATATTGGGTTCAGCCTTGTGGAAGATGCTCTCCATAGCATCATTGTGAAGCAGACAGCCAGGTTCATAAAGATCATCTGTGGAGGGCAGGCCAGTTAGCTCAATGACATCAATGGCTTTGGCTTCATGATGAACATTTCCGGTCATCCACTCAAGAACCCATGTCTTTGTATCTTTGTAGTAGCCACGAATATGGAGAGTGGCATAGAATTGGAGCAGTAACTCTTCATTCCAGTGCTCCTTATCGGTGACAAACTGCAGCAAGCCGGATTCTCTGAAGCAGTCCAGAGCCTCTTCCAGACAGGGCAGGCCATTGATGGCTTCAGCATCAAGACGCATATGTGGGAAAATGCGACCTTGATTGTACAGAATGCATGAGTAATAGCTTCTCTGCTGATAGCTCTAGAACCGATCAGAAGATATCCTTGCTCTTGAGTAAGGGTTCTTTGCACTGTCAAAGAAGGTATTGTGTTCCTTGAAGCCATTGATATTGAAAGATCCTGGTGCTGATGCAGTACCTGGAAACCTTGGCAACCTGGGCTTTGGCTTCTGAACCCATGATCTGTGCTCAACATGGTACTCAAACCGAGGACCAGCAGCAGCAGGCGGAGGACTCAGAACAGGCCATTTGACAGAAATGAGCTGACCATAGTTGAAAGCTTGCTCGATAGTGTGTGGCCTTGGTGGCGGGATAGGAGCAGAGGCGTCAACATTGGCTTCAGGTGCAGATGCAGCACTGGCTTCTGGCACATTTGTCGGTGCAGGCTCCACATTTGCGTCAGCCATGACAACGTCATTGGCTTCATTGGTGTTGATGGTGGCAGCCTGAAGATTTTCAACCTCCACTTGACGAGCTAGAGGGTCGGGCACTGGCAGGTTCACTTCAGGAACCACTTCTTCAACGGGGGGAGTTGGGACACGTTCTTCTTCTTGTTTTTCATCGGCTGATGCAGTCGGAATGTCTTCAGCACCTTTGGCTTCAGACTTAGAGACATTCACAGTGGGAGTGGCATTTGGAAACACTTGACGCGCAACAGATTGTTGAGGCACTTCTCCTTCTGGAACGCTCGACGTGGTGACTTGAGGCCTTGGTCCTTTGCGAAGCCTGCGTAACGCTGGCGACGCCTTTGGAGATGGAGTTGGCTGGGCCTCAAAGTCATCATCTTCATTTCGCACAGACGGGGTAGCTTGATGTTGGGGAGAACTTGGGGTGTCTTGTTGTTGTGGGTGATCAGCCCACGAAGCATCCTGTGCAATTGGCGTCAGGGGACGACCAATGCTGATGAGTTTGCTGTTCGTGAGAACAGGCGATGATACCAGGTTGTGTTCGATCTGAGGAAGGACTTCATCATCTTCAACATTGTCGTGGTGACCAATGTCTTCAGCAGCGTTGGGGTCAACTGCTAGAATGTCTTCAGCTTCATGAGCCTCTGTGAAAGTAGGCTCATAAACTATCATCCTTTGTTCTTGATGATCCGATGTAGGAGGGACCATTGAAATTGGTTCAACAACTAAGGGCTCTGAGGGAGCAGCCCTATCCTTTTTGGTTCTGCGCTTCTTCTTAGTGGGAGCAGCGTCAGAGGCTTCAGGATTTTTCCTTTTTCTGGCTTCAGCCTCAGCAGTTCTCGTCTTCGTTAGCTCAGAAGCGGTTGATCTGACCTTTGGCTTCGAGCCGGTCATGCTAGTTGGGAAGACAATGCGCGGCTCTTCCTGCCTTGAAGGAGCAGTTTGGTCGGTCGAAGGCTTCTTCTTCTTGGCAGCCATTCTTCGGTCGATGCCAGGACGACCAAGAGCCTTGCGCTTCTCAGCCTCATTGTAGGCTTGCACAAACTTGTCAGCCAGGCTCTTCATGCGCTCTCGAGAACCTTTGGCTTCTTCACGTGTCTTGAAAAAGGATTCCTTGAGCTCGTGCAGCATAATCTTGAAGTTCTTGACGTCTTGCACGCTGAGTTTGGCCACATGCTTCTTGAACTGAGCTTTATCATAGTCAATCTTGTGCTTCAGCTCAACGATGCGCTGAGCGAGAGCTAGTTCTGAAGCAATGGCTCCATTGAAGGAGACGCTGAGGCCAATGGGAAGTTGCAGATCGTCAAAGCTGAGATTTGGTGAGTCAAACCACTCATCAATGAAGTTGTGAATGATTGCCACATCAAAGAGAGGCAAATCATTGAAGATCTCTGATTCTTCCTTGCTCTTGATCAGTTGCTCAAGGGCATCATCTGCAAGATCTTCATCACTAGACAAATCAATGTGCTCTTCACGCAGAATAGCAGCAGGGGTCAGTGCCTGATCAGTACGCTTGACAAGGTTCTTCTTCTTCTCCGTCTTCTTGGAGATGCGTGACAAATCTTCAGACTGCACACTGTCTTCAGGAGGTGCAGTGGCCGGTGGCTTCAAGTGCGAAGCTTTTGGTGATGTGGTTGGTTTTGACGCCTTAGCCTTCTTCTGCTTCTGGGGCTTTGGGGCAGGAGGTGCTTCATCTGTGTCAGCCTCTTCAAAAGCGTCCCCAACAGCAGCTCCTTGGACTGCAATGTAGGTGAGGAGACCTTGAAAATCATAGAAGGGGCCAATCTCGTTTTGATCAGCTTCATGAGTGCCATCCTCCCTTGGAGCAGATGGGCCAGGGTTGAAGTTCAAACCCAGTGACTTCTTGTTCTCTTTTGCTGATGCCTTAGCAAATTGAAAGTTGCGTTTGAAAAGGTCGTCATCGCGACACCACAAGAGAGAAGTGGGGTCGGCATTGGCAGGCTGTGGTCCTCTGACCATGCACGGGTAGAACCTTTGTGCAATAGCTTCAGCTTTGCTCTTGGGTTGAAGACCTCTGTAAGTGATATCTCCCCAAGGACACTTTATCGCATTCTTCTTAGCGTATTCCTTGGTCACGAAGCGGTACTTGAACCATTCCTCAGCCCAATATCTTCGAATCCATTGGATTCGTGTCTTGCGCTGATTGTAATCCTCCTCAGGATCTGTTTTGTACTGAGCTGCTAGATCTGGTGGCAAATCTTTTGATGTGTTGCCACGGCGCTGTCTGCCACCCTTCCTTGCTGATTTTTCTGTAGCCATAAACTTCAAACTGAATGGTTTCAATACGTTCAAAGGCTTCAAAGGCTTCCTCTTGCTGGACAAACAGGAACTGGCTTCGGGAGAATTAATGTGATGCTTTAAAAATTCTGCAAATGAATGCAAACTATGAGAACCAAGGGATTCTCCCACGGACATGCACCTATGACAGCATTAGAGATGCGAGGGAAGGGGAAGAGGTCATATGCATTCTCAGAAGATTTTGAAGATAAATCAGTTTGAAGACATTGACCTCATGATGCGAAGACATTCACTTATATGTTGAGAGTTGGTTCCAGATTTGTACGAATCCGCGAATAGGTACAAGTGAGGAATCTAACTTGTTATGAAGCTTAAGTGAATATGCTAGGCAGTATGAGATGCAGACAGAATGGATCTAACTTGTATAGGCAGAAACCTATTTTGGTAGACAGGATGAATCTTTGAAGATCAAAAAGATGGTAAAAAGAGAGTTTTATTTACCACACGAAGAACTGCTAGATGGGAAGAGTAGGAGACCGAGCAGTTCAATCCACCGTGCCCTAACTTGGCGACGGAGGACACCTATGGCGGCGGCGGAGAGGACGATGTCCGCGTCCGGCGTGAGGACGGCGTCGGAGAAGTCGCGGCAGCTAAGCGCTTCGTCGCCGGCATCGTTGAGAGCTAGCGGTGGCGCTAGGGTTTTGACGAGGTGGAGAGGTGGAAGAAGTTTCTTTTACCGCAGGGGACAAGTATTTATAAGGAAGTGGGCGGCACAGCGCAGTTACGCAGGTGCCCCTGGCGGTTCACATCTGACGGGCACGTGGCAAGCATGCAACATACATAGAGTTGTCCCACGTTCCCACACCCGCCAGGTTTGTCAGATAGACGTTCCGTCTTCTCTGGATTTCAGGCAATAAGGATGACACATTTAAAACAGATTTAATGTTTGTCTCTGTATCTTCTGCTGACAAGGACGCAGAGAAGACATTCGACAGTTTCAATAGAATGCATATGATTTGGATAGATAGAGTTTGAGATAGGAAGCATAGACAGATTAGGGTCCGATCACATTCACTTAGTTCAAAAGATTCAACAAGAAAACATAGCTATAAGTGAATGCTGTAGAGGACAGAACACTAGTATATATATATATACATATATATATATATATATATATATATATATATATATATATATATATATATATATATATATATATATATATATATATATATATATATATATATCAAACCGCAGTCGAATCAACGTAGTGAAGATAATCATGAAGATAAAGTGAATTTGAAGACAAACCGAATGCGAAGACATTCAAATGCAACGTCATGAGTGAACCACTTCAAACCGAAAAGTTTGGTGGTGGCATTACCCACCGTATAGCAAGTATTAGACCCAGACACGGCGCACAATTATCGTGGCGCTCCGAAGTCAAATTCCACGTTAATGTATTCACACACAGAATGTAAGTCTTCATTGATTGAAGATATACTTTACTTCGTGTGTTGCACATCTAAGTCATCAACATGCATAAGTGTTAGGATGTGTGCCTAATCACAGGACATTTGAGGATTCCAAGATATTTAGCTCACACCATAACTTGCAAAACCTTTTCTCGTCCAAGGGCTTTGTGAAGATATTTGCCAATTGCTCTTCAGTGTTGACGTGAATGATATCAATATCTTTCTTCATGACATGATCTCTGAGAAAGTGATGACGAATTTCAATGTGCTTTGTCTTCGAGTGCTGGACTGGGTTGTTGGCAATCTTGATGGCGCTTTCGTTGTCGCAGAAGAGAGGTACTTGTTTCAGATTGATGCCATAGTCCTTGAGAGTTTGCTTCATCCATAGAAGCTGAGCACAGCAAGATCCAGCAGCAATGTATTCAGATTCAGCAGTTGAGAGTGACACGCAGTTCTGCTTCTTTGAAGACCAACAGACAAGTGATCGTCCCAGAAAGTGACATGTGCCTGATGTAGACTTGCGATCCACCTTGTCACCAGCATAATCAGTATCCGAAAATCCAACCAGATCAAACTCTGAGCCCTTTGGATACCATAATCCTAGTGTTGGGGTGTGAGCCAAATATCGAAGAATTCGCTTCACAGCTAGGTGATGCGATTCCTTTGGTGCCGCTTGGAATCGAGCACACATGCAAACACTAAGCATAATATCTAGCCTAGATGCACATAGGTAAAGTAAAGAACCAATCATGGAGCGGTATACCTGTTGATCAAACTCTTTACCATTTTCGTCGGGACCCAGATGATGTTTGGCTAGCATTGGCGTCGTGTAACCTTTACAATCTTGCATTCCAAACTTCTTCAGGCAATCTTTGAGGTATTTCTCTTGAGATATGAAGATGCCATTCCTTTGCTGACGAATTTGAAGACCAAGGAAGAACTTCAGCTCACCCATCATGGACATCTGATATTGCTCTTGCATCATGTATCCAAACTCATCACTGTACTTCTGGTTGGTGCAGCCGAAGATAATGTCATCCACATAGATTTGGCACACAAACAGTTCACCATCATATGTCTTCGTGAAGAGTGTAGGATCGAGGGATCCAGGTTTGAAGCCTTTGCTCTTCAGGAAGTCTTTGATTGTATCATGCCAAGCGCGAGGAGCTTGTTTGAGGCCATACAGTGCTTTGTTTAGTTTGTACACCATATCAGGATGTTTTGGATCTTCAAAGCCGGGTGGTTGTGCAACGTATACTTCTTCTTCAATCTTGCCATTGAGAAATGCACTCTTCACATCCATTTGATATAGCAGGATATTGTTGTGGTTAGCATAGGCTAGCAATATGCGAATAGCTTCAAGTCTAGCCACAGGAGCAAATGTTTCATCGAAGTCAATCCCCTCAACTTGAGTATATCCTTGTGCAACGAGACATGCTTTGTTTCTGACGACTTGGCCATGCTCATCTTGCTTGTTTCTATATATCCATTTTGTTCCAATGATGTTATGCGTACGAGGGTCAGGACGCTTGACAAGTTCCCAAACATTGTTCAGCTTGAACTGTTGAAGCTCTTCTTGCATTGCTTGAATCCATTCAGGTTCCATAAAGGCTTCAGCAACTTTCTTGGGTTCTGATATTGACACAAAAGAAAAGTGCCCACAGAAATTTGCTAACTGCGTTGCTCTTGAACGAGTAAGTGGACCAGGTGCATTGATGCTATCAATTATCTTCTCAATTTGCACTTCACTTGCAACACGAGGATGAGCTGGGCGAAGAATTTGTTCTTGCTAATCATTGTCATCATTGGGAGGATTGTCTTCAGGCTGAGCATTGTCTTCATATTGGTTGGGTGCAGAAATGATAAGTTCCTCTTCAGGTTGTGCTTCAGCAGGCATGATTTCACCAGTTCCCATTAGCTTGATAGTCTCGCTGGGTGGAGCTTCTTCAAGATTACTTGGCAGGAGCTCTCTTTGTGAACCATTGGTTTCATCAAACCGCACATCTACAGTTTCGATGATTTTATAGAGATAGAGGTTGAAGACTCTGTAAGAGTGTGAATCCTTTCCGTAACCGAGCATTAAGCCTTCGTGAGCTTTTGGTGCAAATTTTGACTTGTGATGGGGATCCTTGATCCAGCACCGTGCTCCAAATACTCTGAAGTAGCTTACATTTGGCTTCTTGCCAGTGAGGAGCTCATAGGATGTTTTGTTCAGAAGCTTATGGATATAAACATGGTTGATGACGTGGCATGTTGTATCAATAGCTTCAGGCCAGAACTTTCTTGGTGTTTTGTATTCGTCCAGCATCGTCCGAGCCATCTCAATGAGGGTTCTGTTCTTGCGCTCTACGATGCCATTTTGCTGAGGTGTGTAAGGAGCAGAAAACTCATGAGTGATTCCCATTGTATCCAGATAAAGATCAAGTCCGGTGTTCTTGAACTCAGTGCCATTGTCACTTCTGATATGCTTGATCTTGACTCCATAATTGTTCATTGCTCGATTGGCAAAACGTTTGAAAACATCTTGCACTTCGGTCTTGTAGAGAATTATGTGCACCCATGTGTATCTTGAGTAATCATCAACAATGACGAAGCCATAGAGACAGGCAGTCGTAGTGAGGGTAGAGTAGTGAGTAGGGCCAAATAAGTCCATGTGTAGCAGCTCGAAGGGTTGAGACGTAGTCATGATTGTCTTCAAGGGTGCTTGGCCCTAGTCATCTTTCCAGCTTCGCAGGCACCTCACAAATGATCTTTCTTGAACTTGACATCTTCAATGCCAATGACATCCTTCTTCTTGACGAGCGTATGTAAGTTCCTCATCCCAGCATGCCCCAGCCTCCGATGCCATAGCCAGCATTCTGAAGCTTTTGTAAGAAGACACCTTGCAAGATGTGGACCTGCTGAGAAATCTACCATGTACAGATCATCTTTCCTGTACCCTTCAAAGACTAGAGATTTGTCAGATTCCATTAGTACAAGGCAATGATACTTTCAAAATATTACAACCATGTTCAGGTCGCAAAGCATTGAGACAGACATTAAGTTGAAGCCAAGGGATTCAACAAGCATCACTTTATCCATGTGCGGATCCCTTGAGATTGCAACTCTACCTAGACCCAATACCTTGCTTTTACTAGTGTCAGCAAATGTGATGTGACTCTTATCAGATGGACGTAAGGTTGAGTCCATGAGAAGACTTTGATCACCAGTCATATGATTAGTGCATTCGCTGTCCATAATCCATTCTGAAGCATGAGGTGTCATACTCTGCATTACAGTTAGGAGGATAGGCTTCACCAAGAGTATTGTGAAGCATAAAAATTTGACGGGCAAGAGGATTATGGAAGCTCAGATCAAGATTAGGACTGATAGGATGAATGGCAAGCGATTCAGGAACAAAATACATAGTGAGACCATTTGGGCATTTGATCTTGCGCCCTACAAGATATTTTAGGTCCCCAGCAATAGCATCAGATGCCTTTGATTTTCGGCAGGAGACCTTTCCCTGCAAAAGAAAGTTAATTCTTCTTAACCACCCACATCTTCAGGGGTGGCTTAGAAGCAATGAGTCTAAGTGTAGCATCTGAGAACTTTGGCTTTGGAGCCCTAGCAAATAGCCTTGCAGGAGATGAATGATACTCATATGAATAAGCAGAAAAGTTCTTAGTTTTATGAACATAGCGGTTTGAAGATACACACTCATATTCATAGGTTTGAGTACGGTTTCCCTGCAAAACATTGGCGTTAGGGTGACTCAGGTGAGTCCTCTGTCTGTATGAAGCCTTTGGACCATATGAAGCCTTAGGTCTGGGATTTGTCTTCTTCCCAGGTGGTGTCATGATGACATTCACTGGAAGCTTCTCAAGACAGCTTTTGGGTACCCAGATCTTCTTCATAGGTGGCCCATTCCTGCAGTTAGTACCAATATATCTGGCAAACACTTCACTATTCTGATTCTTGAACAGTTTATAGTTTGCATCAAAGGATTCATAAATGATGACAGGGTTAGCACAGGTAAAGCCAGATAAGGTGGATGGATCCACTGAAGGTCCCTTTGCAGCAACCCATGTGGTTTTGGGATACTGCTCAGGCTTCCACTAGGAACCATCAACATTCATTTTCCTCTCGAACCCAACACCCTCTTTCCTAGGGTTTCGGTTCAGAATCTGCTTTTTGAGGACATCGCAAAGTGTCTGATGCCCTTTCAGGCTTTTATACATCCCTGTTTCAAGTAATGTCTTCAACCTAGCATTTTCATCAGCAATAGTAGTGGTATCCTCCGCAGAGGGGTTAGTTACCACATCAGTAGTTGAAGACAATGCAACAGCAGCAGTAGTGGAACATCCAGCAACAGAGGTAGCGTTATCACGCTCAAAGCATTTTAGACATGGTGGTTCAAATCCATCCTGAGCGGGACTGATGTGTTGAGCGCGTAGTGACTCATTCTCTTTTTGAAGATCTTCATGAGCCGATCTCAACTTCTCAAGCTCTTGCTTCCTTTGAAGATAATCATAGGAGAGCTTTTCATGAGTGGTTGTGAGTGTATCATGACGACTTTCAAGTTCTTGGTACTTAGCATGAAGATTTTTTATGTCTTCAACTAAGGACTGTGAACGAGTCATTTCCACGTCCAACAGGTCATTGCTTTTGTCTAACAGTTTTTGAGTATGTTCCATAGCCTTTTGTTGTTCAGTTGCAATTTTAGCAAGTGTTTTGTAGCTAGGCTTGGATTCACAATCAGAGTCATCTTCACTAGATGTTTGAAAGTAAGCATCGCGTGATTTTACCTTGGCACCACGTGCCATGAAGCAGTAGGTGGGAGTAGGGTCATCCTTATCATCAGCTTGAGCGTTGGCGTGGAAGTCATTGTCTTCAGTGTTGAATATGGACTTGGCAACATAGGCAGTGGCTAGAGCTAGACTTGCAACACCAGGGTCGGGCTCCTCCTCAGACTCCACCTCCGCCTCCTCAGAAGCAGACTCCTCCTCTGAATCCATTTCCTTCCCAACAAAAGCACGAGCCTTGCCAGATGAGCTCTTCTTGTGAGATGAAGACTTTGACGAGGACTTGGAAGAAGACTTTGAAGATTTCTTCTTTTTCTTGTCATCAGAATCATATTCCTTTCTCTTCTTCTTCTTCTTCTCGTTGTCCCACAGTGGACACTCGGAGATGTAGTGTCCAGGTTTCTTGCACTTGTGACATGTTCTCTTCTTGTAGTCATGAGTAGAAGCTTCATCATTTCTTGAGCTGGATCGTGAAGACTTTCTGAAGCCTTTCTTCTTAGTGAACTTCTGGAACTTCTTCACAAGCATAGCAAGTTCCTTTCCAATGTCTTCAGGATCATCAGAACTGCAGTCAGATTCTTCTTCAGATGAGGAAACAACTTTTGCCTTCAAAGCGCGAGTTCGGCCATAGTTGGGACCATAGATATCTCTTTTCTCAGATAGCTGGAACTCATGTGTGTTGAGCCTCTCAAGTATATCAGACGGATCGAGTGTCTTGAAGTCAGGACGTTCTTGTATCATGAGGGCAAGGGTGTCAAAGGAGCTGTCAAGTGATCTCAGTAGCGTCTTGACGATTTCATGCTTGGTAATCTCAGTTGCGCCGAGAGCACGAAGCTCATTTGTGATGCCAGTGAGGCGATCAAACGTGAGTTGGACATTCTCATTGTCGTTTCTCTTGAAGCGGTTGAAGAGGTTGCGAAGAACACTGATCCTTTGACCTCTCTGGGTTGAGACGCCTTCGTTGACCTTGGATAGCCAGTCCCAGACTAGCTTTGGCATCTCCAGAGCACTCACACGGCCATACTGTCCTTTGGTCAGATGACCACAGATGATGTTCTTGGCAGTAGAGTCCAGTTGAATGAACTTCTTGACATCAGCAGAGGTGACACCTTCACCAGTCTTGGGAACGCCGTTCTTGACGACATACCAGAGGTTGACATCAATGGCTTCAAGATGCATGCGCATCTTATTCTTCCAGTAGGGATATTCAGTTCCATCGAACACGGGGCAAGCAGCGGAGACTTTGATTATCCCTACAGTCGACATAGCTAAAACTCCAGGTGGTTAAACCGAATCACACAAAACAAGGGAGTACCTTGCTCTGATACCAATTGAAAGTGCTTGTTATCGACTAGAGGGGGGGTGAATAGGCGATTTTTATGAAAGTCTTCAAAACATAAAAGTTTTGAAGACAAACATTAGAAATGAACCTATTGATATGCAGCGGAAGATAAACTACACAAGGCAAGCCATAGTCAAGTATGCAATAATGTGAGTGTACGATGACTAATGGCAACTAGGTAGTAAGGATCAGGGTGGAAGATAGTATGAAGCCAAACAACAATAGTAGTCAAGCAATGAAGTCAAACAGGTATGGCAAGCAGGCAATGACTTCACGAAGACAAACTGTAAGTAAAGGGAAGAGAGAATAGAACCAGTCACTCGATGAAGACACAAGATTTGTTTGACCAGTTCCAGTTGCTGTGACAACTGTACATCTGGTTAGGGAGGCTGAGATTCAACTCAGAAGACCGCGTCTTCACCTTATTCCCCTTGAGCTAAGGACACACAGTCCTCGCCCAATCACTCTGGTAAGTCTTCAAGGTAGACTTCCAAACCTTCACAGAATTCGTTCACCGGCGATCCACAATGGCTCTTGGATGCTCAGAATGCGACGCCTAACCGGCTGGAGGATTCACAGTCCTCAAGTGTAATAAGTCTTCAGGTCACACAGACAGAAAGACTTCAGTGATGCCTAACACTCTTTGGCTCTGGGTGTTTGGGCTTTGTCCTCGCAAGGATTTCTCTCTCAAAGGCTTCGAGGTGGGTTGCTCTCAAACGACAAAAGCCGTGCACTAACTCTGAGCAGCCACCAATTTATGGTGTAGGGGGTGGGCTATTTATAGCCACTAGGCAACCTGACCTGATATGTCCGAAATGACCCTGGGTCACTAAGGAACTGACACGTGTTCCAATGGTCAGATTTCAAACACACGCGGCAACTTTACTTGGGCTACAAGCAAAGCTGACTTATCCAGCTCTGGATAAGATTTGCTCTCATTGTCTTCGCTCGAAGACATAGGATTTGAGTTGAGCATTACTTCAGTTACTCTGACTGTATTCACTTGGACCCCACTTAATAGTACGGTGGTTCCTATGACTCAACAAAGAAGAAAAGGAAACAACAAAACAACTAAGTCTTCGCGCCCCATAGTCTTCACAGAATGTCTTCTCATGTCATAGTCTTCAATATGAATATCTTCATGTACCACCATTGTCGTCAATGTCTTCATACATTTTTAGGGGTCATCTCCGGTAGGTAAACCGAATCAATGAGGGACACTAGCTGTGTTATCCTGCAATTCTCACAAACACATTAGTCCCTCAACCAAATTTGTCGTCAATACTCCAAAACCA
This sequence comes from Aegilops umbellulata, assembly GCA_032464435.1. Lineage (NCBI taxonomy): Eukaryota > Viridiplantae > Streptophyta > Magnoliopsida > Poales > Poaceae > Aegilops > Aegilops umbellulata. The sequence continues at coordinate 216,683,784 of CP136056.1, read as the reverse complement.
ACTAGGGGTGGCACTAGATGCACTTACACTTAGGGACAAGAAACAACCAATCGAGAACTGGGCATAGCATATCTCGCTCCCTAGTCATCGGAACCTCAAGCAATACCAAACCCAACTAGACGTAGGCCTTCCTTCACCGCAAGGGGCTGAACTAATATAAATCTCGCGTGTCTTTTGTCCCGGTTAACCCCTTTAAGCTTCCTGGTTGCGATGGCTCCACGATTAAGTCCTTTCAAGAGGACATCTGCCGTGACAATTCCACGACAGTTGGCGCCCACCGTGGGGCCAGTGCACGGTGGATTTGAGTTCTTGAAGGGCAGCTTCAAAGGGCTCAAAGGATACGCAGTCGGCCAGATGACCAAGAGTCGTCGCGGCAAGATCTACATCGACGACGAAGGCCGGGGCCCCGACGCCGGCTCAATTGAGTACGGGTACCGGGTCCCCGTCGGCGGAATCCATGTCTTCATCGGACGGATTGGTGAGCCGGGCCCTGAGCCGGACAACTGCACCGACCTCGTCGAGACGGCTCAGCGTGCGAAACCCGCCCGCGCCCAACCCGTTGTGAAGCGTGCCTTCGTGGGTTGCATCTACGAATGTGAACTCTCTGAAGGATCTAAAGATGATGGTGAGACGGCTGCCTTCTCTGACGTTGAGTCGTCCGCCGGCTCAACAGATTCGCTGTATCAAGTTCAAGACGGTGTGCTTGGGGGCTGTTCCGATGGCAGCACTATTCCAGACCCCTCTGAGTCGCCAAACTGGGCAGGAGTCTTCATGGATGGTACCCAACCCGGCCAAAAATCTACGGCTTCGGCAGCGATAACGTCCGGGCTAGGAGCAGCCGGGACAGGTGATCCTGGGTGCCCACTGGCTCAGATACTGATGGATCTTATGGATAAGCTTACGACCCTATTGACCTCTATAGTCATCCCTGCAAATCAAGATGAGCATGAGGCAGAGGTGGCACGGGTTCGTGAAGAGGTCGCTCGGGCCAAGGAGGCCTTAGCAGCTGAGGATACTAGATTGCCCATGGAGCGGGCGGCTTTGGATGCACGAGCACAACAACTTCAGGCATAGGCTTTCCAGCTCACAATGAGTTTAAACGCATCTAACGAGGTAATGAGGAGGAGACATCAGAAAACTCAGTCCCGTTTGCCTCCGACTTATGACCCTCGGAATCTTTTTGCTACACCCGGGGCCGGCCCAAGTAACCCGCCAGGCGCAAATCAGTTTATGACGTGCGGAGCGGGGGGGCCGGTTCAGCCTCAGGTGACGGCGCCGCTTCATGGGAATATGCCACCGCCCCGTTATGTGCTGATACCGCCGAGTCACTTCTCTAACCCTATGGAGAACTTAATCGCAACATCAGCACGTTTGGCGGCTCTCCCAGTGGACGGTGATGATCCGACAGCAGTGCAGACCCGGAGGATCAGAGAAGTTGTCCAGACGGCTTTGGCCCAGCAAGAAACTTATTCTTACAGCCGCGACAGGATCCATTCAACTCCTCCGCCCTGGTTAGCTCCACCTCGTCCAAACCGGAGCCCGAGTTACAGCCGACACATGGAGTCAGAGGCCTTGTCAAGCAACGCCCAGCGCCGAAACCAGCCTGGCGGGTATAACTCGGTGCAAGATCGGATACGTTAGGAGGACGAACAGGCAGCTCAGCTAGAGGCTCAGCTGGCTGCCCAACAAGACTTGCCGGCTTACCCAACGATTTCCGTTGAGGCGGGAGTAGCCACTAGAACCGGCGGTGTTCCTTGTCTGGTACCGGCTCTGCGTAATGTACGTCTGCCCAAGGACTTCAAGGGACCTAGAAAGGTGCCGAATTACACGGCCGACTTACAGCCCGGGGCATGGATTGAAAGTTACGAGATGGCCATGGAGCTGTTAGAAGTCAGTGACGCCGCAATGGCTAAGTATTTCACCATGATGTTGGATGGAACAGCCCGGTCTTGGTTAAAGGGTTTACCTCCCAACTCCATTAGTTCATGGGCAGAACTAAAAGCCCGGTTCATCCAGAATTTCAAGGACACTTGCAAGCAATCTATGTCGATTGTGGACTTGACAAATTGTAAGCAAGAGGAGGGTGAATCCACAACACATTGGGTGCGCCGGGTCAAGGAGATTATACATTCATCTGACAAGATGGATGCCAGCTCTGTAGTCCTCATGTTGGAAAAGAATTGCCACTTCGAGCCGCTGAGACAGAAGCTGGGGCGCCTCAAGCGTGATTGCGATGATATCAGCACGCTAATGGAGGCTTTGGTCAAGTACGCCGATTCTGATAGTACTAAGGACCCCGCGTCTTACGAGGAAAGGACAGGGAAGGGAAAACATAACGGCAATGGAAAGGGTCAGCAGCATAACCCGATGAATCAAGGAGGCAATAAGCGTAAGGCGGAGGGTAACCCGGAGTTTGTAGCCAACGCCAATGCGCAGGGTAACAATCAGAGACGTAAGGGAAAACCGCCCCCTCGATCTGGCGGATCAGGTCCATCCCTTGAGCAGGTATTCAATGAGCCCTGCCCAAAACCCGGCACCTGGGAACGACCCGCCACTCACTTGTGGAAAGATTGTGCGATTATGAAGGCTTTCAAAAACTCCAATACGTTTGACGGCAATCATGGTCCGGGTGGCGGCTCAGGAGCCGGTGGCTTTCATGGCCCAGGTGGCGACTCAAATTCCGGCTTTCAGGGAAATCAAGGCGGCTATAGTCAACAGCAGTCTGGTCAAGGAGGACAGCAGCAGCAGCAGTCGGGTTATCAGAGCCATCCGAAACAACTGAATAGTGGGCAGTATCATGTGTTCACCACTAGCTTGTGCAAACGTGATCAGAAAGTTCATAAGAGGGCTGTCAATTATGTTGAGCGGGCAGTCCCTCGTTACTTGAGGTGGTCAGTACAGCCCATTGTCTGGAGTAGGGAGGATCACCCTCCCCGGGTTGATAATCCGGGTCAACTACCCTTGGTGGTGGCTCCGCAGGTCGGTGGATATAAATTCACTAAGGTGCTCATGGACGGAGGAAGCAGCATCAACATCCTCTATTATGAGACCTTTCGGCGCATGGGTTTAACTAACAAAAATTTAAGGACATCCAACACCGTTTTCCATGGAGTGGTGCCTAGTAAGTCGGCTTATCCCGTCGGTAAGATTGAGCTGGATGTGGCCTTTGGAGACGAGCATGATTCTAGGGCTGAGAAATTAACCTTTGAGGTGGTCAAAATCAAGAGTCCATATCACGCTTTGTTCGGGCGGCCGGCTTATGCCAAGTTCATGGCGCGACCGTGTTATGTTTATTTACAGCTCAAGATGCCGGGTTACAAGGGCACCATCACTGTGCATGGAAGTCGAAAGGTGGCCCTGGAGTGCGAAGAAGGTGACGCGGCTTATGCCGAGTCTGTCTGCGCAGCGGAGGAACTCAAATTTTATCAAGATAACGTTGACCCGGCGGACATGACTTCCCGCAAGAAGCCAACCACAGAACATGACCCGGCAACAAAGTTTAAGTCGGCTGCTGAGACCAAGCTTGTTGATTTCACTCCAGGTGATTCATCTAAGCAGTTCAGCATCAGTGCCAATTTGGATCCTAAATAGGAAAGCGCGCTCATCGAGTTCATCCGTGAGAACCGGTACATCTTTGCATGGAAACCTTCTGACATGCCGGGTGTACCGAGAGGACTCGCTGAGCACACTCTTAACATTGATCCAAAGTATAAGCCGGTCAGACAGTTTCTTCAATGATTCAACGAAGAAAGACAAAAAGCTATTGGAGAGGAGGTCGCACGGCTCTTGGCGGCCGGATTCATCGTTGAAGTTTTTCACCCGGAGTGGTTGGCCAACCCGGTGCTCATACTCAAGAAGAATGGCACCTGGCGGATGTGTGTGGATTACACGGACTTAAATAAGGCTTGTCCGGATGATCCTTTCGCTCTCCCCCGTATTGATCAAATCATTGATGCTACGGCGGGTTGTGCATGTTTGAGTTTTTTGGATGCTTACTCTGGTTATCATCAGATCAAGATGGCAGTTAAGGACCAGGAGAAGACCGCCTTCATCACTCCGTTTGGAGCTTTCTGCTATGTGTCTATGCCTTTGGGCTCAAGAGTGCCCAGGCGACTTACCAACGGTGTGTACAGAACTATTTCCACAATCAGATTGGGTGCAATGTTCATGCTTATGTGGATGACATAGTGGTGAAGTCCAGAGAGAAGGAAACCTTGATATCCGACTTAAGGGAAACCTTTGATAATATCCGGGTTTATAAAATGATGCTCAACCCAGAGAAGTGTGTATTTGGTGTACCTGCAGGAAAGCTTTTGGGATTCCTGGTTTCGAACAGGGGTATTGAAGCTAATCCAGAGAAGATCAAGGCAATTACCTCCTTGGCTAAGCCGGCGTGCATCAATGATGTTCAGCGACAGGCGGGTCATGTTGCTGCTTTAAGCCGGTTCATAAGCCGGTTAGGTGAGAAGGCCCTACCGCTGTATTAGCTGATGAAGAAAGCAGACACCTTTATCTGGAGTGATGCTGCTAATGCTGCTTTTGAGGATTTGAAGACAGTTGTCTGAGCCGCCGGTCCTTGCAACTCCCATTGATAAAGAGCCTTTACTGTTATATGTGGCTGCTAATTCACGAGCCGTCAGTGTGTTGCAATCATGGTGGAGCGCAAGGAGGCTGGCAAGGAGCATTCGGTTCAACGGCCGGTTTATTACGTCAGTGAGGTGCTCATCGAGTTGAAGCAAAGGTACCCTCATTGGCAGAATCTTGTTTACGGGGTGTTCATGGCAAGCCGGAAGCTGAAGCAATACTTCCAAGGTCACCCCGTCACTGTAGTAAGTTTTGCTCCCTTGGGAGACATCATCCAGAACAGAGAGGCCACAGGACGAGTCGCCAAGTGGGCCATTGAGCTTGGGCCTCATGGTCTGAAGTACGTGCCACGCACGGCCATTAAATCTCAAGCCTTGGTGGATAATATCAATGACTGGACAGAGCTACAGGCACCCGAGGAGAAGCCTGATAACACATATTGGACTATTCATTTTGATGGGTCCAGGCAGTTGGAAGGCTCGGGGGCCGGAGTTGTGTTAACTTCCCCTCGAGGTGACAAATTTTGTTATGTGCTCCGGCTTATGTTTCCTTGTACTAACAATGCAACTGAGTACGAGGCCTTACTCCATGGTCTCCGGATGGCCAAGGAGATGAACTTAAGCCGGGTAAGGTGCTTAGGAGACCCAGATCTTGTGGTTCAACAGGTGTCAGGCAAGTGGGACTCCAAAGATCCCCTTATGGCGGCTTACCGTCGTGAAGTTGATGCTGTGGCTGGGTACTTCAAGGGTTATGTGGCGGAACACATTGATCGAAGAAAGAATGAGGCGACTGATGCATTAAGCCGGCTGGGATCTCAGCGTAAACCGGTACCGCCTAACACCTTTCTTGACGTTTTGCATAATCCTTCTGTTAAGTTACCTACAGAAGAAGATATAGCAGTGCCAGACCCAGAGGCACAGCTGGTAGCGGCTCTTCACATTATCCCGGATTGGACAATGCCTTATTTGGCTTATATGACCCGAGGAGAGTTACCTGAAGATGAGACCTTGGCCAGACAAATCGTCCGGCGGTCCAAATCCATGACAATCGTTAATGGCGAGTTACATCACTGCAGCGTCACTAGAGCGTTTCAACGTTGCGTGTCACCTGCGGAGGGTCAGGAGATACTCCGCGAGATTCATGAGGGCAATTGTGGTCATCATGTCGGCTCAAAATCTCTTGTGGCCAAGGCTTTCCGTCATGGGTTTTATTGGCTGACGGCTCACGCTGATGCAGAAGATCTGGTGAGCAAATGTGACGGGTGTCAGAAGTTCTCACGACGGGCCCATGTGCCGGCTCAAGAATTGAGGATGATTCCAATTACTTGGCCGTTCGCAGTCTGGGGGCTTGATAGGGTCGGGCCTTTCAAAAGGTCTAAAGATAAAAAGACGCACCTTTTGGTGGCAGTTGACAAGTTTACAAAGTGGGTCGAGGCAGAGCCAGTCAGTAAGTGTGATGCAGCCACGGCGGTCCAGTTCATAAAAAAGGTGATTTTTCGCTTTGGTTTTCCACACAGCATCATAACTGATAATGGCACTAACCTCTCCAAAGGAGCTATGGAAGAGTTCTGTCAACGAGAGCATATCCGGCTTGACTTTTCGGCTGTGGCTCATCCTCAATCCAATGGTCAAGCAAAAAGAGCTAATCAAGAAATCTTGAAGGGTATCAAGCCCCGGCTCTTGGTCCCCTTGTAGCGGACGCTGGGTTGTTGGGTGGAGGAGTTACCTTCGGTACTTTGGAGCATCAATACTACACCTAACAGATCTACGGGTTACACACCTTTCTTTATGGTGTATGGAGCAGAGGCGGTCCTACCAAGTGACGTCCATCATGACTCACCACGTGTGGCGGCTTATGTTCAGGCGGACAATGAAAAAGCTCGTCAGGATGCACTTGACCTGTTGGATGAAGAGCGAGACTTGGCAATAGCCCGCTCGGCGATTTATCAGCAAGACCTGCGCCGGTACCACAGCCGCCGGGTTAGGTCCAGGACCTTTCAAGAAGGCGACTTAGTGCTCCGACTCATGCAGGATCAATCTGACATGCACAAGTTATCCCCTCCTTGGGAAGGACCCTTTGTGGTCAGTAAGAATCTGAACAACGGGTCATACTACCTTATTGATGTTCGAGAGCACAAAGACTCACGTAAGTCGGAGGAGGAGACCCGCCGGCCGTGGAATATCGCTCATCTTCGGCCTTACTATACCTGAGCCACCGGCTCTAATATGTATATATTTATACTATGTATATATTAAATAAAGCAATAAAGCAGGACCTCTGTCCTTTTTTCCACCCCAAAAAGGTTTAAGTGTCTTCTTTGTTATGTGGTGGAGATGACCAAGAGGGAGCGGGCCACATCTGAATCCGGCTTTTCCTTTGGTCCGGCTTACGATCATATCTGAATCTAGTCATGGTCACTTGGGGGCTTCCTGTTCAAACATAGGTCGTATTCGAACCAAAGAGAACATAGCTGTCGACACCCACTTGATAGGCATACTGCCAAACCCACTTGGGGGCTTCTTGATCATATTTGAATCATAGCTTAACCCCTTTGGGTCTGACGTGGATCGTATTCGAATCAGCGTCATTAAACAACTCTTATGGTCACTTGGGGGCTTCTTGTTCAAACATAGGTCGTATTCGAACCAAAGAGAACATAGCTGTCGATACCCATTTGATCGGCATCGCCACAGCCACTGGGGGCTATATGATCGTATCCGAATCTTAGCTTAACCCCTTTGGAACGGTTCACTAATCGTATTCGAATCAGAAGCCTTTTAACTTTGTTTATTATTCATCATGTTTTATAAGTATCAATATTTGGTTATATTGAGATCTTTCCCAAAGTACAATAGGTTGGATCATAATTCTCCGGGTTAATATTGGTTACCTCGGGTTACTAAGTACCAGGTGAACCTTTATATATCAATTTTCTGGAGTTAAATTTACCCTCAGGGGTTGGGTTATATAAACCGGAGAGATAACCGCAAGCATCATAGGTATGTCATTATGATTATGTCTACTAAGTCTAATCATAAGTTGTCTTTCCTAAAATTATTTGGTCTATACTCTGGGTTATCAAAATGTTATATGACCCCTAATGCGGTAAGTCGCCAAGGGATTTCTGTTTGTCTTATGTGCAGGGCGATACAGGTAAATCTCCATAAAGGCGTAACAGATTAATATAAACTGCGAGTGCATAGTAATGGCGGCTTATGCAAGTATCAAGTGCCATAAGCATGCGCGAAGGCATGACAAAAATTGAGTTTTTCTACTCTGTTACAAGACTCCCCGAGTCTGAATAGTGAGGCGTTGTTTTGGTAAGAACATAAACATATGACACCCGACATCTTCACTCTTCTGGTTGGCTTGACGATTCCGGGTTATCCTTCTCCGCCTCTCCGTCGGTTGCCCTGTCCTGGAAGGTTGATGAGGCCCAGTCAATGCCACTCAAGGCTTCAAACTCAGCTTCAACATCGATTAGACCAGTTGGGTCGACGTCAGGGGCGAAAGTGTGCTTACGAGTTGGAGGAATCAGGCTGACTTCATGGTAATGAAGAGTTGGAATCCTCCGGTTCTCACTATCATAACCCGGTTGATACTTGGTCAGATCAGTGTCATTTACAATAAGAGTAGCCACAGGGCGTATGTCTTTCACACAGGCGGTGAAGTCTGCCTCATTAAATAAGGTGCCATCTTCCTTCAGGTTCGAGTATCCAAGAGCAATGTCAGCCGGCTCTAGTTCTAGAATCCATGCTTTAGCCCGGCTCAATGCGGCTATGGCCCCGGCTCTTGCGGATGCCCGCCTTAGCTCTTGAACCCGCTGAGGGAGCACATCAAGCCGTTTCAGCACATCTTGAAGGAGATAATGAACGTCATTAGATAAAGCCACAATGGCCAGAGCACGTTGTGACCCGACGTAAAGCTGTTCCACTAGAGTATACACTGCCTTCAGCTTGATCGTCATATTCTGCTTGAGGTTGGTGCTCCTGGGGCCTATATTGTTAAAAACATAAAGTAAGCCGGAGGTAAGAATTAAGGTGTTCATCAAAGAAAGGTTTGCAGTATTTAAGTTTTTACATGTATCGTTACTTACCAAAGATGGCTGAGACCATCCGAGATATCTGGCGCTTTAAGCCGGACAGCTCGGTGTTTACTTCCGCAAGTGATGCTTCTGCTGTCTCGGCTCGGGTCACCAGTAAGGCTTTTTCATCAGCCCAGGCTTTCTTCTCCGCTTCAAAATTCTTCTTCAACTTCTCTTGTTCAAAGACGCTGATTTCAAACTTGGAGTTGGCTTTTTGAATTTCAAGCTCCTGGGCTGACAGCCGGCTCTTCACGTCAGCAATCTCCGACTCAAATTGACTTATGGTGTCCTGCATTGATACCGAATAATAGTTAAGATCATGATAAATAATATTAAAGTCCCAAGCACTTTGCAAGCAAAGGTACTTGGCACTTGGGGGCTAATGTATACCGAAGCTTTCTAAAGGATAAGCCGGGCCTGGATATTAAGTCCCAAGCACTTTGCAAGCAAAGATACTTGGCACTTGGGGGCTAATGTGTATCGCAAGTTAAAAATATTGTGTTATAGCCGGTTTAAATATTTTCTCTTTCAGCCGGGGCAAGCAGCTCTAACGATTTTTCTAAAGTCTACAGCATATTTACTCATAAGCAATAGACTTGGGGGCTATTACAGTAAGGGTGCTTGAAAGTAGGGAAGCATAAGTCATACCTCAGATTTTTGCTGTATTTGCTTCACCATGTCAATTTCCAGGTCACGACTGCTCTGCACCTGGTTGATATAGCCCGAGACGATCTCTCCAATACTCAAATGAGTATAGTTGGTGATATCCATCTTGGCCTTACGGCGTTCTAGCAACTCTTATTTAGCAGAACATTTGGCAAGGACTGTGGGCCGGGCCGGTTCAACGAACTGGGTCTTGAGTATTTCTACTTCTGAGTTGGTCGTCTTGGCCGGGCTAGGCGCTTCCGGGTTAATGGAACTATCAAGAACGTCTTCAGCAGGCGGATCTGAAGTTGGTGCTGGAATATCTTGAGCCGGTTCAGGCGGCAGCTGATGTGTGGAAGAGCCGGGGGCAGCGGCGTCTGTCTGCTTTGGTTCAGTCATAATAGGGTCTTGGGCCGGCGTGTCTTTCTTTGTTTTCTTCCTGGGTTTAACTTGCACGCTATGGGCAAAACAGAAGAATGAGTATAGAAAACATGAAGAAGGGAAAACATAAGGTAAATAAATTGATATTACCCAGGGGCAGTTTTAAAAGCCGGCATGTTTGACTGCATGGACTCGCCAGATGAAGGAGAAGTATCCTGGTAATTGGAGTCAGATAAGTTGAGAGGTTGACGGATTAGACCCGCTAAAGGTGAAAAAGGGTATAAGTCGGCGATAACCTCAGACCGACGTTTCCTGGTTATGTCAGGCAAGCCGGAGGAAAGCTCAGCATCCTTGCTAGTCCGGGTCTGTCTCCGGTTCTCAAATTGCTGTTGCTTCAAAAGAAAGTCAGGATCTTGGTAAGCCAAAGGGTGTGAAAATCTTACTTTCCGGGTTACTCTTCGAATTTTCTGACACGGCCGAGGCTCGGAGTCGGAGGAGATTATAGTTACCTCTTCCTCGACGGGTTGGTTGTTGCCCGTGTCTTCCTGAAAGGAGGATAATGTTAGTAAGATAATGATAAAGGAGTAAGAAAAGTTGAAAAGTTACCTCTTCCTCATTGTCATCAGATTCATCAAGTTGGAACATCTTAGAAGCGCTCAGCTTCCTTTTCCTTGAAGTGGTAGGCTTGGCGGTTTTTCTTTCGGCTCTCTTGGCCGCCCTGGCTTGCTTGGACGCCTCATGATCATACTAGACTTTCCAGAAGTTGTCATTGGCCTGTAAAGGATTATAGAGGGTTATGAGTAAGAATAAAGTATAACATAATAAAAAGTAATCACTGAGACTTACTGCAAGGGCCGGGTTCTTCTTGCAGAAGGGCAGTAAGCCGAGGGCGTTACTGGTTACAGTACCCTCCTTCAACAAAGACTGAGTGGTAGCCTCTACTACGTCATCGGGTAAGTCGCCAGGACTATGACGTTGAGGATCATCTTTCTCGCCTGAGTAGTCACACATTAAGCCGGGGCGGCGGCTTAACGGAATCATTCTCCAAGCAACCCAGACTTGGACCAGGCCGATGCCATCTAAGTCGTTCCCCAGAAGAGCTTTGATTTTCTTGATAATGGGGGTGAGTGGCAGACGTTCAATAGCAGTCAACTTGTCCGGCAGCGGGTGAGTAGACTCAAGGCGCAATGCGCGAAAGCCGGGCAGTGGGTTTTCACCAGCCGGAGAAGTGTCCTGGCAGTAGAACCATGTCTGGTTCCAGTCCTTTGGATGACTCGGCAGTTCAGCATAAGGGAACAGGCAGTCTCTCCGCCTTTGAATGGATATGCCGCCAAGTTCCAGACTGGGCCCGTTGGCACGTTCATTCTGCCGGTTTAAATAGAACAATTCTCTGAACAAAAGTAGGTTGGGATCCTCTCCAAGATAAACCTCACAGAAGACTTGGAAGTTGCAGACATTGGACACGGAATTGGGCCCGATGTCTTGAGGTCTTAAGTCAAAAAAGTGCAAAACATCTCTAAAGAATTTTGAACCGGGTGGAGCAAATCCCCGGCTCATATGATCCGTAAAAACTACTACCTCCCCTTCTTTGGGATGAGGTTTCTCCTCGGATGGATCAGGAGCACGATAAGACATGAGCTCCTTCTTAGGCAAATGGCCAGACTTCACAAATTCAGACAGCTTGCTCTCTGTGACAGTAGACGGGACCCAGTTGCAGGTCACAGGGGCCTTGGGAGCCTTAGGTGCCATGGTGTAAGTAGGAGCCTATGACAAAGTAAAAATTCCGGGTTAACCCATAACCCGGAGGAGAGCATTTTAATTTATTCAAAGTGGCAGCTTAAGAACGGGCCTAATGACATATAGGTGACTATGCAATGATGTTTAAACCGCTGCAGGTATCAAAGGTAATTGAAATTTTCTTAAGTCGCCAGAAGCAAGCGGTGCTGACAGCCGGTGTTGTCTTAAACCGGTCACATGGACGACTATGGCGAAAACATATTCAACATATGTAATTTTCGGCAAAGTGTGGGACAAACAGGTTTCACAAGTTGCAATTGTTATTTTGGATCAAACGGTCGCTCTGGAAAGAAAAACTTCTAGACCTAAAACAGAGCAGAGAAGTTCATGCACTCGTTAATGGCTTCCAAACAAGGGAAATGTGATCTATTTTTATGCAAGATAAGCCCAGACAATCGCCGTAGCAGTTCTTTGTTGTTTTTGCGATCTAAACAGTGCATTGGAGGTAAAAACTAGCAAGGGTTGGCATCGGGCGGCGATGAACGCCGACGAACTCAAGACAGTTCCGATGCAGATCTGAGGAAGGGAAGAAGAACTCACGGATGCGGACAATCTGCGGAGGTTCGCCGTGGATCTCTGGTCGGATTCAGGTCGATGCAGCGGCCTGAGTTGGTGAAGATGAGGAGTTCGACGGCGGTGATGGCGGAGCTCGAGAGGCAGCAAGAGGAGGAAGGCGACTGAAAGGGGGGGAAATGGAAGACCTAGGTCATACTTATTTATAAGGGAAGGCCGACTGAGACGGCGCGAGAAACGAGGAGGCCAAACATCATTATCCAGCGGCCCCGACGCCTCAGTTTTCGGGATGGTCAGTAAAGGCAAAGATCCGTTGAAGATATGATGGAATAAAATAAGGATTTAATTAAAAGATGATGTCATGGTGGGTTAACCCGGATCCAGAAGATGATGTCACAACGGGTTATGACCTTTTCACGGACAGAAGATAGAAGGACTGATTCTTAAGGTATTTTAAGATTGACATGAACTGGTCCAAATCAATCTGGGGCCTAATGTTGGGGATAAAACTATTTGTGTAAGCCGCCCAGGAGGGGCCGGGTTACGCAAAGAAAACTCATTGTGAAAGAAGCCCAAGACCCAGCATGAGAATGGTAGTTCATAGGGTTTAAAGCCCACGGGTGGCTTAATGCCCATAGTGATAAAACCGCTATGATGGCATGACTTGTAACATAAGGTAGAAGTAACTAGTCACCGAGCCGGACAGTGTTTATTAGCCGGACGGGACTCTGTAGGCCGCAGGGCGTCAACCCGTGTATATAAGGGGACGACCCGCCGGCGGCTTAGGGACAATAAACAACCAATCGAGTACTGGGCATAGCGTATCTCGCTCCCTAGTCATCGAAACCTCAAGCAATACCAAACCCAACTAGACGTAGGCCTTCCTTCACCGCAAGGGGCTGAACTAGTATAAGTCTCGCGTGTCTTTTGTCCCGATTAACCCCTTTAAGCTTCCTGGTTGCGATGGCTCCACGATTAAGTCCTTTCAAGAGGACATCTGCCATGACAATTCCACGACAAGTCCTTCTTCTGCTTCTTCTTCGATTGAGGGATAGGTTCCTGGTCGGTAGCCTGGGCTAGCAAGGTGGATGTCGTTTGAGTTCCTGTTTATGTTTCATCTGTAGTCGGATGTTGATCTTGTATATGATGTATTGTTGTACTCATGTGACATTGTATGTCTTGGTTGTATCCCCACTATTATGTAATGTTGATGTAACGATATCCACCTTGCAAAAGCGTCTTCAAGATGCGCTTCTATCCTTGGTGGGACCTTCGAAATCCTTTAGGATAGGGTCGCATCTTGGGCGTGACAAGTTGGTATCAGAGCCTCGACCGACCTTAGGAGCCCCCTTGATTGATCGTGTAGTTTGGCCGATGTCGAGTCTAGAAGAAAACTTTTTCGGAATCTAGTTATATCGGAGAGTAGGATTTATTTTTACTCCTCAGGCCCTTCGTCGCTCTGGTGAGAAATCTTGACGTAGGTGTTTTGAACTACTTCTCTTCTCTTTCAAAATTTTCTTTAGGATCACGCGGTTAGTTTTCGTTCGTTGTCCATCCTCTTTTATCCGGTGCATCTCTCGTCAATTCGACTCAAACCTCTTTGTCTTTTGCGAGATCAATCCTCAGTTCTTCCTCCACGACGTTGTTTCCCTGTCCGAAGTTGTCCTTGTTTTTCCCACCCGCCCACCCCTCTTCTTCTCGGTACCGGAGTCCGAAATCGAGTATCCATCCTACTCGTGCGAAGCCTTTGCATTCTTTTCTCAAATATTTCAACTGGTGTTTTCTCTTATTCGTCGGTTCCCTGTTTCAAGTTGCCTATGTTTTTCCCGCCCTCCCACCCTTTTATTCCCGGAGTCTGAGCCTCTATTCGAGCATCAATTTCATTCGTGTGGAGTATCTTCAGTCTTTCCTCAATTGTCTCAACCGATGAATTCTCGTCTAGTTAATCATTGTTCGTCTCATTTCTTTTTTGGGTGGATCAAATTCAAGTTTTCGGTGTTGATCGTATTCTTTTCCTTGAACAAAGTGTTTTTCCCCTTGCTCATTCTTCCTCTTGTCATTCTATTATCCCGGAGTGTTGAAGACATCTCAGAAGATTCATGTTTGCATTCTATTATTTCGAGGTTGTCACCTCATTCAAATCTTTCAATCGTTCCGGTGCATCATTTCTCATTCGACAATCCTTTCCAACGGCGTCGTCTTTTTCAGTGGGCCCTAACCCACGTGTCTTTTCCCAGGATCTTACCTGACTCTTCTAATTTTCCTGGAGTCATTCTCAATTTTTTTTCCGAAGTTTGACGTAAGTATCAATTTCATCAGTCTTATGCCTTCTCTGAGATCGCTTTCAAATTCTTTTCAACTTCGGCTCAACATTTACAATGTTCATTGTTCCGGAGCATCTCTCTAATTCTTCAGGGTGTTTCTCATCGTCATTCTCATTTGAAGACCGAAGAAGAGTTTTTCCTCTAAACCTTGCCCGTTCTCCCGAGGATTTGTGGTGCTAGCTTCATGTTATCCTCTCAAATTATTCCGAAAAGGAGTTGCTTTCTCGTTCCGTTTTTCCGGAGGCCATCTTTTCGGAATATTTCTTCGTTCTAAGTTTTCAAATTTGTTCTCCAATTATTCTACATCCGTGCCCCTTCGTTCGTATCAATATCCTTCCGGTGCTTCGTTCAAGCATTCTTCAATCAGTTCGCGATCTCTACGTTCTCTTCTCTCTAAATTCCCTCAAGTATCTTCGTGCTTTTATAATTCTTCCCGATGATTCATTCTCCTTCGTCATTCAATTTTGAATTCTTACGATGGTTCGTTCAAGATTTCTTTTCTGTTGTTATCGTATCAATTGATTCATTTCTTTCCAAATCCTACTGGTGGCTCACTAAGACCTTCCCAAATTTGGCGCTATATCTCCCCTTAATCTTTGCCCAATGTGAATAAGTGGTATGCAATCCATTGCTTCGTGTCAATTTAAATTGATGAAGGATAAGCATAACATAATTCTTATTCTCATTTCATCGTGGTCAAGTTGATTAATTCTTTTCTTTGGAGATTGTTCATGTTGAATAATTTCTCGGTTCTAAGTTGTTCGTCTTTTCTTTTCCGGAGTTCCAAGTCTTCTCGCTTGTCTCGTCGTGAAGCTCCATCCGAATCATCGCAAGGCTTTAATCTTATTTCTTTTCATCCTTCAATTTTATCTCGTCATCCTTTCGTTACCGGAGTGCTTCACGGTGGTCCGTCAGTATTCAATTCATTCTTCAAGTGTTCATCAAGATTCTTTTGGAGGAGCTCAAGTATCTTCTTCTTGTTGTTTCGCGAGGTGCAATTAATTCTCCGTATTCTTCTGAAGTGGAGTTATGCATTTCTTCGTTCTTCTCAGCTATTTAATCTTTTCCGCTTGTGGTCCGCAATCACCTCATAATTTTTAGATGTTATCCATAAGTCCACAACAAGCAATTCTTTGTTGTTAATTTTCTCAACAACTTCGTTCAATCTTTTCTTCCGCAAGGATGCTTTTCAAATTCATTCGTCGAAGAAGTTGTCATTTTTTCTTCTCTGTTTCTTTTCATTCCACTATTTCAAGTCTTCCGGAGGCATTGTGTTGTTCCTCTCGTCAAGTATCATTCCATCTTCTCAAGTTCATGCTTTATTCCTTTCCATGTTTAGCCGGAGTGCTGCCTAATTCTTTCGTTCTTATTCCTTTTCTATCTTGTCCTAACCGGAGTGCTTTCAAATTCAATCTTATTCCTTGAGCTTTTGCTTTTTGTCATATTCATTGTTCCTCTCTTCTACCTGAGTGTTATTGACTTTGTTCATCCTCTCTCTTTTCTTCTTATGTCACCCCATCCTTTTCCCCTTCCGTCTCGATCCAAAGATCTCGGGACGAGATCTCTTGTTAGTAGAGGAGAGTTGTAATGCCCCGGATCCAATGCGCTAGATGTCTGCCAGTTATTCGCCGTCGTTGCCATGTCATGTGCTTGCGTGTTGCTTTTTGCCATGTCATCATGTGCATTGCATTGCATACGTGTTCGTCTCATGCATCCGAGCATTTTTCCCATTGTCCGTTTTGCAATCCGGCACTCCTATGCCCTCCGGTGTCCCCCTTTTGTCTCTTGTTGTGAGTGGATGTTAAACATTCTCGAAATGGACCGAGGTTTGCCAAGCGGCCTTGGTATACCACCTGTAGACCGCCTGTAAAGTTTCGTGCCATTTGGAGGTCGTTTGATGCTCCAACGGTTAACCGGGTAACCGCAAATGCCTGTTTTGTGTTGCAGCCCAACACCCCTCCAAAACATCCCAATAACCCATCTAAGTCACCTCCATCCTCTCGGTCATTCGATCACGATTGTGTCGGCGAAAACTACACTCCATTTGAAGTCTCTTAGCTCCCTCTACCTATAAATATGTGCATCCCCCTCCAAAATTCAGGCGAAACCCTAGCCTTCTTCCACCCCGCGCCGCCGGACACGTCCGGTCCGGCCGGACAAAAACCCGCCGCTGCACCCAGCCACTCCGGGGATGCCACGTCACCCGCGCCACCGCCGACCCGCGCCTCCACCGCGGGCCCGGAGAGCCCGGATCCGGCCCCCGCGACCCATCTCCGCCGCCGCCCGCGGCCCGAGCCGGCCCTGCGCCCTGGGCGCCGCGTCCCGCCGCCTCCCGCGCCGGCACCCGCTGCGCCGCTGCCCGCCGACGCCTGCCGCCGCGCGCCGCCGCCTCGCTCCACGCCGGCGACCCCGCCGCCCTCGCTCCACGCCAGCGGACCCCGCCGCCCTCGCGCGCCTTCCCGCGCCACGCCGGACCCGCGCCCCTTAGAGCTCTGGCCGGCCGGCCTCCTCCTCGACCCTTCCAGCCCCTTCTCCTTCGGCCACATTCCGGCGAGTCCTCATTTTCTGCGCCATTCCCGATCCGGATCTGGATCTGAGGTTGACCCCGAAAATCTCCAAGTCCCTGATTATTTGCTTCCTGGTCCCCTGTTCATCGCATCATATTTCCTAGCATACTGCTCCGCTTTGCATGCATGATATATCGAAATGTTCATCCGGAGATTCTCTTCATTTTGTCCCATTGGGTCATGTTCATTTGTGTCCATATTGATGTCCGAAACATCGTTGCAAGAGTGCTATATAATGTTGTCTGTTAACAGAACATGCTCATTTGTTATTTTTGCATATTTTTGTGTGATTTTCTTTTGAGCATGAAGTCTACATGTGTTATGAGATTAAACATGCCATATTTGTTGTGGTGCGATCTACTCTTCATTATATGCCATGTATTGATTGTTTCAAGCTTGAAAAGTAGCCTCCGTGATGTTGCTGTTTTCAGGGACTTAGAATTTCACTAAGTCATTGCTCTGCTGATATTTTTATGCCATGTATTCATGCTGCTCCAGTGAGATCCATGCCTCTTTTGAGTATGTTCATTAAGGATGTTTTGGACATCTAGTTATTATGTATGCATCCATGCCTCTGTTTGCATTTATGGAGTGCTCTATCATGTCTTAAGCTTGCTCTATTTTTGCTATAAAATGTTCCTGGCAGATTGTTTACATGTCCATCAATTTTGCCATGTTTGTTGTTAATGATCCAAGCATGCTATGAACTTTCTATTGCCATCCTTAGCTTCATGAACATGTCTGCGTGCTGATTCCATGCTTATCTTGTCATGCATTGTCTTGTGATGAGTGAATCGAGCTCGTAAAGTTGCCTTCATGCTGCTGTTTATGCCATGCACTGTTATTTTCACCAAGTCTGAATCTGTAACGAAACTTGCTATGTTTACATGGGTGGCATCATATCTTTTGTGCCTTTTTGGCTCATGGTCAGTAAGGGACTTTTGTTATATGAAATTAGTAGATTCCTGCCATGCCTTTGTTCTCTATGATCAGTTCTTGTAGCATGTTATTTGATAGCTATAAACATTGCAACCTGATGTTATTTGTGCCATGTCCAGTGATTTGCACCAAGTCTGTGAACCTGTTATTATTTGCAATCTTTCCATGTCCTTTTGAGCATGTTCTAGTAGTTTCTGGAGATAGGTCAGTGTTCATGTTTTGCAATGCTTTACCTGTACATCATGTCCATGCCTTTTGCTTTCATGTTGATATCCTGTAGCATGTTGTTTTGGTGCTTGCTATAAACCAAGTTGCTGTTTTGGACAGCATGCCCTTTATACTTGTTTCGTGTGTATGTGTTGAACCGTTGCTCCGTTTTGAGTGTGCTCTATATGAAACTTGCTTAGTTTTGTGTGTAGCTTCATGTTAGCTTGTTGCATCCATGTTTTGAGTTGTGTTCTTGATATTTGAATGCATTTTGCATCAATGCCATGCTTAACTTGTTTTGCTCATATCTTCTAGGCCGTAGCTCCGAATTAAATGAACTTTATGTGTAACTTGACTAGAATTTCGTGTATATCATCGTGGTGCATTTTAATTTGCTATTTAACCACTTAAATATAAGGTTTATTCAGATCTGAACCAATTTCGAAATTTGCATATCAGGATTTACCGGATTTGTTATATGTTGAATCCGGCCTCATTTAAACTTGCTTTTATGTGTTGCTCTTGTGTGTATCTTCTCTTGTAATGAGTACCTTCATGTAGCCTTGTCATGCATCATACTTGGTTGAGCATCATGCCTTGTTCATGTGTGGTGTGTTTACCGTGTTGTGTGCTTCTCTCGATAGTTCCCGTTTCGTTGCGATCGTGAGGATTCGTTCGTCTACGCTTGGTTCGTCTTCGTGGCTTCATCTTCCTCATGGACTCGTTCTTCTTCCTTGCGGGATTTCAGGCAAGATGACCGTCACCTTGGATCTCACTGCTATGATTGCTATGCTAGTTGCTTCGTTCTACCGCTATGCTGCGTTACCTACCACTTGCTTATCAAGCCTCCCAAATTGCCATGAACCTCTAACCTTGTCACCCTTCCTAGCAAACCATTGTTTGGCTATGTAACCGCTTTGCTCAGCCCCTCTTATAGCATTTCTAGTTGCAGGTGAAGATGAAGATTGCTCCATGTTGGATTATGTTTATGTTGGGATATCACAATATCTCTTATATTATTAATGCATCTATATACTTGGTAAAGGGTGGAAGGCTCGGCCTTATGCCTGGTGTTTTGTTCCACTCTTGCCACCCTAGTTTCCGTCATATCAGTATTATGTTCCCGGATTTTGCGTCCCTAACGCGGTTGGGTGATTTATGGGACCCCCTTGACAGTTCGCCTTGAATAAACTCCTCCAGCAAGGCCCAACATTGGTTTTACCATTTGCCTACCACCTATTACCTTTCCCTAGGGAGTAGCTAACCCGAGGGTCATCTTCATTTTAGCCCCCCCCCCCCGGCCAATGCTTCTCTAAGTGTTGGTCCTAACTAGAGCCACTTGCAGCGCCACCTCAGGGAAACTTGAGGGCTGGTTCTAGTTGTACGTAGTGCTCATCCGGTCGTGGCCTGAGACGAGATACACGCGGCTACTATCAGGATGTCGGCACGCCGGGAGGTCTTGCTGGTCTTGTTTTACCATTGTCGAAATGTCCTGTAACCGGGATTCTGAGTCTGATCGGATCTTCCCGGGAGAAGGAATATCCTTCGTTGACCATGAGAGCTTGTGATGGGCTAAGTTGGGACACCCCTGCAGGGTTTGAACTTTCGAAAGCCGTGCCCGCGGTTATGTGGCAGATGGGAATTTGTTAATATCTGGTTGTAGTAAACTTAAAGTAAACTCTTCTAAAATACACCAATAGTGTGCGTAACCGTGTTGGTCTATTTTCGGGGTTGTTTGAGAGGAGAACACGGTTTTCGGGTTATGTTTGGCGTAAGTAGGAGTTCAGGATCATTTCTTGATCATTACTATTTGACGACCGTTTGCCTTGCTTCTCTTCTCGCTCTCATTTGCGTAAGTTAGCCACCATACATGCTTAGTCGATGCTGCAACCTCACCACTTTACCCTTTTCCTTACTCATTAAGCTTTGCTAGTCTTGATACCCATGGTAATGGGATTGCTGAGTCCTCGTGGCTCACAGATTACTACACCACGAGTTGCAGGTACATGTTATGCGATGATCTTGACGTGAGAGCGATGTTTGTTTGTGTTGGAGTCCTTCTTCTGCTCGTTCTTCGATTGAGGATAGGTTCCTGGTCGGCAGCCTGGGCTAGCAGGGTGGATGTCGTTTGAGTTCCTGTTTATGTTTCATCCGTAGTCGGATGTTGATCTTGTATATGATGTATTGTTGTATTCATGTGACATTGTATGTCTTGGTTGTATCCCCACTTTTATGTAATGTTGATGTAACGATATCCACCTTGCAAAAGCGTCTTCAAGATGCGCTTCTATCCTTGGTGGGACCTTCGAGTTCCTTTAGGATAGGGTCGCATCTTGGGCGTGACATTTGGCCTCTCTTTTTTTCTCTTGGGGAATGCTCTAATAATGATGATCATCACACTTTTATTTACTTACAACTCAATATTACAACTCGATACTAGAACAAAGATATGACTCTATATGAATGCCTCCGGCGGTGTACCGGGATGTGCAATGATCTAGCGTAGCAATGACATCAAAAAACGGACAAGCCATGAAAACATCATGCTAGCTATCTTACGATCATGCAAAGCAATATGACAATAAAATCTCAAGTCATGTATACGATGATGATGGAAGTTGCATGGCAATGTATCTCGGAATGGCTATGGAAATGCCATGATAGGTAGGTATGGTGGCTGTTTTGAGGAAGATATAAGGAGGCTTATGTGTGACAGAGCGTATCATATCACGGGGTTGGAATGCACCGGCGAAGTTTGCACCAACTCTCGAGGTGAGAAAGGGCAATGCAGATTACCGAAGAGGCTAGCAATGATGGAAGGGTGAGAGTGCGTATAATCCATGGACTCAACATTAGTCATAAAGAACTCACATACTTATTGCAAAAATCTATTAGTCATCGAAACAAAGTACTACGCACATGCTCCTAGGGGGATAGATTGGTAGGAAAAGACCATCGCTCGTCCCCGACCGCCACTCATAAGGAAGGCAATCAATAAATACCTCATGCTCCAACTTCGTTACATAACGGTTCACCATACGTGCATGCTATGGGAATCACAAACTTCAACACAAGTATTTCTACAATCCACAACTACCCACTAGCATGACTCTAATATCACCATATTTACATCGCAAAACTATTGCAAGGAATCAAACATATCATATTCAGTGATCTACAAGTTTTATGTAGGATTTTATGACTAACCATGTGAATGACTAGTTCATGTCATCTCTCTAAATAGACATAAGTGAAGCAAGAGAGTTTAATTCTTTATACAAAAGATATGCCCCGCTCTAACAAATATAACTGAAGCAAAAGAGCATTCTACAAATGGCGGTTTTCTATGTGAAGAGAAACAGGCAATCCAAACTTCAAATGATATAAGTAAAGCACATGAAGCATTCTATAAAGCAATACTCAAAAGATAGAAGTGAAGTGCAAAGAGCATTCTATAAATCAACCATGGACTATCTCATACCAGCATGGTGCATAAAAGAAAAGTGAAAACTAAATGCAAAAGACGCTCCAAGATTTGCACATATCACATGAACGAAACGAATCCGAAAACATACCGATATTTGTTGAAGGAAGATGGGATGCCTTCCGGGGCATCCCCAAGCTTAGATGCTTGAGTATCCTTGAATATTTACTTGGGGTGCCTTGGGCATCCCCAATCTTGAGCTCTTGCCTCTCCTCCTTCTCCTCATATCGAGACCTCCTCGATCTTCGAACACTTCATCCACACAAAATTCAACAGAAATCTCGGTAAGATTCGTTAGTATAATAAAGAAAATCACTACTCTAAGTATTGTTGCCAACTAATTCATATTTTGTTTTTTCATTTTATCTACTGTAATATAACTTTTCCATGGCTTAATCCACTGATAGAAATCGATAGTTTCATCAAAACAAGCAAACTATGCATCAAAAACAGAATCTGTCTTAAACAGGACAGTCTGTAGTAATATGAACATTAACTATACCTCTGGTACTCCAAACATTCTGCAAAACTTAGGAAAAATAAACAATTTGTATAGAAATACAGTGCAAAAAGTTTCAGAACCGTTTGACGTTCCAGTAAAAAATGTAAAATCGCGCGCTACAGCCAAAGTTTCTGTTCTGCACTGCACAAACCAACAAACAATGTAAACATCCTAAAGGCAAATCTTGGCACATTATTTTTATAATACAATGGAATTGTACAAGGGGTTAATTATTTTTGTTGAAAAGTTTATGTAATCAAGATTCACAAAGTTTCCGTGAGCATGAACAAAGTTCAAGGCTAGTTCCCACTTTAACAATGCTCGTCTTTCTCACTTTCACTTTTCTTTTTGAAAAAGTTTTAGGTTCCCCTCTTTATTTTTTTGTTTTTAAACTTTATAAAAGCACACAACAGAAATAAATGACTCTCTAAAACTTCCGGGTTGTCTCCCTGGCAGCGCTTTCTTTAAAGCCATTAAGCTAGGCATATAGTGCTCAAGTAATGGATCCACCCGGATCCCAAGTTATATCAAAGCCAATTTTAATCAACAATGATTTGTAATTTAGTAGTGAGCACAAAGTAACATATATCATGCAACAATGAAGTCTAACTCTCTTCCTATGCATCGGCATGTCATACAAGAACAATTCATGCACACAAAGTAAAGGCCGATGCATAGTATAAACAGTTTCTTGCAATTTTATCTTATTGGAAACATAAAGAGGCGGAGATGTAGTTCCTCTCTCATAATAATTGCAAGTAGGAGCAGCAAGCACATGCATATTATATCTATCAAAATCATCATGTGTAGTAGTAAAACGCAACCCATCAATATAATCCTTAATAAGGGCAAACTTCTCCGATATAGTGTAGTCGGGAGAATTCAAAAAGATAATAGGACTATGATGCGTGGGTGCAATAACAATAATTTCATGTTTAACATAAGGAACTATAGCAAGTTCATCTCCATAAGCATAATTCATATTGGCATCTTGGCCACAAGCATAACAAGCATCAAGTTCATCAAAAAGGGATATTTCAAATGAATCAACGGGATCATAGCAATTATCAAAGCATTCATCCTGCGGTAAGCACGAAGGGAAATTAAACAATGTATGAGTTGAAGAGTTACTCTCATTAGAAGGTGGGCACGGGTAGCTAATCCGCTCTTCCTCCTTTTGTTCTTCGCTCTCCTCATCATCTTTTTCATCCAATGAGCTCACAGTATCATTAATTTCTTCTTCCATAGACTCCTGCAAAATATTAGTCTCTTCTTGGACAGCGGAGACTCTCTCAATAAAATCATCAATATCGGAATTGAATTCATAATTCTCATAGCAATATTTAAGGATACCTAAATTTTCAGGTCTATAAACTGAATCATCAAAATCTTCAAACTCTTTAAACAAAGATTCAATTTCACATGCACCCTTAAAAGCAACAAATTCTTCTATTCGTTCCACATCATAGTAATCATATATACCTCTAGCATAAGAAGCCAAGGTTTCATTATCATTAAATTTGCATGAAAAGGGAAGGTTTGGAGCCTTCATCCTAGAGCAACAAGTATAATCATATCTCAAGCATAGTTGCCTAGCATACCAATACAACATATAAATTTGACCCCATAATAGTTTCCCTTTTTGAGTCAAGCGATAATTCCTAAAGTATTCACGTTGATCCAACGTGTCTCCCATTACAAAATTGAATGGGGTTTTCTCAGGATTATCAAAGTAGTACATAATGAGCATCGAGGGTTTTAGGAGGTTCCCCATCTCCATGAGTAGAAAGTAAACCTAATTTTTTTGGTATTTCTTGTTCCATATCAATAACTAAAGATAGAGAACAACTAAGAACAAGAAATAAAAATTACTTAGAGATAAAGCAAACAAGCACACACGAGAATATTCACCTCACGCTATAACTCCCCGGCAACGGCGCGAGGAAAAGGTCTTGATAACCCACAAGTATAGGGGATCAATTGTAGCCTCTTTCGATAAGTAAGAGTGTCGAACCCAACGAGGAGCTAAAGGTAGAACAAATATTCCCTCAAGTTCTATCGACCACCGATACAACTCTATGCATGCTTAACGTTCGCTTTACCTAGAACAAGTATGAAACTAGAAGTACTTTGTAGGTGTTTTTGGATAGGTTTGCAAGAATATAAAGAGCACGTAAATTAAAAGTAGGGGCTGTTTAGATAAAGACAAAACTAAATTAGTTTTAGTAAAGAGCTTTTTTTCACGAGAAAGTTATTTGTCCCTAGGCAATCGATAACTAGACCAGTAATCACCATTGCAATTTTGTTTGAGGGAGAGGCATAAGCTAACATACTTTCTCTTCTTGGATCATATGCACTTATGATTGGAACTCTATCAAGCATCCGCAACTACTAAAGATCATTAAGGTAAAACCCAACCATAGCATTAAAGTATCAAGGCCTCTTTATTCCTATACGCCATGACCCACTTATCCGTGTTTGTGTTTCAGTCACTCACGCAACGCAGACAATAAGCAAACCATGAACATATTGCAAACCCTACAACAGGGATCCCTCATGCTTGCGCGACACGGAGAGCACCATAGGACAGCACCAATAATAAAACATGCAACTCAAACCAATCACGATTATCAATTAACCCATAGGACAAAATGGATCTACTCAAACATCATAGGATAGCCATACATCATTGGGAAATAATATATAGCGTTGAGCACCATGTTTTAGTAGAGATTATAGTGGGTAAAAGAGGGGTTACACCGCTGCATAGAGGGGGGAAGAGTTGGTGATGACGGCACTGAAGTTGTTGGTGTAGATTGCGGTGACGGTGATGGCCCCGGCGGCACTCCGGTGCCACCGGAAGCGAGGGGGAGAGAGCCCCCCTCCTTCTTCTTCTTCCTTGACCTTCTCCCTAGATGGGAGAAGGGTTTCCCCTCTTGTCCATGGTCTCCATGGTGTGGGAGGGGCGAGAGCCCCTCCGAGATTGGATCTGTCTCTCTGTCTCCCTCTGTTTCTGCGCTCACTGGTTCTGCCCTTTCACCGTTTCTTAAATTCCCGGAGATCCGTAACTCCAATTGGGCTGACTTTTGGACATGATCTCTATGCGGATATTAGCTTTCTTGCGGAGAAAGGAGGGCACCAACCACCTTATGGTGTGGCCACGAGGGCCCAGGGCACGCTTGACCCCCTGGGGCGCGCCCCTGCCTCGTGGCCCCCTCGGGCATCATATCATGTTGATTCTTCTTCCCAAAAATCACATATATTGCAAAAAAAATCTTTGTCAGTTTTTATCCCGTTTGGACTCCGTTTGATATGGATTTTTGGCGAAACGAAAAACATGCAACAAACAGGAACTGGCACTGGGCACCGGATCAATATGTTAGTTCCAAAAATAGTATAAGAAGTTGCCAAAAGTATGTAAAAGTTGTAGAATATTGGCATGAAACAAACAAAAATTATAGATACGAGGGAGACGTATTAAGAACCGGAACAAAGAATTAGCACTTATTGAATACATGAACTCCTCAAACTACGGTAATCACCGGAATGAATCCCAATTATTGTCACCTTGGGGTACGCGGATCATAAGACATAATAAGTGCATATAACAATCAGGATAGGATCAAGAACACACATATATTCATGAAAACATAATAGGTTCACATATGAAATAATGACACTTAGACCCTAGTGACAAGCATTAAGCATAGGAAAGTCATAGCAACATAGATCTCAGAACAAAGTGGATACTAGGGATCAAGCCCTGCTACTTCTTGAGCTTGCGTTTATTTTTTCCTTAAAGAGGAAAGGGTGATGCAACAAAGTAGATATAAGTATTTCCCTCAGTTAAGAACAAGCTATCAATCCAGTAGGAGGCACAAGCAAGTCTCCAATATATGCATCTGCACCAACTAACACACAATTGCACACAACGCGAAAAAGGGGTTGTCAATCCCTTCACGGTCACGAACAAGAGTGAGATCTAATAGAGATAGGTATCAAAGATAAGTAAAAGATTAAAATAAAGTAAATATAAATAAATTGCAGCAAGGTATTTTTGGTTTTTTTGGTTTATAGATCTGAAAATATATGATGGAAAATAGACCCTGGGGCCATAGGTTTCACTAGAGGCTTCTCTCTTGAAGGAAACATATGGTGGGTAAACAAATTATTGTTGAGAAATTGATAGAAAAGCGCATAGTTATGAAGACATCTAAGGCAATGATCATGAATATAGGCATCACGTACGTGACAAGTAGTCCGAAACGATTCTTCATCTACTACTATTACTCCACCCATCGACCACTATCCAGCATGCATCTAGTGAATTAAGTTAACAAGAACGGAGTAACGCCTTAAGCAAGATGACATGATGTAGAGGGATAAACTCAAGCAATATGATATAAACCCCATCGTTTTATCCTGAATGGCAACAATACAATACGTGCCTCCCTACCCCTCCTATCACTGGGTGAGGACACCGCAAGATTGAACCCATCACAAAGAACCTCTCCCATTGCAAGAAAAACCAATCCAGTTGGCCAAACCAAATCGATAGATCGGAGAGAAATACAAAGAGTTCAGAGAAGACTCAAATAATATTCATAGATAATCTGGTCATAAATCCACAATTCATTGGATCTCAACAAACGCACCATAAAAAAAGATTACATCGAATAGATTTCCAAGAACATCAAGGAGAGCATTGTATTGAAGATCAAAGAGAGAGAAGAAGCCATCTAGCTACTAGATTTGGACCCATAGGTCTCTGTTAAATTACTCACACATCATCGGAAGGGCGGCAAGGTTGGTGTAGAGTTCCTCCATGATCAAATCCCCCTCCGGTGGAGTGCTGGAAAATGCCCCAAGATGGGATCTTACAGGAACAGAAGCTTGCGATGGCGGAAAATTATTTTTGGTGTGCCCTCTGGTATAGGGGGGATATTCGAGAATATATAGTGGAAGAATTAGGGTTGGAAGGTCTCCGGGGGGCACAAGCCCTAGGGGCGCGCCCCTACGGCTCGTGGACTCCTCGCAGGGCTTCTGGCCTCGTCTCCAAGTCTCGTGGGTTTCTTCTAGTCCAAGAGAAATCACAGTAAAGTTTTACTCCGTTTGGTATTCCTTTTCTGTAAAAGTCAAAAGCAAGGAAAAAACAGAAATTGGCACTAGGCACTAGGTTAATAAGTTAGTCCCAACATACTAATATAAAATAGCATATTAATGCATATAAAACATCCTACAGATAATATAATAGCATGGAACAATCAAAAATCATAGATACGTTGGAGACGTATCAAGCCCTAACAAAACTAACTCGATTACATGATAAAACTCATCCAACCCATCACCGTCCAGCAAGCCTACGAAGGAATTACTCACTGCCAGCGGTGAGCATCATGAAATTGGCGCTAAAGGAAGGTTGATGATTATGACGGTGACGGATTCCACCCTCCGGGGCCTCGAACGGACTCCAGACCAGCCCTCCCGATGAAGAATGGGAGTTGGCAGCGGCTCCGTATCGTTAAACGTGATGAATCCTTCTCCCTGATTTTTTTCTTGGAGTAAAGATATATATTGTAAAAACCCGAGACTGACGCTCGAGACGCCTTCCATTTATTTTTGTTGTTGCCGTGTGTTTTATTTGTTTGTTGCATTCATCATCACACCATGCACATTGCATCCGCATGTTTTCTTCAAACTTGCATCCGCTTGTAGTTGTCGCTTCTTCCTTGCCCTGTTGACCTCCTCTTAGATCAACCAGACCGCACTCTTCTCTCTCTTGTCTGAACCCATCAAACCCCCTTGTCTTCGTGACCTTTTATCAGACCCCTCGAGCGTCTGAAACACTTTCCCGAACTTGAATCGGGCAGTCATCACCGATGGGTCTGGATAAAACCCAAACATCGCCAAACACCTATGGTCTATTTACTGGACTCGCCTAACGTATTTGTCTCTGACCATTTGATTGACCCGGAGCCATCCAATGGCGATTGGACACCCCTAAAACTCCGCTCTTTCCATATATATATAGACACACACACACACACACACACACACACACACACACACACACACACACACACACATCTGGGCTATTCTGTTACGCGTAACAAAATATTATTCTGTTTCCCTACTTGAACTGATGGTTTCAGGCGATTGTACTGATGATTTTCATCTCGTCGAACTGATCGTCTTTTGTCGGAATGGGGCGTGTAATATATCGTTAGAAAACTCTTGACATCTACATTACAAATATATAGGAATTTTTTTGCAAAATCTTTATGGTTTAAGAGCAGTTTTGAAAAAACCATTTTTTTCAAAACCAAAAACGCGAATCGTATTTTAGACTCGATTTTCAAATGGTTTGTCGGAATTGAGCAAATAAGATGGCGTTGGAAATCTGGTGAAAATCCGCATCTTCCCTATATATATTGTTTTTTCTAATTCTATACGATTTAAAAGTAATTTTGAAAACGGTGAAATTCTGGGCAAAATGTATTTTCGCGATTGTTATCAAACGGTTTGTTGGATTGATGCAAATGATACGGCATTGGAAAGCTATGAAAAATGCGCAACCTTTTCGTATTGAAATGTTTTTCTAATTCCTTATGGTTTAAAAACGAATTCGAATACGGTCAAATTTGATTTCGAACGCGATTTGTTTAAAAGTTTGTCGAAATGAGGCAAATAATAAATGGTTGGAAAGATATCGAAAATACGAAACTTAGTCATGTTGAATGTTTTCTCAAATTCGCAACCGTTGAAGAGTAATTTGGATTACGATAAGACCCATCGTGTTGTTTTTTCGTCAGAAAAAACAGAGTGCTTGTACTGATCTACGTGTGCGTTTGTACTGATGTATTCTTCGGAGAGTAATTTTGGAAGGTTCCGAAAAAAGAGTACTTGAACTGATGTTTGCATGGGTTTGTACTAAGCGTGTTTTTCACTAACTAGACTTTGCTCTGTTTTGGGTAATATTTTTGCTCGTAAGTTTTCAATGGTTTACTGTATCGTCGCCCCTGTACTTGCATGGTTTATATCATTGAACTGACTGATAGTTCTTTCAAAAAGAAAATATTTTTTATTGTTTTTTTGAACTAAACATTTTTTTACAACGATGTTCTGGACTTCTCTTTTTTTATGACTTGTACTTTTCCCATTTGAATTGCATGGGGTTTCTTTTTTGCTTGAACTTTTACAAGTTGAATTTCTGTCATTTCTTTTATTCCGAACGGACCACCATTTTTAACTTGTACTGGTCAATATATTTAATTCAACCATTTTTCCTTTATCGAACGGACCACCCTTTTTGTTTGTATGGATCAGTTGTAGAACTTGGACGTCAACGTCACAGAAGTACAACTTGGACGGATCACCTCCTCCCATCTGGACTGACCACAAAAGTTGCATTAGGAAACTCACAAAAACAAGGACGATTACAATGAGATCGACAAGAATGTATGAACCATACCTTTTTTAGCTCAATAAATACTACACACGGAACAAGCAGAACTTATTAAACAAGATGTTTTTGAAGTTTCTCACATTAACACTTTCTATAATACAAAACCGAATGGTTCACTTTTACCTCCTCTCTTTTAAAGTATTACAAACTGACGAACTAAAATAAAATGGTGAGCACAGTGCATTTTGTTACCACAATTGGTAATAGGGGCATAATCCATGTGAATTGTATAAAAGGTAAGTACCAGTAAAAATGGATTGCTGGTGTTTTTATAGAGTTTGTAGTACCATCACAATCAAAGTTCGTACTGACATAACTTCTAGTCGTGCTCCGGCCAGAAAAAGAAACATATGTACAGTGCGGCCAAAGTATTACAAACTGACAAACATAATCAGCCACCTCGCTAAAATAGAGCATCTCAGACGCCTCTACTCCTGTTCCTTTTCCTTGTGCAGGAGGCTGTTGACGGATCACACAGTGATGCAGGTGGCCATGGTATTTTTCTCACTAAAACAAACTTCTGTTTGTGTGCAACTTTTGTACTTGCATATATTTTGGAGGGAGAAACACAGAAAATACTACCACATGGATCAACACAATTGGAGGAAGAAACTACAGACGTACATCACGGGGTAGCAAATAATATGAACTCCAGGCAGAACATTTTTTAACATCTTTTTGTATCTTGCAAACTAAAAATAAGAAGAAAGCAAATTAGAACACAAAGTAAGAATAAATTAGAGCACCGGTGCTTGTGCGGCATGCATCCGTCAACCCTTTTGCATTCTAGTTCCAGCCAACATGAGCTAGCACCTCCTGGATCGAGCTGCAGTAGTGCAACACAACGCATCAGAGAGATAAAAAGGTGAGCAGCAGCATGTACAGAAAGGGGAGAAAGCAACTATAGCACACGAGCATCCACGGGAAGAGAGAGATGCATCAACTTCTCTCCACTTGAGACTAAACTTATATAATTTTTATTGTTTAACTTTCAGATATCTTTACAAGAATTGCGTG
Source organism: Aegilops umbellulata (assembly GCA_032464435.1). Classification (NCBI taxonomy): domain Eukaryota; kingdom Viridiplantae; phylum Streptophyta; class Magnoliopsida; order Poales; family Poaceae; genus Aegilops; species Aegilops umbellulata. The sequence goes on along the minus strand of CP136056.1, from coordinate 216,653,275 downwards.
GTTTTAGTGTTTTGCTTTTACCTCGTTGCTTCTTTGAACTTACAAAATAAACTTTGTTACATGCGCTCATTAACATAACCACACACACCTGTTGTGCTATAGAAATAACATGGAAACACAAAGGAAACTGGACTTACGATTGGTAACTAGATGTACTGAAAAGCATTCAAAAGATGAACTAAAAACAATTGAAGCTCTTCAAAAGCATTCAGGATAGATAACAAGAAACCAAAACGCGGGGGCGACATAGTTACTTGAACCGGGCCATAAGGACTAGAACCAAAACTATCACTACAAGTAGATGTTTTTTGTAGGTTTTTGGGAATGAGAATTCCTTTTTTGCAATTATATAAGAAGTTTAAAAATATGTACTACCCCATAACAAATGTTTATACTGCACATGTCCATAAATATTAGCTTTTTATTTGGCAACAAAGAAATATCAAAAAGGATATTTCATTTCTTATAAGCATATGAACAAATAGGTTGATAGCAGCAGGAATAGAACAAGTTCTTACCATCGGGGACCTTCCCACTTGCGCGATCTGACGTCCACTCGTGCGAGTAGAACCAACGGACACACCATCGGGGACCTTCCCACTGTGCGAGACGAACTGAACCCGTTCGTGATGCCAAGGCCGACTAGACTTACGGTCTCTCGAGATCTGAATTAATTGTGTTACAAGTATACACAAAAATTCAAATGAGCTCATGTGAGTACATGTTAAAAAGATAATTGAGTTCATGTATATTAACTGGAGAAGTTCAAACAGAAACTTTTTTAAGAGAAAATGTACATTTTTGCTATAACAACTATAGTTGTCCTGCCAACCCTCTATATTTAACCAGTTAAAAAGATAATCAAGTTCGTGTATATTAAGAGGAGAAGTTCAAAAAGAAACTTTTAATAACAACTACATTCACCTTGCCACCCATTCAGTTTTTGCTTTGACAAGATCCACACATTTAAAAAGTTTGTACTGGCGTGGGGAAGCCTCGGTTCTTTTGACAAAACTCTCATGTTCTTTGACAGTTTCAATTTTGTCTGAACTTACTAGTTTCCTGGTTTTGAACTTATAGAATTTTATACCCCAAACTTCTACATGTTTCTTTAATTTATATGGAACAAAAACCGAAGGAGTCTGGACTCAAGAATTATATGAAAGAGTGAAACCATAGTGTGAACTTATCTAAGGCTTTTGTCGAACAGAGGAGACGAGGTGATGCAGGAGCAAAACCCGACTCCTTGAATATAACAGTAGTTGTGCTGTCAATACTTCTTTGAGTTTTGATTTCTGAATGTATTGAACTAAAAATAAGAATCGAACTGGACTAAAATTAGATATTGAACTGAACTAATATAAGAAACTTTCTATTCAGGATTGTTCTCCCATATCAATAAACCAAAATTACAGGGAAGCTAAACTTCAGATTAGAAGAAATCTAGACTTCTACAAGCAGAACATATGCTAAAGTAACAAAAGTGAAGTTAATAAGGAAGAAAACAAGTCATTGTTTTCATCTTTGTTTTTATCAGAGATGTAGTAGTAGTAGTAGTAGTAGTAGTAGTAGTAGTAGTAGTAGTAGTAGTAGTAGTAGTAGTAGTAGTAGTAGTAGTAGTAGTAGTAGTAGTAGTAGTAGTAGTGGTGGTGGTGGTGGTGGTGGTAGTAGTAGTGGTAGTAGTAGTGGTAGTAGTAGTGGTGGTAGTAGTGGTGGTAGTAGTGGTAGTAGTGGTAGTAGTAGTAGTAGTAGTAGCAGTAGTAGCAGTAGTAGCAGTAGTAGCAGTAGTAGCAGTAGTAGCAGTAGTAGTAGGGAGGAAGGTGGGCGGAGCGCCGGGAGGGAGGGATGCGGTCGGCCGGAGCGTAGGGAGGAAGGTAGTCGGAGCGCCGGGGGCGGAGGGGGCGTGGGGGAGGTGGCCGGCGAGCCCAAGACCCCTTGGTCCTCTTCTGCCTTGGATCTCAGCGGCCGACCACGGCGGGGGAAGAGGTGGCTGGCGAGGCGACAGGGGCGACAGAGCGGAAGGAGGAGGCTGGCTCGGCGGGGGCAGCGCATGGTAGGGAGGGGCAGGTTGCCGGCGGCGGCAGCGCGTGGGTAGGGAGGGGCAGGCGGCCGGCGGCGGCGCGTGGGAGCAGGGAGGCAGCGGGCGGCGGTGCCTGGGAGCAGGGAGGCGGCGGGTGGCGGCGCGTGGGAGCAGGGGGTGGCGGCCGACGGCGCGTTGGAGCAGGGGCGGCCGCCAACAGCGCGTGGGATGTGGGGGCGGAGCCGTCGGGGAGAGGTAGTTCAAGAAGATGCTGGGGAGTGGTGTGGGCTTTCTCTGTGTTTTGGGTGGGGGTGCAGCACCGGGTTTTGCAAAAATGCATCGGGCCCTTATAGGGGCGAGGGGTAACAAAATAATATTCTGTTACTAGTATATATATATATATATATATATATATATATATATATATATATATATATATATATATATATATATATATATATATATATATATATATATATATATACACTATTCTGATCACGGGATCAGAATAATATTCTGATCACAACCCGAACTTCCCGAGTAACGCGCCTGACCTTCCCTGAGTACTAGGTTGAACTTTAGCTAAAAGGTCTCCAAATGGGGCTTGCGATATACCGTTGGAAAGCTATGAACACCAGTATCATGATCCAAGTTAATTTTTTGGCAAAATGTAAGCGGTTTAAGAGCAGTTTTGAAAACCGTTTTTTCTTCGTTCAAAAAACGTGAATCGTATTTTCGATCGCATTTTTAAACCATTTATCGGAATGAGGCAAACAATATGGCGTTGGAAAGCTGCTGCAAAATCGCTCCTTCCACATGTTGAAAGTTTTCTCTAATTCCCTATGGTTAAAGCGTAATTTGGAAAATCGTAGAATTTCGCAAACGGAACACCCGAGTTGGTATTTTTGATGTCATTTCTAAACGGCAAATCCAATTGAGGCAAATAATATGGCGTTGGAAACCTTATGAAAATGCGCTACTTTTTCATGTTAAAAGTGTTTTCTAATTTTGAACGGTTTAAAAGTAATTTAGAAAACGGTACAAGTTCCACCGAGTTCATATTTTCGAGCTAAATTTTTAACCGTACATCCAAATGCAGCAAATGATATGGCGTTGAAAATCTTGAACAAATGCGAAACTTTTTTGTATATATTGTTTCTCCTAATTCTTTACTATTTTATGTCAGTTTTGAAAATGGCTAAAACCGTATTTTTGCCATAATTTCTACAAACTTTATCGGAATGGGGCAAATAATATACCGCTGAAAAGCTACAGAAAATGCGAAACTTTTTCATGTTGATAGTTTTCTCTGATTCCTAGCCGTTTTTATGTCATTTAGAAAACGGCGAGATCACTCGTTCTGCCTTTATTTCGAAAGAGATTCTTCGAAAATGCACCGCATGAAGAACCTGACCTTCTCGGCATGTGCACCTGAACTTCACTCTGTTTTTCACGTGATTTTTTTTCCCGCAGTTGTACATCCACTGCTCGTAGCTCTCCATCCACTGACCGGAATTGAGCAAATAATATACCGGCGGAAAGCTGATGTAAACACGCAACTTTCCCGTGTTGATCGTTTTTTCATACTCGCGACTATTTTTAAAAAAAATCATCTCAAATTCATTCACTATAATAGTCGAACTTCCTGCTGTTTTCATGTTGAACTTCTGTGACGTATTTTCATTTGTAATTTTATCATCCTTTCGTCAGTGTTACACAAATGATATTCCTTTTGTAGAATTCTCTCTCACAATAATTTTTTTAACTTTCTCCGACCGAGGACTTGAAATTACACAAATAATACTCCTGCTGTTTTGAAGTAAATTATAAAATGACGAGATCATGATTTCTGCTTTCATCGTGAGTGGAAAAGCACTGCGTGAAGTAATTGGACTTCTCGGGCTTGTCTTTTGAACTTCACTCTGTTTTTGACGTGCTGTTTTTTGCACTGCTTGAAGTAGTTGAACTTCTGGGCATGTCTGTTTGAACCTCACTCTGTTTCTGATGTGTTGTTTTTTGCACTGTGTGAAATAGTTGAACTTCTGGGGCATGTCTGTTTGAACTTCACTCTATTTTACTTTATTGTATTTTTCTTATACGAAAAACACACCATGCAGTACGCGAACTTCTGGTTATTATCACTTCAAACTTCTCTCTGGTTTGGGAGAATTATTTTAAAATCCAAAAAACAACATATTTTTTTACGTATTTTGGACATCTAAATACACGGTGAACCTCTCTCACAAGAATTTTTTGAACTTTTCCTCACCGAGCACTTGAACTTCTAGCAACCATTTTTTTCATTTATGAGTTGTTTTTAAAATTGCAAAAAATGGCGTTGTGTTTATTTTTTATTTTTTGAACAGGTAAATCCTAGGTTTTAATAAACTCCGAACTTCTCTATTATTTCAATATGAACTTCACCTTTTTATATTCTTGAGTAAAGAATTATATTCGATTTTTATACGGAAAAAATCGAACATGGAAATAAAAGGTGAACCTCTCTCGCAAGAATTTTTGAACTTCTCCGAACAGAGCACTTGAACTTCTTTCAACAAACTTTTTAAGCTTTTATTTTTCTATACTTTTTATTCTCACGTGAAATGCATTCCTTGCAGTACTTGAACTTCTGGTTGTTTTCATTATGAACTTCTGTCACATTTTTGTGTATACATCGAATTACTCGTAATTGAAGGTCGGACGTCATTTTTTCCCATTTTAAAACATGTAATTGGAGGTGACGCTTTTTTTTTCTTCATGAATTATAAAAATCGCACTGCTCTGTTATTTGAATTTGAACTTCTTAGTTTATTTTTTATTAATAAGGAATTTTGGGTTTTGTAATCGCTTCATTATTAAAATTTGGATTGCTTCGTTATTTAAAGTTAAACTTCTAGGTTTTTCCTAGAAACAGAGAAAATGTATTTATAATCCACAATTTGAACTATTCTGTTATTTTAATCTGAACTTCTTGAGAATTAATCAAAAACCTGAAAATTTATGTTTTCTAGAGACGGTGAAATACTTGCTTGAAAGTGTTGTGTTATTTTTGAAATACTTTGTCATTTTGGTTTGAACTTCTTATGAAATTCCCTTCAAAAAGTTTTGAACTTCCCTATCTTTTTAATTTAAACTTCTATGTTTATTATTTAGTAATGGAGGAAACCCTTTGTGTTCTAATAAACATCGAACCGCCCGGTTATTGAAATTTGAACTTCTAAGTTTTAAAACAAGGAAAATCCTTCTTCTCAAGCGACCAGAACATGCGTTTGCCCTATCCTGTGCTTCCATTTTTTATATGTTCAATAAAATCAGAGCAGTCCAATGTCGTAAACATCCATAGTCCATCGACCAAAATAACCAGAGTATATGTGAAGAAAATACAAGTTTCGTGGACCCTTTTTTCTACCACATACACACACACCTTTGTTCTCATCCATCTCCAAAGCCGCCACCACTGAGCTACTCACGCAATAGGAAAAAGATCAGCACTTTTTGCAGAAGCGAATGAGTATGAGTTGACAACAACAACTACAAGTTGAAGGGACTAGTAAAGTGAAGTGCTTGTAGTATTAACCTGTAGCAAATATATGTTGGCCGATTCCACCAAGAACACGTCATGTATGGATATGAACTCCGCAAATAGCTATACTAATCCCTCCTCGCGTTGGCTACAATTGACTCGGCTTCCATCAGGTGCTGTGCCAGCGTCGACAGCTCACGGCTTCCATCGGGTGTTGTGCCAGCATCGATGGCTCACTGCAGTCAAGCACCACCGGATCCATGCACGCGGGACGTTTTGAACTAACAACAAACAGCGACCTGAACTTCTGAAGACAACAACGCAAGAGCAGGCTAGGGGGCGAACGACCGCTAGCTGCTGGCGTAGTGGGGACGGAAGTGCCGCTCTGCCATGAGTGGTAGCCGACGTCGCAAAGGGAAGATTGGCGCTGGAAGTAGACGAGAACATCAATCACCTGTATACACACAACAATCTTCAGAAACGAATGCGTTTCTGCGCTTATCTACAGCCACCAAGGAGAAGACGAGAACATCGCCTCGTTTTGCCCACCTACAGCCGTCCGACAGGACAGAGGGGTCACTGGCACAAGCATATGGAAGGTCGGGCCGAGGGAGGAGAAACGGGGGTCCTGAGTTTCGGCCGCGGAGCGGATGGCGCGCCGGCGTGCGAGGAGATGGCGACCATCTTGGAGCGGGGCGGATGGCTTGCCGGCAGCCGGGGAGCGGAGCAGCGAGATGCAGGTGCGTCGCTCGGTGGGTCGCACGCGTCGGGGTTGGAGGAGCGAGGCGCCTAGGGAGGTGGCGCTCCGGAGGCGGTGAAGGAGGCGGGGTGCGGCGCGGAGCAGGTGGTTGGAGGCGAGGTGCGGCCGCGGCGGAGGTAGGGAGGTCGGGGGTCCGGTCATGGCGCGGCTGCGGGGAGGTCTGGGAGGTCGCCCGGTGGCGGGGATCTGGGGAGGTCGCCACGGCGGTGGTGGAGCATGGGAGCGAGGATCCCGGCGATGGTGGGGGTGATGGGAAGGAAAGGCCGCGGTCGTGGCGGGGGAGGAAGCGCTGGGCGGCGGCGGGTCTCGGGTGGAGGCCGGCGGCGGGGCGCCGGAGAAGGCCGGATGGAATCGAGGGAGGTTAGAGACGGGTGCGACGGGGAAGGTCGTATGTGTTTTATTAGGCCGTTCAGGACTGTGCTGGTGGGCCGGTTTGGCGCTGATCTATTTCGTTTTCTCAATCTCGGAAACACTAAGGGCCGCTGTGATCAGAATAACTATTCTGATCCCAGGATCAGAATAGTGTCACTCTATATATATATACATATATATATATACATACATACATACATACATACATACATACATAAACACTATTCTGATCACGGGATCAGAATAATATTCTGATCACAACCTGACCTGACCCCGTAATAGTACGTTGAACTTCCCTATGAACTAGGTTGAACATCCGCCAACATTGCCGAAATGGGGCTTGCGATATACCGTTGGAAAGCTATGGACACCAGTATCATAACCCAAGTTAAATTTTTGACAAAATGTAAGCGGTTTAAGAGCAGTTTTGAAAACCGTTTTCTTTTCGCACAAAAAACGTGAATCGTATTTTCGATCGCATTTCTAAACCGTTTATCGGAATGAGGCATATAATATGGTGTTGTAAAGCTGCTGCAAAACCACTCCTTCCGCATGTTGAAAGTTTTCTCTAATTCGCTATGGTTAAAGAGTAATTTGAAAAAACATAAAAATTCGTAAACCGAACAGCCGAGTTCATTTTTTCGATGTCATTTCTAAATGGCTAGTGCAATGGAGGCATATGATATGGCATTGGAAAGCTTATGAAAATGCGTTACTTTTTCATCTTTAAAGTGTTTTCTAATTTTGAATGGTTTAAGAGTAATTTAGAAAATGGTCCAAGTCCTACTGAGTTCTATTTTCGAGCTAATTTCTTAACCGTGCATCCGAATGCAGCAAATGATATGGCGTTGGAAAGCTTGAACAAATGCGAAACTTTTTAGTATGTATTGTTTCTCCCAATTCTCTGCGGTTTTAAGTAAGTTTCGAAAATGGAGAAAAACGTATTTTCGCCATAAGTTCTACAAACTTTATCGGAATTGTGCAAATAGTATACCGTTGAAAAGATACGGAAAATGCGAATCTTTTTCATGTTGATGGTTTTCTCTGATTCTTAGCCGTTTTCAAGTAATTTCAAAAACGGCGGGATCATTCGTTCTGCCTCTATCGCGAAACAAATTCTTCGAAAATGCACCGCGTGAAGAACCTGAACTTCTCGGCGCGTGTACCTGAACTTCACTCCGTTTTTCACGTGATTTTTTTGCTCGTAGGTCTCCATCCACTCCTCGTAACTCTCCATCCACTCACCGGAATTAAGCAAGTGATATACCGGTGGAAAGCTGCTGTAAGCACATAACTTTCCCGTGTTGATCATTTTTTCATACTCACGATGGTTTTAAAAGTTTTTCATCTGAAATTCATTCAGCGTAGTAGTTGAACTTCATGCTGTTTTCACGTTGAACTTATGTGATGTATTTTCGTTTGTAATTTTCTCATCCATTTGTTAGTGTTACATAAATGATACTCCTTTTGTACAAACCCCTCTCACAATAATTTTTTTCAACTTTCTTTGACCGAGGAGTTGCACTTATAACAACAAAACTTTTAGTCTTTGCTTTTTTATTCTTTTTTTAATACAAAATGCACACCGTGTAGTACGTGAACTTCTGTAGTTATTAGTCGAACTTCTATCGGTTACGTGAAAATATCTCAGTTTTTTGTGAATATTAATCTGAATTTCTTAATCTTTTTTATGAAATTTCGAAGTGCTTTATTTTTAAAAGTTGAACTTCTTGTTATTTAATTTTTGAACTTCTTGTTTCCATTCTTTAATAACGAGGAAAATCTGAGTTTTCTATAATCATCGAACTTCTCCATCTTTTTAATTTGGACTTCCTGGTTTTATTTCTTAATCTTTTTTATGAAATTTTGAAGCGCTCTATTTTTAAAAGTTGAACTTCTTGTTATTTAATTTTTGAACTTCTTGTTTCCATTCTTTAATAACAAGGAAAATCTGAGTTTTCTATAATCATCGAACTTCTCCATCTTTTTAATTTGGACTTCCTGGTTTTATTTCTTAATCTTTTTTATGAAATTTTGAAGCGCTCTATTTTTAAAAGTTGAACTTCTTGTTATTTAATTTTTGAACTTCTTGTTTCCATTCTTTAATAACGAGGAAAATCTGAGTTTTCTATAATCATCGAACTTATCCATCTTTTTAATTTGGACTTCCTGGTTTTATTTCTTAATCTTTTTTATGAAATTTTGAAGCGCTCTATTTTTAAAAGTTGAACTTCTTGTTATTTAATTTTTGAACTTCTTGTTTCCATTCTTTAATAACGAGGAAAATCTGAGTTTTCTATAATCATCGAACTTCTCCATCTTTTTAATTTGGACTTCCTGGTTTTATTTCTTTTAGTAATGAAAAAAATCCAACTTTTTGATAGACATCGAGCCGTTCCATTTTTAAATTTGAACTTCTAGGTTTATTTTAACAGAGAAAATCCTTTCTTAAAAAATTGTTTGAGATGATTTTTTTAACTTGACCTTGTTTGGGTTTTTAATAAGCATTGAACTTCTAATGTAGACAAAAAATGGAAGGAAGAACAATGTTTTGTTTACAAGTGTTTTGGGGTGGTCCACAAAAGTCATTTTTTTTATTTTTCCATTTTCTTAAAATTTCCACTGTTTTATTTTTTTAACACTTCATTTCTTCTTCTTTTCTCTCTTTTCCTTTCAAACTTCGCTCCCGAACAAAACATATGACAAGTTCACACAACCATAAGATAGAGGACAAAAAATCACTACAAAACACATACATAAACTTGTGGTTTTCCTTTTAAAGATCTTAGTAAATAGTGACCCACTTCTTTTTAGAAATTTGAATAGGGTAGTGCGGAAGCAGGTAAGCACGATGTACATCAGCTCCATTTGCCTTTCTCTCAATTTTTCATATGCTTTTTTGTTATCTCTGAATTTCCAAATGACACGAAATGCCAGAGGTGTCTGAACTTCATTCTATTGTCTTCTTGCTACCTCATAGAAACAGAGAGAGGAGTGTTTGCTACATCGACAGAAAAATTAGACATTGGTCAAAAAGGAATCTGACAAAAAACTCTTTGCCAGTGCTCCGCCGGTAGAAGTTTGAGGCGGGATCCGGATGAAGTTCGAGATGAGTATGCACTTTGGCGAAGAAGAATGCCTGACCATTGCCCTGGTGAACCCCGTCACCCTTGCGCTAGTGAACCCCGTGACCATTGCGGCGGCGGGAGGAAGAATCATGGACGAGGAGTGGTGTGTTGGCGGCGGAGGCCTGGTGTAGTGGCACCGTAGGCACAAGATGGCAGCGGGATTCAGTATTTTTCGAGGCCGTGGATGCGACGTCTGGATGGATGGAAGGACAGCGGCACCGTAGGCACCAGATCTTGCTCGCAGACTGGAGGAAGAGCAGGTCGCGCCAGATCTTGCTTGCAACGGGATTCAGGTCGCGCCAGAGGGGAAGAGCAGGTCGCGCCAGAGGGGAGGGGCAGGTCGCGACGGAGGTGGCTGGGGCAGGCGAGGTGGTCGGGGCGGAGGGCGGTGGTGGAGGTGGTCGGGGGAGGACGGCGGCTGTGGAAGTGACCGGGGGGACGATGGCGGCGGCAGATGTGGTCGGTGCTTATGGTAGTGGGGGAGGACGGCGGCGTGGGCGTCGTCGGAAGCAGAGGCGGCAGGTGGAGGGGACTGGGAACCTTGGCGGCGGCGGAGGCGAGCCGGGACGAGGAGGCCGCACGCCGAAAGGAGGCGGCGGGGGAGCTTGTGAGTGGGGGCGGCGGCTCCGTTGGCCACCAACGACTGGGCGTTGAGGTCAGGTGGCCGGCAGCAGGAGGTGCGTCGGGGTCGGGGGGCGGCGGCCGGAGCCGCGCCAGAGCCAGGGGCGGCGGCGGGAGGTGGTCGGGGGATCCGACAGAGGTGATGCGGGAGTTGGGGTGGGGGATGGGCCGATCGTTTTTTTTCTTTTTTGTGTTCTCGGGAGTTCGGGAAAGTCGGCCCGGGCCCTATATAGGCTGCTATGATAAGAATAGTTATTCTAATACCATGATCATAATAGTGTTACTCTCTCTATATATATATAACTATTCTGATCAGAATATATATATATATATATATATATATATATATATATATATATATATATATATATATATCACAATCCCCCTGACCCAGCCCGAACCGAACCCAACCCGCCTTCTTTCGCCGGAGGCAGCCGTCGTGGGCGAGCGAGCGACGGTGGCAGCCAGAGCGAGGGAGCCCGCGGCGCCGTGACTGGCCGTCGACGGATCCGCCGCCGTCTCCTGCCTCCGTCCGTCGCCGGATTCATTGTCGGGGCCGTGATCCGCCGTCTCCTACCTCCTTCCGTCGCCGGATCCATCGACGGGGCCGTGATCCGCCGTCTCCTAGCTCCCTCCGTCGCCGGATCCAACGACGAGGCCGTGATCCGCCGTCTCCTGCCTCCCTCCGTCACCGAATCTAACGACGGGGCCGTGATCCGCCGTCTCTTGCCTCCCTCCGTCGCCGGATCCAACGACGGGGCCGTGATGCGCCGTCTCCTGCCTCCCTCCGTCGCCGGATCCAACGACGGGGCCGTGATCCGCCGCCTCCTACCTCCCTCCATCGCCGGGGCTCCTTCTCCGGGGCAGTGATCCCCGCAAGACGCTGCCTCCCCAGACCTCTTCGCCAGACGTCCACCACAAGCAGGAGCTAAATCAATGGCGCCGCCTCCCAAGAACATGCCAGTACGCCGACCACGAGAGGAAGAAGAATAAGAAGTCAGTCAACTGGAGGTAATGTCTGCTTCCCACGTTTGTGTCAGTACATCAGTTCATCAGTCCTGCAATGAAAGAAGAACCTGACAGTACATTGCAAATGCCTGATCAGTTCATTACACCCCTGCCACTTGATGCACAATTTGGATGTTGAGGTTACTGTCAGTACCTCTAATATGATAGCTTAAGTTCAAAACCAAATAACACAAACTTATGCATCAGTCCAAGGAGCTACTAGGCTTTATACAAGGTTCAGCTGCCACTGCAAGTTGTATCATGTTATTTCTAATAGTGCATGCCGTGTAGTTGCGTCAGTTCGAACTAGTGAAAGAATGTTGTTGAAAAAAATATAAACATGTTACACAGTAAGTTCAATGATACATAAACTAGGAGTACTTCTAGTGTACGTGCATAAGTTATAGATGAACAAAAGAGAAGACATACATCAGTTTTATATATATATATATATATATATATATATATATATATATATATATATATATATATATATATATATATCCATACATCTCTGAAGTTCAATGTTCAGTTTACAAGCAGTGCTAAAAAACAGTACATCAGTACATCAGTGTTGAGCATGTACGGTTATACTGTTCGAGTGAAAACGAAAACAGATACAAAATAGAGAACAACAGTTTAAAATAACAACCAGTGATGCAAGTTCAACTTGTCAATGCCTTCAGTGCATGGCATGTTACCCATAGCATGTATACGAGAAAAATGCAGAAAAGATTAATACCAAAACTGTTGAATGTCATTGCAGAAGCGAGCAAGGCGACGCATGCAGCGAGCGTTTGATGAGCCAAGCAGATATGGGGCACCACCTGGTTGGGTAACACCAGAAATACCACCTGGATACTTCAACAATACAGGGAGATTTCAAGATACACCGGAATCATCAGAAGCACGGACAAGTTCTTCTATGCAGCAAACACCAATATCTGAGAATACAAGCTTTGTCACTCGTGGTTTGCAACAAGGCCAACAATATTCCCAACAACAAATGTTTTCTTTCCCTAGCGCATGCAGAAAGCCAAGGACAGGAAGCCGTGGATGGGTTGCAGCAAGGCTTCCACCAGTCGCTCCGTCAACATCGATCATCCGTGCTGCAAAAGCGGTTGCAACGGGAAGACCAGGCCAAAGAGACGGAAATTTTGGCCGCTCTAGCAGGTTCCAAAGTACAAGATATGAGCCATATAGAGAGGAGCAACCTCACAACGAATCTGAGGGGAGACGGTCGTACAATGCGAGACGGAGATCTTCGTCAACATTGCTCCCTCCAAGAGATGCATTGCTGCATGTGCCAAGGGTGACACCCCCCGCGCCCATACACCAGGGTGAACAGCAAACACCGGAGGCAGCACAGAGCTATACACAGGTAAGTATCCATATAGAAAAAAACATACAAGCACAGTCCATACCATGGTACTGTGACCACCCCATCTAACATTTTCGTAACTGCCTTTTTGTTTGCTCACTGTTGCGTGCAACCACCTAACATTGAAGCTTATGTTCTGCCAAGGCTAGAGATGCGCCTTGAAACTTTTGAAGAAGCAAAGAACTTCTACAACCTCTATGCGAAGCACGAGGGTTTTGCTGTCAGGAAAGGCTCCAAGTTTAAGACCAGAGCCTACCTTTATTGCACATGCTATGGAGTCTATCATTCGAAGGTGTCTGAAGCAAATAGATAGCGAAACAAAACGACAGCCAGGACTAACTGCGGGGCTAAAATGAGGCTGAAGATTGAAAAGGATGGAACACTTGTCGTAAAAGAGATAGTCTGGGAACACAACCACAGGCTATAGATCACTCCGCAAATGCTTGTCTTCTTGCACTCCCACAAAAACTTCAAAACAATCTTGGAATACGTCAAGTACCTGCAGTTCAAAGGCATTGAACACGCGCAAATCATGAGCATACTAGGCGGTGATGACCCTGGTAGCTACTTCCTCGAAATGAATGCCAAAGACCTGATTAACCTGTATGTACAAACTTGTTCTCCTCCCATAAACCGCCTATGTCTTTTTTCCTCTGTCAGTACAAACATATTACGCAACGCATGACCTGACGCCAGTTCAACATGCATTTTTGAATGACTGTTCACTTTTAATATCCAAGAAAGCAAAGAATTCAAGGATGGATGATGTGGATGATGTCCTAAAGACTGTCAACTTCTTTAGGGAGATGAAAGCTATAAACAGGGAATTCTTCTGTGACATGCAACTCAATGAGTCCGACAGAGTTAAGAACATATTCTGGGCGAATGCAAGCTACCGAGGGGCCTACCAGGACTTCGGTGACTGCGTAACATTTGATACCACATATAAGACCAACAAGTACCATATGCCACTTGGGGTGTTTGTCAGTACTAACAACCACTTTCAGACTACATTATTTGGTTTTGCCCTGATAAGAGATGAGGATGCAGAATCATTCAGATGGCTGTTCAAGACGTTTTTAAGGTGCATGAGAGGGATGGCTCCTACATGCATCCTCACAGGTACAACCGCGAAAACCACCCCCAACCACCACCACCACCCCCTTCCCCCAAAAAACTAAAAGGAAAATAACACATTAAAAAATGTTGTGTCAGTTCTATTTGTATATATGCACCACCATATGCTGACCACTCCACATCTCTTTTCTCATTACCAGACCAGTGCGCGGCAATGGCTTTGGCGATACCAAAAGTTTTCAAGAACACAGTACACAAGTTGTGCCATATGAAGAAGTACAGGGAACACCTCACATACCTGTACTACCTGGACGAAGACTTGAAGGAAGAATTCACATCAATCCTCAACTGGCCCCTCATGCCAACTGAGTTTGAGGATGCCTGGAAAGGACTCATCGATAGATACAACCTCCATGATGACGCCACGATGCTGGCCATGTGGAACGAGCGTGAGAAATGGATATCAGCCTACTTCAAAGAAATTTTCTGCGCCAAAATGACATCACACAGCAAAGTGAGAGCATGAACTATGTGCTCAAGAAGAACTTTGTAAGTGAGAGACAGAAACTACACCGGTTTTTCAGCCAGGTAAACTCCTGCGTCAAAACCAGGAGGCAGACAGAGAACCAAGAGACAATGGGTAACAGGGTATAGCTCTATCACCTGTCGTGAGACAAAAAAACATGCTTACTAAAGTAAAACTTTATTAGTTATACAAGTTTTTGCTGTGAGAAAACTAACAATTTGGTCAACATTCTTGCATGTGCAGAAGGAACAAAACACGCTGACCTTCTATGGGTTTGACACCCAGGTGGCAAAGGTTTACTCGCGAGCTGTGTACAGCGAGATCAGAAAAGGCTAAAATTGAGCACACTCTTCACGACAACAGAGACGGAAGAGCCCACAAAGTACCTTGTGCGCTACAACAACCCGCAAAAACTGTCTACATGGTCTCAGCACGCGTTCCAGGTGGTTGCAGACCCTGTGGGAGAAACATATGAGTGCGAGTGCAGGCTATGGGACCACACAGGTGAGGATTGCAAAAAAAAGATGTTACATACTGTACTACTTTATTTGCAAAGTTTTTGTTCGAATGAAGTGACAAAAAACATGCACCTCTTCCAAAAACAAATACAGGTCTTTTCTGCGTCCATGTCCTGTGCATGATGCAGACAATTAAGGCTCCCAACGTTCCAGAGAAATATATCCTCAGGAGATACACCAAACGCCCGAACATCCAGCCAACATTTGACAGAAATGACTTGAGGACAGTAGCGTCAAACAAGGCATCCCAATACTGCATTGAAAGCTCACTGCTGACGCTCAACATGAGGGTGCATAGAAAAAGTTTGAGAAGCCAAGAGCAAATGGCGAGGTCATGGGTCGTCATGGACAAACTTGAACAAGAACTCGACGCCATGCATTCTGCTAAAAATGGAGGTGTGGCGGACAATGATGCCATTGAGAAGGATATTGCTACAATGTTATCCGAGATGAATAATATGGGAGCTGTTGACCCATTCGACAACGAGGAAGACGGGTAGAAGCAACTAGAGCTTGCCCATGTGCACACTCAAGATCACCAACAAGCTCACATGCGAGATCATGAGCTTGATGGTGCTGTAGGCGAACGACATGACAACAGTACATCCTACAAGCAGCAGCAGGAAAGAGTGATTAAACCACCCATATTCTCAAACACAAAGGGGAGGAAGAGCAAGACGCAGGCAGCGAAAGCAGCAGCCAAAAAGCCGCCACGCCCCATCAAGCGTGTGGAATTTGGCCCGGACGACAAACCTCTCAGGATAAGGGCATGCGGATTCTGCAACATCCTGAGCAACCATAACTACCGCACATGCCCACTCCGCACAGATGGCACTGCCAACAAGCACAAGCAGATTGGAGCCACCCAGGTTTCTACCAATGTGAAAGTGCAACTATCCCTAGGTGGTTTTGGTAATTCATAACAGCATATAGCTCATTGAGCTAATGCTATTCCAAGACAATTATTTTAGGAAAGCTCAATGGTTGGCATGGCATGGATGGTGAAAGTGGAACCCTCAAAATGCTAAGGACAAAGGATTGGCTCAAGCTCAAAAGTTCAAGACTCTTCTTTTTACATTTTAGTGATCCAAGATCACATTGAGTCCATAGGAAAAGCCAATACTATCAAGGAGGGATGAGGTGTTGCTTAATGAGCCTTTTGCTTCATGTGCTTAATGATATGCTCCAAAATCCTCAGCTACTTTCCCATATCCACAAATGACCTAAACTCCAAGCCAAACTCACTCCTACCGATTATTTCCATCCGGCGCCACCGAGTTTCACATGTCATAAGCCACTGCCAAACCCTAGCAAATCGGTTCTACCGATAGGGATCTCGGTCTCACCGAGATGGGGTTGCAATCTCTCTGTTTCCCTTTTGTAACTTTTTGGTCTCACCGAAAGAGCAAATCGGTCCCACCGAGATTGCAATGTAAACTCTCTGTTTCCCTTTCGTAACTTTTCGGTCTCACCGAAAGAGCAAATCGGTCCCACCGAGTTTACCTGACCAACTCTCTGGTTAGCTAATTACCAAATCGGTCTCGCCGAGTTTGTGTAATCGGTCTCACCGAGATTACGTTATGCCCTAACCCTAACCGTATCGGTCCTACCGAGTTGCATGTCAGTCCCACCGAAAATCTCTAACGGTCACTAGGTTTACTATTTCGGTCCGGCCGAGTTTGTTGATTCGGTCCCACCGAGATTGGTAAATTGTGTGTAACGGTTGGATTTTGTGTGGAGGCTATATATACCCCTCCACCTCCTCTTCATTCGTGGAGAGAGCCATCAGAACACATCGACACTTCCAACTCATATGTTCTGAGAGAGAACCACCTACCCTTGTGTTGAGACCAAGATATTCCATTCCTACCATATGAATCTTGATCTCTAGCCTTTCCCAAGTTGCTTTCCACTCAAATCTTCTTTCCACCAAATCCAAATCCTATGAGAGAGAGTTGAGTGTTGGGGAGACTATCATTTGAAGCACAAGAGCAAGGAGTTCATCATCGACACATCATTTGTTACTTCTTGGAGAGTGGTGTCTCCTAGATTGGCTAGGTGTCACTTGGGAGCCTCCGACAAGATTGTGGAGTTGAACCAAGGAGTTTGTAAGGGCAAGGAGATCGCCTACTTCGTGAAGATCTACCGCTAGTGAGGCAAGTCCTTCGTGGGCGATGGCCATGGTGGGATAGACAAGGTTGCTTCTTCGTGGACCCTTCGTGGACTCGCGCAACCGTTACCCTTCGTGGGTTGAAGTCTCCATCAACGTGGATGTAGGATAGCACCACCTAACCGAACCACGGGAAAAACATCCGTGTCTCCAATTGCGTTTGAATTCTCCAAACCCTTCCCTTTACATTCTTGCAAGTTGCATGCTTTACTTTCCGCTGCTATATACTCTTTGCATGCTTGCTTGAATTGTGTGATGATTGCTTGACTTGTCCTAAAGTTGCTAAAATCTGCCAAGAACTAAAATTGGGAAAATGTTAAGTTTTTATTTGGTCAAGTAGTCTAATCACCCCCTCTAGACATACTTCCGATCCTACAAGTGGTATCAGAGCTTTGGTCTCCATTTGCTTTGATTTCCATAGCTTTTGGTGGTCATAGCCTTGGATTCACAACCTAGGAGAGTATGGCGTCTAGCGAGGGAAATTATCACCGTAGAGGTCCTTACTTTGATGGTACTAATTTTGCTAATTGGAAGCATAAAATGAAAATGCATATTCTTGGACATAACCCCGCCGTTTGGGCTATTGTGTGTGTTGGTTTGCAAGGCGACTTCTTCGACGGGAAGGAACCAAACCGTGAAGCTACCGTGGATGAGTTGAAGATGCTACAATACAACGCTCAAGCTTGTGATATTCTCTTCAACGGATTATGCCCCGAAGAATTCAACAAAATCAGCCGTCTTGAGAATGCAAAGGAAATTTGGGATACTTTGATTGATATGCACGAAGGTACCGACTCCGTCAAGGAATCCAAATTGGATGTGCTTCAAAGTCAACTTGACAAGTTCAAAATGAAGGATGGTGAAGGTGTCGCTGAAATGTACTCTAGGCTTGCTCTCATCACAAACGAGATTGCCGGCTTAGGGAGTGAAGAGATGACCGACAGATTCATCATCAAGAAGATCCTAAGAGCCTTGGATGAAAAATATGATACCGTGTGCACATTGATCCAAAGGATGCCCAATTACAAAGATCTCAAACCAACGGAGGTCATTGGAAGAATTGTTGCTCATGAGATGTCGCTCAAGGATAAAGAGGAACTTCACAACAAATCAAGTGGTGCCTACAAAGCCTCATGTGAAGTACCCACATCATCAAGTGAGAAACAAAACTTCAACGAAGAATTGAGCCTAATGGTGAAGAACTTCAACAAGTTCTGCAAGAGTAGAAGCAAAGATAGAAGCTCCAAGTCAAGGTCCTACAATGACAAAAGATCTTCTAGTCGAGAGCGAAACTGCTACAATTGTGGAAGACCTGGACACTATTCCAATGAGCGTACGGCTCCCTACAAAAGAAGAGAAGATTCTCCAAAAAGAAGAGGCAAAAGAGAAGAATCACCATCAAGAGAGACAAGGAGTAGAGATGATCGTTATGAACAAAGATACTCACGGAGGAGCAAGGATTCGGAAAGAAAGGAAAAATCATCAAGGAGCTACACAAAACGAAGACATCAAGCTCACGTTGGTGAATGGGTATCCGGCTCCGACTCCGACAACCACTCTAAGAGAAGTTATCACTCCGATTCCGAATATACTCAAGATGAAGGTGTTGCCGGTCTAGCACTTGTGTCAACCAACTCCTTCGACATATTTGACTCACTAAATGAAGGAATTGGAAGATGCTTCATGGCCAAAGGTCCTAAGGTAACTCATCCTGAGTATGTTGATTTCAATAGTGATGAGGATGACTTGTTAGGTGATGATGATTTACTTGTTGACAACTCTAGTGATGAATACTATGATGAAACGTCAATTAATCATGCTAATCAAGATAAAACGAATGACAATGATAAGGAGAAAATTGAGGCTCTAACTAAAGAACTAAACACTCTTAAGTTAGCTCATGAAACTGTCTTCGAAGATCATCGAGAACTTTAAGAGCTCATGAGAAGTTACGCTTTGAAAAGCTCAATCTTGAGCAAGAGCATGAGTTTTTAAAGGCAATCAATGATGATCTCCGTAAGAAAAGTTCTTCTTACATTGCCAAGCGTTTACTCTTATCCACTTACATGCCTCAAGTCAAGCCTAATAACAAGAACAAGAAAGATTCTTCCTCTAGTAGTAACAATGATCATGTTAAATCCAATATTGTTGCTACTAGTAGTTCTCTTGATTCCACTAACGATTCTCTTAGCCAAGTTACTCTTGAGCAAGAAAATAGCTTATTGAAGGGAATCATAGAGAAATGAGTGTACAAAAGCCTTGCCGGAAGTAAGCAATTCGAGGAGATTGTACGCAAGCAAGGAAGGCACCGGAAAAATCAAGGTGTTGGTTTTGAACGAAAGTTCAATGCCAATGGAGTTGAGTGGGAAGAAGATCAATACCCCAAGACAAAGTTTGTTCCTCAACAAGAGAAGTATGATCCTACTTCTTTCAAGGGGACACAAACTCAAGATGATCTTCCACCACAAGACTACAAGCAAAAAGGCAAGGACAAGCTTCAACAGGAAATTGATGCATTTGAAGAAGCTCCTAAGACCTTAGTCAAGTGGATTCCCAAGACTACTTCAAGTTCCACTTCATCAAGTACAACTACAACTCCAAGTATTCCCATCAAGATGGTGTGGATCCAAAATAAGAAGAACTAGAGAGTTCTTGAGGGTGACTCCGCCAACATACTTCACTCTTATCATTTTGGCAAAAACAAGTGCAATCAACTTCCACATCTTGCACTAGTTCAAGGAGTCACAAACCCTCTTGTTGGTAAGTCAAGGGACAAGGTAACCTAAAAGCCTTCATAGACATCATCTTGTGTGTGCATCACTCTATGTCTATGGATATTCTTGTTTGTTCCTTGTGGGACTAACCCATGTAGGTATTGAAAGTGCAAATCACTCAAAAGGATAGCTCCAAGTGATCTACATCAACATTGAGCATCCACATCTTCAACATCTACATGAAGTCATCATCGACAAAACCCAAGGTTAGTTCATCCCTCCTAGGGGGGATATCACATCTAGGGGGAGCTTTACTCTAAGACTTGAGTTAAAGCAACTCTAATGATGTGAACACAACAATGCTTATGTAAAAGTGGTAACCCCGCTTGAGCTTAAACGATGAGTTTGACCTATGATCAAATGTTTTCATTTGACTCCTATGTCAATATACTCATATATAGATGACCTAGTCATCGCAAATTGCTTGATAGATGCTAGAATTGGTTGTGCATGCTTTGTCACATATTTCAATTGCCATTTTATTGTGTGAGCATGTTGGTTGCATATTTTACTCATTCGAGGACATCCACTTGTTGTTTTGATTGTTTGGCTTTATTTTTCTTTTGCCAAGTGGATGGACAAGAATGCCTAAGAACCTTCTCTAGCTATCTATGCTTTTCTCGTCTCAAACTCTATTCATGCTACATCACAAAATTTATCAAGTCAGATTCGAACCACTCTGTGTGAGGAGCACTCGGAGTCCCCGATTCGTCATAGACTTAAACTTCCAAAACCTCTTTCTGATTCTCGGTCTGACCGATACCCCACTTTCGGTCTTACCGAGATCATTAAGTTGATCTATGTTTTTGATCTCGGTGCAACCGATTTGAACCATTCGGTCACACCGAGATGCAAAACTGTATACAGTTTTGCATCTCGGTGCCACCGAGTTGTTCCACTCGGTCACACCGACAGGGTCGGGCTATATATAGACACGGGCAAAAATTTGGAAATTTCTCCGAACCTCTTCGCCCGCGCGATAGCTCGCTCTGCCTACGTGGTCTCCGGATCGTCTTCTTGCCGCTAGCCGCCTCCAGTCGCTGGTCTCCGTCGCCGTCAACGGGAATCAACCCCACCGTTGCCGCTGTTGGGGATATACCCCGCGGTATGACCCAGTTGGATGTATAACCCAGCCGGACTTGGCGACTCACTAATGACCCGCCCTGACTGGACGACACACTAAGTGACCCGCCCGATCCTGGCGACTTATGGGTGACCTGGCAAGCGGATCAGAGGAGCGACAAGACCCGGGGGCCCAGGAGGCTCAAGGCCCAGAAGGCCGGCTTACGTTATGGTAGGCCGGCTTAAGAGGAAAGGCGTGAGGAATATCTCCCTTACAAGAAATCAAGAACCGGACTTGTATCCGGCTGGTAGTAGAAGATAGGCTAGTCCTAATCCTATTTGGACTCCACATGTAACCTGCCCCTCTAACTTATATAAGGAGGGGCAGGGCTCCCCAAGAGGGACAGGAAAACAAGAAACAATCTCTAGGGCTAGACACAAAGAGCCGGCTTACCGGCGACTCTCTCGTGATCATAATGAGACCTAGCCCCAAACGTCATGTAGGGTTTTTACTGGATGATGTTTCCCGGGGCCCGAAGCTGTCTAAATCCTCGTCTTGTGTGATGATCCGCCTTACGTCTCTCGATTCCAACCAACCCCTTCAAGCTACCGCATAGATGCGTTGGCCTCACGACTAAGTCCTGACACTAAAGATATCTGACGTGACAATTCCACGACAGTTGGCGCCCACCATGGGGACTGCGCATGGTGGTGTTGAGTTCTTGGAGGGATCTTCCCCAGGGATCGAGGAGCTCGCAATTATCTGGATGAAGAAGAGCTGGTCTGAAAGGATCTGCATAAGCGTCAAGTTCATCGGTCCAGATTTACGATTTGTGATATTAAAAGGTTCAAGAAAAAATAGGGTTGGGATTTGGTTGTCGCCGCAAGTTGCCGAGACCAACAGAAGGGTTTCCACCACAGATTTACGAAACTACTGAGCACACGGCATTAGTGTGCACGACGCGTGCACGATGGCACATCTACCGCTGAGTTGCCATGCATGAACCTGCGTGGACGGCTTGATAGCTCCGTCGTCTACAGATCGTTCACACTGTGTCGTGTGCATAGCAGTACTGACAGATTTATACGCGCAAGTCCCGAGAAATTTCATAGCAGTGGCAGCAGCCCACGTGAGAATCAATCAGCAAGTCTGCGAAGCAACCAGTACATCAAGGCCGGCATCCTTAGATGAAGCGAATACTGGATCGATTTTCTACTTGTTGCAAGCGATTCCGAGAACTTGTGCCGACCATGGAAAAAGGTGTATAAGTCGGCATCAAGTCAAACACCGATGGTACGGCCGTTTACAAAAAAGTGCACACGGGATTGGACTTGTCCAAGATTAATTGGAGTAGATCAGATCAACTAGTGCTGGTAATAGTACTTGTGTACAGAAAGAAGAGGGCAGCCGACACGAAGTGATCCTGATTCCAACATGGAAATAAATAAAAAAAGGGAAAAGGGAAAAGTGATCACGACCCGGAAGCGGATGGACGTGATCATAGAATTGCTGTCATTGAAGTCAAGTAGTACTACGACTCTCACTTTCCCCCTGCGGCCGTTCCGCCTCGGCCACAGCCTTCCTCGGCCTTGCCTGCAAAAAACCTTCTGCTGGCCGGCCTCAAGATGCCGCGGTTGAGCCGCCGTTGCAAGCCCGACCTCAATCTGTCCTGCTATGGTCGAGAAACCGTCATGATCTCTGCCTTTGTCCCGGCTGAAGCCGCCTTGCTACTGCCGTTTACCTAGAGCCGGGATGCTACCTCATCCATTCGACGCCGCGCCTGGGAGCCGCCCTCAGCCTCGCTCCACCAACCTCTGTCGAGCTGCCGCCTCAGAAAGGCCCTGCCACGGTCGCCGTCTCTGTCTCACTGCCGAAGCGTGCGCCGAGCCGCTGTTTCCACCTCATCCACAGCTGTGACCCGCCGCGGTTGAGCCGTCCTCGCGCAACTCCAGCCCCGAGTTACTGGCCTTGGTGTTGAACCGCCGTCATGGAGTCGCCCTGTGGTTTCTCTTGAGCCACCGTCCACCTACAGAACGCTGAAGCTATTGTCCGCCTCCGATGTGGCCCGCCTCTACCGGGTCACCGCGCGCTCGTGTCAGCCTATGGTCGTCACCCACCACCACGCCTTGCCTCTGGCTGTGCCCCTGCATGCTCGCCTGAAAACGGCTGGCTGTTGCCTGAAGAAAGGAAAGTGGTAAAGTGTGGATTTTATACTAAAACTGAAACGGGGGAGAGTGCAGCAGGTGCTATTCCAAGGAATTAACAAGGCTTTGCATCATGGCCGAATATTTTAATGGCCAAGTGGACCTAGAGACAGGGTCTGTGTACGGAGCTGTCCCCTAAATAAAATCAGGTGATATTTATCCTATATATACTTTTTGTTAAGTATATGTTGATTTCTTTCGACAAACAACTACTCTGGCCTACTGTATTTTTTTACGCAGGACAATTATGTTTATACTGCGGGTATGGGGCGCGACCTGGCAACATTCTATACCAGCGTTTGTATGTGCCATACTGCCCGGGGAATGGACGTGCATAAATCGCCGCCCTTGCGGCCTAGTCTACATCGACTCATCGGGACCGCGCCTGCAGTCGGTTCATTCAACCGTACCCGCGCCGACTCAACTGTCCGCGTCCATGGCCGACTTGTCTGTCCGCACGGTTTGCAATGCCACGGCCGACTCACGCGTTCGCTCCGTCTTCTAAATGTCGCGATTGACCCCGATATATATATCAACAAATCAGAGCCACGTCTGTTCACACAAGCTGTCCAATGGACATATGCGAGCCGCCCCCGCTGTATTGAGCTGTCGGGGTCACGTTGAGCCGCCTCTGTCGTGATAAAACAGATCATCCGTCGTCCAAACAAATCAGGTGATATCCATCTAAGTTTGTTTTATTAGCACATGTTATTTTTGTCAAAGAACAAGTTTATCTTTGCCTTGGTATGCAATATTGTTTATGCAAGGCAATTATTTATGACAAAAAGTGATATTAATACCGCGGAGATGGAGCCACGCCAACACCTTTTGGCACAGGTGGTCGTCGTTACTCAACGGACTCCCGCACCGGCTTACAACGCCGTGGCCGTCTCTCGCGACCACGTCGACTTACAACAAGGAGGACAACTTGCCCGTCCGCACCGGCTTACAACGCCTCGGCCGGTTCATCTGTCTGTGCCACCTTAGATATTCGGTCGTCTTTACCGTCCGTCTCTCGCGGCCTGGTCTACATCAACACATTAGGCCGCATCTGTCTGCATGAGCTGTTTATTGAGTATGAGCAAGTCACTGCTTGTGAAGCCCGGTTTTCTCTTCCAACAAATTGGAGGCAAATTATCATATATTATCAACCGCCGTCTGCAATGGATGGCTCAATGGGCAGGCGCACAAATCGCCGCCACTACAGTTTGGTTAAGCTTGAAACAACCAGTTGGAAGGAACCATTTGCCGAGTTGCTGACACGGCTCATACGGGATCATTTATAACCCGTTGCAGTCACCTCAACCTTCTGTGGATTCACATCGCGTTATCGACGCCAATGATATACACCTTCTGCTATGGTCAAATATGGAGAATCTCAAGCCAACTCTTCGAGTCATCTTGAGACTCGGGGGCTACAATGGTATGGCTCGGCAAAATTAGCCGGTTTCAATGAATTCAAGAACTCCGGGTCATTGAAGGGAAGATAACCCGGCCCCGGAGGCTACTCTTTATTGGCGAATATTTAAAGGACATCAGAAAAATTTCCGGCTCAAAATGAAGATTCCGGTTTAAAATATAGCTCAAGAGACATCTCTCTCCCGCAAAGCTTTGAAGCTATCAAATCCGGTTCAAAATCTGGCTCAAGGTAAATTTGTCTGTCACAAAGTTTTGAAGCTTTTAAATCCGGTTTAAAGTTCCGGTTCAAAAATATTTAATCTCTCGCAAGTTCGAGTTCTCAGAAAAATTAAAGGTTGCCAAAAGAACTTGCTGCCATGATGCGCGGTTCAAACTTGGATATCCTGCCTTACGGCTTATTTTATTATGATCACTTGGGGGCTTCCTGCTCATCGAGCATAGCTATCAGTACCCTCTTGATCGGCGCAATGCCAAAATTTATATGGTCACTTGGGGGCTTCCTGTTCAAACATAGGTCGTATTCGAACCAAAGAGAGCATAGCTGTCGAAACCCTTTTGATCGGCACACTGCCAAACCCACTAGGGGGCTTCTTGATCGTATCCGAATCATAGCTCAACCCCTTTGGGTCCGACGTGGATCGTATTCGAATTAGCGTCGTTAAACAACTCTCAATGTCATTTGGGGGCTTCCTGTTCAAACATAGGTCATATTCAAACCAAAGAGAACATAGCTGTCGATACCCTCTTGATCGGCATCGCCAAAGCCACTGGGGGCTATATGATCGTATTCGAATCTTAGCTTAACCCATTTGGAACGGTTTACTGATCGTATCCGAATCAGAAGCCTAAAAAAGCTTTATTCTGTCTCTGGTAAAGTTTATTGCAGCCACAATTACTTAACTTGAGACCTTTTTGGGACTATATCTCAAATATATATAAGTGTTTTATGCTTAACCCGTCTTGACTTTTGACTATAAGTCGCCAGTTTATGACGATCATCATCTATGTGGAAGCATTGGCTTCTAAGGATTGGGTTATCACCCTTACTGCACAGGTTATGTAAGCCGGCAGTACAAATTCAATATCACAGTAGTTATATGTGAGATATTATGACCCGCCCTGGTTTTGACGCTAAGTCGCCAGGGCATATGTTGTTTAAACTCTCTGCAGGATTTGCAGAAATATGACATATAAATGATTAAGTTCAAGCTCATTACCAAAGTTGATGCTTCAAAATGATTATCCATTCTGGTTTTTTCTCAAAAGGCTATAAGCCGCCGGGTCATGAAAATTCCGGTTTACAATGAAGGTGTATTGAATCGCCATTGGCCAAGAGCCGCCGGGTATTTAAACTCCGGATTTACTTGTCAACAGATAAGGTATTTGAAATCTTTAAAATAGCCAAACTTGGCTGGATTTTTGTTATGATATTGAATGATTGAGGTTTTCAAACCGGGTTATCCAAATCTTTAATAGCCAACATGGCTGGATTTTCATGATGATACTGAATGATTGAGGTTTTCATACCGGATTATATTATTCTTATCTTGAATAGCCAACATGGCTGGATTTCTATTATGATTATCAATAACCAGTATTATGATTGAGGTTTTCAAAGTAGCTTTAGCGCAACAGCTATTATCTTTATCAATGGGCATGATTTATTTTACAATGGAGGAAATAGTCCCGAGTCGCTGCAGGCTGACGACCCGACACTTGGGGGCTACATTATTCAAGTCGAGGTTGCATCAAATATGCAAGTCTCATGTCGCTGCAAGCATGCACCATGACACTTGGGGGCCAATGCAAAGTCATTTTCATTGGCCTTATTGAAGACCCGACTCATCCCGTTGTAATGAGCCGGCCCTTGGGGGTTACCAATTGCTCCTATTAAAATTCAAGATACACAAGCCTTATTCCATTATATATTGAAGGATCCACTGCTCAGTTGGTAAAGCACAAAGCTCTTAACCTTGTGGACGTGGGTTCAAGCCCCAGGATGGGGGTAACATCATATGATATTATTTTCAATGAAAAGTCCCAGCTCAGTATTATCTTACTAAGCCGACCCTTGGGGGCTACGTGTTACTGCTCAAATTTACATCATCATATTTACAAAGTCCCTGCTCATTATTACATAATGACCCGACACTTGGCGACTAATGCATATTGCTCTTTGCTGAAGATAATTCTAGGATGACCCGGCTACACTACTATGACTATAGCCGACTCATGGGGGCTACACAGCTGGATTTTATTTAAAGCCATGGTGATAAGTCCCGGGTTATTCATGCTGATTAAACCTGCCCTTGGGGGCTACAGGTCATATGGATATAAGGGAGAAATATGTTGAAATTCTCAGTTTTGAGCAGATCGGATTGATACGGTGTTTGCAACAATCATGATCCGGTGTCACCAATAATTATGACCCGGCGTCAGCTACAGTTATGACCCGGTGCTATCAATATTTACAAGCTGGCAATTTTGGTTATGATAAACCGGCAAGTTTTACCGCTTCAAGCCGGCTGAAAGTCAGATGAGTATTTCAAGACCAATATGTTTTAAGCCGGCGCTTTGGAAGCCGATTCAAGTGGATTATTTCTTAGAATATTTCTCTACAAGAGATCAATGCCAGCAAATTGACTCTGAAGCTGGCCTATTTACCCGGATTTCTAAAAAGAAGTATCTGGATTTTTTGCATTCACAAAATTTGAACATATCTACTAAAGGAGATTTGCTATGAGTACATGGGCATGTATCAAGAAGGAAATGACAAGGATTTAAAAATGATCAGGTGCCGGCTTACAAGAATATTTAACCCGGAGTACAACCTGTCAGTTTGTTCTTGTGTTTATGTTGCAGATCAGTTTAACATGGATAAATCCAAATTAAACTTGGGGGCTAATGTCGGGGATATACCCCGCGGTATGACCCGGCTGGATGTATAACCCAGCCGGACTTGGCGACTCACTAATGACCCGCCCTGACTGGACGACACACTAAGTGACCCGCCCGATCCTGGCGACTTATGGGTGACCTGGCAAGCGGATCAGAGGAGCGACAAGACCCGGGGGCCCAGGAGGCTCAAGGACCAGAAGGTTGGCTTACGTTATGGTAGGCCGACTTAAGAGGAAAGGCGTGAGGAATATCTCCCTTACAAGGAATCAAGAACCGGACTTGTATCCGGCTGGTAGTAGAAGATAGGCTAGTCCTAATCCTATTTGGACTCCACATGTAACCCACCCCTCTAACTTATATAAGGAGGGGCAGGGCTCCCCAAGAGGGACAGGAAAACAAGAAACAATCTCTAGGGCTAGACACAAAGAGCCGGCTTATCGGCGACTCTCTCGTGATCATAATGAGACCTAGCCCCAAACAGCATGTAGGGTTTTTACCGGATGATGTTTCCCGGGGCCCGAAGCTGTCTAAATCCTCGTCTTGTGTGATGATCCGCCTTACGTCTCTCGATTCCGACCAACCCCTTCAAGCTACCGCATAGATGCGTTGGCCTCGCGACTAAGTCCTGACACTAAGGATATCTGACGTGATAATTCCACGACAGCCACCGTAGCGAGTCTCTGCCGAACTAGGGTATGGACTCGATCTTTGTGCTATTCCAAAATCCAATTCCTAGCACATTGTGATCATATTGATTCTTGCCACGTTTGATAAATCCAGTCAATGAACTCATAGAATAGGTTTGATCCGAAAATTTTAGGGTTAGGTTTCCGCCGAAACCATCTCGGACCCACCGAGTTGAAAAACTCGGTCCCACCGATTTGGCTTATGCCATTGAACAAGTAAGACTCGGTCTGACCGAGTATTGCTAATTGGTGTGACCGATTTTGGAACTTTGTGAAGCCCTAGCAGTCTCGGTTCCACCGAACTGTGACTCGGTCCAACCGAGTTCACTATTTTAGGTTCCAAAAACTGCTTCGGTATCACCGAGTTTAAAAATCGGTGGATCCAAAATGCTTTCTGTGGGAAACTAAAACTAAGTTTTTGAATCATTCTTTTGCAAAAATCTTTGCATTTTGTGATGCTCATCCACTCTACCTCATCTATAAACTATTCATAGGGTCAGCAGTCAGCTTGTTCATCATGTCAGACCAGAGTGATAGCCAGAACATATCAGAACAGCCAGTGCAGATGAGTGAGGGCACTAGTCCCTCTAGCTCTTCAGATGAAGGCAGCAGGAGTACCCCCAGCAACCTGCCAAAAGCTGCCACAAGACAAAGGAAGAAGAGAACCTCAGAATCAGAGGATGAGGACTATGTGGCAGAGGAGGAAGCAACTTCCAAGAAAGTTGAACTCAAGAAAGAGCATGGCTCAAGACAGAGCACCAAGCCAGGCTTAAAGGTCAAAAGGCCAGCAGGCAGGCAGCCCATGCCAAAGGCTAGAGCCTCAACAAAGATTCCTGAGAAGACTGCACCCAAAGAGCCAGTTGCAGCTGAAACAAAGAAGGAAAGGAAAAGAGGCAGATGGTGCAAGAAAGTTGATCCCATGGCTGAATTTGAACAGCATTCTTCTGATGAAGAAGAGGAAGAAGAAGAGGTTGCTGCACCAGCACCTAAGGCACCCAAGCTGATGGGTGATGCTATAAGATCAGGGGCAACTGCATCTAAGCCCAAGGAAGCCCCCAAGGCTGCATCCAAAGCCAAGCCAGCTCCAAAGCCAAAACCAAAGAGAAATACAAGGAGCATCCCAGCTGCTGAGAAGAACAAGGCCCCAGTGCCTGAAGCTGTTGTTGAAGAAGAGGAAGGCCAAGTGCTGAGAAAGTTGAAGCCCAAGATCCCAGACCACAATGATGATCATCCTGTGGCTGAGGATATGAAGATCAGAAGAGACTCTGGGCTAAGAAAATGGAGAGTAGAGGATCCATATGCTACCAGGAGAAGGACTGCAGTTGACTACAGGTTCCACACTAAGGAACAGCAGGACTTTTATGAGACAGTCTTATTGGATAAGAAGCTAGTTGTGTGTGACATGAGATGGGTTGATTGGGAATATATCAAGGAAAATGAAGAGCACTAACCTGGAGTGCAAGATATCTTCAGAGCTTGTGGAGTAGCTGACTTTGTTGGGCAGAAGCTCACAAAGTGGAATGAGGAGCCGATTATGCAATTCTACTCCACGGCACATTTCTATCCAGATGGAAGGATCACATGGATGTCTGAAGGTACAAGGTACCATTCAACTGTTGAGGAATGGGCAAGGTTGATCAATGCCCCAGAAGAAAGTGAAGATGACTTGGATGTCTATGCCAAGAAAAAGATGGATCATAACACTATGGCAAATATGTACAAGGAGATTCCTGCAGAAGATCTTGATACTCACCAATTTGGGTCTGTGAAACACCTATTGTCAGGACTGCCTACGATCAACTGGATCCTTAGGCACACACTTTTGCCCAAGTCTGGAGATCACAGGATGATCAGAGGTCATGCCATCAACCTGCTACATATCTTTGATGTGCCTCAGAAATTTAAGGTCATGAGCCTCATAGTAGAAACTATCAAGAGGACTGCAGCAGATCAGAAGAGGAGCTGTGGTTATGCCCCTCAGATCCAGATGTTGATTAACTCAAGAATGGGCACAGACACATACTTGTTGGACAAGGAACATTTGCCTATTCATCCAGATTTTGAGGACAACCAAGTTGTGATGAATGAAAATGAACCATCATCAGTTCAAGCACAAGCCAAGAAGGAGAAGGCAAGGAAGGAGAAAGCTGCCAAGATGCCAACTCAAGAGGAGGCATCTGAGTACTTCTTGAAGAACAAGCAAGAGCAGCTCAGTTACCTGATTGCATCCACCCTGAGGATTGAGAAAGGACTGGCCACCCTAACTCAGAACCAGGCAAGCTTAGAGAGAATCGTAGAACAAAAGTTCTATGACTTGGATATCAAGGTGACAGAGATTCAAACAGCAGTGGAGCAACTCCAAGATGACATGCAGGAGAGGAAAGGGAAGACTACCACTGATGCATTTGCCAGAGTGCCACGAGGTCCGAGGTCGTCTACAGTGCCAGTTCCTGACACAAGAGCCACCGCCTCAGCTCCAGCCACAGCACCAGCCCAACCAGCTCGAGCATCTACTTCAGCTCCAACTCCAACCACGTCTACGGAAGCCTTCGTCCTTGGAGTGATCAGGACTCCACCACCACCAGAAGATCAAGCCTGAGTGTCGATCTAGCACTATGCATTTTCTAGGAACTTTTTGGTAACTTGTTGCCAAAGGGGGAGAAAAATGTATAGATCATAGGCTTCGAGAGAGAGAGTGTTGCTTTTTTTCTCTCTTGCTTTATTTGGTGGTTTCTCAAACATTGTTTGCTTTTGGTCGAGATACTTTGATATGCTTGTGAGACATTGATGATCATGTGTTTGATCATAAGCTACACTTATGCATGCTTGATATATCTTATCTATCTTATGTGGTCATTCACTTTTCCTTGGTGATGAGTGCATGTATTTCATTATTATCATTTTGAGGGCTCCACCAAGATGTATGTGACATGGAAGAGTAACCCATAATTCTAACTCTTTGTGCATTTGCAGTCCAAAGCAAATTTTAAATATGCACAAATTTAGGGGGAGCTCTTACTTATCACATACTTCTCAAAGCGACGATATAATTCACTCTTATTATCATTTGTCGAAGTTTTGATCTATATGTTGTCATCAATTACCAAAAAGGGGGAGATTGAAAGTGCAACTATCCCTAGGTGGTTTTGGTAATTCATAACAACATGTAGCTCACTGAGCTAATGCTATTCCAAGACAATTATTTTAGGAAAGCTCAATGGTTGGCATGGCATGGATGGTGAAAGTGGAACCCTCAAAATGCTAAGGACAAAGGATTGGCTCAAGCTCAAAAGCTCAAGACTCTTCTTTTTACATTTTAGTGATCCAAGATCACATAGAGTCCATAGGAAAAGCCAATACTATCAAGGAGGGATGAGGTGTTGCTTAATGAGCCTTTTGCTTCATGTGCTTAATGATATGCTCCAAAATCCTCAGCTACTTTCCCATATCCACAAATGACCTAAACTCCAAGCCAAACTCGGTCCTACCGATTCTTTCCATCCGGCGCCACCGAGTTTCACATGTCATAAGCCACTGCCAAACCCTAGCAAATCGGTTCTACCGATAGGGATCTAGTCTCACTGAGATGGGGTTGCAATCTCTCTGTTTCCCTTTTGTAACTTTTCGGTATCACCGAAAGAGCAAATCGGTCCCACCGAGATTGCAATGTAAACTCTCTGTTTCCCTTTTATAACTTTTCGGTCTCACCGAAAGAGCAAATCGGTCCCACCGAGTTTACCTGGCCAACTCTCTGGTTAGCTAATTACCAAATCAGTCTCACCGAGTTTGTGTAATCGGTCTCACCGAGATTACGTTATGCCCTAACCCTAACCATATCGGTCCTACCGAGTTGCATGTCAGTCCCACCGAAAATCTCTAACGATCACTAGGTTTACTATTTCGGTCCGACCGAGTTTGTTGATTCGGTCCCACCGAGATTGGTAAATTGTGTGTAACGGTTGGATTTTGTGTGGAGGCTATATATACCCCTCCACCTCTTCTTCATTCGTGGAGAGAGCCATCAGAACACATCTACACTTCCAACTCATATGTTCTGAGAGAGAACCACCTACCCTTGTGTTGAGACCAAGATATTCCATTCCTACCATATGAATCTTGATCTCTAGCCTTCCCCAAGTTGCTTTCCACTCAAATCTTCTTTCCACCAAATCCAAATCCTATGAGAGAGAGTTGAGTGTTGGGGAGACTATCATTTGAAGCACAAGAGCAAGGAGTTCATCATCGACACACCATTTGTTACTTCTTGGAGAGTGGTGTCTCCTAGATTGGCTAGGTGTGTCACTTAGGAGCCTCCGACAAGATTGTGGAGTTGAACCAAGGAGTTTGTAAGGGCAAGGAGATCGCCTACTTCGTGAAGATCTACCGCTAGTGAGGCAAGTCCTTCGTGGGCGATGGCCATGGTGGGATAGACAAGGTTGCTTCTTCGTGGACCCTTCGTTGGTGGAGCCCTCTGTGGACTCGCGCAACCGTTACCCTTCGTGGGTTGAAGTCTCCACTAACGTGGATGTAGGATAGCACCACCTATCCGAACCACGGGAAAACATCCGTGTCTCCAATAGCGTTTGAATTCTCCAAACCCTTCTCTTTACATTCTTGCAAGTTGCATGCTTTACTTTCCGCTGCCTATATACTCTTTGCATGCTTGCTTGAATTGTGTGATGATTGCTTGACTTGTCCTAAAGTTGCTAAAATCTGCCAAGAACTAAAATTGGGAAAAGGCGTAGCTTTTATTTGGTCAAGTAGTCTAATCACCCCCCTCTAGACATACTTCCGATCCTACAAGTGGTATCAGAGCTTTGGTCTCCATTTGCTTTGATTTCCATAGCTTTTGGTGGTCAGAGTATGGGTCTCCATTTGCAAAAAGTTCAAACATATAATGTTTGTCAATTATGCTTGATGTCTTATTTATATAAAATCTGACAAGTTCAACTACTAAAATGCAAAAAGTTCAAAACATATAATGTTTGTCAATTATGCTAGATTTCTTATTTACATAAAATCTGACAAGTTCAACTACTAAAATAAAAGAAGTTCAAATAGAATTTATTTGTCAATTCTGCTAAATTTCTAATTTATATAAATTCTGTACACACCTCAACAAACGATCTGGTCGTAAAACAATCTCAATCCCAGAAACCACCCAAAAAAACAAAAAAAACTCAGTTCAAAAATAAATATGACATTAGTACTAAAAAAACCAGGATCAGTCAGGCCACTCACACCACTACGACACCAAATTTCAAGACCGCATGCTGTATGAAATTACATTTCAGTTCACACAGCACTAAACCATACGTGCACTAAAAAATGAGAATACAAAAACTATAAAGGCCTAACTTAGGTAAGTACAGATGAAAATAAAATAAGTACCGGTTTTGAGCAACAACTCCCAGGGCACTGAAAAATATCTTCAGATAAACTAGTATGTAAGACTTCAGTGCAAAAACAAGACTTAACATCCTCACGGGAAAACATCACAAAAGCATACGTCACCTAAACAGTCCGAAATGCCGTCATCACCACCCCTGAGACGTGCAAGTGGGATTTAGTAGGTCATAAGTACATCTTGACAAGACAAGTCAGTGCAGCAGTAAAACCATTTGAATTCGATGGTTGCTTCTTCCAGGCCACCACCCGCGCCACCCACTGACCGGTTGCCACAAGGGACTGCAAACTGGGACCCCCACGACCACCACACCCACGCCCCCGACGAATCGCCTCCCACACATCCTCGTCGACGAACTGCAAAATACCCCATTGTCTTCCATCTCTGACTTATTCCCACAAACTCCCATTGCCGCTTCAATCTCCACTACACACAAACCACAAACTTCTCTCTCCCAAACCCACAGTCGTCGCAGGAAGGCAATGGCGGAGGAACCGTCCGCCAAGCGTCATCATGGCGAGCCGTCGGACAAGAGCAGCAACCTCATCGATGTTCACGTCCCCGGCGAGAAGCGCGAGTACACAAGAACCCTCACAGGAGTTGAGCTCCACAGCAAGGAGACGCTGGAGATCGTCTGCACCAGCGAACCAGACAAGGCCGACGAGGTGATGAGCAGGCTCCGGATGAAGGGCGGCGGCTTGTATCCGAGATTCATCGGAGTTGATGTGGAGTTCACCAGGGATGATGAACCTCCACAGATGGCGGCAGTCCTGCAGTTGTGCGTCGAGGAACTCTGCTTGGTGTACCACATCGCAGCAGCCACAAAATGGTAACCCATACTACTGTTCATTCATCTGTTGTACTAGTACTACTTACTAAAAACTTCAATAAACTAGTTTCCCAACTAGATCAACTACTATACTTTGTAAAGTGTATGCACGAGTACATGATTCTCAACTTACATGCATTTCTGAAACCGTGAAGTGGATTGTTTCACCAGATTAGCATCTGAAAAAATGTTTATAGAATTCTGAACTTGATGCACCAAATTAATTTCTGAACTTGATGTGCTAGCATAGGTTCTGATCTTGATGCACTAGTATAGTTTATAGAATTGATGTATTTAAAGATGTTTGCTGAAGTGGTATAGGTCCATATCTTCGATGCACATGTTCCTCAAATTAATTTCTGAACTTGATATAGAACTGATGCACAAAGATGTATCAAGCACTGGTATAGGTCTATTATTCAACAGAAAAGATAAGAAAACTTGAATCAAGCAGCACATATATCATTGAATCTGGTAAAATGATTCTTGAATTTGGTGAAGCATTTGGTGAATCACTTAAGATAGCAAAAAAGAAAAATAACATCATGTAGTTGAATTTAATTTCAGGAATTTGTGTACTTGTTTCTGGACTACATTAATCCATGACTTATACTATATAAGCATCTACCTCATGGATTAAAACTTTCAAAACCAAAAAGCAGAAGAATTAAATCTTTAAAAAAGAAGACTAATCTTTAAATGTGTGTCTCCCCCCTTGCAGGCCCGAGCGCCTCAAATAGTTCCCGCGGGAGGAGAAATTGTACACCTTTGTCGGTTTCAGCATTGGAGGTGACAAGCAGATGCTGGACAAGTCTGGTTTGGAGATCAACCCCAACAACTTCATCGACATGCAGCGCAAGTGGAAAGATCCAAAGACCAGAAAATACTACAACTCCTTGGCCGATGTTGCCGGCGGCGTAATCCACCCATTCTACACCAACATGAAGAAGAAGATGGACAAGGGAGAACACAAACTGTGGGGGACCAGCCCGCTGCCAGACAACCTCATCACGTACGTAGGAATAGATGCGTACGCCACGTACAAGTCATGGAAGACAATCGACAACATCGTGACAGGTTGCGATATTTCAGAAGAGTAGGAGGCTGACCCCTACTACCACTGCAAC
This sequence comes from Aegilops umbellulata, assembly GCA_032464435.1. Lineage (NCBI taxonomy): Eukaryota > Viridiplantae > Streptophyta > Magnoliopsida > Poales > Poaceae > Aegilops > Aegilops umbellulata. The sequence goes on along the minus strand of CP136056.1, from coordinate 216,617,764 downwards.
TTTGTGGGATGAAGATGCATGAAAGTCTGCATTCGTGTTGCTTGCACTTCTGCCTGTCCTTAATATTGTTGTTTCAGATTTGTAGTTTGCTTTCGTTATGTTGAACCAGCTACCTTATGTTATGTCTGTCAGGGTTTGAAAAAGTTTGCCTATGTCTATCATGTACATCGTTTGCTTATGTCAGTCAACACGTTTGCTAGCTTCCTACTTTGTTCATCCAACATTTGAAGTTGAAGTAGGTTGAAGTTGAAACAAGTCATGCAGAAACAAAAATCATACATGGATATTTTCACAAAAAAACAAAAACAGTGACAGACTAACTAAGGACAACAGCAAATAGCAGAATTGGATGCTCAGTACAGCTTAGACATTTACGGTAGTACTATCACACGAAGAAATCAGTTTTTAGTTTCAGAAGAACACTAAAAAAGACTAAGTTTCAGTCGAGGACAACATTCACTACTATCAGCATTGTGCTAATAGTAGTTAGAAATTTACTGAGTACTGCAACAGGAAAATCAAAGAACAATCAATACATATTTCCAAGCCACTAGCATGCTAGGACTAAGAGTTCTGGTACACTTGAACAAACGGGACATTCATTCTACAAATATATAAAAAGGAAGGGGAAGCTTCAGTTCACATTCCATAAAACATTGGCACACTCAAGAATAACAGTAATAGTAGAACTGAACTGTCAGTACAACTTAGTTTGTAAGGCAAGTATTATGATCGTACAAAACATTGCCTTGAGAAGAACCACAGCCTAGAAAAATAGGTCCCCCACCGGAGACCTATTTAAATGTAGCTAATTTAAACCAGTATTTAAATTTTACTATGAAGTTCAACTACTACAATCCAAGAAGTTCAAACAAAAATTTGGCTCTCAAATCTTGCTAAATTTCTTATACTTGAATAAAATCTGGCTAGAGATGACGTAGCAACTTGGTCGTAAATAATTTCAATCAGAAAAAAAACTTCAGTTCTAATACATTATATGGAACCAGTTCTACATAACAAGGAAGCGTTACTCCACTCACGCTAGATCCACAAGTGCTATCGTGACACCAAATATTAAAAGCCTTACGCTGAACGACATTACAATTCAGTACTAAAATAGCTATACTATAAGTACAAGAAAAGAGGGTACATAAACTATAAAGGTCCAACTTAGGTTGGCACAGATGAAAACCAAATAAATCTCACTTTTCCAGCAACAACTCGTAATGAACTTGGGAAAAGTGTTTTCAGTTCAACTAGTTTACATTGTTAAACATTGTGCCACACTTAAACACAACACAAAATATACCAGTAATTACATAGTACTTGACTAGACATCCAAACACTACAATCAAAGCCTACAATGTTTTCAAGAGATATATCACACAACTATCCATTTCACTACGCAAATGATGACCATTTCTTCTATGCACCAGGAGCCAAAGGCTGAAACTCCTTGGGAAGCTCAGTCTCCAGAAGCTGGTTATTCCGGTTGAACACAACTCTATACAAATCCTTAGCATTCCAATCAACAATACGAGGCTACAAAACATTAAAACAAATTATTAAAAATCATGACACATTAAAAAAGAAGAATACACAATAAGCCAAACACAAAAAAGTGAAAAGCTCAACTAGAACCCACATCATTATCTCGAATGTTCCCAATGATCTTTTCACCATCATAGCATTCTGCATACTTCAGAGTATAATGGCCACATTCATTCGCCCCTTGAAGCGGAACCTTCACTAACGTTGGTTTCTTTGCAAAAAGCTCCCATTTGGGCTGCTTGCTCCAATTGTACTAAGCATCACCATAAAAAGCCTTCATTACTTGGACCATCCTGGAGATCTGTAAAAAAAGAAAAGAAATCACACGTTTTTAGGTCTCAGAAAAGCAGAAACAAAGTTGCAGAAAAATTAATCCAGTACAGATAATAGATGTCACTCACAATCTTCTCGTAGTCTTTATGATAGGTGTTCTTTGAAGGACGATGGTTCTTCGGATAAGGTAAAGAGTCAAGGATGTCGACGCTACTTCGGTACCGATTCATGACATATAAGGAAAAGTGGTTCACTTTCTTATCCTTTGCTAAAACCATAGGCTTGAATAGAGGCATCATGATCTAAAAACAAATGACCAAAAAATAGAGGTTAGATATTCAAAATAAAAAAGAGCATGACAAACAAACAATGAAAACCAAAAACCAGCTAGTAGAACTCACAAGGTCGGCAGTGAGCAAGTCTTCCTCTTCTTTGACATAGCTCTTGAAATCTCTTGCTGCACTCAAGACATTAAACGGTTTATTTTGAGCACTGTAAAATGTACAGTCAAGCACAACATGCAAAAAGCCCAAAAAAAAATAACAGGTGGAAAGGATAGACAAGCAAAGTATTGTTAAAACACGTAAAACAATAGGCAGTCTTGTTTGAGAGAAACAAATGATCTGATTGATTACCGTGATGAAATATGGACTCAGCAATACCCTTTTCCCAGACGCAAAATCGACATTTCTATCGGGATCTTTCTTCCAATCATCAATAAGGAAGTCCATTACATCACCCTCCATCATTTTCCCAGGTGCAAAAACTTCCCAGATGCGTTTCCCAGTGAAGCTGGTTACGCTATCATCGGGCTGAGGTATCATTGAGAATGTATTGCTGCAGCATGGACAAGAACAAAAAGCAGGGGAAGCATGACAAGGCATTAATAGCAGTTCAAGTTGTATAAGAAGTAACAGTTCAGGTCGTATATATGCAGTTACAAACAACAGAGGAAAAGAAGAGGAAACGTAATGAGAGATACTCACTCGACATACTTCTCACATGCTTCATCGCTAAGCAACAGATTATACAACTTGCGAGCCTTGTCCAGGTGAGGGAATCTATGAGGGTGAAGCTACTGCACAGGGGAGCAAAACTTTATAGGAGCTCTGGTTGCACGCTTCGTGATTGTAACATTGCCAGAATCCAAAGAAGGATCCTTCCTAGCACCACCAGCTCTACGGGCCACTATTCGAGCAAGTGGGGATAAACCCTTGGCAGCAGCAGCGCTCCTGGTGACTCTTCCCATGCCAGCAATCTTGTCAAACGCATCATCATCGCTGTCTATCAATTCCACAATGGGATTCTTGGGTGTAGAGGGGCTCTCTGCACAAGCAGTCGTAGAACCTTTCAGAGCTCCCAACCGCCCCTTAAGAACACTAGACCTTGTCTTTTCTAGAGAACGCCACTGGCTAAGATCAATAGATACGCGCTCGAGCTCCGAGAACTGGCTGCCAAAGATCCTGTAATCATGCTCATTAAGATCCAGCCACTCACCTTGCAAAAATAAAAAAAGAAAAGACCGCATCAAGGGTAAAGTTCAAATACATAATTCATGACAGTACCAATCAAAGAAGTACAAGCTGCAAAAATTTACAAAAGGTCACGCATTACGTACAGGGTTCGATGCCAAACAAACCATGGAAGTCAACATCAAACACATCGCTAGTTGCGCAGGTGTACAAAAAAGTCTTCCTAATGTCAAGAATGTCTTCGTGGCTGTAATCTAACATTTCAATCACACCATCCTCCCGGCAATGATAGGTCTTGCAGCTTTGTAGCATAAAGAATCCACAATCATGCCTGTTAACAAAAGAAAAAACAAATGCGTACATCACAAATCCGAAAACACAGTAACACCACGATCCCAGCAACAAAAACAACTAACAAAAACTCATTAAAAACGGATACTCACGTGTTTTTCTGCTGCGGCACCCGCACAAACTCGCAAGAGAAACCATCAATATGCGGTGGCGAGAACGGTTTCGCCCTGTCTATGCTACACTCCCTCCAAAGCTTCTTTATGTTATCTGTCATAGTCCTTAAGAATCTAACTGCATCACTCCAGGTTTCATCGCGCAGTGAATCAAGACACTCAAAATGACGGAACCTCAAATTCAGAACAATCAAGCACCAATGCCCAGATTCTGCACTAGCCTTCATGGTAGCCACAATGGACGGCGGATCAAAAGTAGGGAAGAGAAGCTAACAAAAAAATCGCAGAGGAAAAATGAATTTAACAAATCATAATCAAACAAAAAATCCAGCCTCCAAACAATAAAATAAAAAAACAAAATTGAAATTCAAAAGTACAAACAAAAAATAAGATAATCATAAGTTCTAATTGAGTAAGCAAAACACTACAAAAAAATATGCTACTCTAGTTAAAATTGCAACAAACATATCAGTTCAATTTCCTTGCGACAATAAGTTCAGCTTCGAAAAAAGAAGCACACATCATTCATAAGTGCAGGGCTAAAAGTAGGCTGCTCAAGATCATTCCAACACCTCCCAAACTTGAAAGAAAACATGACAGTTCTAGTCCATGAGTACAAAAAGTACAACTTCACCTACTTGGTCAAAACCATCAGCGCACGATCTCGTGAACCAATTTAGCACATTGGAATCAATATTTCCATCACGGATATTTGTCTGTTGTACAAAAAGAACAACAACAGTTAGAAAATTGGTAAAACAAGTTATCATCCTATCTACAAAAGAAAAATGTTGACCGTCACCCATCTGGGAACTATCAACTTGTTAGTGTCTCGGTACTTATGACGTAGAGAATATAAAACAACGTTAGCACTGTCTGAGTTGAGCATGCCAGTGGGGACAAACGCTTTAGCAATAGAACCAACACTGGCATCACACTCTTTATTTTGAAACATCGGCTTGTCACTAAGAAAACACAAAAGATTACATGAATTAAAACTACTGCAATAACAACAATAGTCATATGAGAGAAAGAAAAGCATACGAAAATGATACGGGCAAAATCCCAAACTAACCATTTTGCACGGTTGGTGCGCAACCTCGTAACAGTGAAGAAAAACATATCAACCTTAACAACATTTCCACTTTCTGCTTGCAGAAAAAGAAGAAAAATAATAAGCTCAAGCACTACAGGTGAACATGTCCAAAATGCCAAAATTGAGAAGTACACCTCATTAACAAGTCCTTACCTGCACTTTCAGTGTTTGACGACGACGGTAGTTCCTGCGATGAGACCAATATGCCTCCAGTTTCAGGGTTTGACGATGGCATAGGCACATCTTGAGGGGACACCAATATCGCTGCGCTTTCAGGGTATGTGGAAAGAAAATCCTGGGACGACACGAGCGCCTCCTGCGTCAAGGGGCCAGAAGTAAATCGTCATCCTCGGATGGCACCTCCTCCATGCTAGAAGCATCTTGCAATGCATCACCGTAATCAAGCCCTCCAGGCGGGAAATTTTCCGGCGGCAAATCTTCAAAATCAGAAAGATTTTCATTCCCAGCAATACCAACACCAGACGGTTTGCCATCAAGTATGCTAGCCGCACCAACATCCTCATCAGCAACTTTGGCACCAACATCACGCCCACTACTCAATGGAACACCATGAGCATCATCTCCACCACTAACGACAGCCTCACGCTCAACATCAGTCATCTGAAGAAATAAAAATTCAGAAAAGTGAATAATATGAGCAAAACTAACAATAAAAAATAAGCTAGCGAGAGATGCACAGAAAAACAAAACCTTAGAAGCATTCACAAAAGCATCATCGATCTTGCTGTTGCTAACTTTAAAAGCAACATCACCAACGGGCGAACAAGGCTCGTCGCCAACAACAGAACCCTGATTTCATATGTAATGAAACAAAAAAAAACAAGCTATTATTAGCAACAATAAAACTCAAGGAATTAAACCACATTGGTGCGCATGAAAATTCAAGAAATATGAATAAACACATTAAAAACAAAAAATAACCTTGCACTTTACAGTAGATGAATCATTAAGTCCACGGTCAACAGCAGCGTCAACATTATGACTGGTCTCCTGCATCAAAACAAAAAAATTAATAAACAGATAAAGATCAGGAAGTTCAACTACAATACTGACAGCAGAACAACATAGTAAAAACATACAAACACCGATGACTTACTCACATCAACAACAGGGTGCTCCAAGCCAACATCATTCATATGGTGATCAGAAACATTAACCTCAGTACCATCATCAGCCCTGCTGTCGGTGGTAGCAGCCTCATCCTGCTCAATCTGCATGGAAGAAAAATTAATAAACAAATGAAGATGAGAAAGTTCAACTACAATACTGATAGCAGAACAACATAGTAAAAATTGCAAACACCGAGGACTCACTCACATCATCAACAGCGCGCTCCAAGCCAACAACATTCATTTCGTGATCAGGAACATTAGCCTCAGTACCATCACCAGCCCTGCTGTCGGTGGCAGCAGCCTCATCCTGCTCAATCTGCCTGATAACAACTTTTACACTTTCTTCATATGGCTTGCAGCGAGAGTCTTGCATAGTTTTGAAACGCTTCATGTTGTTCAATAGACGAACCAAGCTCTGAACTAGATCAGCAGCACTGTCACGCATATCACCAATTAAAATTCTCTCCATCTCTATATAGTCCACTGCTTCCTCAGCGTTAAATTGATGACCTTCAGGAAGGATACCATTGATACAACCTAGACGCTCAACTGTCGTTGGGACCTTTTGCAGCTCAGAACACACATTTCTAAAAATATGCTCAGCGCGCTCCAACGCAGAAACAACAACATCAATACCAAAACCCTACCTCTATGAAGTACTAGCATTACTAGGGCGAGGGGGAACATAACCAGCACCCTCAACACCACGACCACCTCTCAACTCATCGTGCTGTGATGAAGACTTGGGAACCTGAGACGACGGCATCTCCAAGACTGGCCGTTTATACTGTCGGAAAAAACAGCCTCCTCTTGAGTTTTCCACTACAAACAAGGGGGGAAAACAGTTAATTAATCAATGCAACACACAGGAAAAAAAATAAAAACATGATATTAACAGATTTAAATCAACAGCACTACCAATATTTAACTGACACTGTCAATTTATTAGCATTTACCGACAGGACAGTTTAGCAAAGATATTCAGTTCAACCACACATGAAAAAACAGTACTAAAAATCGTACCTAAACCTCACAAAGCTTAAGAAATGACAAAATCTAAACAGGTAACTCTGCGGGACACATGTTCACTCCAGCAGAAATAGCTATACCTAAATAAGAAAAGGTCTGCAAGACACGAAAGAAATAAAACTCACCGGAAGCTTCCCAAACACCCAAGTCTTTGGATTTGCATTGCCTTTTTTTTATCAAATCTGCATCAACCAGATCAGAAAGCTTGACAGGATCCATGAAACATATGCGGGGGACTCGCATGTCAGGCTCCGCAGTCTTGCCACGCATACGGCAGTCAAGGTACATTAGTATAGGCCCTATAGCATAGCCTGTGATTGCCTTCCCCATCGGAGTAAATTGCAAAAAACCACCACAATTGGGGACCCTAATTCAAAAAACCATCACCATTCAGTTTTTTTTTCAAAAAACCACCAACATTGTGGTGACAGTTTTCAAAAAACGCTGATTGAGTGATTAGAGCAGTTTCAATGAAAACCTGACATCTGGGGGCCGCATGTAAATGATGATGTGTCAAGAAAAGTCCACAGCGTTTCCATGGACTGTTAAATTGATATAGGCCCACTTGTCAGCATCTCCCGTCTCTCTCCACCCCTTCTCTGGCATTCTGTCGAACAGTTCATGAGCTCACCGGAGAGCTCCCTGCCGGCAGCGTGGCTCACCCATGGGCCATGGCAGCTATGGTGGTTGATGATGCAGACCGGCGACGTCGTGGAGGAGCTCCACATCGGAGTCAGATCCGGCGTGGTTCTGGTCCAGCTCGGACCAGGAGTCGCACCGGCGCCCATCCCGTCGCGAGGCGCTCCTCGCCGCCTTCCACCTAGCCGCCTCCATCGACGGTCAATGGCAGCCGTCCCGCGCGGCGGCGCGCACACTTGGTCAATCTCGCGTCGCCTCCCCCTGCTGGCCGAGGTCGGGGCGTCGGGCAGCACTGGCTGTCAGCGGTTCCCATGCTCCCCTCTTTCCCCTTCCCAAGCTGGCAGCCAGGGTGGTGCCCGTGCTCCCTGATGGAGACAGGGAAGCCTGGGCGGCTGGAGGCAGCGGTGTTGCCGCGGGTCGCGTCGGCAGTGGTCTGGGCGAGCCGGAGCTCCATGGCGCCGGGTGGCTCGGCTTGGAGTAGGTGGCGATGGCGTGCCTCAGGGAAGGGAGGCGGCGGTGATGGAGCGGCCCAGCATGGCGGGACGGCGGCGTTGCAAGGCAGACCCGCTGGCGGGCGCAGGTCGGCGGCGCTGCAAGGCAGGCTCGCCGGCGGGTGCTGTGGCGCCGTGGTTGCGATTTGGATTGGTGGAATCTTTTTCTTTAACGTGAACTGGTCAACGTTTGTGCCATGAGATGCGAGTACGTGCTTGACGGGCAACGTCTTCACCCAAGCCAACGTGGCACCTGAGAATGGGACCCACTTGTCAAATTTGTTATCAAACTGCTGTAATCAGTCTATCAACGCTTTTTGAAAACTGTCACCACAATGTTGGTGGTTTTTTGAAAATAAAATGAATGGTGACGGTTTTTTGAATTAAGGTCCTCAATTGTGGTGGTTTTTTGCAATTTACTCTCCCCATCGTACCACCATCTTGGTACCTGACAACAGCCCTTCTAAGCTCATCAGCCATCAGCTGACAATAATCCATATTAGCCATGTCCTCAAAGGCGAGACCCTCAAACATTGATGCCTCTCTAGAAACACGCGGGGCGGCACCAGGCAAGACAACCTTCATAAACAAATTAATGAAGAACACTTTCAAAGCAAGGTCATCTTTGCTAGGATCCTTGACGAGCACCTTGAGCTTATTCCTCAAATCCTTTGTCTTGATATCTATGTTCTTGCTAATTTCAAGCTCCGCTCTTAACTTCATCAGAGCGTTGTCATATCCATCCTCTGACGGCCTTCGCGGAGAACGACCACCACGAGAAAACCCAAATAATTGTTGTATACCATCGCTAGTGATGCGAAGCTTCTTATTAGCCTCGCCCATGTCAAGAGTCGTCGTATCAGGATCTATCCTCGGGTACAAAACTCCCATCAGAGGACGGGAAATGTTAGACTTCACCCTCCAATTGAAGATAGAACCAAAACCAGCTGCACGAACCCTAGCCACATGCCGACTCTCAAGCAACTTAGCACAAGCTTCAACCTCTCCCAACGAACATCGCACAGTCAAGTTCAATTTCCGTTGGTCACCTTCATCCAAGGCAACTTTTCCGGCATTGCATCCCACCGGCTTGACCAGACTCATAACGCTAACAGGCTGTAAATGAAAATAAAGAAGCCACACCTTAAATAAATGAATATAGAAAACAAAACAAGCATATGAAGGCAAGTACAAAAAAGAAAAGATTGCACAAGTTCAACTATTGAAACAACATCAGTACCACCGCCGATTGATGCAAACAATGACCAGCCTCGCCTGGCCAGCATAAAAGCCCAGACACAATTAAATCATTGCAAGTACAACTAGTCAGTCACATACAATACAAAAGACATACCACTGCAAATTCATCTTCAGAATCAACTTCGATATCATCTTCTTCAGATACAACATCTTCAGCTTCGACACGAGCACGCTTCTTCACACCTTTGTTCACCTTCGCAGGATGAACTTTACGCTTATTATTTTCTTTCAACAAAGAGCGCTCTCGAAGAGGAGGAGAAGAAGGCTTCTTATTTGTCAAAACCCGTGGACTACGACGAACAGGGGAGCCACCAAGTTTGCTTGGACCAATCTTCATAGCAACACTATCCCCATCAGCTTTGCTATTACCAGGTTGGGAACCAGCTTTCACACGTGGGCTACGCCCCTGCGTACCATCAGGATTTCGATCTAACATCTTCCTCTTCAAAACAACTTTCTTCTCCTTAACTGCATCACGAGAAAACACTTGCGTCAAACGAGTTTGCATCAGGTTTGTCTTCACAGGCATGTCACTTCCATGAGATCCAACATCAATAGTTGAAAAGGCCGCATCACCACCTTCATCACCTACGCCTCTAGGAGCTTGAGCAACATCCCGATCACTTCGTTGAACACAGGCAGCCTTTTGACGCTGTTCCAACTCCTTGCTCCTCTGGAAATCACACTTCTTCTTTCTTATCCTTTCATCCTCGAGCTGTAACTGCATAGGAACATCCTCAGCCTGAGTAACAGGCTCAGTGCCATCAACACTCTGTGACTGAGTAACAGACAGCTGCAAGCTGCCATCAACATCATCAACGTTAAGAGAATACATTCCATCATTTATATCTTTGACAACATCAGCAATGTCCTCAGCAGCACCATGGCTGTAATTAACTGCATAAACCAACAAACATAAGCACACACGTATAAAATCAAAACAAAATTAACATCACAGAGACAAGATAAATAAAGCGCATAGCATCAGACACAAAACAAAAGGAACAACTGATATAGCTAAGCATATTAATGTATTCAAGGCTCATAAAAAAAGAGCAAATATAAGGGAAACACCAGCAACATCCGCAAGTTCTTCTAGCGGATATGGTGTCTCAAAAATGACATTCACAAGATCTTGAAAGCGTTCTGATTTTTCAGAATCAGGAGGCACCGGCACTCCAACATCTGCAACAACATCATAATTAGCAACAAAGTACATGAACAAGCATTCAGTTCAACTATATGAACACTACAAGTGCACCCAATAAAACAATATGAACCCACCACTGGCGCAACAAACTTAAGAATGAAAACTCTTTCAACATCATACCAGTTCTTCACTCACTACTACAACCTATTCAAATGCCAGGACAACAGTTCAAACGACAGATGGTGATCAGTACTACAACATGTCTGCAGGTCACATCAACCGCCAAACCCATACAAACCACACAATCCAGGGCAAATTTAACAACTATCAAAATACATACAACTTATAAAGTCGATACGACCACACCTATACAGCCTAAAAACCAGATCTGTTAAAACATCATCCAAATTACAGGGAGAATCACCTGCATTCAACTTGTCCGGACTGGATGATGTACCCATTGAGATCTACAGACATAAAATCTGCCGAACCAGATCTGCAAGACACATGAACACAAATTAGGGCTCTGACCTATTTTAGAAACGAAGCACGCCCTACAAAGCAAAACTCTTACAAGCAAACACAAAATCCGCCACGGAATCGAGTATCACTGTCGCCAACCGCTCGTTCAAGAGCAAAGGAACCCTAGCGAATCCAGCCTAAAACAGCAAGAGAGCAAGAGCTAAGAAATAGAGGGAAAATATGTACATAACAGGACGCAAGGGAAGTCAATCGCAGACCAAAAGGAGCAAACAGAGCACACAGACCTCCACCCCTGAGGTTCAACCCGTCGGCCGACGCTCCCGCGGCGAAACAGGACAAGCAACTTCTCTGCGACAAGAGGGGAACGAAGAAGGAATCGATTTGCAGAGGGGAGCGAAGCGGAACGAGGGAGAGCGGAGGTTAAAAGGTGAGTGGGAGAAAACCGACGGCTAAAGCCCAGAACCGTGGCGAAGCCCACTATCTCTGGGCAGTTACCAAAAGATAATAGCAAAAATTAAATACAATAAAAAATACAATAAAAAAGTTAATATAGAAGGAGAAAATAAACAGCTAAAGTATAAACAATAACTCACAACAGTACAATAAAAATTATCAAAAAGTACAAATGAAATAATAATTCGTATCGGTGCTGGTTTTTCACCCGAAAAATAAAGATAAGATAACGGGGGCAAATCATGTACTACTATGCCCCTCGGTGCGTTGCGGTGCGATGCGGTGCGGGGAACAAGTCATGTTATGGAGATGTGTCAGTACAACTATGCCCATCGGTGTGGTCCGATGCGGGAGCAAGACCATACAAGGATGATGTGTCAGTACAATTATGCCCCTCGTTGCGATACGGTGCGGGAGCAAGTCATGTTACGGACTCGCCTCCGAATGCGACGCCACGGCACGCCGCGTCGTCGCCTGCTACGGCTCGTTCCTGGCTCGGCCTCGCCGGGATGGGGGAGGGGGGTCGGGACCCCCTCCCCCCGGATCGGCCTCGCCCTAATGCGGCAGTGCACTCGTTTGACACGCGTAGTGCTGTTATTCTGTCCCCCCCCCCACACGCACCCACACACCCCTAAGATAGATGATGGGGGCAAGTCCATACAAGGAAGATGTGTTAGTACAACTATGCACCGAGGGGCAGTGCGGTTATTCTGTTTCCCCTCACCCCCACACGCACCCACACACCCCTAAGATAGATAATGGGGGCAAGTCATGTTACGGACTCGCCTCCGCATGCGATGCCGCGGCACGCCGCGTCGTCGCCTGCTACATCTCGTTCCTGGCTCGGCCTCGCCGGGATGGGGGAGGGGGGTCCTGACCCCCCTCCCCCCGGCTCGGCCTCGCGCTAACGCGACAGTGCGCTCGTTTGACAGGCGCAGTGCGGTTATTCTGTTCCCCCCCACACGCACCCACACACCCCTAAGATAGATAATGGGGGCAAGTCCATACAGGGAAGATGTGTCAGTACAACTATGCACCGAGGGGTAGTGCGGTTATTCTGTTTCCCTTCACCCCCACATGCACCCACACACCCCTAAGATAGATAATGGGGGAAAGTCATGTTACGGACTCGCCTCCGCATGCGACGCCACGGCATGCTGCGTCATCGCCTGCTACAGCTTGTTCTTGGCTCGGCCTCGGCGGCTCGGCCTCGCGCTAACGCGGCAGTGCGCTCGTTTGACAAGCGTTGTGCGGTTATTCTGTCCCCCCCCCCACAGGCACCCACACACCCCTAAGATAGATAATGGGGGCAAGTCCATACGAGGAAGATGTGTCAGTACAACTATGCACCAAGGCGCAGTGCGGTTATTCTATTTCCCCCCCACACGCACCCACACACCCCTAAGATAGATAATGGGGGCAAGTCCATACAAGGAAGATGTGTCAGTACAACTATGCACCGAGGGGCAGTGCGGTTATTCTGTTTCCCCTCACCCCCACACGCACCCACACACCCCTAAGATAGATAATGGGGGCAAGTCATGTTACGGACTCGCCTCCGCATGCGACGCCGCGGCACGCCGCGTTGTCGCCTGCTACGGTTCGTTCCTGGCTCGGCCTCGCCGGGATGGGGGAGGGGGGTCCCGACCCCCCTCCCCCCCGGCTTGGCCTCGCGCTAACGCGGCAGTGCGCTCGTTTGACAGGCGCAGTGTTGTTATTCTGTTTCCCCCTGATACGTCCATTTTCCATCATGCTTTTATATCGATATTTATTGCATTATGGGCTGTTATTTCACGTTATGTCACAATACTTATGGCTATTCTCTCTTATTTTACAGGGTTTACATGAAGAGGGAGAATGCCGACAGCTGGAATTCTGGGCTGGAAAAGGAGCAAATATTAGAGACCTATTCTGCGCAACTCCAAAAGTCCTGAAACTCCACGGAATATCTTAAAAAAAATAAAGAAAAATCCTCGCCAAAGATGAAGGCCAGGGGGCCCACACCCTGCTCACGAGGGTGGGGGGCGCGCCCCCCCTCCTAGGGCGTGCCCCCCTTCCTCGTGGGCCCCCTGGTGGGCCTCCGACGTCCATCTTCTGCTATATGAAGTCTTTCGATGAGAAAAAAACGAGAAGCAATCTTTCGGGACGAGACTCCGCCGCCACGAGGCGGAACCTTGGCGGAACCAATCTAGGGCTCCGGCAGAGCTGTTCTGCCGGGGATACTTCCCTCCGAAAGGGGGAAATCATCGTCATCGTCATCACCAATGCTCCTCTCATCGGGAGAGGGCAATCTCCATCAACATCTTCACCAGCACCATCTCATCTCCAAACCCTAGTTCATCTCTTGTATCCAATTCTTGTCTCCAAGTCCGGGATTGGTGCTAGTAGGTTGCTAGTAGTGTTGATTACTCCTTGTAGTTGATGCTAGTTGGTTTATTTGGTGGAAGATCATATGTTTAGATCCTATATGCATATTATTACCCCTCTAATTATGAACATGAATATGCTTTGTGAGTAGTTAGGTTTGTTCCTGAGGACAAGGGAGAAGTCTTGCTATTAGTAGTCATGTGAATTTGGTATTCGTTCGATATTTTGATAAGATGTATGTTTTCTAGCCTCTAGTGGTGTTATGTGAATGTCGACTACATAACACTTCACCATTATTTGGTCCTAGAGGAAGGCATTGGGAAGTAATAAGTAGATGATGGGTTGCTAGAGTGACAGAAGCTTAAACCCTAGTTTATGCGTTGCTTCGTAAGGGGCTGATTTGGATCCACATGTTTCATGCTATGGTTAGGTTTACCTTAATACTTTTGTTGTAGTTGCGGATGCTTGCAATAGAGGTTAATCATAAGTGGGATGCTTGTTCAAGTAAGAACAACACCCAAGCACCGGTCCACCCACATATCAAATTATCAAAGTACCGAACGCGAATCATATGAACGTGATGAAAACTAGCTTGATGATATTCCCATGTGTCCTCGGGAGCGCTTTTCCTTATATAAGAGTTTGTTCCGGCTTGTCCTTTGCTACAAAAAGGATTGGGCCACCTTGCTGCACTTTATTTACTTTTGTTACTTGTTTCTTGTTACAATTTATCTTGTCACAAAACTATCTGTTACCACTTATTTCAGTACTTGGAGAGAATACCTTGCTGAAAACCGCTTATCATTTCCTTCTGCTCCTCGTTGGGTTCGACACTCTTACTTATCGAAAGGACTACGATAGATCCCCTATACTCATGGGTCATCAAGACTCTTTTCTGGCGCCGTTGCCGGTGAGTGTAGCGCTTCTGGTAGGTGGAATTTGGTAAGGAAAAATTTATATAGTGTGCTGAAATTTACTGTCACTTGTTACTATGGAAAGTAATTCTCTGAGGGGCTTGTTCGGGGTATCTTCACCCCGTCCAGTAGAGCAAAGAGTTGCTCCTCAACCTACTGAACCTATCGAAAATGAAACTCCTTTTGAATTTCCTTCGGGTATGATGGAAAAACTGCTAGCTAATCCTTTTACAGGAGATGGAACAAAGCATTCTGATGAGCACTTAATATATGTGGATGAAGTTTGTGGATTATTTAAGCTTGCAGGTATACCCGATGATGTTGCTAAGAAGAAGGTCTTCCCTTTATCATTGAAGGGAGACGCATTGATATGGTATAGGCTATGTGATGATACGAGATCGTGGAACTATAAAAGATTGAAATTGGAATTTCATCAAAAGTATTACCCCATGCATCTTCTTCATCGTGATCGCAATTATATATATATAATTTATGGCCTCGCGAAGGAGAATGCATCGCTCAAGCTTGGGGGAGGCTTAAATCAATGTTATATTCATGCCCCAATCATGAGCTCTCGAGAGAAATAATTATTCAGAGTTTTTATGCTCGGCTTTCTCATAATAATCAAACCATGCTCGATACTTCTTGTGCTGGCTCTTTTATGATGAAGACTATTGAATTTAGATGGGATTTATTGGATAGAATTAAACGCAACTCTAAAGATTGGGATCTCGACGAAGGTAAGGAGTCAGGTATGACACCTAAGTTTGATTGTGTTAAATCTTTTATGGATACCGATATTTTTCGTAAGTTTAGCACTAAATATGGACTTGACTCTGAGATAGTAGCATCTTTCTGTGAATCTTTTGCTACTTATGTTGATCTCCCTAAGGAGAAGTGGTTTAAATATCATCCTCCCATAGAAGTAAAAGTAGTTGCACCTATTAAAGTTGAAGAAAAGACTGTCACTTATAATGATCCTATTGTTCCTACTTCTTATGTTGAGAAACCACCTTTCCCTGTTAGAATAAAGGATCATGCTAAAGCTTCAACTGTTGTTCGTAAAAGCAATATTAGAACCTATACACCTCCTGAGCAAGTTAAAGTAGAACCTAATATTGCTATTGTTAAAGATCTCTTGTTTGATAATATTGATGGGCATGTTATTCAATTTTGCGGTGAAGCTGCTAGAGTTGCTAAACCTTGTGCTAAAGATAAACATAGACCTGTGGTAGGCGTGCCTGTTATTTCTGTTAAAATAGGAGATCATTGTTATCATGGCTTATGTGATATGGGTGCTAGTGCTAGTGCCATACCTATTGACTTATACAAAGAAATTATGCATGACATTGCACCTGTTGAATTGGAAGAAATTGATGTCACTATTAAACTTGCTAATAGGGATACTATATCACCAGTGGGTATTGTTAAAGATGTCGAAGTCTTGTGTGGGAAAACTAAATATCCAGCTGATTTTCTTGTTCTTGGTTCCCCACAAGATAGCTTTTGTCCTGTTATATTTGGTAGACCCTTCTTGAACATTGTTAATGCTAAGATAGACTGCGAAAAGAATGTTGTTACTATTGGCTTGGATGATATGGTTCATGAGTTTAATTTCTCTAAATTCAGTAAACAACACCGTGAGGAAGAATTGCCTATTAAGGATGAAATTATTGGTCTTGCTTCTATTGCCGTACCTCCTAGTGATCCTTTAGAACACTATTTGCTAGACCATGAAAATGATATGTTCATGAATGGAAGAAGGGAAATAGATGAAGTATTCTTTAAATAGGAACCTATTATGCAACACAATTTGCTTGTTGAAATTTTAGGGGATCCTCCTCCACCTAAGGGTTATCCCGTGTTTGATCTTAAACCATTTCCTGATAATCTTAAATATGCTTATCTTGACGAAAAGAAGATATATCCTGTTATTATTAGTGCTAACCTTTCAGAGCATGAAGAAGAAAGATTATTGAAAACTCTGAAGAAGCACCGTGCTGCTATTGGATATACTCTTGATGATCTTAAGGGCATTAGTCCCACTCTATGTCAACATAAAACAAATTTGGAAGCAGATGCCAAACCAGTTCGTGATCCTCAGCGACGTTTGAATCCTAAAATGAAAGAAGTGGTAAGAAAAGAAATACTCAGGCTTCTGGAGGCAGGTATAATTTATCCCGTTGCTGATAGTCAGTGGGTAAGTCATGTCCATTGTGTCCCTAAGAAGGGAGGTATTACTGTTGTTCCTAATGATAAAGATGAATTGATTCCACAAAGAATTATCACAGGTTATAGGATGGTAATTGATTTCCGCAAATTAAATAAGGCTACTAAGAAAGATCATTACCCCTTACCTTTTGTTGATCAAATGCTAGAAAGATTATGCAAACATACACATTACTACTTTCTAGATGGTTATTCTGGTTTCTCTCAAATACCTGTGTCGGCTAGAGATCAATCAAAGACTACTTTTACTTGCCCTTTTGGTACTTTTGCTTATAGACGTATGCCTTTTGGTCTATGTAATGCACCTGCTACCTTTCAAAGATGCATGATGGCTATATTCTCTGACTTTTGTGAAAAGATTTGTGAGATTTTCATGGATGACTTTTCCGTCTATGGTGTTGGAAATATGCCCTAGAGGCAATAATAAAAGCATTATTATTATATTTCCTTATTCATGATAATTGTCTTTATTCGTGCTATAATTGTGTTATCCGGAAATCATAATACATGTGTGAATAACAGACAACAACATGTCCCTAGTAAGCCTCTAGTTGACTAGCTCGTTGATCAATAGATAGTCATGGTTTCCTGACTATGGGCATTGGATGTCAATGATAACGAGATCACATCATTAGGAGAATGATGTGATGGACGAGACCCAATCCTAAACATAGCATAAGTTCGCATAGTTCGTTTGCTAGAGTTTTCCAATGTCAAGTATCCTTTCCTTAGACCATGAGATCGTGTAACTCCTGGATACCGTAGGAGTGCTTTGGGTGTGCCAAACGTCACAATGTAACTGGGTGACTATAAAGGTATACTACGAGTATCTCCGAAAGTATCTGTTGGGTTGACACGGATCGAGACTGGGATTTGTCACTCCGCTTGACGGAGAGGTATCACCGGGCCCTCTCGGTAATGCATCATCATAATGAGCTCAATCTGATCAAAGTGTTTGATCATGGGATCATGCATTACAGTACGAGTAAAGTGACTTGCCGGTAACGAGATTGAACGAGGTATTGGGATACCGACGATCGAATCTCGGGCAAGTAAAATACCGATTGACAAAGGGAATCGTATACGGGATTAATTGAATCATCGACATCGTGGTTCATCCGATGAGATCATCGTGGAGCATGTGGGAGCCAACATGGGTATCCAGATCCCGCTGTTGGTTATTGCCCGAGAGCCGTCTCGGTCATGTCTGCATGTCTCCCGAACCCGTAGGGTCTACACACTTAAGGTTCGGTGATGCTAGGGTTGTGAAGATATGTATATGCAGTAACCCGAATGTTGTTCGGAGTCCCGGATGAGATCCCGGACGTCACGAGGAGTTTCGGAATGGTCCGGAGGTAAATAATTATATATAGGAAGTGCTGTTTTGGCCATCGGGACAAGTTTCGGGGTTATCGGTATTGTACCGGGACCACCGGAGGGTCCCGGGGGGTCCATCGGGTGGGTCCACCTGCCTTGGGGGGCCACATGGGCTCTAGGGGGTGCGCCTTGGCCTACATGGGCCAAGGGGAACCAGCCCCAAGAGGCCCATGCGCCTAGGGTTTCAAAGGGAAGGAGTCCCACATGGGGAAGGCACCTCCTAGGTGCCTTGGGGGGGAGGGAAACTTCCCCTTGGCCGCCGCCCCAAGGAGATTGGATCTCCTAGGGCCGGCGCCCCCCTTGGCCCTCCTATATAAGGGGGGGAGGGGGCAGCCGCACCCCTGGTCCTTGGCGCCTCCCTCTCCCTCTCCAACACCTCCTCCTCCTCCGTAGAGCTCGGCGAAGCCCTGCCGGAGTACTGCAGCTCCACCATCACCACGCCGTCGTGCTGCTGCTGGAGCCATCTTCCCCAACCTCTCCTTTGCCTTGCTGGATTAAGAAGAAGGATACGTTACGCTGACCGTACGTGTGTTGAACGCGGAGGTGCCGTCCGTTCGGTGCTAGGATCTCCGGTGATTTGGATCACGTCGTGTACGACTACCTCATCCCCGTTCGTTGAACGCTTCCGCTCGCGATCTACAAAGTGGTATGTAGATGCAATCTCTCTCCCATGACTCGTTGCTTAGATGAACTCATAGATGGATCTTGGTGAAACCGTAGGAAAATTTTTAATTTTCTGCAACGTTCCCCAACATATGGTTCCTCTTTTGATGATTGCTTGAGAAATCTTGATCAAGTTTTGCGAAGATGTGAAGAAACTAATCTTGTCTTGAATTGGGAAAAGTGCCACTTGATGGTTAATGAAGGAATTGTCTTGGGGCACAAAGTTTCTGAAAGAGGTATTAAAGTTGATAAAGCCAAGGTTGATGCTATTGAAAAGATGCCATGTCCCAAGGACATCAAAGGTATAAGAAGTTTCCTTGCTCACGCCGGATTTTATAGGAGGTTCATTAAGACTTCTCAAAAATTTCTCGGCCTCTGACTAATTTATTGAAAAAATACATACCATTTGTCTTTGATGATGATTGTGTAGAAGCATTTGAAATACTTAAGAAAGCATTAGTCTCTGCACCTGTTGTTCAGCCACCTGATTGGAATTTACCCTTCGAAATTATGTGTGATGCTAGTGATTATGCTGTAGGTGCTGTTCTAGGGTAAAGAGTTGATAAGAAATTAAATGTTATCCATTATGCTAGCAAGACTCTAGATAATGCTCAAAGAAATTATGCTACTACTGAAAAAGAACTTTTAGCAGTTGTATTTGCTTGTGATAAGTTCAGATCTTATATTGTTGATTCTATAGTAACTATTCACACTGATCATGCTGCTATTAAATATCTTATGGAAAAGAAAGATGCTAAACCTAGACTTATTAGATGGGTTCTCTTGCTACAAGAATTTGATTTGCATATTGTTGATAGAAAAGGAGCTGCGAACCCTGTTGCAGACAACTTGTCTAGGTTAGAAAATGTTCTTGATGACCCACTACCTATTGATGATAGCTTTACTGATGAACAATTAAATGTCATAAGTACCTCTCATAGTACTCCATGGTATGCTGATTATGCTAATTACATAGTTGCTAAATTCATACCACCTAGTTTCACATACCAACAAAAGAAAAAATTCTTCTATGATTTGAGACATTACTTTTGGGATGACCCACATCTTTATAAAGAAGGAGTAGATGGTGTTATTAGACGTTGTGTACCTGAGCATGAACAGGAACAGATCCTACGCAAGTGTCACTCCAAAGCTTATGGAGGACACCATGCTGGAGATAGAACTGCACATAAGGTATTGCAATCCGGTTTTTATTGGCCTACTCTCTTCAAGGATGCCCGTAAGTTTGTTTTGTCTTGTGATGAATGTCAAAGAATTGGCAATATTAGTAGACGTCAAGAGATGCCTATGAATTATTCACTTGCTATTGAACCATTTGATGTTTGGGGCTTTGATTATATGGGACCTTTTCCTGCCTCTAATGGATACACACATATTTTAGTTGCTGTTGATTACGTTACTAAGTGGGTAGAAGCTATTCCAACTAGTAGTGCTGATCATAATACTTCTATTAAGATGATTAAAGAAGTTATTTTTCCAAGGTTTGGAGTCCCTAGATATTTAATGACTGACGGTGGTTCACAGTTTATTCATGGTGCTTTCCGTAAAATGCTTGCTAAATACGACGTTAATGATAGAATTGCATCTCCTTATCACCCACAGTCTAGTGGTCAAGTAGAATTGAGTAACAGAGAGCTCAAATTAATTTTGCAAAAGACTGTTAATAGGTCTAGAAAGAATTGGTCCAAGAAACTTGATGATGCATTATGGGCTTATAGAACTGCATATAAAAATCCTATGGGTATGTCTCCGTATAAAATGGTTTATGGAAAAGCATGTCATTTACCTCTCGAACTAGAACATAAGACATATTGGGCTATTAAAGAACTCAACTACGATTTCAAACTTGCCGGTGAGAAGAGGTTATTTGATATTAGCTCACTTGATGAATGGAGAACCCAAGCATATGAAAATGCCAAGTTGTTTAAAGAAAAAGTTAAAAGATGGCATGACAAAAGGATACAAAAGCGTGAGTTTAATGTAGGTGATTATGTATTGCTATACAACTCTCGTTTAAGATTTTTTGCAGGAAAACTTCTCTCTAAATGGGAAGGCCCCTACGTTATCGAGGAGGTCTATTGTTCCGGTGCCATAAAAATCAACAACTTCGAAGGCACAAATCCGAAGGTGGTAAACGGTCAAAGAATCAAACATTATATCTCAGGTAATCCCATAAATGTTGAAACTAATATTATTGAAACTGTAACTCCGGAGGAATACATAAGAGACGCTTTCCAGAATGTTTCAGACTCTGAAAAGGAATAGGTATGTGGTACGGTAAGTAAACCGACTCCAAAACAATTTTGAAGGTAATATTTCTCCGTTTTGGAATATTTAGAAAAATAGAAAAATAAGTGGCAGTCCGGGAAGGGCACGAGGGCCCCACGAGGGTGGTTGGCACCCCCTCCTAGGGCGAGCCCCCTACCTCGTGAGCACCTCGTGTGCCTTACGGACTCCGTTTTCTTGCACGATACGTATTTTGGTCGATAAAATTTCATTATATATACTCCCGAAGGTTTTGACTCCCATATCATGCAAATATCCTCTGTTTTCGTTTCGAGCTGTTGCTGCTGCAGATTAGAGCAAGATGTCTTCTCAAGAGTCAGTCGAGGAGAGTCTGGTATCTAATCCGGCACCGGAACCAAGGGCAAACAGCGACGCTGACCACTTTGGGCCAGCAACGGAGGAAGAGATGGAGGCTGATTTGATGAGGGTAGATGCCATGGAGGATCAAGAAGTCACCTCTCGCTTCCGAGCTGGATTCACGATGGGGAAACTACATAGCTCAGCTATTCCAAATTCGGTTATCCCTTCCAATGTTAGATTTCTTTCTTATGAAAATATGAAGTGGAGTGTCACTTGTTCTCCCGCAGCTATGCAACACCCTTGGGTGCAAGGAGCTTTAGCCGTTACAGGAAAGCTTCGTAAGGAAATAATGGACCTCAAGCAGCAAGTCAATAAGCTCGAGGAGGAGAACCGCATCCTGAGGGGAATTATCGCCAAGAATATTACACCAACAATGAAGAGGGAGACATAATCACATGGGTATGGGCACTCCCCTTGGCAACTGCCAAGCTTGGGGGAGGTGCCCCGGTATCGTATCACCATCACAACTCCTATCTTTACCGTTTTCTTAGTTCGATCCTATTAGTAGTATCTTGATCTAGTAGAATAAATTTGATGGCATGATCTAGTTTTGAGTTTTGCTTTGTGATCTCTCTATGTAATCGAGTCCGTGAGCTATATATATAATAAAGATTAGTGTTGAGTCAAGGGCTTGATTATTTTGCCATGATCTTGAGTGAATAAAAGAAAAGAAGGAAAAGAATAAAAAGAAACAAAGAGCTCATATTGATCTTATTGAGAGTAATGACTTCACATAGGAAGAGTATGATGATTAAAAGTTGTTGGGAGTTGGCAGACATAGCTTTGGTCATCATTGCAATTAATAGGAAGTAATAAGGAAAGAGAGGTTTCACATATAGATATATTATCATTGTCATCTTTTATGATTGGAAGCACTCATTAAAATATGACATGCTAAAGAGTTGATGTTGGACAAGGAAGACAACGTGATTAGTTATGTTTTCTTATATCTGAGATAAAGTATGTTGTCATGGATCCTCTAACATGTTAAGCTTTCCTTTCCCTCTCATGCTAGCCAAATTTTCAGCACCAAGTAGAGATACTACTTGTGCTTCCAAATACCCTTAAACCGGTTTTACCATGAGAGTCCACCATATCTACCTATGGATTGAGTAAGATCCTTCAAGTAAGTTGTTATCGGTGCAAAGCAATAAAAATTGCTCTAAATATGTATGATTGATTGGTGTGGGAGAAATAAGCTTTATACGATCTTGTGATGTGAAAGTAATAAAAGCGACGGACTGCATAATAAAGGTTCATATCACAAGGGGCAATATAAAGTGACGTTCTTTCGCATTGAGATTTTGTGCATCCAACCATAAAAGCGCATGGCAACCTCTGCTTCCGTCTGCGAATGGCCTATCTTTTATTATTATCCTCTACCTTATGAAAGAGTCACGGTGATCTTCACCTTTCCTTTTTCATTTTATCCTTTGGCAAGCCCATCATGTTGGAAAGAACATGATATATATATTCTAATTGGATGTAGGGGAGCATGAATTATTATTGTTGACATTACCCTTGAGGTAAAAGGTTGTGGGGCAAAACTATAAGCCCCTATCTTTCTCTGTGTCCGATTAAAACTCCGTAACCACAAGTATTGCGTGAGTGTTAGCAATTATGAAGGACTAGATGATAGTTGAGTATGTGGACTTGCTTTTTAGCTCTGACATAGACTCTTTCCGATGTTATGATAAATTGCAATTGCTTCAATGACTGAGGTTATAGTTTGTTGGTTCTCGATAAGGTTTCTGATTCATACTTTTGCATTGTGAATAGATCATCGCTTGAACATAAGTAATCATATGACAAAATCTATATACGTTGCTGTTATGAGAATAATCATGATGCCCTCATGTCTGTATTTTATTTTTATCGACGCCTCTACTCCTAAACATGAGGACATATTTATCGTTATCGGCTTTTCGCTTGAGGACAAGCGAGGTCTAAGCTTCGGGGAGTTGATACGTCCATTTTGCATCATGCTTTTATATCGATATTTATTGCATTATGGGCTGTTATTTCACGTTATGTCACAATACTTATGGCTATTCTCTCTTATTTTACAGGGTTTACATGAAGAGGGAGAATGCCGGCAGCTGGAATTCTGGGCTGGAAAAGGAGCAAATATTAGAGACCTATTCTGCGCAACTCCAAAAGTCCTGAAACTCCACGGAATATCTTAAAAGAAATAAAGAAAAATCCTCGCCAAAGATGAAGGCCAGGGGGCCCACACCCTGCTCATGAGGGTGGGGGCACGCCCCCTACCTCGTGGGCCCCCTGGTGGGTCTCCGACGTCCATCTTCTGCTATATGAAGTCTTTCAACAACAAACAACAACAACAACAACAACAACAACAACAACAACAACAACAACAACAACAACAACAACAACAACAACAACAACAACAACAACAACAACAACAACAACAACAAAGCCTTTAGTCCCAAACAAGTAGGGGTAGGCTAGAGGTGAAACCCATAAGATCTCGCAACCAACTCATGGCTCTGGCACATGGATAGCAAGCTTCCACGCACCCCTGTCCATAGCTAGCTCTTTGGTGATACTCCAATCCTTCAG
Organism: Aegilops umbellulata; assembly: GCA_032464435.1. Taxonomy (NCBI): domain Eukaryota; kingdom Viridiplantae; phylum Streptophyta; class Magnoliopsida; order Poales; family Poaceae; genus Aegilops; species Aegilops umbellulata. Next base: position 216,593,473 of record CP136056.1, on the reverse strand, counting down.
GTCTCTCTTAACAGACTCCTCCCATGTCAAATTCGGTCTACCCCGCCCTCTTTTGACATTCTCCGCATGCTTTAGCCGTCCGCTATGCACTGGAGCTTCTGGAGGCCTGCGCTGAATATGCCCAAACCATCTCAGACGATGTTGGACAAGCTTCTCCTCAATTGGTGCTACCCCAACTCTATCTCTTATATCATCATTCCGGACTCGATCCTTCCTCGTGTGGCCACGCATCCATCTCAACATACGCATCTCCGCCACACCTAACTGTTGAACATGTCACCTTTTAGTCGGCCAACACTCCGCGCCATACAACATTGCGGGTCGAACCGCCGTCCTGTAGAACTTGCCTTTTAGCTTTTGTGGCACTCTCTTGTCACAGAGAATGCCAGAAGCTTGGCGCCACTTCATCCATCCGGCTTTGATTCGATGGTTCACATCTTCATCAATACCCCCATCCTCCTGCAACATTGACCCCAAATACCGAAAGGTGTCCTTCCGAGGTACCACCTGGCCATCAAGGCTAACCTCCTCCTCCTCACACCTAGTAGTACTGAAAGCGCACATCATGTACTCGGTTTTAGTTCTACTAAGCCTAAACCCTTCCGATTCCAAGGTTTATCTCCATAACTCTAACTTCCTATTTACCCCCGTCCGACTATCGTCAACTAGCACCACATCATCCGCAAAGAGCATACACCATGGGATATCTCCTTGTATGTCCCTTGTGACCTCATCCATCACCAATGCAAAAAGATAAGGGCTCAAAGCTGACCCCAAATGCAGTCCTATCTTAATCGGGAAGTCATCGGTGTCGACATCACTTGTTCGAACACTTGTCACAACATTATCGTACATGTCCTTGATGAGGGTAATGCACTTTGCTGGGACTTTTGTTTCTCCAAGGCCCACCACATGACATTCTGCGGTATCTTATCCTAGGCCTTCTCCAAGTCAATGAACACCATATGCAAGTCCTTCTTTTGCTCCCTATATCTCTCCATAAGTTGTCGTACCAAGAAAATGGCTTCCATGGTTGACCTCCCAAGCATGAAACCAAACTGATTTTTGGTCACGCTTGTCATTCTTCTTAAGAGGTGCTCAATGACTCTCTCCCATAGCTTCATTGTATGGCTCATTAGCTTAATTCCACGGTAATTAGTACAACTCTGAACATCCCCCTTGTTCTTGAAGATTGGTACTAATATACTCTGTCTCCATTCTTCTAGCATCTTGTTTGCCAGAAAAAATGTGAAGCAATCTTTCGGGACGAGACTCCGCCGCCACGAGGCGGAACCTTGGCGTAACAAATCTAGCGCTCCGGCAGAGCTGTTCTGCCGGGGATACTTCCCTCCGGGAGGGGGAAATCATCGTCATCGTCATCACCAACGCTCCTCTCATCGGGAGAGGGCAATCTCCATCAACATCTTCACCAGCACCATCTCATCTCCAAACCCTAGTTCATCTCTTGTATCCAATTCTTGTCTCCAAGTCCGGGATTGGTGCTAGTAGGTTGCTAGTAGTGTTGATTACTCCTTGTAGTTGATGCTAGTTGGTTTATTTGGTGGAAGATCATATGTTCAGATCCTATATGCATATTATTACCCCTCTGATTATGAACATGAATATGCTTTGTGAGTAGTTACATTTGTTCCCGAGGACAAGGGAGAAGTCTTGCTATTAGTAGTCATGTGAATTTGGTATTCGTTCAATATTTTGATAAGATGTATGTTGTCTAGCCTCTAGTGGTGTTATGTGAACGTCGACTACATAACACTTCACCATTATTTGGGCCTAGAAGAAGGCATTGGGAAGTAATAAGTAGATGATGGGTTGCTAGAGTGACAGAAGCTTAAACCCTAGTTTATGCGTTGCTTCGTAAGGGGCTGATTTGGATCCACATGTTTCATGCTATGGTTAGGTTTACCTTAATACTTTTTTAGTAGTTGCGGATGCTTGCAATAGAGGTTAATCATAAGTGGGATGCTTGTTAAAGTAAGAACAACACCCAAGCACCGGTCCACCCACATATCAAATTATCAAAGTACCGAACGCGAATCATATGAACGTGATGAAAACTAGCTTGATGATATTCCCGTGTGTCCTCAGGAGCGCTTTTCCTTATATAAGAGTTTGTTCCGGCTTGTCCTTTGCTACAAAAAGGATTGGGCCACCTTGCTGCTCTTTATTTAATTTTGGTACTTGTTGCTCGTTACAATTTATCTTGTCACAAAACTATCTGTTACCACTTATTTCAGTACTTGCAGAGAATACCTTGCTGAAAACCGCTTATCATTTCCTTCTGCTCCTCGTTGGGTTCGACACTCTTACTTATCGAAAGGACTATGATAGATCCCCTATACTCGTGGGTCATCAAGACTCTTATATAAGGAAGATGTGTCGGTTATTCTGTTTCCCCTCACCCCCACACGCACCCACACACCCCTAAGATAGATAATGGGGGCAAGTCCATACAAGGAAGATGTGTCAGTAGAACTATGCACCGAGGGGCAGTGCGGTTATTCTGTTTCCCCTCACCCCCACACGCACCCACACACCCCTAAGATAGATAATGGGGGCAAGTCCATACAAGGAAGATGTGTCAGTACAACTATGCACCGAGGGGCAGTGTGGTTATTCTGTTTCCCCTCACCCCCACACGCACCCACACACCCCTAAGATAGATAATGGGGGCATGTCCATACAATGAAGATGTGTCAGTACAACTATGCACCGAGGGGCAGTGCAGTTATTTTGTTTCCCCTCACCCCCACACGCACCCACACACCCCTAAGATAGATAATGGGGGCAAGTCATGTTACGGACTCGCCTCCGCATGCGACGCCGCAACACGCCGCGTCGTCACCTGCTACGGCTCGTTCCTGGCTCGGCCTCGCCGGGATGGGGGAGGGGGGATCCCGACCCCCCTCCCCCCGGCTCGGCCTCGCTCTAACGCGGCAGTGCGCTCGTTTGACAGGCGCAGTGCGGTTATTCTGTCCCCCCCCCACACGCACCCACACACCCCTAAGATAGATAATGGGGGCAAGTCCATACAAGGAAGATGTGTCAGTACAACTATGCACCGAGGGGCAGTGCGGTTATTCTGTTTCCCCTCACCCCCACACGCACCCACACACCCCTAAGATAGATAATGGGGGCAAGTCCATACAAGGAAGATGTGTCAGTACAACTATGCACCGAGGGGCAGTGAGGTTATTCTGTTTCCCCTCACCCCCACACGCACCCACACACCTCTAAGATAGATAATGGGGGCAAGTCATGTTACGGACTCGCCTTCGCATGCGACACCGCGGCACGCTGTGTCGTCGCCTGCTATGACTCGTTCCTGGCTCGGCCTCGCCGGGATGGGGGAGGGGGTCCCAACCCCCCTCCCCCCCGGCTCGGCCTCGCGCTAACGCGGCAGTGCGCTCGTTTGACAGGCGCAATGCGGTTATTCTGTTCTCCCCCACACGCACCCACACACCCCTAAGATAGATAATGGGGGCAAGTCCATACAAGGAAGATGTGTTAGTACAACTGTGCACCGAGGGGCAGTGCGGTTATTCTATTTCCCCTCACCCCCACACGCACCCAACACCCCTAAGATAGATAATGGGGGCAAGTCATGTTACAGACTTACCTCCACATGCGATGCCGCGGCACGCCGCGTCGTCGCCTGCTACGGCTCGTTCCTGGCTCGGCCTCGCCGGGATGGGGGAGGGGGGGTCCCGACCCCCCTCCCCCCGGCTCGGCCTCGCGCTAACGCGGCAGTGCGCTCGTTTGACAGGCGCAGTGCGGTTATTCTGTCCCCCCACACACGCACCCACACACCCCTAAGATAGATAATGGGGGCAAGTCCATACAAGGAAGATGTGTTAGTACAACTATGCACCGAGGGGCAGTGCGGTTATTCTGTTTCCCCTCACCCCCACACGCACCCACACACCCCTAAGATAGATAATGGGGGCAAGTCATGTTACGGACTCGCCTCCGCATGCGACGCCGCGACACGCCGCGTCGTTGCCTGCTACGGCTCGTTCCTGGCTCGGCCTTGCCGGGATGGGGAAGGGGGGGTCCCGACCCCCCTCCCCCCGGCTCGGCCTCGCGCTAAACACGGCAGTGTGCTCGTTTGACAGGCGCAGTGCGGTTATTCTATTTCCCACCCCCACAAGGAAGATGTGTCAGTACAACTACGCCCTTTGGTGCGGTTCGGTGCGGGGGCAATTCATGTTGAGGCTCGTTCCTAGAAAAAAACTCACAAGAACTAGAAGAAAAAAGTATCAGTCCAATTACTGGTGGAGTCAAGTACTAGATTCAAAGAAAAAAAGAAAAAAAATTGACGCCCAAGGATCATAAAAGTATCAGTCCAACTTACTGGTGGAGTCAAGTACTACATTCAAACAACAAAAAAAAAGGAAAAAAATTAACGCCCAAGGATCATAAAAGTATCAGTTCAATTTACTGGTGGAGTCAAGTACTACATTCAGACAACAAAAAAAAGGAAAAAAATTGACCGCCCAAGGACAGGCACAGGCCCTGACGCTGCTAGGTACTTGAACTCGAGCCCATAGGCGAATCCCTAGTAATCCGCACAACGCAGGACCCAATGATTAGGGCCCACAGGTCAAGAGAGAGCGAGGACAGTGTATAAGCGCTCTGGTAAGTTTTCAGAGGAGTTCGACGGGTGAGCCTCGGCTGCGCTTATAAACGGGTCTAGAACCCCCTCGACTAGCGAGGTGGGACTAAAACCATAGCGCACGCGCACGCCGCGCGGACGAGCTATCTGGGCCGAAAACAACGACTCAGCCAGATGGCCCAACATAGTACTTAGCCCCATTACAAAATTCCAGCCGATCACACACGACAAAAAAATGCAGATATTTTAAAAAACCTCACAAGAAATAAGTTCAAAAACAAATAATGTAAAAAGTTCAAACACATCTTAATTGTAAGAACTAAAAAAATAGAAATACATATATTTTTTGGAAAATTAAACGTAGAAATTTGGAAATAAAAATTTCAGAAGCAAAATTATAAAAAGTTCAACTACTATAATTCATAAGGTTCAAGTAAAAAAATACTGTGCAACAAAGATAAATTTTTTTAATTCTAAAAAATACTAGAAATATCATTATTTAACTGTAAAAAAATGTGATCCAAAATTCATGTAAAAAAGTAAGAAAAAATGTTATACAACAAACAAATTTGATTGGTAATTGACAACCTAAAATAGTTCAGTACTATCATTAACAGAATGTAAGTTCAGCAATCTCGAACCCAAAAAAAAGGGGTTCTACAAACATCTTCAGCATATAGTTAATTCTGCGAGCTATGTACATGAAAATATACGAGTCAAAACAAACGATGCCCATCAGTTCAACTATAGAATTGTTCAAGTACTAATATAAAGAATATATAAATAAAGCAGTTATACTTTAGCAAAACAGATAGGAAAAGCATTACATAAGTTGTTCCAAACCATCTGATAATACAATAGAATTCAACCATCTCACATGCAGAAGTTTTAAAGAAAGAAGTACTGCAACATAATCAACCACACACAAATCTCACAAACCGGCGTCATTTGCCACATTTAAACCTACATCACATAAATTCTGAACGTCAGAGAGTCATCTTCCCTGGAGAACATAACCATAACCACATCACCATCCTCAAATCCAGACTCTGCCACAAACTCCTTCCACTCAGTAGTTAGGTTGATGCAACCTTCAAAGTCGATGTGGTAGGCAACTTCCATCAACTGATACCCATTTTTGTCTGAAGTCTCCATCTTCAGAACACCAGAACTAGGAGCAACAATCCTGATCCTGGGTGACATTTTGTGCAAATGGGCATGGGAGTACAAAACAAAAAGTGAACATCTGACATAACTTAATTTTTACACAGATATATGAACGGTTTGCACAACAAACTGAAAAGAAAAAATCTGAACCAAAACAATAAAACATAACTGACTAGTCATGCGAACTGACTAAACTGAAAAAATATACATATCAACACACCTACAGTAAAAACATCTGAAAAAAATAGATCAAGGATTATACAAAAATGGATAAAAAACTGCTTAGTAATGAACAAATACAAACAGAAATCCCTACTGTTAAATACTAACAAAACCAACTATAAAAATATAGACAAACTATTCATAACACTAAACTGCAGATCCAGTCCATGGGATTCAAAAAGAGACCTACAAAAAAGTAGAAAACAAAACGAATAGAAACACATACCTATGATTCCTTCAAGTCACCAACCGTCAGGCGACAAACATATGGCACACGAAACCCATGGTTGCAGTACAGCAGACAAGAAAGTTGCCCACGGCGCTGAGTCTGGGTGAGCTCCAAACCAGATTCATACACACAGCCGTCAGCTATGCGCGCCATCTTTGCCAGGCATCCGCATGAACAATCCTCCATGGAACACACAGGAACAAGGAAGAAAACAATGAAAAGAAGAGGGAGGAACCTAGATCTAATTCTGGAAGAAGGAAGAAAAAGGACGGGGAGACTGAGCTACACACCACACATAGATGGATAGAATTTATAGCCAGGGAGACTCACAGATTATAAAAATAATAAATAGGCAGGTGGGTAGCCAGCTGGTAGGAAATAGTTATTATACAAGCCATGCAACATTTGACCGCAAATTAGTTCAACTTCTGACAAACAAGCAGTTCAAAAGTGCACATGTCAGAACATATGCACATAAAACAACACATTCAGAAATAAAAATAGTTCAACTCATTTAGTCATTCAAACATCTGCTCCCTCACAACAAAAATCTTAAAACATAATCTTCACTACTTCAGTCATAACGATCAAAGAAACGACGCCATTTGGCCCTGGTGGATGGATGTGGAGCCGTGACTGCTCTCGCCCTAGCCCAACTGATGATCTGAATATTGTTCCTTCCCCTGCCCTCAAGGAAAAGAAGCTCCAATTCATTGGAGTTGCAAGTATCCATCACCTCGCGCGCAAGGGGACTGTTGAACTCTGCCTCCAGTTCCTCCTCGGCAGCATGTTGTCCCATCTACCTGTGCCTGCGCCTCCTCCTCCTCTGCTCCGCTACTGCAGCCCTCACATCGACGGCATCCCCCTCCTCCTCTGTGACCTCTCCCAACTCAGGATCCATCTCGCTATTCTTTGCTTCCAGCTGGTAGAATGAAAAGTGACAGAGGGCTCGGGCCTTATAATAAAAGTGCAGAAGTATCGGTAGGCAGCCAGTTCCAATGACAACGCGCAGTAACACAACTTTGACACGCAGCAGTCCAACTACACATACGACAGCAATTCAAAACAAACACTGAAAAACACGCAACTTAATTACACAGTTTGACCAGATTACAAGAAAAATCAGAGCCTACAGTCAGCCGCCATACACCACCTCCGCCAACGACTAAATAACATGGGAATCCAGGGTAGAAACAACTCAAAAGAAGCAAAATTGACAACGCAAATCTTTTCATACAATCCTCATAACTCTCCCTGCAACACCAATTCAAAAGTAAAACAACAGAAAAAGAAGAAAACATTTACATGGCGGACGTGGAAAATGACCAAGAACACCAAAACCTGTAATCAGAAATGAAAAATGAAGTTAATATCTAAAAACTCTAACATACAGATAATTCCGACATACAAAACAACAAACATGACGTAATTGAGGCCTACGAACACCACCGAAAACACCAACGCCCAGAACACGTCCGCTGCCAAATACCCATGCCGTCACCTCCGGTGACTACAGATCGCAAAACGCGACCAGGTGAGCGCGCGCACGTGCGGAACCCCTTACATGTCTCCTCTAGCAACGAATAGCCCGCAGCATCGCGCCGGGAAACGCCCGGAAGCTCCACGTTGCATCCCTTGTTTCCGCCTGTCGTACACGCAGGAAGATCAGTTCAAGAGGAAAACCGTGTCAGTCCAACCTGCAAACCAAGTCAGTTCAAGTAGGGTAACAGAATAATATTTTGTTACGCGTAACAGAATAGCCCAGATGTATACACACACACACACACACACACACACACACACACACACACACACACACACACACACACACACAGATATATATATATATATATATATATATATATATCATAGGGCAAACAATATGTGCAAGTTTCACAGCAAATATATGATATCCAACACATAAGAAACTATATCCCTGCCATATGGATATGATCATCCAACAGATATACCAAATCAAAACATATGTGCAAGTTTCACCATATTACAATAGTTTCATCCATAGGTAGCAAGTTTCACATTGTTCATCGATGCAAAATCAAAACAAAAAGTAAACACAAGCACTCCATCAATGCAAGCTACCGTGAATTGAATCAAATCTGCAAAATGGGAAATAATTAAGTTGGAAGAAGAAGACTAGAAGAAGAAGAAGAGTTTTTCTCTTTCTTTTTCTCCTCTTGTTTTTCTTTTTCTTATTGCTTATTTGTGTCATTTTAGAGCTAACCTAGGTAAATATGCCATTTTTGACCTAACTAAGCTTATTGTGTCATTTTGGAGGAAAATAAGCTAAGTATATGATATTTGTGAGGTTACCAAGGTTATCATGCCATTTTTACCTAAGTAAGCTAATTATGCCATTTTTGACATAAGTAAGCTGAGTATAGGTCATTATTGAGCTAACCTAGTTAATTATGCCATTTTAGTTAACTAAGCTTATTATGTCTTTTTGGAGGAAACAGAGCTAAGTATAGGTCATTTTAGAGCTAACTTAGGTAAAATAGGTCATTTTGGAGCTAAGTAAGCTTATTATGTCATTTTGGAGGAAAATAAGCTATGTATATGACATTTATGAGCTAACGAAGGTTATTATGCCATTTTTGAAATGGATAAGCTAATTATGTGATCAATGAAGAAGGAAGAACAAGAGGACATAATTAGCTCAATAATTTTTAGAGCTAACTTAGGTAATTATGCCATTTTTAGCTAACTAAGCTTATTATGTCAATTTGGAGGAAAATCAGGTAAGTATAGGTCATTTTTGTGCTAAACTAGGTAATTATGCCATTTTTTAGCCAACTTAGGTAAGTATAGGTCAATTTTTATCTAACTTAGGTAATTATGCCATGTTGGAGGAAAATAAGCTAAGTATATGACATTTATGAGCTAACCAAGGTTAGTATGCCATTTTGAAATGAATAAGCTAATTATGTCATAAATGAACTAAGTAAGCTAATTATGTCATTTTGGAGGATAATTAGCTAAGTATGTATCTTTGGGGAAAATAAGCTAAGTATGTGCCATAATAGGGCTAACAAGCATGAACGAAGCTAATTATGCATTTGTTAAGCAAAACCCTAGAGAAAACTTACCGAAGGTCAAGCACCGGGGTTCTGGGGGCCGATTTCACCTGGAAAAGGGTTGTGCGATGCGACTCCAAAGTTATGTTGCACCAAAGATCATTTGCAAAGTCTCATTAGCATGATGACACTCAAATGTTGACTAGTAAACAATGCCCATTCAAATGAAACTCACAGTTCCTGCTCTAGTAATGACCGACATCAGTGGAGGGGCCTGACCAGTCTTCTCGCACATAGACGGCACATTTGGTTTTGGCGAGTCGGTCATATTAGTTAGTAATGGAACTAACATTACGTGCATGATTTGGCTAATATGCAGAAGAAACTTACCACGATGAGCTCGTAAATGGCCCGGTGAGCTGCATCATTACATGCCCTCTCCTCCTCCAACAACCTAGTCGTCTTCTCCTCCGCCAGCAGTTCCTTTTCCGCCGCCACCCGATCCCTCTCCTCCAGAAGCGCCTGGGTCATCTCTCTCTCTTTCTGAAGAGCAACCTACAACACCATTCCTAGTTATCATTATAATCATCGATGACCACACACACAATGTAATGGAGGAAAGATATTTGAATCCGTATAACTAACCTCGATGGCAAGATCGATTGGCCGTGGATGAGTCCTTATCTCAAGATATGAGCTTGTTTGGCGTGCCTTGATCTCTGAGAGAATGAGAGGACAACATATTAGTCCATCTCCAATGGCTAATGAGCCATGGGGCCTCCCGCCACCAGATATCATCACCAGCTCTGGATCAAAGGGATGGTGGCTCGGGTTAAAGTCCTCCCTTTCCTCGCCTTCCCCTCCTGGTTGTACCTCACAAGCTTGTGGTGGGAGGAGATGTTGGTGAAATTCTCTGGATGATCGAGGTCAGACTCAAAGAATGCCTTAACCTTCTTGTACGAGGCAGTATAGGCCATGGCATAGAGGTCGTACACCTCAGGCACCTCCGTGTAATTGTGTCGCGTCTAAAAGAGAGGAACAAAGTATTAGTAAAGGGCTCAAGCTAGCATGAAGAATGAATTGCATGAATCATGAAGCAAACCACATACCCAGTTCCGCCCGAACTGATATAAGTTGGTGATGCCTTGATGTTGTGGCACACCAACCATTTGGGCACGCCTGTCCTTGGCATTGTCGTGGACGGCTTGCCAGCGGCCTGTGCACCGGTCATCTACCAACACCTCCCAACATTCCATCTTATCCGCACACCTTCTCGGGGGCACCTAAGTTAGTAAAGAGAAAATTTGAGCGCTACGCCTACGAATCAAATCAAGGGAACTATGTACAATGCCTTAAGAATAGGTAATTACCTTCATGCACTGCTCCTTCTTCAGAAACTTAGCACGGCACAACGGCTTGTCCTTCTTAATACCACGCTTGGCGTAGTAGTCTCGAATGGCTTGTGGCCGAGCCTTTGTGTCGTAAGTTTTATAGTAGGCGCTTGCACTCGTTATCGATAACCTTTGCCGTCTCCTCCTCGTATCCCTCCTGACACCTGTAGAAAGTCTGCAATCAAATGAGACAACACTGATTAGTATAATAACTAGCTATTGTTAATTTTTAATTATGTAAAGGAGAAATTACCCAAAAGGTTCTGATCACCATCTCGGCCCTTGTGTGGCACAAGACACCGCCGATCATCTTCTCAGACGGAGCTTGGGAATCCAAGTAGTGCTCCCAGCTCAATCCTAGCTGTGGAAGCTGACTCTCACCGGGCAACGTGACAAACCCCAGGAAATTTTGCTGGAAAATCACACCAAGGACGATTTTGGGCCTGCAGACTTCCTTGGCGTGTAGTTGTCATGGTACACAAATAGGGGTGTCTGTTCCCCCTGACCTATGCACGGACGAGGATCCCCCGCGCCGGCAGCCAGGGCTTGACGAAGGAGTGGCTGCACCAACATGCAAAGCAAAACCAAGCCAGAGGAACCGCTCTTCGTGAGATCAAGGAGCGGATCAAGAAGACCAAGTCAAACAAGACAGGAGAGCATCACCTTGGGAAGGCCTCCCTTGCCGGGCAAGAGAGCCTGATCGGGTCGAGGCCACCGCAGGGACAAGTCCAAGGTTTCCCCGGCAGGCTTACCGGGTCCACCAAAGGCGAGGATTCCCGCCAAGGCACCATCGCTACACCGGTCCACTGCACCACAACGCAAATCACTTATCAATGCGGTGTCAAGCCTCCAGGTGACTAGAAGATAGATCTCACATGACACCCGTCCAGAGGTGTGTCAAACAGATAAGCAGAAGATGAATAGGCGCCACGGCAGGCTTGCCGGGATTCACCCTCAGCACGACACCTAGTAGTGCATTTAATGTATTTTGTCCTAACTGCCAGAGTTAGGTATGATAGCCCCTTTTGCCATGTTGTCCTGGGAAACCATGGCCACCTATGGGACTAAGAGCCCCTTTTGGTTTGGCGAGGGGATGGGCATGTTGCGCAAAGAGCGGAGAAGCATAACACAACACGACAGAGATCACACGGGTAGTTTTACCCAGACTCGGGCCACCGCGAGGCGTAAAACCCTACTCCTGCTTTGGTGGATTGATGGTGGAAGAGTGGTGGAGACGTGTGGCGCTCTTGCCCGACAAGGGTTGCCTCGGGGCGAGAGGGGCTATGCGCGCATGAGTGTGAGGCGGTCCGAATCCTTTCTTCGGTTGCCATGGGCCTCCTTTTATAGACCAAGGGGTCACCACAGTGGCAAATCAGTCTTTACATACTAATTAGATAGCAAACAGTGCTATCATACCTAGCTCTGCAGGCTGACAGAGCGCATTAAATGCGCCGCTCAATGTCACATCACAGCTTGCCCGGCAAGCCCTGTCGGGCTGTTTTGCCAGCTTCGCGCCTGCATGCTTGACATGTCTCAGGACGGGTGCTGCTTGGAGATATTTCCCGAAGGAAGTGGCTTCCATGTGGCAAATAGCGGCCACTTAGTCACTTTGCGGCTTTACACCACACCGATCGATGACTTGCGTTGCTCGTGAGGTGGAGCGGTGGAGTGGTTGGCCTCCGCAAGCCCCAGCAGGCTTGTTCGGACGATCTGGAGACCTGCTTCCGGGGGTAACCCCGTCCTCGCCAGTCTCGCCCGCGCAGCAAGGGAGGTCCTTTCCATAGTAGTATCTTGTCTCTCTGGTTAATCTTGGTCTTCTTGATCTGCATGTTGGTCCTTCAAAGAACTGATCCTTCGTGCCTTCATCTGATCTTGGTATTGTAATCTCACTCTTCGGTGCACAGTCAGGGCAACGGACCCAGGGTTTGTTGCACCGACACACTGTTGGCTATCTAATCACTAGATAAAGATTGTTTCACCACTATGGTTACCCCTTAAGCTATAAAAGAAGGCACAAGGCAACATGGCAAAGGATTTGGAACCTTGCACACTTGTACGCGTGTAGCATCTCTCCCCGAGGCCACCTTGCTGGGCTTGAGCGTTGCGTGTTCATCGTGTTTCTTCATCCAATCCACCAAAGCAGGAGTACGGTTTTATGCTTCCCAGCGGTCCGAACCTGGGTAAAAACCACCAGTGTCACCACCGTTGTGTTGTTTCATGGCCTCTGCTCTTTGTCCAACATGATCTTCCCCTTTGCCTAACCACAAGGGGCCGATGGCCCCATAGGTGATCGTGTCCACCCACAACATCTTTGGCGCGCTAGGTAGGGAGGAGTCCCTTGCAAAAACCTAAACCTGTGAACAGCGCATCGAGCTTCATCATCACATTCATCGTCACCCTCTTCGTCAATAGCTTCGAAGAAAAAGTATGGTGCTACTCCCTACCCTCGTCCCTTCTAGATTATGTTGCTTGTTTCTACCGTGGCAGAGGCGATGACGAGGATGAGGGACGGCTGCACCGCGGATACCATGGTTGGCATGGATGGCGTCAACTCCATGCTACCCACGACCAGAAGAAGGAGCGAGGCGTGAAGTGGCGCTGCCCCTTCTTGTGGCACCGGCAGACTCAATTTCCTTCTCCAAGGAGCCAAGCCTAGCCTTCATGTCATAGATGGTGCCGTTGGAAGTATCAATGTCCTGGCTCTTGGAGGAAAGCTGCAATTGCACCTCCTTCAGGGTGGTCTCCGCTGTCTGTTTCCTCTTTGAGAGCCATTATTTATTTGTTGCTCCCGACAAGGTCCTCCATTAGCTTTCCCACTTGATGATCAAGATCAGTCTTGGCGGCAAACACGGCAGCTAGCTCATCGGTAACTTTCTTCAGCTGGGTAGAGGATTCAAGGGTGAGCGCGTCAAGCGTGGCCTTGTGCTTGTCCTCCAAATCCTTGGTAGTTGTTGGACAAGAGCCTCTAGTTCCTCATCCTTGCCGTAGAGGGTGGCATCGAGGTTCCCTTCCCGGGCAGAGATGTCCTTCTCCTTGGTGTTTAGAAGCGCTTCGCGCTCCGCCAAGCGGACCTCCCGGGCAGCGATATCTTCTTTGGCCATGGTCAGCACCTCCTCTTGCCACATGATGGAGTGGGATTGCTTCTTGTACCATTCTCCTAGCTCACTGCCCTTGTCCGTCAGTTTCTTATCCATAAGAACGGCAGAGTCACGCTGCTCCTTGATTGCCTGCCACTTAAGATCATACTTGTCCTGCGCATCTTTAAGCCCTGCCACCACGGATTCTAGGATGCAAGATCCTTGGCTCCATCAGAAGAATAACCGGCTTCTATGACTCTCTGGACAGCAGCGCCAATATGCATCTGATCTCTTCATCAAAATCCACGCCCACTACCGTAGACGAGCCGAGAGCTACGAGCCCAGGTTGGGTAAGGACTATTGACAACTTACTTGGGGAAGGCTGCGGGGCCGCAACCAGAGGATGGTTCATAGGGAGAGGGCCCTTGAACTGGAGAGGAACCTTATCCTCAACGACCATTCCTAAGCTCGAGGTGCTGCTGGGGGTCTTCTCTATTTCTTTTGAGGATACCTGGATATCCCCGGCAGACTGTCTGTGACCTTTTGTGGCCGCAATCTTGGTTGCTTCCTCGGTAGCACTCTTCCCAATGCTGGCCACCTCTTCCAAGAGCTCAGATTCTTCAATAAATGGAGCTACAAGTAACATCAACAGATAGGATGATAAAAAACTAGATACGGCTAAGTCAAAGACCACGAAGAAAAATAATTCAATAAAGCAGAAACGAAGACAAGAGGATTACTCGGTGGTGTTTGTTGTGGAGGAACATACCCCTCCCCGGCAACGTCAGTTGCTAGCTTGCGGTCCATGTCTGCTCCCTCGGTGGCTATGACCTCAGCACAAGCAGACCATTTGATGGAGGCCCTTGCCGATGATCCCTCTGCTTGGGATTTGGTTGGGGTGGACCCCTCTTGATGGACCCCGCCCTGCTGAATCTCACTTTCCGCCTTGGCGGAGGATGAAGCATGTTCCTCCGCATCTCTCCGGGCGAGTGAAATCTTCACCATGCCTTCACGATGGGGGCTGGGCTAGGGGCTAGTGATACGTCTCCGTCGTATCTATAAATTTTTATTGTTCCATGCCAATATTCTGCAACTTTCATATACTTTTTGGCAACTTTTTATACTATTTTTGGGACTAACATATTGATCAAGTGCCCAATGCCAGTTCCTGTTTGTTGCATGTTTTTGGTTTCACAGAGTATCCATATCAAAGGGAATCCAAATGGGATAAAAACGGACGGAGCTTATTTTTGGAATATTTGGAAAATCTAGGAGAAAGATCAACGTGAAACGGTGTCCGAGGTGGCCACGAGGCAGGGGGGCGCGCCCCTGACCCTCGTGGCCCACCCGTAAGGTGGTTGATGCCCTTCTTCGGCCGCAAGAAATGTAATTTTTGGTTAAAAAAATCATGGTGAAGGTTTCAGTCCAATCGGAGTTATGGATCTCCATATATATACGAAACGGTGAAAGGGCAGCAGAAGAGAACGCAGAAACAGAGAAAGACAGAGAGACAGATCCAATCTCGGAGGGGCTCTCGCCCCTCCCATGCCATGGAGGCCAAGGACCAGAGGGGAAACCCTTCTCCCATCTAGGGAGGAGGTCAAGGAAGAAGAGGAAGAAGGGGCCCCTCTCCTCCGGTGGCGCCGGAACGCTACAGTGGCCACCATCATCATCACCACGATCTTCACCAACACCTCCGCCATCTTCACCAACATCTCCATCACCTTCCCCCCTCTATCTACAGGGGTCCACTCTCCTGCAACCCGTTGTAACCTCTACTTGAACATGGTGCTTTATGCTTCATATTATTATCCAATGATGTGTTGCCATCCTATGATGTCTGATTAGATTTTCGTTGTCCTATCAGTGGTTGATGAATTGCTATGATTGATTTAATTTGCTTGTGGTTATGTTTCTGTCCTTTGGTGCCCATCATATGAGCGCGCACGTGGATCACACCATAGGGTTAGTTGTATGTTCATAGGACTATGTATTGGAGGGCAAGGGTGACAGAAGCTTCAGCCTAGCATAGAAATTGATGCATACGGGATTGAAGGGGGACCAATATATCTTAATGCTATGGTTGGGTTTTACCTTAATGAACGTTAGTAGTTGCGATGCTTGCTAATAGTTCCAATCATAAGTGCATAGAATTGCAAGTAAGGGATGACATGCTAGCAGTGACCTCTCCCACATAATACTTGCTATCTATCTAGTAAAGTAGTCAATTGCTTAAGGGCGCAACTCCTACCACCACTTTTCCACACTCGCTATACTAACTTTATTGTGTCTTTATCTGAACATCCCCGAGTTTTTATTTATGTTCTCTTTATTATCTTGCAAACCTATCATGTTACACCTACAAAGTACTTCTAGTTTCATACTTGTTCTAGGTAAAGCAAACGCTAAGCGTGCGTAGAGTTGTATCGGTGGTTGATAGAACTTGAGGGAATATTTGTTCTATCTTTAGCTCCTCGTTGGGTTCGACACTCTTACTTATCGAAAGAGGCTAAAATTGATCCCCTATACTTGTCGGTTATCAAGACCTTTTTCTGGCGCTGTTGCGTGGGGTGAATATTCTCGTGTGTGCTTGTTTGCTTTATCTTTGCTGTTCTTAGTTGTTTTCTATCTTTAGTTATGGGCAGGAAACGCAAAATACCAAAAAAATTAGTTGTACCTAGTAAACCAATGGTTGAAGAACCACTCAAAATCTATCACACTCCTGAAGCTTATTACTTGGATCATCTTCGATCCCTATGTGCTCGTGTTGAAACCCCAACTAGCTTAGTTGAGGGCAAATCTTTAGATGAGCATGCTTGTTATGTGCGACACCGAATATCTGAAAAAGGGAAAATTTTACTGGGTCAAATTCATCGTTTGCAATATTATGCTTGGAATTTATGCGAAATATATGATATTACTTATTGTTCTGAAAACCCTAAGAAACACCTTCCCTATCAATGTGAGTTTAGTATTTATGGAATCGTATCTTCGCATGCTAAGGGTGTTTATAGTTACTATTATGTTCAACAAATTGAAGAATTTGTTGCTTTTAAGGGTGCTTATGAAATTGCTTCTTTGATTGAAATGTATGATGCTACTCTTTACAAATCTGAAGTTTTTGCCATACTTAAATATTGCTATGATAATTATGCTTCTAATGCCTATGTTGAACCATATATTGAGGACTACCCCGCTGTCCAAGAAGAGACTAATATTTTGCAGGAGTCTATGGAAGAAGAAATTGATGAAACCGTGAGCTCATTGGATGTAAAAGATGAGGAGGAGAGCGAAGAACAAAAGGAGGAAGAGCGGATTGATCACCCGTTCCTACCTTCTAATGAGAGTAACTCTTCAACTCATACATTGTTTAATTTCCCTTCATGCTTACCGAAGGATGAATGCTATGATAACTGCTATGATCCCGTTGATTCTTTTGAAATATCCCTTTTTTTTATGATGCTTGCTATGCTTGTGGCCAAGATGCCAATATGAATTATGCTTATGGAGATGAACTTGCTATAGTTCCTTATGTTAAACATGAAATTGTTGCTATTGCACCCACGCATGATAGTCCTATTATCTTTTTGAATTCTCCCAACTACACTATATCGGAGAAGTTTGCTTTTATTAAGGATTATATTGATGGGTCACATTTTACCGTTGGACATGATGATTTTGATTTTTATAATATGCATTTGCTTGCTGCTCCTACTTGAAATTATTATGAGAGAGGAACTACATCTCCGCCTCTCCATGTTTCCAACACGAAAAAATTGCAAGAAACTGCTTATACTATGCATTGGCCTTTACTATGTGTGCATGAATTGTTCTTTTATGACATGCCGATGCATAGGAAGAGAGTTAGACTTCGTCATTACATGATATATGTTGCTATGCGCTTATTACTAAATGCCAAATCATTGCTAATTAAAATTGGCTTTGATATACCTTGGGATCCGGGTGGATTCACTACTTGAGCACTATATGCCTAGCTTAATGGCTTTAAAAGAAAGCGCTGCCAGGGAGACAACCCAGAAGTTTTAGAGAGTTATTTATTTATGTTGTGTGTTTTTATAAAGTTTAAAAAAATAAAAAATAAAGAGGGGAACCCAAAACCTTTTCAAAAAGGAAAGTGAAAGTGAGAGAGACAAGCATTGCTGAAGTGGGAGAGCTCCTTGAACTTTGTTCATGCTCACGGAAACTTTGTGAATCTTAATTATAGAAACTTTTCAACAAAAATAATTATCCCCTTGTACAATTCCGTTGTATTATAAAAATAATGTGCCAAGGTTTGCCTTTAGGATGTTTACGATGCTTGTTGGTTTGTACGGTGCAGGACAGAAACTTTGGCTGTAGTGCGCGATTTTTATTTTTTTACTGGAACGTCAAATGGTTCTGATTCTTTTTGCACTGTCTTTCTAAAAATATTATTGTTCCTAATTGTGGCAGAATTTTTCAAGTATCAGAAGTATGGTCAATGTTCAGATTATTACAGACTGTTCTGTTTTAAACAGATTCTGTTTTTGATGCATAGTTTGCTTGTTTTGATGAAACTATCGATTTATATCAGTGGATTAAGCCATGAAAAAGATATATTACAGTTTACACAATGCAAAAACAAAATATGAATTGGTTTGCAACAGTACTTAGAGTAGTTATTTGCTTTATTATACTAACGGATCTTACCGAGTTTTCTGTTGAACTTTTGTGTGGCTGAAGTGTTCGATGATCGAGAAGGTTTCGATGTGAGAAGAAGGAAGAGAGGAAAGAGCTCAATCTTGGGGATTCCCAAGGCACCCCAAGTAAATATTCAAGGAGACTCAAGCGTCTAAGCTTGGGGATGCTGGGAAGGCATCCCCTCTTTCTTCAACAAATATTGGTATGTTTTCGGATTCGTTTCGTTCATGCGATATGTGCAAATCTTGGAGCATCTTTTGCATTTAGTTTTCATTTTCCTTCTATGCACCATGCTGGTATGAGATAGTCCTTGGTTGATTTATAGAATGCTCTTTGCACTTCACTTATATCTTTTGAGTATGGCTTTATAGAATGCTTCATGTGCTTCACTTATATCATTTAAAGTTTGGATTGCCTGTTTCTCTTTACATAGACAACCACCATTTGTAGAATGCTCTTTTGCTTCACTTATATTTGTTAGAGCGTGGGCATATATTTTGTAGAAAGAATTAAACTCTCTTGCTTCACTTATATCTATTTAGAGAGATGACAGGAATTGGTCATTCACATGGTTAGTCATAAAATCCTACATAAAACTTGTAGATCACCGAATATGATATGTTTGATTCCTTGCAATAGTTTTGCGATATAAAGGTGGTGATATTAGAGTCGTGCTAGTTGAGTAATTGTGAAATTGAGAAATACTTGTGTTGTGGTTTGCAAGTCCCGTAGCATGCACGTATGGTGAACCGTTATGTAACGAAGTCGGAGCATGAGGTGTTCATTCATTGCTTTCCTTATGAGTGGCGGTCGGGGACGAGCGATGGTCTTTCCCTACACATCTATCCCCTAGGGGCATGCATAGTAGTACTTTGCTTCGAGGGCTAATAAACTTTTGCAATAAGTATATGAGTTCTTTATGACTAATGTGAGTCCATGGATTATACGCACTCTCACCCTTCCATCATTGCTAGCCTCTTCGGTACCGTGCATTGCCCTTTCTCACCTCTAGAGTTGGTGCAAACTTCGCCGGTGCATCCAAACCCCGTGATACGATACACTCTATCACACATAAACCTCCTCATATCTTCCTCAAAACAGCCACCATACCTACCTATCATGGCATTTCCATAGCCATTCCGAGATATATTGCCATGCAACTTCCATCATCGTCATATACATGACTTGAGCATTTATTGTCATATTGCTTTGCATGATCGTAAGATAGCTAGCATGATGTTTTCATGGCTTGTCTGTTTTTTGATGTCATTGCTACGCTAGATCGTTGCACATCCCGGTACACTGCCGGAGGCATTCATATAGAGTCATATCTTTGTTCTAGTATTGAGTTGTAATATCGACTTGTAAGTAAATAAAAGTGTGATGATCATCATTATTAGAGCATTGCCCCCCCCCCCCAAAAAAGAGAGGCCAAACAAGCCTAAATAAAAAATGGGGCCAAGGAAGCCCGCAAAAAAAGAGAAAAAGGGGCAATGTTACTATCCTTTTACCACACTTGTGCTTCAAAGTAGCACCATGTTCTTCATATAGAGAGTCTCTTGAGTTATCACCTTCATATACTAGTGGAAATTTATTATAGAACTTGGCTTGTATATTCCAACGATGGGCTTCCTCAAATGCCCTAGGTCTTCACGAGCAAGCAATTTGGATGCACACCCACTTAGTTTCAGTTTGAGCATTCATATACTTATAGCTCTTAGTGCATCTGTTGCATGGCAATCCCTACTCCTCACATTGACATCAATTGATGGGCATCTCCATAGCCCGTTGATTAGCCGCGTCGATGTGAGACTCTCTCCTTTTTTGTCTCCTCCACATAACCCACATCATCATATTCTATTCCACCTATAGTGCTATGTCCATGGCTTGCGCTCATGTATTGCGTGAGGGTTGACAAAAGCTGAAGCGCGTTAAAAAGTATGAACCAATTGCTCCGCTTGTCATCGGGGTTGTGCATGATTTCAATGCTTTGTGTGGTGAAGATGGAGCATAGCCAGACTATATGATTTTGTAGGGATGAGCTTTCTTTGGCTATGTTATTTCGATAAGACATAATTTCTTGGTTGGTATGCTTGAAATATTATTATTTTTATGTCAAATGATAGACTATTTCTTTGAATCACTCGTGTCTTAATATTCATGCCATGATTAGACATATGATCAAGATTATGCTAGGTAGCATTCCACATCAAAAATTATCTTTTTTATCATTTACCTACTTGAGGACGAGCAACAATTAAGCTTGGGGATGCTGATACGTCTTTGTCGTATCTATAATTTTTTATTGTTCCATGCCAATATTCTACAACTTTCATATACTTTTTGGCAACTTTTTATACTATTTTTGGGACTAACATATTGATCCAGTGCCCAGTGCCAGTTCCTGTTTGTTGTATGTTTTTGGTTTCGCAGAATATCCATATCAAACGGAATCCAAACGGGATAAAAACGGACGGAGCTTATTTTTGGAATATTTGGAAAATTTGGGAGAAAGATCAACGTGAAACGGAGTCCAGGGTGGCCACGAGGCAGGGGGCACGCCTGCCCCCCTGGGCGCGCCCCTGACCCTCGTGGGCCACCCGTAAGGCGGTTGATGCCCTTCTTCGGCCGCAAGAAAGCTATTTTTTGGTAAAAAAATCACGGCGAAGGTTTCAGTCCAATCAGAGTTACGGATCTCCATATATATATGAAACGGTGAAAGGGCAGCAGAAGAGAATGCAGAAACAGAGAGAGACAGAGAGGCGGATCCAATCTCGGAGGGGCTCTCGCCCCTCCCCTTCCATGGAGGCCAAGGACTAGAGGGGAAACCCTTCTCCCATCTAGGGAGGAGGTCAAGGAAGAAGGGGCCCCCTCTCCCCCTCTCCTCCGGTGGTGCTGGAACGCTGCCGTGGCCACCATCATCATCACCGCGATCTTCACCAACATCTCCATCACCTTCCCCCCTCTATCTACAGGGGTCCACTCTCCTGCAACCCGCTGTACCATCTACCTGAACATGGTGCTTTATGCTTCATATTATTATCCAATGATGTGTTGCCATCCTATGATGTCTGATTAGATTTTCGTTGTCCTATCAGTGGTTGATGAATTGCTATGATTGATTTAATTTGCTTGTGGTTATGTTTCTATCCTTTGGTGCCCATCATATGAGCGCGCACGTGGATCACACCATAGGGTTAGTTGTATGTTGATAGGACTATGTATTGGAGGGCAAGGGTGACAGAAGCTTCAGCCTAGCATAGAAATTGATGCATACGAGATTGAAGGGGGACCAATATATCTTAATGCTATGGTTGGGTTTTACCTTAATGAACTTTAGTAGTTGCGATGCTTGCTAATAGTTCCAATCATAAGTGCATAGAATTGCAAGTAAGGGATGACATGCTAGCAGTGGCCTCTCCCACATAATACTTGCTATCGGTCTAGTAAAGTAGTCAATTGCTTAAGGGACAATTTCGCAACTCCTACCACCACTTTTCCACACTCGCTATACTAACTTTATTGTGTCTTTATCTAAATAGCCCCTAGTTTTTATTTGCGTTCTCTTTATTATCTTGCAAACCTATCCTGTTGCACCTACAAAGTGCTTCTAGTTTCATACTTGTTCTAGGTAAAGCAAACGCTAAGCGTGCGTAGAGTTGTATCGGTGGTTGATAGAACTTGAGGGAATATTTGTCCTACCTTTAGCTCCTCGTTGTGTTCGACACTCTTACTTATTAAAAGAGGCTACAATTGATCCCCTATACTTATGGGTTATCAGCTAGGCACGGGATCCCCTGTCCTATCCTCGCCAGACCCGGGCTCACCAAAGAACCTAGCACTATCGCGTGCTTTGTTTGTTTGGCCTGCTAGGCAAGGGGTTCTTCATCTCTGCCATATCAACAAAAAAGATTGAATCAATAACCATCAAGTGCATAATACCTCAGCAAGAAGATCAGTTGTCCTCCATATCTGGATCCACGAGCATGGAGCCCAACTCGTACGCCGCAGGCGACGGGGTTGCCCTGCCTCGATTCAGAGTTGGAGGAGCGGAGCTTCCCGGCAACTTTGAGCTCGTCGGTGGGGCTGAGGTCTTTGGCAGGATCGAGCTTCGTGAAGAGGCTGGGCTGGACTGGGGGTTAGGATCAACCCAAGTGACCACACGCTGCTTGGCGTGTGGAGTCTTGGCCTCCGGTAGGTGAGTGGATTGGTGGCGTACCACCTCAGGCTTGTTGCCCCTAGAGGTGGTCTTCTTCACCCTCTTTGTGATCGTCGAGGAGGCAGGGCCGCTATTCCCGGGCTGGCCCACTTGCTAGGACGTTGGTCTGGATCTAGCCCTGGGGCTTGAGGACCCACTGCGAGCTATTCCTCCTCCGCCTTGGGCTGCTCTGCCTCCTCAGTCCCGCCTTCCTCTTGGGCCTCTGCTGCCGTGATATGATGGATTCCGGTCCTGGCAGGGTCAAGCCCGACAATCTCCTTCGCGTCGTGCTCCTCGCTCCCTCATCAGAAGAACCTTCACCTTCAGCCTCCTCCTCCTCCTCTTCCTCTACGGGCCTTGCTACTCCAGCGGCCTTGAGCGCTCTGTCCTCTGCAATCCGCTTTGCGGTGAATGTTGCCTCTGCCGGGGAGGTGCGCTTGACAAGATTATTCTCCACCCTGGAAGCCCTTTCTTCTAGGCCAGAAACCCCACTCTATTTCCGCATCCAGTTCAGCCAATTTCCAATCAGCCGCAACTCTTTAGGCGTTGCAATCAGGCATCCATTTCGGAACCTGGTCCCGAGCAGAGTTGAGATGCAGTGGGACAACCCTTGCCGGCAGATGGAATGGCCCTAGGCTGCCGAATAGCTGTTCGCACAGCCATCCATTGTCGTATATCGACAAGTTGTTGACGGGACGTGGGTAAAGGCGCATCCTATCGGTAGAATTCCCATATTCCCAAGCAAACATGTCCCTCTTCTGCAGCGGTGCGGTGCGGCACGGGAGGAAGTCGGCCCCCACCTACTTGATGGTTAGCCCGACATCATTGAGGCGGGCAATCCTATTCAGTGTCGGGCGGACCCTGTCGATGGTAAGGCCAGGCTTGCTCTAATATCTGCCACGCGTAATGCATTCTGTCTGCACAGCGCAAAACTCGAGCGCATCCTTATCCTGGATCTAGCACCAATCGGCCATCCATTCTTCCCACCTATTGTGATGCATGTCGGGGAGATAATCCCATTCATTCTTCTTGCCCCGGGCAATCCAGCTTGTATTCCCTGAGTGGTGAGATTTGTCTTCAACCCGTGGGACGAAGAAGTGCCTGAACAGGTCCACATTGGGGGTGACTCCGACAAAGTTCTCACACAGATGGGAGAAGATTGCCATGCACGCGCATTGCATTAGGCGTGAAATCTAGAAGATGGAATCCGTACAGCGTCATCATGGCAGCAAAGAAATCATAAAAGGAGGAGGTGGGGCCATAGAGGAAGTACGCACGGAAAAGGATGTATGAGTTTGATGGAACCTTGCTTCCCTCCGGCAAGACCATGGGCGCTCCATGCCCTTCTGGAACATCCCTCCCCCACATATATGCATACTTCGCGATCGAAGTATTACCATCCAGGTTCGACGGGAAGAAGACCACATTTCCTGTCACTTCCTGTCTAGCTCCTCTGCCCTTTTATTCCTCCCTTTCGCTACGACATCTTTTGAGGTGGCCGCCCACTTCCCCTCCGCGCTGCCCGCCTTTCGTCCCATCTCTTGGGCTCAGGGATGGGCGGAAGATCTAGCAGGGCTTTGGGGGCAGATATTGGCGATGTGGGTGGTTGTTTGGCTTGAGGAAGAAGATGAAGAAAGGAGGAATAGATGCAAATGAGCAGCGCCCCTTTGCATTGCCTTTTTATTGGGAACATGCGCGGGGGGTGGCTCTTCCCTATCTTTCCTCAGAAAGTTACCATTTTTTTAGGCGCATTACTCATTAACCGCTACTGTTCCACGATCCACCACCTGCGGTAATTACGCGGAGTGGACGTTGGATTGACTGGTCATCATGACAACTGCTGCAGGGACAACATTTCTTCGACACGTGTCCGTGCACTGTTTGGGGCCTAACCCAATGTGCCCAGCAACACATATGGCTCAGGCCCGGGGGCTTCTGTCAGGGTACACAAATCGGGGTGTCTGTTCCCCCTGACCTGTGCACGAATGAAGAGCCCCTGCCCCGGCAGCCAGGGCTTGACGAAGGAGTGGTTGCACCAACATCCAAAGAAAAAACAAGCTAGAGGAACCACTCTTCGTGAGATCAAGGAGCAGATCAAGAAGACCAAGTCAAACAAGACAGCAGAGCATCACCTTGGGAAGGCCTCCCTTGTCGGGCAAGAGAGCCTAGCCGGGTCGAGGCCGCCCCAGGGACAAGTCCAAGATTTCCTCGGCAGTCTTGCCGGGTCCACCAAAGGCAAGTATTCCCGCCAAGGCACCACCGCTACACCGCACCACAATGCAAATCACTTATCAATGCGGTGTCAAGCCTACAGGTGATTAAGTGGCTTCACCAAGCACGTGGCGACCCATTAGAAGACAGATTATCCTCACATGACACCCATCCAGAGGCATGTCCACGCTGGTACATGGTGCCCCCCTCAACCACCTCGCCCTCACTATCAGTAAACTCATCCCCGCCACCATCAGCATGGCTATTCGGCCCCTTAGTCGGATCCGGCCAGGTACCCCATCCGGACGTCTCCTGGGACGTAGCCTAGTCCGGAGTCTCGTGCCCTGAAGTTTCATGGGTCGAAGCCTCTAGTACCGGAGTCTCATGGTCGAGGGCCCGTCCACCCGACGCTCGTGGTCCGGAGTCCCCGTAGCCTCCACCTCAGACGGGTCCACCCTAGCAGTCTTGTGCTCGGGTGAATCAGCTGGGGTGGCGGCAAAGAAGGCGTAGCAGCCTGCCTACCTCTCCCGCGGACACGTCCTCCCCGACCTCCTCTCTTCTTCCCTCCCTGACCTCCTGTGCCATTGGGCAACGACGCCGATGAATAAGCGCCCACCGGCGGTGTCACCATACTGTCTATCAACGCTCTCCGAAGATGTAGGGGTGCCCCTCCCGCGGGGCACCAGCGAAGAAGTACCCATGGAGCGCGCTGGACCCGCGCCCGCCATCTTTCAACACATGTCATGACAAAGAGTAAACAAAATTAGTACAACATAAAAATATTGAATACATGACATGAATAACAATATGTATATAATTTAAGTTCGGATGCATACAAACTAATAATAGTCTGGATTATCTATATATGCTCCAGGATCAATAGATGCACCATCATCATCACTATCACACGTGTCGTCATGAATGACGTGCTCATCGGGTTCAGCGGCATCGACATGTGGAAGTCCTTTCTGTAATCGGTCAAGCATTGATAGGTCATCCGCAATAGTAACCTCTTCTTGTTCCGACTCTTCTTGTTCCGGCTCGGGGGTGAAGTCGGATTCACTGTCGCTGTCTACTTCCATGTCCTGGGGTGAAGTATAGCGGTTCTTGAAATGTTTCTCGGAAAGACGTGTTTCTTGGAAGAATTCTCCTTCATATGTGTCTGGGTCAATGTGAAGTTCATAATCCTCTTCATTGGGGTAGGTGGTCTAACACATGGCGGCATCATAAACGACATCCCAACCATTCAAATTTGTATTAGTTTGGCAGGCCCACGGTAGATAGAAACCTCGGGTCGCTTGTTGAGCCATAATATAGACATCGGGAACATCTAAATGGGTGCTTTGTTTGATTTCAACTAGCCCTATATGTTCATGAGTCCTTCTAGTCTCCTTCAACTGGAACCAATAACATTTGAAGACAACGATGTTCGGTGGGTATTCACCATAGAATAGAAGTTCATAAATTGCCTCAACTCGTTTGTAATACTCGGTAGCTCCTCGCGGATAGCAGAAACACCACAATTTGTAGATTTTTGGTCGGCCATAGACAGCTCTTTGACAAAGGTACGAAAGCGATACCCGTTGATGTTGTATTTCTCAAATGAACAGGCCTTAAATCATTAGCGGTTTGTCTCAGTTCGGTGTCCATAGACTCTAAATTAGCCTACAAGTTTAATACAAAAGGATTGTTGCATTAGCCACAAATAAGACCAAGAAATGAAATGATCTATTAATGGTAATTATCGTTTGTTTGAACCAAGAGATGAAACCGGGATAGCCGCCTCCATGCTTTGTCAGAAGCTCATACTCTTCGATGGAATCCTTTATGATCACCGCTCCATCCAAGAATATGGTGACGTATCAACTGTATCAAATACCCGGAATAAGAGCAATTCAAAGGAATTAGAAGTTGCAAAACAATGTACTGAGAACTTACTTGATGTACGGCCACACTTCTGTTAGGTTGTTGAAGATAAACAATGAAATGGTCTGCCATTCCTCGACATCCAACATTATTGGTTTCGCAGCACCGGTTGGTGCGAGCTTCCCTTTGAATAGGATGAGGTTGGATCCACCTTTTTAGGGTCGACAGCATTGTACCGAGGCTCCAGACTATGCAAATGATGATTTTTGGCTTCATAGTGTGTTGTCACGAAGTTTGCCGCCTCCTCAATAATGAATGCCTCGGCCATCGATGCTTTAATTATACGTTTATTTTAAATGTTGCTCAAAGTGTCTTCTACATCCTCTCAGTTGCATAGCACCAACAATTTCCCATGCCCCCCCCACATAATCTTGCCTCGGTCGGGAGATGTAAAATCAATTGCTGCATTGAATTAAAGAGGCCCGGTGGAAAGATCTTCTCTAACTTGCAGAGCGACTCCGGCGCGAACTTTTCCATGTCATCGATCACGGCGGGCGATAGTTCTTTCACACAAAGAACATGGAAGAAATAGCTCGGCTCTATCACTACTAGCCATCCATCCTCAGGGATAAAGCCACGCAACATCACTGACATTACCCGCTCAAGCCATATGTGCCAATCATGACCCGAGACCAAAAAATTTCAATTTTTCAAGACTCGCTCCCCTCTTTAGATTCGTTGCATACCCATCAGGGAACATATGGTTTGAACAAACTCAGGTTTTTCTGTCTGAATGTACCGACTTATCAAACAATTTTCTTTTAAAAAAGTCAATGGTTTTTAAATATAAAACACTCACCGCAAACATTTTAGATAGAACACCATATGCAAACCGACAGCTTCCCCAGGAAGCCAAGGGAAAATGTGCCGAGCAGGATTTGTGCAGCTCTTGATTGCAAATGTTTTAGATAGAACACCCGTATGCAAACCGACAGCTTCCCTAGTAAGCCAAGGGAAAATGTGCCGAGCAGGATTTGTGCAGCTCTTCATCGCAAATGTTTTAGATAGAACACTCGTGTGCAAAGTGAGAACTATGGTCTTCCCCAGTAAGCCAAGGGAAAATTTGCCGCGCAGGATTTCTGCATCTCTTCAACGCAAATGGTTCAATTGAATACGGTATGCAAAGCGTGACTTCATCGCTAAGCCAAGAGAAAATGTGTCGAGCAGGATTTGTACATCCCTTCAACGCAAACAGTTTTTTCGGATGATGCGTGTGCAACCACGTACAGATAATTTGAGAGATTTGCATCTCTCATATTGGGTATATTGCCACTTGTCAAACTGGATGATTGACATTTGTTGATCTAGTAACATTGCCCTTTGTCAACCTTGTAACCCTGCCATTTGTCAAAATATGCAGCTAAAAAATCACTAGCATTATCTAATTTTGCAACTGAAATTCAGTAAGCATAGATTTCATTCATAGATTAAGCAGTCGTTCTTTATACAAATAGTTTAACTTGACAGCTGAACCGACTAAACTTTTCCCCCATTTTTGCCAACCACGTATTGAAATAGCTAGTTCAACTATATATACTAGCTAATTTTAGGTATGTAGTATAATTCAACAATATCTATAGTCAGATGAACTATTAGATTTGAATTACTGCAAGTGGAGGGACCAACCCTCCCCCTCCCGCTCTCGCTCAGCGCCCTCCCCCTCCCGCCATTCCCCACTCCGGCGGCGGCGTCCACCTTCTCCCGCCGCTCGCCACTCCGGCCACGGCGGCCACCCTTCCTCCCTCTCCGTTCCCCCGTCGCGCCATGGACGCGGGCCCGCAGTCCATCTCCTCCTCTTTTCGCCGGAGCGACGAGCGGCCGGTGGTTTCGGGCCTCGGCCTCTCCTCTGGCTCGGAGGCGTCGGGCAGCGAGGGCGCTCCGGATCTGGTGGTCGAGGGTGAGTCCAGGTCGACGGGCGTGCCGTGGGTGAGGCCGCCGCCCTCGAAGAAGATGCTCTGGAAGCGCCGCGTTGGGCTGGTGGTGGAGCCGGGGCGCAGCCTCGCGCTCCGCCTGCGCGGCTCTCGCCGCCGCCGCGCGGAGAGGTCTCTCCGGAGATGGAGAACAAGTGCTTTCGTTGCCTGCTAGAGGGGCACTACCGCAAGGACTGCACCAACGACATCGCCTGCTTCAGATGCAGGCTCTCGGGGCATGGCTCTCACGACTGCAAGCGGCCCCGGAGCCCGTCGGCCGTGGAAGATCTGAGGCACGAGGCAGCGGCCAAGGCGGCGTGCCGAGAAGCTGAAAGGAGAGGGCCTGCCCTTCGCCCCTCGAGGGCCTCGCCGCTCCCCCCTCTTCCTCCGCCACCACCAACGAGGCAGGGCCCACCGCCGGCTCCGGTTTGGCCGGCCCTGTTCGTCCCCCGCTTGGAGACGCGTCCTGTCCTTGCGCCGGAGGAGGTGGAGTCGGCGGACATCTGTGTTGTGCGTCGCTCGCAGTCCATGGAGGACTTGGAGAGGCGTCTGCAGTTCACCATGGTGGCGTACGGCGGTGGCGCAAGGCGTGACCTTTCGCAAGAGTTTGTCCTGGAGGCGCTCAAGGGGCAGGTTGAGGTGGATCGCGAATGGGTCTCGGTCATCACTTACAGTCCAGAAGATTTCTTGGTCGTGTTCGGCCGGGCGGAGCACCGGAGTAGGGTGAGTGCGCGGCCATTCCTGGAGCATCTTGGAGTCCGGCTTTACTTCAGGCCATGGAACCGGCAAGCCCAAGCCGTGCACGCAATGATGGGATTCAAGGTCCGCTTGGAGTTGGAGGGCATTCCTCCGCACGCTTGGGAGCGCGAGGTGGCGGAGCAGCTGCTGGGTTCTTCATGTCTGGTGGACGAGGTGGCGCAGGAGACGCACAACAGGTCCGATCTCTCGTCCTTCAAGCTCACGGCATGGACGGCGGATCCGGAGGAGATTCCCTTGCTCCGCTGGTTGGCCGTGCCGGAGCCCGGGCAAAGGCCGCCGTTGAGAGAGCCGACATTGCTGCAGTACAAGATATTGATACATTTGGATGCGGTGACTGACTACGCCAGCATGGTTGAGCCGGCATGGTGTGCTATGGATTTGTCCAGTAGTGGGCAGAGTGGTGTGCCGAGTCCTGGCTCCTTCTCGGGTGGGGCGGGACCGGTCACTACACGCCGCCCGTGGCAGAGAGGCATAAGGGATGTGCGGGGAGGTGGGCCGGCGACTTCTGATGGCGTCCGTCGCCGCAGGGATGCCGGATGCAGTGGCGAGGCCACCGGCTCTCCGCCGGCGATGCAGGATTGGAGATTGCCGCCCATGCCACTGAGAGTGGAGCCGTTGGAGGCCCGCCCGAGAGTGATGGTCAGTGATAGGATTTCTGTCAGGCCATCAGCTTTTGACCGCCTTTTGGGACCAGGGTTGCCAGCTAGCGATATTTCAAATCAGGCGCCTACTGGAGACCGCGAGTTGGTGGTGGCTTCGAGGATGGATCCCCCAATGATTGGCGCTGATGGGGAGGACAAGGAGGAGAATGTTCTGGTATCCACTCCGCGCCTGCCAGCTAGTGAGATTGTGGTGGGGTCGGACGCGGGTTTGGTGGTGGAGACGGAGACGCATGTGGTGGCGCTGATCACGAAGGATAGGGGGTCCCACCGCAAGGGAACAGGGAGCAGATCAACTTGCCTCCGCTAGAGGGGACCCCACCACTTCCCTCGATCGAGAAATTGCCATCAGTGATTGGGGCAGCGGCAATGGAATCTTCGGTGTCCCACATGAATGGCCTTGGCGGGACGCAGGAGAGGCATGCAATGGCATCGTGCACCTTGGAGCCAATCGAGGAGATCAGGCCCCAGGAGGATGGTGGGCCACTCACTACGACCAATGAATGCCCTGCATTTCTGCATGGCATGGAGAGAGGGGCGGAGCAGGTGGATGGGAATCATGCACGGGCCCACACCCATGCACGTCCGGACGTAGAATGCGCAACTGCGCAGCAAGAGGGGCTGCTTGATCGGACTGGCACGCATGCTCGCGCGACCTCGGAAGATTCTTCGGCGCAGTTTGAGCTTGGGCGCGCCACGGCCACTGAGACTATGCAGGTGAGGAGGGGTAAGCTCGCGCTCAGCTTGGCTGACATTGCGAATGAAGCAGAAGATGGGACAACAGCGAAGGAGGTGGAGCTCGCAGCGCTAACCGAAGGAATGACAAGACAAGAGGCAGCTGCATTCGCAAAACTCAAGATCTTTTGCTCCAACATTGTCAAGCGACTCGCTCCACCGTTGCTCAAGGAAGTCGAGGCCTCGACGCTGAGGGTACAACCGGAGCCATGCACCCCTAGGTGCACCACGAGAGCCACCAAGAGATCTTCAACAGTGTCGGTGACGAAAGCCACCCCGACTGAAAATGTGCTTCTGCTGGCGCTTGGTTTAGTCCCAGCTGACCTAGTGCCTCATGAGGAAGACGTGCAAGAGCTCAAGGACCTGTTCGACTCGCCTTTGCGTGATCAGCATGTTCGGATCATTGCGGCTCTGTTTGGCAAGCCGGTGCCATCCTTTGAGAGGGAAGAGGAGACAAGGGTGATGGTGGAGGCGGCTCGGTGAAGCCGCGCTGTGTCAAGGCGTTGGAGTGCTTATGGTTCCATGGATACACACCCATCTATTGTATGCTGGAACGTGCGAGGGCTGAATAATCCGGCGAAAAGGAAGGCGGTCAAGGAGTTCCTAGATTCCACTAAAGCTAGCTTAGTTTGTCTTCAAGAAACCAAGATGGATGTAATAGATTCCTTTGTAGTAATGCAATGCATGGGGCCGTCGTTTGACGGATTTGCGTACTTGCCGGCGATGGAGACTCGTGGTGGCATCCTTTTAGCCTGGAACTCTTTGGTGATGGACGTGCAAAACCTGCAAATGGACATGAACTCACTCACTAGGCTGGTTCGCCCAAGGGTGGGAGTGGCGTGGTGGATCACTATTGTGTATGGACCACAAGGAGATGCGAGAAAAACTACCTTTCTCGCAGAATTAGCGCAGAGAAGGACACTTTGCCCAGGACCGTGGATGGTGCTTGGTGATTTTAACATGATCTTGAGAGCGTCGGAGAAGAATAAGACGAACATAAACAGGAGCATGATGACCAGGTTCCGACAGTTTGTGGACGATCAGGAGCTTAAGGAGCTGTACATGCACGGACGCCTATTCACGTGGACGAATGAAAGGGACAACCCAACATTAACCAAAATCGACAGAGTGCTCGTTACAGTCGACTGGGAGTTGGAATACCCGGACTGCTTACTTCAAGCAATGTCCACTGGAGTCTCCGATCATGCGCCTCTCTTTCTAACAACATGTGCGTCGTTTGCCCAGAAAAAGAGGTTCAGGTTCGAGCTCTATTGGACGAAGCTTGAGGGGTTTGATGAGGCTGTCAAAAATGCTTGGAGATGCGACGAGGCGATCACTGACCCATTTAAGAGACTGGATGCACTTTATAGGAATGCGGGTGCGGCCCTGCAAGCATGGGGGCAGAGGAAAACTGGCAACATCAAGTTGTCAATGGCGGTGGCCACATGGGTGATATTCCGGCTAGATAAGGCCATGGATCATCGCCAGCTTTCGTCGATGGAAACCTGGCTGCGGCGTACGCTCAAACTTTGCCTGCTTGGACTGGCCTCGCTAGAGAGAACCATCGATAGGCAAAGATCTCGCTTCCGGTGGCTCAAAGAAGGTGACGCGAACTCTAAATTCTTTCAAGCTGTGGCGAATGGGAGGAGAGCTAAAAACTTCATTCCACACATCAAATGGGAGGACGAAATCATAATAGAGCAAAATCGAATGGAAGAGGTCTTCTCGGATGAATTTCAGGCGCTCATTGGCACGGCACAGGCCAGACCCTACACGCTAGACTTGGACTTCTTGGGCATGGAGGCGCAGGATCTGCAAGACTTGGAGGCCATTTTCACCAAGGAGGAAGTGTGGGCGGTGATCAAGGAGCTTCACCCCGACCGCGCCCCCGGTCCGGATGGTTTCATTGGGAAATTTTATCAGTGTGCTTGGCCTGTCATTAAACACGACATCATGGCTGCGATCATGAAGCTCTACGTGGGAGATGGGAGAGGCTTTGCCAAACTCAACAGAGCACTAACCGTGTTGATCCCTAAGAGGCCAAATGCAGAGCAGGTAAATGATTTCTGAAGGAAATATGCCCTAGAGGCAATAATAAAGTTATTATTTATTTCCTTACATGTCATGATAAATGTTTATTATTCATGCTAGAATTGTATTAACTGGAAACATAATACATGTGTGAATACATAGACAAATAGAGTGTCACTAGTATGCCTCTACTTGACTAGCTCATTAATCAAAGATGGTTATGTTTCCTAACCATGAACAAAGAGTTGTTATTTGATTAACGAGATCACATCATTAGTTGAATGATCTGATTGACATGACCCATTCCATTAGCTTAGCATCCGATCGTTTAGTATGTTGCTATTGCTTTTATCCATGACTTATACATGTTCCTTTAACTATGAGATTATGCAACTCCCATTTACCGTAGGAACACTTTGTGTGCTACCAAACGTCACAAACGTAACTGGGTGATTATAAAGGTGCTCTACAGGTGTCTCCGAAGGTACATATTGGGTTGGCGTATTTCGAGATTAGGATTTGTCACTCCGATTGTCGGAGAGGTATCTCAGGGCCTTCTCGGTAATGCACATCACATAAAGCCTTGCAATCATTGCAACCAATGAGTTAGTTGCGAGATGAGGTATTACAGAACGAGTAAAGAGACTTGCCGGTAACGAGATTGAACTAGGTATTGGATACCGACGATCGAATCTCGGGCAAGTAACATACCGATGACAAAGGGAACAACGTATGTTGTTATGCGGTCTGACCGATAAAGATCTTCGTAGAATATGTAGGAGCCAATATGGGCATCCAGGTCCCGCTATTGGTTATTGACCAGAGACGTGTCTCGGTCATGTCTACATTGTTCTCGAACCGTAGGGTCCGCACGCTTAACGTTACGATGACAGTTATTATGAGTTTATGCATTTTGATGTACCGAAGGAGTTCGGAGTCCCGGATGTGATCACGGACATGACGAGGAGTCTCGAAATGGTCGAGACGTAAAGAATGATATATTGGAAGCCTATGTTTGGACATCGGATGCATTCCAGGTGAAATCAGGATTTTACCGGAATACCGGGAGGGTCACCGGAACCCCCCGGGAGCATAATGGGCCAACATGGGCCTTGGAGGAGAGGTGAGAGGGCTGCTCTAGGGGCTGCGCGCCTCCCCCTTCCCCTAGTCCTATTAGGACTAGGAGAGGTGGGCGCCCCCCTCTCTCTCTCTCCCCCTTGGAGAATCCTAGTCCAACTAGGATTGGGGGGGGGGAATCCTACTCCCAGAGGGAGTAGGACTCTCCTGGCGCACCAGAGTTGGCCGGCCAGCCCCTCCCCCTTGGCTCCTTTATATACGGGGGCAGGGGGCACCCCAAAGACACACAAGTTGATCTACGGATCGTTCCTTAGCCGTGTGCGGTGCCCCCTTCCACCAAATTCCACCTCGATCATATTGTTACAGTGCTTAGGCGAAGCCCTGCGCCGGTAACACGTCAAGATCGTCACCACGCCGTCGTGCTGACGGAACTCTTCCTCGACGCTTTGCTGGATCGGAGCCCGGGGATCGTCATCGAGCTGAACGTGTGCCAAGAACTCGGAGGTGCCGGAGTAACGGTGCTGTGATCGGTTGGATCGCGAGGAGAACGTACGACTACTTCCTCTACGTTGTGTCAATGCTTCCGCTTCGGTCTACGAGGGTACGTAGATAACACTCTCCCCTCTCGTTGCTATGCATCACCATGATCTTGCGTGTGCGTAGGAATTTTTTTGAAATTACTACGTTCCCCAACAGTGGCATCCGAGCCTAGGTTTTTATGGTTTGATGTTATTTGCACGAGTAGAACACAAGTGAGTTGTGGACGATACAAGTCATACTGCCTACCAGCATGTCATACTTTGGTTCAGCGGTATTGTTGGACGAGACGATCCGGACCAACCTTACGCGTACGCTTACGCGAGACCGGTTCCCTCGACGTGCTTTGCACATAGATGGCTTGCGGAAGACTGTCTCTCCAACTTTAGTTGAACCGAGTGTGGCTACGCCCGGTCCTTGAGAAGGTTAAAACGGAGTCTATTTGACAAACTATCGTTGTGGTTTTGATGCGTAGGTAAGATGAGTTCTTGCTTAAAGCCCGTAGCAGCCACGTAAAACTTGCAACAACAAAGTAGAGGACGTCTAACTTGTTTTTGCAGGGCATGTTGTGATGTGATATGGTCAAGACATGATGCTAAATTTTATTGTATGAGATGATCATGTTTTGTAACCGAGTTATCGGCAACTGGCAGGAGCCATATGGTTGTCGCTTTATTGTATGCAATGCAATCGCGATGTAATGCTTTAATTTATTACTAAGCGGTAGTGATAGTCGTGGAAGCATAAGATTGGCGAGACGACAACGATGCTACGATGGAGATCAAGGTGTCGCGCCGGTGACGATGGTGATCATGACGGTGCTTCGAAGATGGAGATCACAAGCACGAGATGATGATGGCCATATCATATCACTTATATTGATTGCATGTGATGTTTATCTTTTATGCATCTTATCTTGCTTTGATTGACGGTAGCATTATAAGATGATCTCTCACTAATTATCAAGAAGTGTTCTCCCTGAGTATGCACCGTTGCGAAAGTTCTTCGTGCTGAGACTCCACGTGATGATCGGGTGTGATAGGCTCTACGTTCAAATACAACGGGTGCAAAACAGTTGCACACGTGGAATACTCAGGTTATACTTGACGAGCCTAGCATATAACAAATATGGCCTCAGAACACGGAGACCGAAAGGTCGAGCGTGAATCATATAGTAGATATGATCAACATAGTGATGTTCACCATTGAAACTACTCCATCTCACGTGATGATCGGACATGGTTTAGTTGATTTGGATCACGTGATCACTTAGAAGATTAGAGGGATGTCTATCTAAGTGGGAGTTCTTAAGTAATATGATTAATTGAACTTTAATTTATCATGAACTTAGTCCTGGTAGTATTAGCATATCTATGTTGTAGATCAATAGCTCGCATTGTTGCTTCCCTGTGTTTATTTTGATATGTTCCTAGAGAAAATTGTGTTGAAAAATGTTAGTAGCAATGATGCGGATTGGATCCGTAATCTGAGGTTTATCCTCATTGCTGCACAGAAGAATTTTGTCCTTGATGCACCGCTAGGTGATGGACCTTTTGCAGGAGCAGATGCAGACGTTATGAACGTTTTGCTAGCTCAATATGATGACTACTTAATAGTTTAGTGCACCATGCTTAACGGCTTAAGAATCGGGACTTCAAAGACGTTTTGAACGTCATGGACCATACAAGATGTTCCAGGAGTTGAAGTTAATATTTCAAGCAAATACCCGAGTTGAGAGATATGAAGTCTCCAACAAGTTCTATAGCTAAAAGATGGAGGAGAATCGCTCAACTAGTGAGCATGTGCTCAGATTGTCTGGGTACTACAATCGCTTGAATCAAGTGGGAGTTAATCTTCCAGATAAGATAGTGATTGACAGAATTCTCTAGTCACCATCACCAAGTTAGTAGAACTTCGTGATGAACTATAATATGCAAGGGATAACGGAAAATATTCCCAAGCTCTTCGCGATGCTAAAATCGGCGAAGGTAGAAATCAAAGAAAAACATCAAGTGTTGATGGTTGACAAGATCACTAGTTTCAAGAAAAGGGCAAAAGGAAAGAAGGGGAACTTCAAGAAGAACGGCAAGCAAGTTGCTGCTCAAGTGAAAAAGCCCAAGTCTGGTCCTAAGCCTGAGACTAAGTGCTTCTACTGCAAAGGGGCTGGTCACTGGAAGCGGAACTACCCCAAGTGATTGGCGGATAAGAAGGATGGCAAAGTGAACATAAGTATATTTGATATACATGTTATTGATGTGTACTTTACTAGTGTTCATAGCAACCCCTCAGTATTTGGTACTAGTTCAAGTTGCTAAATTAGTAACTCGAAACGGGAGTTGCAGAATGAACAAAGACTAGTTAAAGGGCAAGGTGACGATGTGTGTTGGAAGTGGTTCCAAGATTGATATGATCATCATCACACACTCCCTATACTTTCGGGATTAGTGTTGAAACTAAATAAGTGTTATTTGGTGTTTGCGTTGAGCATGAGTATGATTTGATCATGTTAATTGCAATACAGTTATTCATTTAAGTTAGAGAACAATTGTTGTTCTGTTTACATGAATAAAACCTTCTATGGTCATACACACCAATGAAAATAGTTCATTGGATCTCGATCATAGTGATACACATATTCATAATATTGAAACCAAAAGATGCGAAGTTAATAATGATAGTGCAACCTATTTGTGGCACTGCCGTTTAGTTCATATTGGTGTAAAGCGCATGAAGAAACTCCATGCTGATGGGATTTTGGAATCACTTGATTATGAATCACTTGATGCTTGCGAACCATGCCTCTTGGGCAAGATGACTAAAGCGCCGTTCTCCGGAACAATGGAGCGAGCAACAGATTTGTTGGAAATCATACATACTGATGTATGTGGTCCGATGAATATTAAGGCTCGCGACAAGTATCATTATTTTCTGACCTTCACAGATGATTTGAGCAGATATGGGTATATCTACTCGATGAAACATAAGTCTGAAACATTTGAAAAGTTCAAAGAATTTCAGAGTGAAGTGGAAAATCATCGTGACAAGAAAATAAAGTTTCTACGATCTGATCGCGGAGACAAATATTTGAGTTACGAGTTTGGTCTTCAATTAAAACAATGTGGAATAGTTTCACAAACTCATGCCACCTGGAACACCGCAGCATAATGGTGCGTCCGAACATCATAACCGTACTATATTAGATATAGTACAATCTATGATGTATCTTACCGATCTACCACTATCGTTTTTGGGATTATGCATTAGAGACAGCTGCATTCACATTAAATAGGGCACCATCTAAATCCGTTGAGACGACACCGTATGAACTATGGTTTAGCAATAAACCTAAGCTGTCGTTTCTTAAAGTTTGGGGCTGCGATGCTTATGTGAAAAAGCTTCAACCTGATAAGCTCGAACCCAAATCGGAGAAATGTGTCTTCATAGGATATCCAAAGGAAACTGTTGGATACACCTTCTATCACAGATCCGAAGGCAAGACTTTTGTTGCTAAGTTCGGAAACTTTCTAGAGAAGGAGTTTCTCTCGAAAGAAGTGAGTGGGAGGAAAGTAGAAAACTTGATAAGGTAATTGTACCTTCTCCCTTATTGGAAAGTAGTTCATCACAGAAATCTGTTCTTGTGACTACTACACCAATTAGTAAGGAAGCTAATGATGATGATCATGTAACTTCAAGATCAAGTTACTACCGAATCTCGTAAGTAAACCAGAGTGAGATCCGCACCAGAGTGGTACGGTAATCCTGTTCTGGAAGTCATGTTACTAGACCATGACGAACTTGCGAACTATGAGGAAGCGATGGTGAGCCCAGATTCCGCAAAATGGTTTGAGGCCATGAAATCTGAGATATGATCCATGTATGAGAACAAAGTATGGACTTTGATGGATTTGCCCGATGATCGGCAAGCCATAGAAAATAAATGGATCTTCAAGAGGAAGACGGACGCTGATAGTAGTGTTACTATCTACAAAGCTAGAATTGTCGCAAGAGGTTTTCGACAAGTTCAAAGTGTTGACTACGATGAGAGTTTCTCACTCGTATCTATGCTTAAGTCTGTTCGAATCATGTTAGCAATTGCCGCATTTTATGAAATCTGGCAAATGGAAAAACAAAACTGCATTCCTTAATGGATTTATTAAAGAAGAGTTGCATATGATGCAACCAGAAGGTTTTGTCAATCCTAAAGGTGTTAACAAAATATGCAAGCTCCAGCGATCCATCTATGGACTGGTGCAAGCATCTCGGAGTTGGAATATACGCTTTGATAAGTTGATCAAAGCATATAGTTTTATACAGACTTGCGGTGAAGCCTGTATTTACAAGAAAGTGAGTGGGAGCACTACAGCATTTATGATAAGTATATGTAAATGACATATTATTGATCGGAAATAATGTAGAATTATTCTGTAAAGCATAAAGGAGTATTTGAAAGGAGTTTTTCGAAGAAGGACCTCGGTGAAGCTGCTTACATATTGAGCATCAAGATCTATAGAGATAGATCAAGACGCTTGATAAGTTTTTCAATAAGTACATACCTTGAAAGAATTTTGAAGTAGTTCAAAATGGAACAGTCAAAGAAAGAGTTCTTGCCTGTATTACAAGGTGTGAAATTGAGTAAGACTCAAAGCCCGACCACGGCAGATGATAGAAAGAGAATGAAAGTCATTTCCTATGCCTCAGCCATAGATTCTATAAAGTATGCCATGCTATGTACCAGATCTATTGTATACCCTACACTGTGTTAAGCAAGGGAGTACAATAGTGATCTAGGAAGTAGATCACTGGACATCGGTCAAAATTATCCTTAGTAAAATAAGGATATGTTTCTCGATTATGGATGTGACAAAAAGGTTCGTCGTAAAAAGGTTACGTCGATGCAAGTTTTGACACTAATCTAGATGACTCTAAGTCTCAATCTAGATACATATTGAAAGTGGTAGCAATTAGCTAAAGTAGCTCCGTGCAGAGCATTGTAGACATAGAAAATTGCAAAATACATAACGGATCTGAATGTGGCAGACCCGTTGACTAAACTTCTCTCACAAGCAAAACATGATCACACCGTAGTACTCTTTGGGTGTTAATCACATAGCGATGTGAACTAGATTACTGAATCTAGTAAACCCTTTGGGTGTTGGTCACATATCGATGTGAACTATGGGTGTTAATCACATGATGATGTGAACTATTGCTATTAAATCACATGGCGATGTGAACTAGATTATTGACTCTAGTGCAAGTGGGAGACTGAAGGAAATATGCCCTAGAGGCAATAATAAAGTTATTATTTATTTCCTTACATGTCATGATAAATGTTTATTATTCATGCTAGAATTGTATTAACTGGAAACATAATACATGTGTGAATACATAGACAAACAGAGTGTCACTAGTATGCCTCTACTTGACTAGCTCATTAATCAAAGATGGTTATGTTTCCTAACCATGAACAAAGAGTTGTTATTTGATTAACGAGATCACATCATTAGTTGAATGATCTGATTGACATGACCCATTCCATTAGCTTAGCATCCGATCGTTTAGTATGTTGCTATTGCTTTTATCCATGACTTATACATGTTCCTTTAACTATGAGATTATGCAACTCCCATTTACCGTAGGAACACTTTGTGTGCTACCAAACGTCACAACGTAACTGGGTGATTATAAAGGTGCTCTACAGGTGTCTCCGAAGGTACATATTGGGTTGGCGTATTTCGAGATTAGGATTTGTCACTCCGATTGTCGGAGAGGTATCTCAGGGCCTTCTCGGTAATGCACATCACATAAAGCCTTGCAAGCATTGCAACCAATGAGTTAGTTGCGAGATGAGGTATTACAGAACGAGTAAAGAGACTTGCCGGTAACGAGATTGAACTAGGTATTGGATACCGACGATCGAATCTCGGGCAAGTAACATACCGATGACAAAGGGAACAACGTATGTTGTTATGCGGTCTGACCGATAAAGATCTTCGTAGAATATGTAGGAGCCAATATGGGCATCCAGGTCCCGCTATTGGTTATTGACCAGAGACGTGTCTCGGTCATGTCTACATTGTTCTCGAACCGTAGGGTCCGCACGCTTAACGTTACGATGACAGTTATTATGAGTTTATGCATTTTGATGTACCGAAGGAGTTCGGAGTCCCGGATGTGATCACGGACATGATGAGGAGTCTCGAAATGGTCGATACGTAAAGAATGATATATTGGAAGCCTATGTTTGGACATCGGATGCATTCCAGGTGAAATCAGGATTTTACCGGAATACCGGGAGGGTCACCGGAACCCCCCGGGAGCATAATGGGCCAACATGGGCCTTGGAGGAGAGGTGAGAGGGTTGCCCTAGGGGCTGCGCGCCTCCCCCCTTCCCCTAGTCCTATTAGGACTAGGAGAGGTGGGCGCCCCCTCTCTCTCTCTCTCCCCCTTGGAGAATCCTAGTCCAACTAGGATTGGGGGGGGGGAATCCTACTCCCAGAGGGAGTAGGACTCTCCTGGCGCACCAGAGTTGGCCGGCCAGCCCCTCCCCCTTGGCTCCTTTATATACGGGGGCAGGGGGCACCCCAAAGACACACAAGTTGATCTACGGATCGTTCCTTAGCCGTGTGCGGTGCCCCCTTCCACCAAATTCCACCTCGATCATATCGTTACAGTGCTTAGGCGAAGCCCTGCGCCGGTAACACATCAAGATCGTCACCACGCCGTCGTGCTAACGGAACTCTTCCTCGGCGCTTTGCTGGATCGGAGCCCGGGGATCGTCATCGAGCTGAACGTGTGCCAAGAACTCGGAGGTGCCGGAGTAACGGTGCTGTGATCGGTTGGCTCGCGAGGAGAACGTACGACTACTTCCTCTATGTTGTGTCAACGCTTCCGCTTCGGTCTACGAGGGTACGTAGATAACACTCTCCCCTCTCGTTGCTATGCATCACCATGATCTTGCGTGTGCGTAGGAAATTTTTTGAAATTACTACGTTCCCCAACAATTTCCACCCGATCAGTCTCCCACACAGTCTGTCGAAGATCTTCGCGAAGCTCCTGGTTGTCCGAGTCAGGCCATTCATGAAGGACTTGGTCACTTTCAACCAGTTGGCTTTCATCAAAGGGCGATGCCTTCATGACAACTTTCTCCTGGTTAGACAAGTGGCCAAAAAGATCACTTCATGGAAGTGCAAGGGAGTCTTCCTCAAACTGGATATCTCGTGGGTGTTCGACTCCCTTTCTTGGCCGTTCCTCTTTGAAGTACTCAAGGCGAAAGGTTTCGGGCAAAGGATGATCAAGTGGCTGACCATACTTCTGCATACAGCGTCCACGCGCATTCTTGTTAATGGCTGGCCGGGAAGAAGCATCATTCACGCACAGGGTCTCAGGCAAGGTGATCCTATTCCCCCACTGCTGTTTGTCATTGCGATGGACGCTCTCACAGCCAATGTGTCTAGAGCATCGGAGGAGGGAGTGCTCAGTTCCTTTAGAGGGATCTCGACGTCTCAACGCATCTCTATTTACGCCAATGATGTCGCGTTCTTCATTCGCCCCACGCTTCAAGATCTTCTTTTTGTCAGAGAGGCGCTGCTTGTGTTCGGATCGGCCTCGGGCCTGAGGGTGAACTACGGAAAGTCGACGGCGACGGTCATCAAAGGGAATCAGGAGGATAAAGCCAGGGCGACCAACCTGCTGCAATGCACGCTGGCAGAGTTTCTGATAAGATATCTTGGATTGCAGCTGGCCACTAGATAGCTAACGAGGAACGAGTGGCAGCCGCTGCTGGACATGGTGAATAAAATGGTCCCCGGCTGGCAAAGAGGGTTCATTCAGAGATCGGGCAGACTGGTGCTAATCAAGTCAGTGGTCACGGCCATGCCTGTGCACCAACTGCTTATCATGGATGCTCCAGACTGGGTTTTTGAAGAGATTTATGCATGGATGAGATCTTTCTTCTGGGCGCGCAAAGACAAAACAAATGGAGGTCAATGTTTGGTGGCGTGGAACACCATATGCAGGCCGACTTGCTTCGGTGGGCTGGGAGTTAAAAACCTGAAACTCCAAGCTCTAGTGCTTCGAGTCAGATGGGAATGGCTGAGAAGAGTGGATAAGGATAGGCCATGGAGCAATCTTGCGCTCTCGGTGGACGACGATGCAACAATGGTATTTGACAGCTTGGTCGGAATTGAGGCTGGGCGCAAAGATCGCATCCTCTTTTGGAAGGATAGATGGATACAGGGCTTTAAGACTCAGGATTTTGCCCCATCCATACATGCCATGGTGGCAACCAGAGTGATCAACTCGAGGACCGTGCAGGAGGATTTGGTGGACAACAGGTGGGAGCAGGACATACAAGGTGATATGTCCTTCATGGCGCTGCTGCAACTTATGCACCTCCGGTATGCGATAGCCACACTCCGGAGAAACCCCATGGAGGAGGACAAGTTCACGTGGCCTTGTGCCGGGGAGGAGGGCACTTATTCGGCTAAGGCCACATATGGCAGGCTCTGTCAAGACCTGATCAGAGCCCCGGCAGCCACCGCCATTTGGAGAAGCTATGCGCCGTTAAAGCTCAAGATCTTTGGTTGGTTGGCATCGCAACATAGGATCTGGACTTCGGATCGGAGAGCTCGACATGGATTGCAAGAGCTCCCCTCGCCTTGCTTTACCTGTCTGCAAGAGGAAGACAATGTGGAGCACATCCTGGCTCACTATGTGTATGCCCAAGAAGTCTGGTTCACGTGCATGGATAGGCTGCAGTTGCCAACCGTGGCCCCATCGATGGAGGACACGATTGTGGAATGGTGGCTTCGGAAGCGGAGAAGCTATCATGTCAAGGAGAAGCGTGGGTTTGATAGTCTGGTCATATGCACGGCGTGGGCGTTATGGAAGCAACAAAACGCCAGAGTTTTCAACAGAAGAGAGCAGCAAATGGCGGCTAAAGACCTAGCTGGTGTTATCTTAGAGGAGCTTAGAGAGTGGAACTTAGTGGCTAGCGGAG
This sequence comes from Aegilops umbellulata, assembly GCA_032464435.1. Classification (NCBI taxonomy): domain Eukaryota; kingdom Viridiplantae; phylum Streptophyta; class Magnoliopsida; order Poales; family Poaceae; genus Aegilops; species Aegilops umbellulata. Next base: position 216,549,995 of record CP136056.1, on the reverse strand, counting down.
TAGGAGGATTGCAACGTTTTGTGAGACATTAGACTAGATAGCCGCGTGGAGTGGGTGCCCCACGATGATGTTCGCATTCTCGTGTGGAATCTTGTAAATCTTGATTCTTCTTCTTCTATAAAACTACGGTATGCAATTGCGTACTCTCGAAAAAAAAGATGAACTGAACAAAATAGCCCCTAAATACTACTACTACGGAGGGACTTTGTACTACTTCCGGAAGCCTCTCCTCTACCGAGTGCGCTTGGTAAGGGGCAGAGGAGGAGGAGCCTACCGACGAGCTGGACAACTGCAATACAGTATCTGCCGCTGCTACACCTTTAGCGACGCTCACCCCGAACGCCCTCTGCCGCTCCAGACAACCCCTCTTGAAGCGGCGGCACTCCTCGTAGATCTCCTCATTCCTCGCCTCTGCGGCAGCGTGTGCTGCGGCCATGGCGGCGGTAAGGCTCTTTTCATGCTCGACTAGGCGCTCCTCCTCCTCCCGGAGGAACTCGATGTAGCACGCAAGGTCGCTGACGCATGTGGGCGCCTCCGCCTCCCACCTTCGGGCGACAATGGTGGAGCGGGTGATGACCCCGACGGTCGATGGTGGGCTGGCAGCCACGGTGCCGATGATGGGGTGCCGGCCACGACCACCACCTCCTGCCTTCGGGCCGCGGTGGCGGAGCGAGTGATGGCCACGGTGGCCGACGGTGGGGTGGCGGCCACGACGGCCAACTCCCGCCTTTGGGCCATGGCGGCGGAGCGGGCGATGGCCCTGGCTTTCAATGATGGTGTGGCAGCCACCGCGGCAGATGGTGGGGTGGCGGAAATGGCGGCCGGCAATAGCTGCCGACGGGCAGCGACGACAGAGCGTGTGGTGGGTGTTCCGCGCACACCCAACAGGGACGCCACACGCACTACACTACGTCGGGGACTGCGTCGCCGCCACGGTGTAGCCTCCCAGCTGGAGTTGTCCTCTGATGACGGCGGAGTGGCTGAGTGATGACGACGGACTGGTGCCATTGATGATTGTGGGAGAAGCAGACGAGATAAGCTACAGGAGGGAGGGGAAAATGCGACGCAGGACTCGCCGGCCATGAGGGTTTATATAGCAAGCCGATAAGCATTGGTATTTGGGGGCATTTTACCGAGTGGGGCGGGAAGCTTGCATGGGAACCTGCGCGGTTGCGCGGGAACGGGCTCACCGGCGATTCATTGGTGCCACTTAGAGCCACCGTTTGGCCAAAAGAACGCCCCCGCGTGATGCTCAAGCTTGCGCTCGAAGCCATCTGCGGCGGCGGGGTTATAATACGTGCGAGAGGAGGACGAAAGGACACGTACACATACCGTTAATCAAAAAACGTTTGTGATTTAATTACCTACTACCCCTTCCTAGGTTTATAAGTCGTCTTTGTACTTCTGTGCAAAGTTTTGACTAGATATTTAACTAATAAAATACGAATGCATGTCGCCAAAGATTATATCATTGGATTCGTATTTGAACATAGTTTCCAATTATATAGTTTTTATAACATGAATTAACATTTTGTTAGTTAAATTTAAGGTCAAAATATGGCATAGAATATAAAGGGGACTAATAGACCAAGACGGAGGTAGTAGCACACGGCCGCGCTCTACGTAGCTCGCAACTGCCGGCAAGCTTGTAGACGACCATTCCCGGCGTGTTCAACTGCTCTATGCATGTGGTTGCTCGCGGTTGAGGCGGCCGCGGCGCGCTATGCTCTCGTGTCCCTCCGGGTGCTCTGCCCTCGTCCCTCCACGCATGCTGCCAGTGTTTGGAGTCGGTGCATGATCATGTACATTCATGCTGCCATTATGCATGCGTTTGCACCAGGCACGGCGCCACGATGCAGTTACCCGCTGCAAAAACTGCCATGCGGGCGTGCCGAGAATCCACCCGCTCGACCCCATTTATTCCTGCAGCCATTTACCTTCATCTCTCATTCCACACGACACAATAAGCACGCCCACGACGACACATACAGAGAGGACATCCATCGGTTCCAATGGCGCTCCCCGTATCTCCAATGGCGCTCCTATCGACCGAAGACGACAATGGGGGGCATTTCACCACGCATCACGTAGTGGACACCCACGTGAGGGGGAAGGACCTCTCAGTGGTGTACACGAACGAGCCAGTCTCGATGGAGAGCTCCATCCAAACTAAGGAGCAGTTGCTTGCTGAGGACAAGTACCAAGTGGTCGGCTTTGACCTCGAGTTCACCAGCGGTCCTGCCGGGCATGATCAGAAGGTTGTCGTTGCATAGTTGTGTGTGCGACATGACGTCCTTGTCTACCACTACCACCTGGCCACAAGGCCTTGCGAGCATTTCTCTAGGTTTGTCAACAGCTCTGATTACAGTTTCGCTACGGTGGACACCACCAACGATCTAAAAGCGCTTAAGGTTTCGGTCTTGACCTGCAAGAATCTTGTCAACATCCGTGACCACTACAAGGTCTGGGGCAGCAACAACAACAAACAGAACTCCCCGGTTGACCTCTCCTCGACCATCATCGACCCCTACTACATGAAGATGAAGGATGAGAGCAAGAAGGACAGGAACGCCTGGCACAATACCTCGCATCAGAGACTGGATGAAGAACACATCAAGTATGCGGCCAAGGATGTGTACACAAGTTACAAGAAGTACATGCGGATCGTTGACATGAGGAAGTGTCTTCGTCCTGCCCCAGATGAGGGATCAAGCCACAAAGCATTGGCAGGAGTGTCACAAGAAGTAGATGACAAGACGATCATTTCTCCTAGTTTAGAATACATGCAATTGTTTATTGAGGTGTGTGCGAATGATCTATATAGTCACTTATGTAATTGGATGTTTATTTAAGTTACATATATATATATATATATATATATATATATATATATATATATATATATATATATGTTATTCTTCTATAGACATAGAAAATCACACGGCTTATTAGCAGCAATCGTCTATGTTATTATTGGTCTTCACACACATTTTTGATTACGGACCTGTTTGCCGCGTATCACACACATATTGTTCGGTTGAACTATTTTTGTTGTCTTGGCTGATCGCAAACAGTTCATTCGAGTGAACTCTATGCCCTCCATTGCACACACCTTGACCTGGCTAACCGTTTCTATTGTGTTGCCTAATCACACACAGTTCATCCTTGTGAATTGTATGCCGTATATCGCACACACCCTCATCTGGCTGCCCATTTCTGTTGTTCTGCCTCATCACAAACAATTTTGCTGGATTAACCGTATGCCACGCATCGCACACGCAACTCTAATCTGAATCATGTTTGATGTCTCCGCCATCGCAAATGTTTTGTATCTTTTTTGACGGTTTTATTACATCACTGTTTGTGATTAATGCATCACACAAAGTTTCATCGAAGGGTCTCTGGTTGGATTGTTGCGTTTGGGCCAACCTGCAGTAGTGTACATCTCATCAAAATATCGAATGAAAACCAAATTCACATGATTACTTATAACAAGACTTCTCCCATGTCCTCAGGAACAAACGTAACTACTCACAAAGCTTTCTTATGTTCAAGATCAGAGGAGTATTGAATACCATTAAGGATCTGAACATATGATCTTCCACCAAATAAACCAACTAGCATCAACTACAGAGAGTAATCAACACTACTAGCAACCCACATGCACTACTAGGGAAAACCCAAGTAGTAGCGCTGGGTCCAGCGCTACTGCTACCGCACTATGGCTAAGTTGTAGCAGTAGCTATACAGGTAGCTATACTGGTAAGTATTGTTAGCAGTAGCGCTTCCTGGAATAGCGCTACTGATACCTATGTGTAGCACTTGTTCACAGGAAGCATTGCTGCTAAGCCAGTGCTACTGCTAGGTGCTTTCCAGCGCTATTACTAATGTTCCTGCTTTCGCTGATTCACACCCCTCTACATATTTGTGTTGTATTTATACAGGCTCTATACAAAAGTATCATCATATCATACTAAACATACACTATTCTCATCATATCATAGACATACAGTAGTCTCGTCATTGAAGGAAATATGCCATAGAGGCAATAATAAAGTTATTATTTATTTCCTTATATCATGATAAATGTTTATTATTCATGCTAGAATTGTATTAACTGGAAACATAATACATGTGTGAATACATAGACAAACAGAGTGTCACTAGTATGCCTCTACTTGACTAGCTCATTAATCAAAGATGGTTATGTTTCCTAACCATGAACAAAGAGTTGTTATTTGATTAAACGAGATCACATCATTAGTTGAATGATCTGATTGACATGACCCATTCCATTAGCATAGCACCCGATCGTTTAGTATGTTGCTATTGCTTTTATCCATGACTTATACATGTTCCTTTAACTATGAGATTATGCAACTCCCATTTACCGTAGGAACACTTTGTGTGCTACCAAACGTCACAAACGTAACTGGGTGATTATAAAGGTGCTCTACAGGTGTCTCCGAAGGTACATATTGGGTTGGCGTATTTCGAGATTAGGATTTGTCACTCCGATTGTCGGAGAGGTATCTCAGGGCCTTCTCGGTAATGCACATCACATAAAGCCTTGCAAGCATTGCAACCAATGAGTTAGTTGCGAGATGATGTATTACAGAACGAGTAAAGAGACTTGCCGGTAACGAGATTGAACTAGGTATTGGATACCGACGATCGAATCTCGGGCAAGTAACATACCGATGACAAAGGGAACAACGTATGTTGTTATGCGGTCTGACCGATAAAGATCTTCGTAGAATATGTAGGAGCCAATATGGGCATCCAAGTCCCGCTATTAGTTATTGACCGGAGACGTGTCTCGGTCATGTCTACATTATTCTCGAACCGTAGGGTCCGCACGCTTAACGTTACAATGACAGTTATTATGAGTTTATGCATTTTGATGTACCGAAGGAGTTCGGAGTCCCGGATGTGATCACGGACATGACGAGGAGTCTCCAAATGGTCGAGACGTAAAGAATGATATATTGGAAGCCTATGTTTGGACATCGGATGCATTCCAGGTGAAATCAGGATTTTACCGGAATACCGGGAGGGTTACCGGAACCCCCCGGGGGCATAATGGGCCAACATGGGCCTTGGAGGAGAGGTGAGAGGGCTGCCCTCATGGGCTGCGCGCCTCCCCCCTTTCCCTAGTCCTATTAGGACTAGGAGAGGTGGGCGCCCCCTCTCTCTCTCTCTCCCCCTTGGAGATTCCTAGTCCAACTAGGATTGGGGGGGGGGGAATCCTACTCCCAGAGGGAGTAGGACTCTCCTGGCGCACCAGAGTTGGCCGGCCAGCCCCTCCTCCTTGGCTCCTTTATATACGGGGGCAGGGGGCACCCCAGAGACACACACGTTGATCTACGGATCGTTCCTTAGCCGTGTGCGGTGCCCCCTTCCACCAAATTCCACCTCGATCATATCGTTGCAGTGCTTAGGCGAAGCCCTGCGCCGGTAACACATCAAGATCGTCACCACGCCGTCGTGCTGACGGAACTCTTCCTCGACGCTTTGCTGGATCGGAGCCCGGGGATCGTCATCGAGCTGAACGTGTGCCAAGAACTCGGAGGTGCCGGAGTAACGGTGCTGTGATCGGTTGGATCGCGAGGAGAACGTACGACTACTTCCTCTACGTTGTGTCAACACTTCCGCTTCGGTCTACGAGGGTACGTAGACAACACTCTCCCCTCTCGTTGCTATGCATCACCATGATCTTGCGTGTGCGTAGGATTTTTTTTGAAATTACTACGTTCCCCAACAGTCATACCATCGTCATCATCATTCAACACAAATATCATCACATCTCAAAAAATAGTGATATACAAGTGTGATCATGTCATGTCTCGAATAAGTGCAACTGCATGGTCATGGCACACACACAAGTTTCATCATCTCTATCTAAACCATGATGTAGAAGAGAAGAGCAATCAGCATGAGCAAGAGCGCGACTATGTAGTACCGGCGGTCCCGCCCCTGCTCATGCTGGAGTGTCCACCTCAAGTAACTACTTTCCGCTTCGGCTCTGCTGTTGAACCCACTCTGGATAGCACCCGGGTACCTGTGCACTTGGGCCTGAGCGGCTGGCCAGTGGTCGTAGACTCCTGGAACCCTCCGAACGTACACGGCGTAGTAGCCCTTCGCCATCTCTAATCTATCTACCTGCATCATGAGTTGATGAATTGAATGATAATATGCAACATAATGTACTTAAGAAAACAAAGAGGCATAATTAGCAAAATACAAGCAACCAATAGTAAACATAAATGACGAAGTTCCTCATACCCAAACTAAGTAACTAGACCGATCTATGCTAGTTCAGGACCACAGTTTTGTTACATCACATAGTTTCGCCGTGCATAAATTTAAAGTTTTGGCATAGAAAAAGACAGTAGTGACACATTGTCATCAACAATCAGTCCTCCATGTTGGCGGTTCAATCTTCATAGTCAGGGAGAAAGCACCCGAGCTTCTTGAAAGGCTTCAGGTCCAGACGCTGAGCGAGTAGCAGTGCTCGGACATCTTCCCGCGTGATTGGCCCATGGTAGAACTTCCCTGTTGGTTCAAGGACCTAATTCATGATCACTTGGGCAAGTTCACACTGTACGTAATAAAACTCAGCTCTGATTTGATGATCCTTTGTCTTCCCTATGCTTGTGACCCAGCTGACAATCTCGACATCGTTGGTAGTAGGTGACATGCGAAGGCGTTGATTATCCCTTCTGTACTCGAGCAGGTGATGCAGGAGGTAGAATCCATCAGCCATACTGGTGTGCAGTTGCTGGATGCAGCAGAAGTCGGTCTTATAATCGAAAGCCAGCCTGTGATTCCTATACTTTTTCACCTTGATATATCCACCAGACAGGCTGAAGGTTAACAGGGCACTATCGAGAACACTCTCTATGTGCTTGTAATCCTTTTTCCTTAGGTTCTTCGATGAGTCCAAGTACATAGCATGGGAGTATTCCGGGTACAGAACGATGAGGACGGTGCCCCCACCTGCTGCGCAAATTAAGTACACCTCAAATTGTCCTCCATGCTTGCAAAGGAATGATTAACACTTACGAAAGGATATGTGCGGATGACTTACGTGGGATGATAAGGCATGAGAATTGGTTCCTTGTCCTTATTAGCGATCATGAAGTCGGTGAGGTACTTGCTCGCATAGTCACGGTGCTCTTTGCAAACTGCTAAGAAGCTCTCGTGCATATAGAACGGGTCTGCGACGCAGATATGTTTGATGTTCTCGACCCTGATGAAGTAGTTCAGATACAACGCATACATGCGGATGAATTGGAAATCCAGCTTGGTCATGTGGAACATGTCGTAGATGTAGTCAAATCGCAGGACGAACTTATTCACGGGCCATCTCTTGACGTACAACTTCCCACCCAGCACCTGAGCCGCGTAAAGCGGGTATCCTGGTTTTTCCGCGATCAAAAGGCTTTTCTCTCTGGCCAGCACATCTTCATGCACTCTCCTTAGATCATCGTTCACTAGGTGCTCTAGCACTTTGGCAGGTAGGATCGGCTCACCGACGACATGGAAGCGCTTCGCACGTTGGACAGGTATTCTGTCTACCACCCGGGGCTTCAGAGGCGGCTGGCTGCTTGAAGCAGCTCTAGCACCTTTAGGGCCTCTCTTGTCTGGTCTCCTCCTTTGCTTCTTGGTGGGTGACGGTAGTGAGCCCACCATACCTTCCCTAACCACCACCCCCAGTGTCGTCGGGCTAATCAGTGGATGGGTCTCGGGGGGTTGCTGGGTACAGGCGGCATCTGGAGGCGTCTCCTGTGAGGATCGCTTGAAAAGAGACTTTTTGCCTTTCGCCTTAGGATGTTCCGGCTTCGGCAAATCAGGCAGCAACAAGTCATCATCTCCATGCTCATAGCCCGAGTCTTCATCGTCCTGAGCCATCAATCCTCCATCATCATAGGCGGTATTGAAATACATGTCTACGTCATCATCATCATCCTCCATGTCATCATCAACATTTGCTTCTTTAACAACAGGGCGACATCATATGGCACTAATGGAGGCTCTCCCTCGCGTCGTCCGCTATCACCCACCACGACAGGTGCAGGTAATTTGGTAGGTGGGGTGGTGTTCATACCTTCTTGAGAAGGTGGCGTTGGCGTGATACTTGGTGCCTCGAGAGGAAGAAGAGACTTCGGCCAAGGCAAGAACTAGCTCTTGCATGCGCCAATCATCTTAGGGGTCTCGTCGTCATCAACTGGTACCGTAGGAGGAAAATCCTCAAAGCCTGCTAAGACACTGGCCACGTTAACCTTGAAGACGCCATCGGGCATATCTCGGTTGTGGAACATGCGGTCCTTCGGCTTCACGATCGTTGCCTTTCCCACGGCCACCTTCTGGCCTTTGATGTCGTAGAGTAGGGTGCACGGGGTGTCATCGGCCTACGAAGGAGACATGTCTGCGATGTCAAACATCCGAAAGGCAACTGAAACGGAAGACTATAGACATGCTAGTGAAAAGGGTATGATGCATACTTACCGTGAGGACGTCTAGCTCAGCCAGCGATGAAGGCCCACCGAGCATGCAAGAGACGAAGGTCGGGCTGCTATGAACAGGAGCGGGACCTTTTGCGGTTTCTTGAGCACGTGCTGGTGTTGTGGTGTTCGCCGAATTGCTCCTGGCAAAGCTGTAAGGGGAAAGTCCTCCGGCCGTGCATTTGGATTGTTCTTCGTGAAATCGAAAAGTGCCAGAAGCAAGCTGACCACCGCGTCAATGACCGCTGCATTGACGGCCCCAAGCAACTCTTCTTTCGTCTCAGCTTTGGTCTTATTGACCGCAATCGCGATCTTCTTGTCGATGCTCTGCTGAGTGACGATCGACCGTCTCTTCCTTCTTTCCTCTAGCTCCTCGTGATAGCATGTCTTCCATGAGGCGCCATCTCTGATGCCGTGCACACGTCCATGGGACGGCGGCTTGTCCACCGGGACCTTTTTTAGTATGTTCAGGGCCGGGTTGAATGGGGTGTCCCACTTGGGCCTCGCCGACGAATGTGACGACTTGTCACTTTCGGCTGCCTTTTGGTGCTGCTCTTTCTGCAAAACAAACGTGGATGGTTTACTAATGTGACAAAACTTGCAGTCGAATTGATTGGAAGCTAATATGATAATGTGGTAATATAAGAATTACCAGAAGTCTCATGAACTCCCTCGTGTTCGGGTCCGTGTAAAAGATCTTTTTGACTTTGTCTCACTTGTACCGGGCCCTGATCCAGTCATGCTCCAGCGGGTCAGTGAACTCCGCCATGGGGTCTGGGATTCCGTGACTTTCACGTTCGGCGTCCTCCTTGGCCCATACGTGCCTCTTCCCCTCGTAACCACAGCTTCCGAGGCGGTGGAGAGGCGTGTTCCTGGCCTGGAGCACCTTCATTTTCTCTGACTTTGCCTTGACACTTTCTTTACCGCAAATATCCTTGAATTTTGCAAAGTCCTCTTCCGTTATTGACGGATTATCAGCATGAATCTTGTACCACGGTTCATTCTTCGCAATCTCTTTTTTCACCCGAAATTTCTAGGCGGACAAGTCATTGGTGAAAGTCACCATCGCCTTGTCGTTTATCTTTGTCATGGCGATGTCTTCCCACGGATCTTTATATTTTTGTTCATTCCGGCCGGGGAATAAGAACCAATTGTGCAACTTCTTTAGGAGCATGTTCTCATATGTGGTATGAGCCTCAACCTCTCGTCGTTGATGTTGGCGGTTTCCCTGAGGATGCATCCAAGTTGATTGCCCCAGCACGAGCACGCTTCCTCTGGCGCTGTTGGCTCTAACTTCTTGGGGTGCATCTCCGTGACCGCAATTTGTCCGATGCCAAGCTCGTTTCGTCTTCGTGTCCTCTTCTTCTTCATTGCTTTACCGACTACGACAGCATCATTGTCGGTCTCGGGGATGGTGTTAGCGCCGGTGCCGGTGTCGGGGGTGGTATCAGTGCCACTGCTGCCACCATGAAACCCCATCTAGTGTTCGTCCAGGTAATTGAAATAGTGATTTGCTGCCTCGATGGGGTCTTTGAGGCGAGCAGAACCACCCGTGACTTCGGCATCGGTAGACATGTTTCCTATTCAATAATTGTAAATAAAAGATATAATGAAGAGAAAAGGGGGCCTATATTTGGTCGGAATGTTGATTCATTCACCTTCCACCAAATCCCGGGTACTCCATATGTCCTAGTTTCTAGCACAAGTCATGCCAAAAATCATGGAAATTTTTGGCATGAACATTGCTAAAAAGTGGACAAATGGAGCGCCTGAAATTTGCCGGAACGGAAATAAATCAACATTCCGGCAAAACATAGGCCACTCAGATATTTTTCGACAATTTGCACAAGTTCATATAACAGATTTGATGCTATCTCAAGAGAACATGCAACATTATATGACAGATTTCCAGGACTTAGCTACTGTTATTTTCCTAAATGATCTCTCTCTCTCTCTTTCTCTCTCTCTCTCTCTCTCTCTCTCTGTGTGTGCTACTGACCCTAATTAATTATCTATTGCAATAGCTACTGCCCTAAACAAATTTTCCCAAGCTAAATTTGCTCATTTGCTAAAAAAATGGCCCTAGCATATTTGCTACTGCCCTAATTAGCTACAGTTTTTTTATTAATTTTTGCTATTGTTTCTATAGCTAATTTATATACCTACAAAAACTAATTAGCTACAATTTTTTATAAATTTTAGCTACTATTTTTTATACCTACAAAAACCAATTTGCTACTGTTTTTTATTTATAGGTATTTTATATACACTAAAATAAATTTCCTAAACTAAATTGCTGTAAACAAAATCGCCCTAAAATAAATTGCACTAAACTAAATTTGCTAAATTGCCCTAAACTAAATTGGTCTCTCTCTGCTACATCTCCTAGCTAGGGTTCACACATCCAACACTTAGCTAGGCTAAATTCAAATTAGAGAGAGAGAGAGAGAGAGCAGAGAGCAGAGAGAGAGAGGAGGGCAGGGGAGAGGAGAGGGAGAGGCTTACGGGGCAGTGGAGAGGGCGGCGACGTCGAGGTCGAGGGCGGCGGCGGCTAGGTCGAGGGCGGACGCAGGGGCGCGGGCCAATAAGGTCGAGGGCGGGTGCAAGGGCGCGGGCCGTCGAGGTCGAGGGCGGACGCAGGGGCGCAGGTCGGCGAGGTCGAGGGCGGGCAATGGCCGGCGGCGGCGAGGTCGCGAGGGCGTCGACGGTGGGCGAAGGGGCAAGGTGGAGATTGGGGGAATAGGACTTGTGTAATTTTGAGCCCGCACGGCGGGGGTTAACTCACAATAGCGGTAGCGCTGGTTTGGAAACAAGCGCTATAGCTAACTTAGCTATAGCGCCGGTTTCCAAACCAGCGCTACTGGTAACTATTCCAATTTTTATTTTATTTTATTCTAAAATACTTAGCTATAGTGCTGGTCCACGCTGCTACTATTTTTCTTTTTTTATTTTTATTTTCCTTTTCTAGTTTCTAGTTTTCTTTTCTTTTATTATTTTCCTTTTCTTTTTTATTTATTATTTTCCTTTTCTTTTTCTTTTGTACTGCTTTCTCCCTTTTTTTTTCTCCTGACGACGGCGTCTCCCTCTCCCTAACTGCGCGAATATCACTGGAACCATGCATGTGGTGGTAACATATCAGTTGACCGATAACTGTTACTTAAGTGCGTACAATATATATGGGTCGCGTTATTCGTCACCCTGGGTGAGGAATAGTTATTCTTCATCCCCCTTTATTTCAACATCAATGCACCGTAATTTTACGTTCCTTAGATTTTGTCTTATTTCAGACATAAAAAAAGAACGTAAGAAAATATATAATCGCCGTAAAAAATATTTTATGTTACGTAAATTATAAATGTAAAAACATAGTGTAAAATGTACATAAAGTGTAATTTTTCTGGTCTTGTGACATTTTTTATGCCAAATTTTACACAATGAATCAATATGACTGTAACTATTTGTATTTGAAACATAATTTATTTATGAAATGATCGTAATATTACCTCGGGTCAAGAATAACTTATTCTGCACCCTGGGTGATGAATAGTAAAACTATATATATATATATATATATATATGTAGGTTTCTGATCAGCTGCGTCGAGGACGTTTCACATTGAGCTTTTTCCCTTTCTTGTTCATTGCCGAGTAATTGAGCCCCTCCTTGTGACTTTTCCGGAGCCATGAAGTAGGATCTTCCTTAGGTAATGTACGATTGATTCTTCTTTTCACGTATGCTTCATCGTCATTGCCATCTTCCCTCATCGGGTTGCCGTATTGGTCGTAGTCTTCCTCGTTGGCGACTCCATCCATTCTGACGATGCTCCTTTTGGATCTCCTCACGACAACATGGCTGGGATTGGCCTGGTCGGTTATGAAAAAGCATTGTGTCACATGTTGGGTGTGTACCCATGGCTAATTTTTGGTGATGATGTTAATGTTCACGGGAGTGCTCTTCGCGTCGGGTATAGACATGGTGGTGAAATACTTGTTTTCTCTTACGACGTCCTTGGCCCATTTGACACGGAACATCATCGCATCATGCATTCCAGCATAGTCAAGCTCTCAGATCTCTTCGACCCTTCCGTAGAATCTTTTAGTTATGCCGTTGGCGTCGGTAACCCATTGAATTGTCACCCCGGAGTTCTGGTAATCACTATCCATGTCTTTAGCCTCCATGTAGAACGTGTACCCATTTATATTGTAGGACTGATAGGTCGCAAGCTTGGGCGCGGGACCATGTGCTAAGGTGTGTATGAGCAATCGGTCCGAACTGCCCTCTTCTGGGGGATTTTCAAGAACTTGCTGTTTAAACCAACGCAAGAAAGTGGCGTTGTGCTCTACAGTAACTTTGTCGTCCGTCTTGAGCATCCCCTTATCACGATACTTATTTGCGATGGTTTCTTTGTGTTGTGCCACATAATCATCTACCACATCTAGGTGTTGTAGCACTACTAAGTTAGCCATGTCAAAGTCGTTCAGTCGATCCGAGTAGTCCATGTGCAATTCCCTCCGGCCTTCGTTGTGACCATCTCCTTCGAGCTTCCCATCGTGCTTCTTGACGGGCAAACCAACAACAGGGTCTCCAACGCTTATATAATTCTTGCAAAAGGAGACACACTCATGCGTCAGATACCCCTGGACGATGCTCCCTTCGGGACGGGACATGTTACGAACGAATCCTTTGATGACCCCGTTCATCCTCTTGAACGGCATCATGTTGTGAAGGAATGTCGGCCCGAGGTCAATAATGTCGTCCGTGATGTGGACACACAGATGCACCATGACGTCAAAGAACGTGGGCGGGAAGTACATCTCAAGCTCACATAGTATGACAACGATCTCTTCCTGTAGCCTTCAGAGCTGCTTCACACTTATGAACTTTCGAGATATAACGTCGAAGAAGTTGCAGAGACCAGTAAGCGTGTCACGAACGTGCTTCTCCATTATCCCTCTAATGGCAATCGGGACTATCTGTGTCATCATCACGTGACAGTCATGAGACTTCATCCCGCTGAACCTTTTCTTCCTGGGGTCTAGAAATCTGCTTATCTTCCCACAGTAATCGGAACTAACTTTGATTCCCATAAGGCACTTAATGAATTGATCGATCTCCTTCGCACTTAAGGTGAAGCAAGAAGGGGGGCAATAATTATCCTCCTTCTTGTTGACTTTTCTGCCCCTTCCCCCCTCCTCTATCTCCGTCTCCGTCTCCTCCATCAACTTTTTACGGTGGAGATCTTTCCTGATCTTCAAATCTTCCAAGTCTTTCCTTGCCTTCGGCCCATCCTTGGTCTTCTCCAGCATGTTCATCGGTGTGCCAAGCAAGCTCTCGAGGATACTCTTCGTGATATGCATTGGATCAAGGCAATGAGGCGTGTCATGATTGGGCCAGTACTCCAAGTCCTAGAAAACAGACCTCGTTTTCCATACCTTCAGCAGCGGCTCCGGCGCCTTTTTGATCTTTCCCGGCGCGGGGCATTGTTCCCAGTTTCTCAACAGCTTGTCGATTTCGGTGCCGCTCCTCTTACGTGGAGGTCCTCGAAGCTCAGCCAACCCATTGAATAGATCTCCACGCTTTCTCCACGGGTCATCCTTCTCGAGCCATCTATGATGCCCCATGTACACGATTTTCCCAGACCCGCCATCTTTCGTTAACATAAGCTGCTGAGACGTTGTATCATCCATGCACCTCGTGCATCCGCAGTATCTGTGGCACACCTGGCCTGAGATGTACCCGTAACTGAGATAGTCGTGCACCGTCGTCATCAGCGCGGTTCTCATATGGAAATATTCTCCTTTGCCGGCGTCCCATATCCATGCCGGTGTTTTCCATAATGTGTCTAGCTCCTCTTGCAGAAGCCCCATATACAGGTTAATACTATTTCCCGGTTGTTTCGGCCCTTGAATCAGCATGCTCATGTGTATGTACTTTGTCTTCATGCACTTCCATGGGGGAGGTTGTACATCCATACAAACACGGGCCATGTGTTGTGGTTGGTGTTCTGGTTTCCAAACGGATTCATGCCATCGGTACTCGCACCAAGCACGATGTTCCTTGGATCTTTTCCAGCAAATCCATATACAGCGTTGAATGCTCTCCACTGGCTACCATCTACGAGGTGTCTCAGCCTCGGGTCATCTCCATCGTCGGGCTTCTTCCTCTCCGCGTGCCAGCGCATGGGCTTTTCTTCCTTAGGATCTACGAAATACCGCTGCAGACGGGGAGTGATCAGAAAGTACGATACAACTTTCTGAGGAGCTTTCTTTCCCGCCTTCTTGTATCGAGAAGCATTGCACACTGGACAACTGGGTTTTTTCGCGTGCTCCCCCCGATAAATGATGCAACCATTGATGCATGTGTGGTACCTAATGTGCGGAAAATCAAAAGGGCAAAACGATTTTCTTGGCCTCCTCGACACTAGTAGGACACAGGTTCCCCGCGGGAAGAACTTTATTGTTCAAATGCTCATCGAGGCTTTTGTCTGTCCATTTGTTTTTGGCCTTCGTCTTTAGAAGTTCGAGCGTGAAACTCAAGCGGGTCACCTCGGGATTGCAATCGTCATACAATGGAGTCCTCGAGTCTACTTCAAGTTGCGCCAGCTTGGCCTCCTCTCTAGAAGCAGCTCTCTTGCTAGTCGTACTCTTGCGAAGGATGTCTCGAACATGAGGGTCCTGCACAACTGCACTTAGTAGCGTCGAAGACTGCGGAGTGACCGTCGCCTATTCTCTGCCATGTCCGGACTCTTCTTCGCCGTGTCCGGAATCTTCTCCGCCGTTCTCGTCATTTCCGGACTCTTCCCCACCAACATGTCCGGCACCATCGTCTTCTTGCCGATCGGTCATCTCTTCGTCTAGCCCCATGTCGTTATTCCCTGTCATGTGGACGTCCTCATCATCATCATCTTCTTCACTTATCCATTGAGTATAGCCATCCATGAAACCATTCATCAGCAGGTGCGCCTTCAAAGTGCCACGATCAAAAGGGTCCAAAAGGACTCCTTCCTTGCATCTTGCGCACAAACATCTAATCCTAGTCCGATTATTTGCATACATGTCCATCACCGCGGATTGCATGTACCGCTCCACCTTCCATCCACTCACCTTCATGACCGACTGCACGGTATAACAAGCAAAAGGGTTATAAAATAAATAATCCATGCTTCAAAGTCATATATATATATATATATATATATATATATATATATATATATATATATATATATATATATATATATATATATATATATAAATTTTTGGCATGACATTGCCTAAAAATAGGACATATTGAGTTTGCTCAAAATTCACCGAAACGGAAATAAATCGACATTTCGGCAAAACATAAACAACTCGAGGGCATATGTCACTTGCATAAATCTCTCCATATATATATCCCAAACACACATATTCTCATTCACACACATATTCCCATTCTTGAAATAAACAACTTTTTACTCACCTATATATCTCCCGAGAGAGACCGAGAGCACGCGGTTAATTAGATGATGAGAGAGAACAATCGAGAGAGCACGTGTGGTTGGCTAAATAGCTAGCTAGATCTAGTTGTTGGGGAGGAGAGGTGAATCTAGCTAGCTAACTAATGGAGAGGGGTTATGGTGGAGGGGGGCATTAATGGGGGAGAGAAGAGAGGTGTAGGAGAAAGAGAGAGGCCATTTATGGAGGAGGGTGCCATTAATGAGGAGAGAAGAGAGGTAGGAGGAAGAGAGAAGAAGAGCAACAATGGTGGAGAGTGGAGAGTGGAGAGGGGAAAGGAGGGGGAGAGAGGGCAAAGTGGGGGAGAGGAGGGAGAGGGGGTGGAAAAGGTGGCACCAGCCGCAACTAGCAGTAGCGCTGCTTAGCAAAAAGCGCTGCTGCTATGGGACTTAGTAGTAGCGCTCTCCGGGAAAAGCGCTACTACTAAGTGGGGCCCATTAGCAGTAGCAGCGCAATAAAATCAAGCACTACTACTAAATTGTTAGTAGCAGCGCTTGATTCTGTACAGCGCTACAACTCCAGCGACCGTCGGTGGCCTCGTCTGGTCCCACATAGTGGTAGTGCGTTTTGCTACCCAGCGCTACTACTATAGAGTTACTAGTAGCGATTACTATTTTACAGTGCTACTACTATGCAACTGCTAAATAGCAGCAGCGATTACTATTTTACAGTGCTACTAGTATGCTACTGTGTATAAGCATTTTCCTAGTAGTGAGGTACCAATCTGAGGTTTTGGTACAAAGATTGAATTCAAGAGATGAACTAGTGTTTGTGAGGAGATGGTGTTGGTGAAGATGTTGATGAAGATTGGCCCTCCCTTGATGAGCGGATCGTTGGTGATGACGATGGCTTCAATTTCCCCATCCTGGAAGGAAGTTTCCCCGGCAGAATAGCTCCACCGGAGCCCTAGATTGCTTCTACCCAAGTTCCGCCTTGAGATGGCACCTCTTCGTCCCGAAAGATCTCTTATTATTTTTTCTAGGTCAAAACCTTTCATATAGCAGAAGAGGGGCACTAGACGATGGCCAGGGGGGCCACAAGCCCTGCGGGCACGCCCCCAGGCTTGTGGTCACCTGGTGGGTCCCCTCCGATAGTTTCTTCGCCCAATACTTTTTATATATTCCAAAATAATTCTTCGTAAAGTTTCAGGACATTTGGAGTAGTGTAGAATAGGTCTTCTCATATTTGCTCCTTTCTGGTCCAGAATTCCAGCTGTCGGCATTCTCCCTCTTCATGTAAATCTTGTAAAATAAGAGAGAAAAGGCATAAGTATTGTACAATAATGTGAAATAACAACCCATAATGCAATAAATAACATAAAAGCATGATGATAAATGGATGTATCACTAACAGATTTAGTATAAGGAATATCACCTTCATCCAATCTATAGAGAGAATTTACCTCTACTACCTGTGTCAGGGTATTGAGACCATGTATTTCTTCAATAGGTGGTAAATTCTTGACATCTTCAGCTTTAATACCTTTTTCTTTCATAGATTTCTTTGCCTCTTGCATATCTTCAGGACACAGAAATAGAATACCTCTCTTCTTCGGAGTAGGCTAGGGCGGTGGTTCAGGAAGAGTCCAATCATTATCATTCATCAATATATTATTCAGTAGTTCTTCAGCTTGTTCAACCATCCATTCCCTGAAAACACAACTAGCACAACTATCTAGGTAGTCCCTAAAAGCATGAGTTAGTCCATTATAAAAGATATCAAGTATTTCATTTTTCTCGAGAGGATGATCAGGCAAAGCATTAAGTAATTGGAGAAGCCTCCCCCAAGCTTGAGGGAGATTCTCTTCTTCAATTTGCAGAAAGTTAAATATTTTCTATAAAGCAACTTATTTCTTATGAAGAGGAAAATATTTTTAAGAGAAGTAATATATCATATCCTAGGGACTACGCGCACAGCCAGGAGCAAGAGAACTAAACCATATCTTCGCGTCACCCTTTAATGAGATAGGAAACAACTTAAGAATATAGCAGTAGCAATTTTTTTTCCTCATGAGCAAATAGGGTGGCTATATCATTCAATTTAGTAAAATGTGCCACGACAGTTTCAGATTCATAACCATGGGAAGGATCGGATTCAACCAAAGTAATTAACTTAGGATCGATAGGGAATTCATAATCCTTTTCAATAACAAAGATAGATGAAGTAGCAAACTTGGGATCATATTTCATTCAAGCATTCAAAGAATTTCCTTTCAACTTGACTAGTAACTTCTTACGATCATCTATATGCTTACAAGCAAGAAAGTCTCTAGCTACTTCTCCATCCATAACATAACCTTCAGGTATATCAGGCAATTCATATCTAGGAGAGCTAGGTCTAATAGGTGTTTCATAATTTTCAATTTCAAAGACTTCATCAGTTTCAGTATTCTCAGTATTTTTAGCTCTAACAAGTTGTTCATCAAGAAAATCACCTAGTGGCACATTATCATCAAGCAAAAGTACTAGCATCATCATAAGCATCATTCATAGTAGAAGTAGCATCATCAATTACTTGTGACATATCAGGATTAATAGCAGGTGGTGGTGTTGCAAGTTTGCTCAAAATAGAAGATGAATAAAGTGCAGATCTAGATGGCAGTTCCTTACCTCCCCTCGTCTTAGAGGGAACAATCTTGGTTGTGGTATCTTTCAGATTCCTCATGGTGATCAAAAGATATAAATCCCAAGTGACTCAGCAAATAGAGCTATAATCCCCGGCAACAGCGCGAGAAAAAGGTCTTGATAACCCACAAGTATAGGGGATCACAATAGTTTTCGAGGGTAGAGAGTTTAACCAAATTTATTGATTCAACACAAGGCAGCCAAAGAATATTCGCAAGTATTAGAAGTTGAGTTTTCAATTCAACCACACCTGAAAGACTTAATATCTGCAGCAAGGTGATCAGTAGCAAAGTAGTATGGCAATTTGATAGTAGCGGTAACAGTAGCAATAGTAATAGTAATAGGAACAGTAGAAGTTTTGTAGTGATCGTAACAGTAGCAATAGCGAAAGTAACTTAGCATAGATCAATATATGAAAATCTATGGCATTGGATCAGTGATAGATAATTGTATTGGATTATATTCATCATGTAGCAGTTATAACCTAGAGTGACATAGAACTAGCTCCAATTCATAAATGTAATATAGGCATGTATTCCGTATATAGTCATACGTGCTTATGGAAAAGAACTTGCATGACATATTTTGTCCTACCCTCCCGTGGTAGTGGGGTCCATAAGGAAATTAAGGGATATTAAGGCCTCCTTTTAAAAGAGAACCAGAACGGAGCACTAGCACTTAGTGAATACATGAACTCCTCAAACTACGGTAATCACCGGAAAGAATCCCAATTATTGTCACCTTGGGGTATGAAGATCATAACCCGTAATAGGTGCATATAACTTGCAAGATAGGATCAAGAACACACATATATTCATGAAAACATAATAGCTTCAGATCTGAAATCATGGCACTCGGGCCCTAGTGAAAAACATTAAGCATAGTAAAGTCAAAGCAACATCAATCTCAAAACATAGTGGATACTAGGGATCAAGCCCTAACAAAACTAACTCGATTACATAATAAATCTCATCCAACCCATCACCGTCCAACAAGCCTATGAAGGAATTACTCACTCCCGGCGGCGAGCATCATGAAATTGGCGGTGAAGGAAGGTTGATGATGACGACAGCGATGGGTTCCCCTGTCCGGAGCCCCGAACGGACTCCAGACCAGCCCTCCCGATGAAGAATAGGAGGCGACAGAGGCTCCGTATCGTAAAATGCGATGAATCCTTCTCTCTGATTTTTTTTCATGGCGAATAGGTATATATGGAGTTGGAGTTAGGGTTGTCGAGGGTCCAAGGGGCCACAAGCCTGGAGGGCGCGCCCTGGGGGTAGGCGTGCCCCCTGAGCTTGTGGCTCTTGGGTGGCCCGCTCTGGTATCTTTTTCCACCCATATATTTCATATATTCCACAAATATTTTGCGTAAATTTTCAGGTCAATTCGAGAACTTTGGTTTTTGCACAAAAATAACACCATGGCAATTCTGCTGAAAACTGCGTCAGTCCGGGTTAGTTCCATTCAAATCATGTAAATTAGAGTCCAAAAGAAGAGCATAAGTGTTTGGAAAAGTAGATACGATGAAGACGTATCAACCACAAGGCACCCACGCAGGTTTGGGAGGAGGCCAGAAGAGCCACGGGGTGGCCACAAGCCTACAGGGTGCGCCCTAGGGGGCGCTGATACGTCTCTATCATATCTACTTTTCCAAATTCTTTTGCCCTTCTTTTGGACTCTGTTTTGTATGATTTGAATGGAACTAACCCGGACTGATGCTGTTTTCAGCAGAATTGCCAAGGTGTTGTTTTTGTGCAGAAATCAAAGTTCTCAGATTAACCTGAAAATTTATGGAGTATATTTTTGGAATATATAAAAAATATTGGCGGAAAAAGATAACAGAGGGGGGCCACCCAGGAGCCACAAGCTCGGGGGTGCGCCCACCCCCTGGGGTGCGCCTGGTGAGCTTGTCGGCCCCCTGGAGCTCCGGCAACCCTAAGTCCAACTCCATATATACCTATTCGCAGAGAAAAAGAATCAGAGAGAAGGATTCATCGCATTTTACGATACGGAGCCGCCGCCACCTCCTATTCTTCATCGGGAGGGATCTTTTGGAGTCCGTTCGGGGCTCTGGAGGGTGGAATTCGGCGCCGTCCTCATCATCAACCTTCCTCCAACACCAACTTCATGATGCTTAGCGCCGGGAGTGGGTAATTCCTTTGTAGGCTTGCTGGACAGTGTTGGGTTGGATGAGATTTATCATGAAATTGAGTTAGTTTTGTTAGGGCTTGATGCCTAGTATCCACTATCTTCTGAGATTGATGTTGCTATGACTTTGATATGCTTAATGCGTGTCACTAGGGCCCGAGTGCCATGATTTCATATCTGAACCTATTATGTTTTCATGAATATGTGTGTTCTTGATCCTATCTTGCAAGTTATAGACACCTATTACGAGTTATGATCCACATACCCCAAGGTGACAATAATTGGGATTCTTACTGGTGATTACCGTAGTTTAAGGAGTTCATGTATTCACTAAGTGCTAATGCTTTGTTTCGGTTCTCTATTAAAAGAAGGCCTTAATATCCCTTAGTTTCCTTATGGACCCCGCTGCCACGGGAGGGTAGGACAAAAGATGTCATGCAAGTTCTCTTCCATAAGCACGTATGACTATATACGAAATACAAGCCTACATTACATTGATGAATTGGAGCTAGTTCTGTGTCGCCCTAGGTTATGACTGCTACATGATGAATATTATCCAACACAATTATCCATCGTTGATCCAATGCCTATGAGCTTTTCACATATTGATCTTTGCTAAGTTACTTTCGCCGTTGCTACTGTTACAGTCACTACAAAACTTCTACTGTTCCTATTGCCACTGTTACCGTTACTATCATACTACTTTTCTACCAAATACTTTGCTGCAGATATTAAGTCTTTCGGGTGTGGTTGAATTGACAACTCAACTACTAATACTTGTGAATATTCTTTGGCTCCCCTTGTGTGGAATCAATAAATTTGGGTTGAATACTCTACCCTAGAAAACTGTTGCGAGCCCCTATACATGTGGGTTATGAGGCGCACCCCACAAGCTTGCGGGTCCCCTGTGGCACTTCCAGCCCTAATTTCACTTCTATAAATAACCAAATATTCCTCGTAAAAATACTTTTCCACCACCGCAAGTTTCAGAACCACAAGATCCCATCTGGAGGCCTTTTTAGGTACTTTGCAGGAGGGGGATTCGATCATGGAGGGCTTCTACATCAACCTTCTGCCCTTTCAATGATGTGTGAGTAGTCTACCACAGACCTACGGGTCCATATCTAGTAACTAGATGGCTTGTTCTCTCTCTTTGATCTTCAATTCAATGCTCTCCTAGATGTTCTTGGAGATCTATTCGACGTAATCTTCTTTTGCGGTGTTTTGTTGAGATCCAATGAGTTGTGGGTTTATGATCAGATTATCTATGAATATTATTTGAGTCTTCTCTGAACTCTTTTATGCATGATTAAGATAGCTTTGTATTTCTCTCTGATCTATTGATTTGGTTTGGCCAACTAGATTGATTTTTCTTGCAATGGGAGAGGTGCTTTGTAATGGGTTCAATCTTGCGGTGTCCTCACCCAGACAAAAGGGGTAGCGAGGCACGTATTTGTATTGTTTCCATTAAGGATAAAAAGGTGGGGTTTATTCATATTGATTGGATCTATCCATCTACATCATGTCATCTTGCTTAAGGTGTTACTCCGTCCTTGTTAACTTAATACACTAGATGCATGCTGGATAGCGGTCGATGTGTGGACTAATAGTAGTAGATGCAGGCAGGAGTCGATCTACTTGTCACGGATGTGATGCCTATATTCATGATCATTCGCTTAGATATCTTCATAATTATTCGCTTTTCTATCAATTGCTCAAGAATAATTTGTTTACCCACCGTATGCTTTTTTTCAAGAGAGAAGTCACTAGTGAAAACTATGGCCCCCGGGTCTATCTTTTATCATGTTATTTTTCATATCTATAAAACCAAAACCCAAAAATACCTTGCTGCAATTTATTTACCTTTACTTTATTTTGCACTTTTACTTGTCTTTTATACCTATGTCTATCAGATCTCAACCTTGCAAGTAACCGTGAAGGTATTGACAACCCCTTTTATCGCGTTGGGTGTAAGTATATGTTTGTTTGTGTAGGTGCAACCATTGGTGTGTTGTGTGTTCCTCCTACTGGATTGATACACTGCTTCTCAAACTGAGGGAAATACTTATCTCTACTTTACTGCATCACCCTTTCCTCTTCAAGGGAAAAACCAACGCAAGCTCAAGAAGTAGCATATACTATATGACTCGTGTTTGACCTTTCGGTCCTCCGTGTTCTGAGGCCATGTATGTACATGCTAGGCTCATCAAGTTTAACCCAAGTATTCCGCATGTGTAAAACTGGCTTACACACGTTGTATGCAAACGTAGAGTCTATCACACCCGATCATCAGTAGGTGCTTCAAAATGACGAACTTTGGCAACGGTGCATACTTAGGGTGAACACATTTATCTTGAAATTAAGTGAAGGGATCATCTTATAATGCCACCTTCTTCCTAAGCAAAATAAGATGCATAAAGATAAACATCACATGCAATCAAAATATGAGACATGATATGGCCATTATCATCTTGTACTTTTGATCTCCATCTCGAAAGCACCCGCATGATCTCCATCGTCACCGGCATGACACCATGATCTCCATCATCGTGTCGTCACGTGGTTTGTCTTTCCAACTATTGCTTCTACAACTATTACTAACGCATAGCGATAAAGTAAAGCAATTACATGGCGTTATTTGTTGACACGCAGGTCATACAATAAATTAAAGACAACCCTATGGCTCCTGCCGATTGCTGTACTCAATGGCATGCAAGTCATGAACATATTACAAAACATGATCATCTCATACATCAACATATATCACATCACGTTTCGGCAATACCACATCACAACATGCCCTGCAAAAACAAGTTAGACGTCCCCTACTTTGTTGTTGCAATTTTAACGTGGTTGCTATATGGCAAACTATAAGAACCGTTCTTATCTACGCAAAATCACAAGGTGATATACAAGTTGCCTTTTAACCTTCAACAAGGACTGGCCTCGTCAAATCATATTAAACTAATTAAAGTGGGAGAGACAGACACCCGCAAAGCCACTTTTATGCAATACAAGTTGCATGTCAAACAGTGGAACCGGTCTCATGTGCCTGGACATGTAAGCTTAGTCCGAGCCGCTTCATCCCACAATACCGCCAAATCCAAATAGGACAAAGGAAGTAAGCAATTTGAACATAACGCCCACAACTTCTTTGTGTTCTACTCGTTGATACATCTCCAACGTATCTATAATTTTTATTTTTCCATGATATTATATTATCTGTTTTGGATGTTTCATATGCATTAATATGCTATTTTATATTATTTTTTGGACTAACTTATTAACCTAGAGCCCAGTGTCAGTTTCTTTTTTTCCTTGTTTTTGAGTTTCGAAGAAAAGGAATACCGAAAGGAGTCCAAACGGAATAAAACTTTCGCGATGATTTTTCTTGGACCAGAAGACACCCCGGAGACTTGGATTTAAAGTTAGAAGAGCCACGAGGCAGCGACAAGGGGTAGGGCGTGCCCAGGGGGTAGGGCGCGCCCCCTACCTTGTGGGCCCCTCGGTGACCCCGTGACCTAGATCTTCCTCCTATATATTCACATATATCCCAAACCACCAGAAGTATCCACCAAAACACTTTTCCACTGCTACAACATTCTGTTCCCGTGAGATCCCATCTTGGGGCCTATTCCGGCATCCTGCCAGAGTGGTTACGATCACGGAGGGCATCTACATCAACCCTATTGCCCTTTCGATGAAGCGTGAGTAGTTTAGCACAGACCTACATGTCCATAGCTAGTAGCTAGATGGCTTCTTCTCTCTCTTTAATTCTCAATACCATGTTCTCCTTGATGTTCTTGGAGATATATCCGATGTAATCTTCTTTTGTGGTGTGTTTGTTGAGATCCGATAAATTGTGGATTTATGATCAGCTTATCTATTAATATTATTTGGATCTTCTCTGAATTCTTTTATGCATGATTTGATATCTTTGTAATTCTCTTCGAACTATCGGTATGGTTTGGCCAACTAGATTGGTCTTTCTTGCAATGGTAGAAGTGCTTAGCATTGGGTTCAATCTTGCAATGTCGTCACCTAGTGACAAAGTAGGGGTAGCGAGGCACATATTGTATTGTTGCCATCGAGGATAAAAATATGGGGTTTACATCATATTGCTTGAGTTTATTCCTCTACATCATGTCATCTTACTTAAAGCGTTACTTTGTTCTTTATGAACTTAATATTCTAGATGCAGGCAGGAGTCGGTCGATGTGTGGAGTAATAGTAGTTGATGCAGGCAGGAGTCGGTCTACTTGACACGGACGTGATGCCTATATTACATAATCATTGCCTTGGATATCGTCATAACTTTGCGCTTTTCTATCAATTGCTCGACAGTAATTTGTTCACCCACCGTATTATTTGCTATGATGAGAGAAGCCTCTAGTGAAACCTACGGCCCCCATGTCTATTTTCCATCATATAAGTTTCCGATCTACTATTTTGCAATCTTTTACTTTCAGATCTATAAACCAAAAACCCAAAAATATTCACTTTATCTTTTGTTTAGTTTTATCTATCTCTATCAGATCTCACCTTTGCAAGTGACCGTCAAGGGATTGACAACCCCTTTATCGCGTTGGGTGCAAGTGTTTGATTGTTTGTGCAAGTATTGGTGATTTGTGCGTTCTTCTCCTACTGGATTGATACCTTGGTTCTCTAACTGAGGGAAATACATATCTCTACTTTGCTGCATCACCCTTTCCTCTTCAAGGGAAAAACCAACGCAAGCTCAAGAAGTAGCAGGAAGAGTTTCTGGCGCCGTTGCCAAGGAGATCTACGCCAAGTCAAGACATACCAAGTACCCATCATAAAACTCACATCTCTTGCATTACATTATTCGCCATTTGCCTCTCATTTTCCTCTCCCCCACTTCTAAAACGATTTTCGAAAAGATTTGCCCTTTTCTTTCGCCCCTCTTCCGTTGGCCTTCTTTCCGTTTGCCCTTATGTCTACTTGGTTTGTTTGCTCGTTTGCTTGGCATAATTGTGTATTTAATTGAAAAATAGTAAGAAAAGATTTTATGGATCCTCATCCACTTGCTAATCGTTTTAAGAGATCCAATTATGATGAACCTATTGCTAGTGAGTTGAGTGCACTAGATAATCTTTATGACGTTTTGCTTGAAATTCGTGAATCTGAAAATTGTGATGAAGTGTTAAAAGAAGAAATTTGTGAAGTGATTCACAATAGATCCTTGGATGAAAAGCATGATTGCAATGGTTCTACTATAAATTCCGTTAATGTCATTTGTGCTAATGATATGCAAAACCCTAAGCTTGGTGATGCTAATTTTGCTATGTCCACTACTTTGTTGCAATGATCATGATTGGGGGGTGATAGTGCTTCTTATGATCTTGAAGATTTATTTAAGCCTTAGGATAATAATGTTTGAAATAATATTAAAAGTGGGTTTGGAAGAGTGTCAACTTTAGAAAGTAATGATCCCACTACTATGGGTTTGATCAATCTTATAAACTTTTTGATAAAAGTGGGATTGGAGAAGTAATGATTATTTTATGTTGATCCCACTATTTTGGAAGAGTGTCAACTTTGCATGCATGTGGATCATCAAGAGAAAATTTTATGTGATAGTTATATTGTTGACTTTGAGTATGATCCCACATGTAATTATTATGAGAGAGGAAAATATGGTTGTAGAAATTTCATGTCACTACATGACCTCTCGTTATGTTGAGATTGCTATTGTTTCTTTCTTCTTCCTTGCACATGCTAGTTTTTGCTTGCCTCGATAATTTGTTTGCTTATAAAATTCCAATGCATAGGAAGTATGTTAGACTTAAATATGTTTGTCACATGTTTTATGATGCTCTCTTTGTGTTTCAATTATTATCTTTCATATGAGCATCGTTGAAATCTCAATGCCTAGCTAAAAGGTTTTAAAGA
Organism: Aegilops umbellulata; assembly: GCA_032464435.1. Classification (NCBI taxonomy): domain Eukaryota; kingdom Viridiplantae; phylum Streptophyta; class Magnoliopsida; order Poales; family Poaceae; genus Aegilops; species Aegilops umbellulata. The sequence continues at coordinate 216,523,310 of CP136056.1, read as the reverse complement.
AAAGCGCTTGTTGGGAGACAACCCAATATTTTTTTTCTTTTCTATTTTTGTGAGAATACACATTATTACCTCTGTAGTAATTGTGTTTTGGTGTTTTAGTTAGTGTTTGTGCCAAGTAAGACCTTTGGGATAGCTTACGGTGATAGTTGATTTGATCTTGCTGAAAAACACAAACCTTTGCGCCCAGTCCAGGAATTTTTATAACTCGCAGAAGCGTGATAAAATTCTGAATTTTCTATACGAGATTGGTATAAAAATTGCCTCTATTTTCCTAATTTTTTAGAATTTTTGGAGTTATAGAAGTATTGTAAGTATCCAGAGTACTACAGGTTGTTCTGTTTTTGACATATTCTGTTTTCTATGTGTTGTTTGCTTATTTTGATGAATCTATGGGTAGTATCGAGGGGTATGAACCATGGAAAAGTTGGAATACAGTAGATATTACACCAATATAAATAAAGAATGAGTTCACAACAGTACCAAAAGTGGTGATTTATTTTCTTATACTAACGGTGCTTATGAGATTTTCTGTTGAGTTTTGTGTTGTGAAGTTTTCAAGTTTTTGGTAAAGATTTGATGGACTATGGAATAAGGAGTGGAAAGAGCCTAAGCTTGGGGATTCCCAAGGCACGACAAGGTAATATTCAAGGACAACCAAGAGCCTAAGCTTGGGGATGCCTCGGAAGGCATCCCCTCTTTCGTCTTCGTCTATCAGTAACTTTACTTGAGGCTATATTTTTATTCACCACGTGATATGTGTTTTGCTTGGAGCATCTTGTATGATATGATTATTTACTTTTTAGTTTGCCACAATCATCCTTGTTGTACACACCTTTTGAGAGGGACATGCATGAATCATGATTTATTAGAATACTCTATGTGCTTCACTTATATCTTTTGAGCTAGGCCATTTTGCTCTAGTGCTTCACTTATATCTTTTTAGAATACGACGGTGGCTTTATTTTGTAGAAACTATTGAACTCTCATGCTTCACTTATATTATTTTGAGAGTCTCCAAACAGCATGGTAATTTTCTTTGTTATGAATTTAGTCCTAATATGATAGACATCCAAGAGGGATATAATAAAAACTTTCATATAAAGTGCATTGAATACTATGAGAAGTTTGATTCCTTATGATTGTTTTGAGATATAAAGATGGTGATATTAGAGTCATGCTAGTGAGTAATTGTGGATTGTAGAAATACTTGTGTTAAAGTTTGTGATTCCCATAGCATGCACGTATGGTGAACCGTTATGTGATGAAGTCGGAGCATGATTTATTTATTTATTGTCTTCCTTATGTGTGGCGGTCGGGGACGAGCGATGCTATTTTCCTACCAATCTATCCCCCTAGGATCATGCGCGTAGTACTTTGTTTCGATGACTAATAGATTTTTGCAATAAGTATGTGAGTTCTTTATGACTAAGGTTGAGTCCATGGATTATACGCACTCTCACCCTTCCACCATTGCTAGCCTCTCCAATACTGCGCAAATTTCTCAGGTGACATACACCCACCTATTACCTTCCTCAAAACAGCCACCATACCTACCTATTATGGCATTTCCATAGCCATTCCGAGATATATTGCCATGCAACTTTCCACCGTTCCGTTTTATTATGACACGCACCATCATTGTCATATTGTGTTGCATGATCATGTAGTTGAAATCATATTTGTGGCAAAGCCACCTTTCATAATTCTTCCATACATGTCACTCTTGATTCATTGCACATCCCGGTGCACCGTCACAATATAGAGTCATATTTTGTTCTAAGTATCGAGTTGTAAGTAAATAAAAGTGTGACGATATTCATTATTAGAGCATTGTCCCATGTGAGGAAATAAATAGAAGAGGCCAAAGAAGCCCACAAAAAAATAAAAGAGGCCAAAGAAGCCCACCAAAAAATGAGAGAAAAGAGAGAATGGGCAATGTTACTATCCTTTTTCCACACTTGTGCTTCAAAGTAGCACCATGATCTTCACGATAGAGAGTCTCCTATATTGTCACTTTCATATACTAGTGGGAATTTTTCATTATGGAAGTTGGCTTGTATATTCCAATGATGGGCTTCCTCAAATTGCCCTAGGTCTTTATGAGCAAGCGAGTTGGATGCACACCCACTTAGTTTCTTTTTGAGATTTCATAAACTTATAGCTCTAGTGCATCCGTTGCATCGCAATCCCTACTCACTCACATTGATATCTATTGATGGGCATCTCCATAGCCCATTGATATGCCTAGTTGATGTGAGACTATCTCCTTCTTTTTGTCTTCTCCACAACCACCATATTCTATTCCACCTATAGTGTTATGTCCATGGCTCACGCTCATGTATTGCGTGAAAGTTGAAAAAGTTTGAGAACATCAAAAGTATGAAACAATTGCTTGGCTTGTCATCGGGGTTGTGCATGATTTGAATATTTTGTGTGATGATGATGGAGCATAGCCAGACTATATGATTTTGTAGGGATAGCTTTCTTTGGCCATGTTATTTTGAGAATACATGATTGCTTTATTAGTATGCTTGAAGTATTATCATTTTTATGTCAATATTAAAAAAAATTGAATCTTATGGATCTGAACATTCATGACACGATAAAGAAAAATTACATGGATAAATCTGTTAGGGAGCATTCCACATCAAAAATTCCATTTTTATCATTTACCTACTCGAGGACGAGCAAGAATTAAGCTTGGGGATGCTTGATGCGTCTCCAACGTATCTATAATTTTTTATTGTTCCATGCTATTATATTATCTGTTTTGGATGTTTTATATGCATTAATATGATATTTTATATTATTTTTGGGCCTAACTTATTAGCCTAGAGCCCACTGCTAGTTTTTGTTTTTCCTTGTTTTTGAGTTTCGCAGAAAAGGAATACCAAACGGAATAAAACTTTCGCGATGATTTTCCTTGGACCAGAAGACATCCCGGAAACTTGGAGTTCAAGTCAAAAGAGCCACGAGGCGGAGACAAGTGGGAGGGCGCGCCCAGGGGGTAGGGCACGCCCCCTACCTTGTGGCCCCCTCGGTGACCCCCTGACCTACATCTTCCTCCTGTATATTCACATATATTCACAAACCACCAGAAGCATCCACGAAAACACTTTTCCACCGCCGCAACCTTCTGTTTCCTTGAGATCCCATCTTGGAGCATTTTCCGGCATCCTAACGGAGGGGGGGTCGATCACGGAGGGCATCTACATCAACCCTATTGCCCTTCCCATGAAGCGTGAGTAGTTTACCGCAGACCTACGGGTCCATAGCTAGTAGCTAGAAGGCTTCTTCTCTCTCCTTGATTCTCAATACCATGTTCTCCTCGATGTTCTTGGAGATCTATCCGATGTAATCTTCTATTGTGGTGTTTTCTCAAGATCCGATGAATTGTGGATTTATGATCAGCTTATCTATGAATATTATGTGAATCTTCTCTGAATTCTTTTATGCATGATGTGATATCTTCATAATTCTCTTCGAGCTATCGGTTTGGTTTGGCCAACTAGATTGGTTTTTCTTGCAATGGGAGAAGTGCTTAGCTTTGGGTTCAATCTTGCGGTGTCCTCACCCAGTGACAAAGTAGGATTAGCGAGGCATGTATTGTATTGTTGCCATCGAGGATAAAAAGATGGGGTTTACATCATATTGCTTGAGTTTATTCCTCTACATCATGTCATCTTACTTAAAGCATTACTCTTATCTTTAAGAACTTAATACTCTAGATGCAGGCAGGAGTCGGTCGATGTGTGGAGTAATAGTAGTAGATGCAGGCAGTAGTCGGTCTACTTGACATGGACGTGATACCTATATTACATAATCATTGCCTTGGATATCGTCATAACTTTGCGCTTTTCTATCAATTGCTCGATAGTAATTTATTCACCCACCGTATTATTTTCTATCGTGAGAGAAGCTTCTAGTGAAACCTATGGCCCCCGGGTCTATTTTCCATCATATAAGTTTCCGACCTACTATTTTGCAATCTTTTACTTTCAGGTCTATAAACCAAAACCCAAAAATATTTACTTTATCTTTTGGTTAGTTATATCTATCTCTATCAGATCTCACCTTTGCAAGTGACCGTGAAGGGATTGACAATCCGTTTATCGCGTTGGATGCAAGTGTTTGATTGTTTGTGTAGGTATTAGTGATTTGTGCGTTCTTCTCCTACTGGATTGATACCTTGGTTCTCTAACTGAGGGAAATACTTATCTCTACTTTGCTGCATCACCCTTTCCTCTTCAAGGGAAAAACCAATGCAAGCTCAAGTAGTAGCACTCGCGCATATACATCTACCCATAGACCTACCTCACGATACCACTGATGGGGAACGAAGCATAAAAATAAAAAAATCCTACGAACATCCAAGATCTAATCTAGGAGCAGCATAACAACGATAGGGGAGAGTGTGTCTACGTACCCTCGTAGACCGTTAAGCATTAGCATCGTAACGCGGTTGACGTAGTCATACTCTTCATGATCCAATCACGATCCAGTCCGATCTAGTGCCGAAAGGACGACACTTCCAATATTAGCACATGTTCATCTCGATGGCGTCCTCTCCTTCTTGATCCAGCAAGCAAGACAGAGGAGGTAGACGAGATCGGAACCAGCACGGCGGTATGGTGGTCGTGGCAGCAGCGGAATTCTGCAGGGCTTCCCCAAGCGCATACCAGAGGTAAGGTCAGAGGAGTTGGGAGCGACAGAGGGAAAGGGTGGAGGCGTGTGGTTGCCCTCCCACCTCCCAAGGAGGGGGCAGCGGCCCTAGGGGGTGGCTTGCCCCCAAGTCAAGGGGGGCGCCCCCATCTAGGGTTCCCCCCAAACCCTAGGCGGATGGGCCATGGCCCATGGGAGGGGCTGGTGCGCCTGGCCCAACTAGGCCAAGGTGCCCCCTACATCCCATGTGGGTCCCCGCGGCTGGTGGACCCCCGAAACCCTTCGGTGCCTCCGATACATTGTCGGCATGCCCCCGAACTATTCTGATGGTGATAACCGACAAGTATAGGCGATCAATTGTAGCCTCTTTCGATAAGTAAGAGTGTTGAACCCAACGAGGAGCTAAAGGTAGAATAAATATTCCCCCAAGTTCTATCGACCACCGATACAACTCTACGCACGCTTAATGTTCACTTTACCTAGAACAAGTATGAAACTAGAAGTGCTTTGTAGGTGTTGTTGGATAGGTTTGAAAGAATATAAAGAGCACGTAAATAAAAAGTAGGGGCTGTTTAGGTAAATAAGCAATAACGTTAGTATAGCGAGTGTGGAAAAGTGGTGGTAGGAGTTGTGAAATTGTCCCTAAGCAATTGACTACTTTACTAGACCGATAGCAAGTTTTATGTGGGAGAGGCCACTGCTAGCATGTCATCCCTGACTTGGAATTCTATGCACTTATGATTGGAACTATTAGCAAGCATCCGCAACTACTAACGTTCATTAAGGTAAAACCCAACCATAGCATTAAGATATATTGGTCCCCTTCAATCCCGTATGCATCAATTTCTATGATAGGTTGAAGCTTCTGTCACTCTTGCCTTCCAATACATAGTCCTATCAACATACAACTAACCCTATGGTGTGATCCACGCGCGCGCTCATATGATGGGCACCAAAGGACAGCAACATAACCACAAGCAAATTAAACCAATCATAGCAATTCATTAATCACCGATAGGACAACGAAAATCTACTCACACATCATAGGATGGCAACAAGATGGGGGAAGGTGATGGAGATGTTGGTGAAGATGACGGAGGTGTTGGTGTAGATCGCGGTGATGATGATGGCCCCCGGCGGTGTTCCGGCACCACCGGAAGCGATGGGGAGGGAGCCCCCCTTCTTCTTCTTCCTTGACCTTCTCCCTAGATGGGAGAAGGGTTTCCCTCTGGTCCATGGTCTCCATGGCGTGGGAGGGGTGAGAGCCCCTCCGAGATTGGATATGTCTCTCTGTCTCTCTTTGTTTCTGCATTCTCAGATCTGGGCTTTCACCGTTTCTTTTATAACGGGAGATCCGTAACTCCGATTGGGCTGAATTTTGGATACGATCTCAATCAGGATATTAGCTTTCTTGCAGCGAAAGAAGGGCTCCAGTTGCCTTACGGGGTGTCCACGGGGGTCAGGGGTGCACCTGCCCCCCTGGGGCGCGCCCCCTGCCTCGTGGCCCCCTCGGGCATCGTCTCGCAATGATTCCACTTCCCAAAAATCAGATATATTCCAAAAAAAGATCTTCGTCAGTTTTTATCCCGTTTGGACTCCGTTTGATATGGGTTTTCTGCGAAACAAAAAACATGCAATAGACAAGAATTGGCACTAGGCACTGGATCAATATGTTAGTCCGAAAAATAGTATAAAAAGTTGCCAAAAGTATATGAAAGTTGTAGAATATTGGCATGGAACAATCAAAAATTATAGATACGACGGAGACGTATCAGCATATCCAAGCTTAATTCATGCTCGTCCTCGAGTAGGTAAATGATAAAAAAGATAATTTTTGATGTGGAATGCTATCTAGCATAATCTTGATCACATAATCTAATCATGGCAAGAATATTAGGACACGAGTGATTCAAAGCAATAGTCTATCATTTGACATTAAGACAATAATACTTCAAGCATACTAACCAAGCAATTATGTCCACTCAAAATAACATAGCCAAAGAAAGCTCATCCCTACAAAATCATATAGTTTGGCCATGCTTCATTTCTGTCACACAAAATGCTCCCATCATGCACAACCCCGATGACAGGTCGAGCAATTGGTTCATACTTTTTAACGCGCTTTAGCGTTTTCAACCCTTACACAATACATGAGTGCAAGCCATGGATATAGCACTATGGGTGAAATAGAATATGATGATGGAGGTTGTGTGAGAAGACAAAAAAAAGAGAAAGTCTCACATTGACGCAGCTAATCAATGGGCTATGGAGATGCCCATCAATTGATGTCAATGTGAAGAGTAGGGATTGGCATGCAACGGATGCACTAGAGCTATAAGTATATGAAAGCTCAAACTGAAACTAAGTGGGTGTGCATCCAACTTGATTGCTCATGAAGACCTAGGGCATTTGAGGAAGCCCATCGTTGGAATATACAAGCCAAGTTCTATAATGAAAATTCCCACTAGTATATGAAAGTGATAACTCAAGAGACTCTCTATATGAAGAACATGGTGCTACCCTGAAGCACAAGTGTGGTAAAAGGATAGTAACATTGTCCCTTCTCTATTTTTCTCTCATTTTTTTCTTTTTTCTTTTTTTCTTTTTTTTCTTTTTTTGGTGGGCTTCTTTGGCCTCTTTTTTTTATTTGGGTTTATTTGGCCTCTTTTATTTTGATAACCTTACATGGGACAATGTTCTAATAATGATGATCGTCAAAAATTTATTTACTTACAACTCAATATTACAACTTAGAACAAAAATATGACTCTATATGAATGCCTCCAGCGGTGTACTGGGATGTGCAATGATCTAGCGTAGCAATGACATCAAAAAACGAACAAGCCATGAAAATATCATGCTAGCTATCTTACGATCATGCAAAGCAATATGACAATGAATACTCAAGTCATGTACATGATGATGATGGGAGTTGCATGGCAATATATCTCGGAATGGCTATGGAAATGCCATGATAGGTAGGTATGGTGGCTGTTTTGAGGAAGATATAAGGAGGCTTATGTGTGACAGAGCGTATCATATCACAGGGTTTGGATGCACCGGCGAAGTTTGCACCAACTCTCGAGGTGAGAAAGGGCAATGCACGGTACCGAAGAGGCTAGGAATCATGGAAGGGTGAGAGTGCGTATAATCCATGGACTCACATTAGTCATAAAGAACTCATATACTTATTGCAAAATTTTATTAGCCCTCGAAGCAAAGTACTACTACGCATGCTCCTAGGGGGATAGATTGGTAGGAAAATACCATCGCCCGTTCCCGACCGCCACTCATAAGGAAAGCAATCAAAGAACACCCCATGCTTCAAATTTGTCACACAACGTTTACCATACGTGCATGCTACGGGACTTGCAAACCTCAACACAAGTATTTCTCAATTTCACAATTACTCAACTAGCACGACTCTAATATCACCACCTTCATATTGCAAAACTATTGCAAGGAATCAAACATATCCTATTCAGTGATCTACAAGTTTTATGTAGGATTTTATGACTAACCATGTGAATGACCAATTCATGTCATCTCTCTAAATAGATATAAGTGAAACAAGAGAGTTTAATTCTTTCTACAAAAGATATTCCCATGCTCTAACAAATATAAGTGAAGCAAAAGAGCATTATACAAATGGCGGTTTTCTGTACGAAGAGAAATAGGCAATCCAAACTTCAAATGATATAAGTGAAGCACATGAAGCATTCTATAAAGCCATACTCAAAAGATATAAGTGAAGTGCAATGAGCATTCTATAAATCAACCAAGGACTATCTCATACCAGCATGGTGCCTCAAAGAAAAGTGAAAACTAAATGCAAAAGACGCTCCAAGATTTGCACATATCACATGAACGAAAGGAATCCGAAAACATACCGATACTTGTTGAAGAAAGATGGGATGCCTTCCGGGGCGTCCCCAAGATTAGACACTTGAGTCTCCTTGAATATTTACTTGGGGTTCCTTGGGCATCCCCAAGCTTGAGCTCTTGCCTCTCCTCCTTCTCCTCACATCGAGACCTCCTCGATCTTCCAACACTTCATCCACACAAAACTCAACAGAAAACTCGGTAAGATCCGTTAGTATAATAAAGCAAATCACTACTCTAAGTACTGTTGCAAACCAATTCATATTTTGTTTTTGCATTATAGCTACTGTAATGTAACTTTTCCATGGCTTAATCCAGTGATATAAATCGATAGTTTCATCGAAACAAGCAAACTATGCATCAAAAATAGAATCTGTCTTAAACAGGACAGTCTATAGTAATCTGAACATTCACCGTACTTCTGGTACTTCAAAAATTTTGCCAAAATTAGGAAATATAAACAATTTGTATATAAATACAGCGCAAAAAGTTTCGGAACCATTTGATATTCCAGTAAAAATGTAAAATCACGCACTACAGCCAAAGTTTCTGTCCTGCACCGTACAAACCAACAAGTAGTCTAAAACATCCTAAAGGAAAACCTCGGCCCATTATTTTTATTTTTAAACTTTATAAAAGCACACAACAGAAATAAATGACTCTCTAAAACTTCCGGGTTGTCTCCCTGGCAGCACTTTCTTTAAAGCCATTAAGCTAGGCATATAGTGCTCAAGTAATGAATCCACCTGGATCCCAAGGTATATCAAAGCCAATTTGAATTAACAATGATTTATGATTTAGTAGTGAGCACAAAGTAACATATATCATGCAACCACGAAGTCTAACTCTCTTCCTATGCATCGGCATGTCATAAAAGAACAATTCATGCACACAAAGTAAAGGCCAATGCATAGTATAAACAATTTCTTGCAATTTTATCGTGTTGGAAACATAGAGAGGTGGAGATGTAGTTCCTCTCTCATAATAATTGCAAGTAGGAGCAGCAAGCACATGCATATTATTCTCATCAAAATCATCATGTGTAGTAGTAAAAGGCAACCATCAATATAATCCTTAATAAGCACGAACTTCTCCGATATAGTGTAGTTTGGAGAATTCAAAAAGATAATAGGACTATCATGTGTGGGTGCAATAGCAACAATTTCAAGTTTCACATAAGGGACTATAGCAAGTTCATCTCCATAAGCATAATTCATAATGGCATCTTGGCCACAAGCATAGAAAGCATCATCAAAAAGGGATATTTCAAAAGAATCGATGGGATCATAGCAATTATCATAGCATTCATCCTTCGGTAAGCACGTAGGGAAATTAAAAAATGTATGAGTTGAAGAGTTACTCTCATTAGAAGGTGGGCACGGGTGATCAATCCGCTCTTCCTCCTTTTGTTCTTCGCTCTCCTCCTCATCTTTTTCATCCAATGAGCTCACAGTTTCATCAATTTCTTCTTCCATAGACTCCTGCAAAATATTAGTCTCTTCTTGGACAGCAGAGGAGTCCTCAATATATGGCTTAACATAGGCATTAGAAGCATAATTGTCATAACAATATTAAAGTATGGCAAAAAATTCAGACTTGTAAAGAGTAGCATCATACTTTTCAATGAAAGAAGCAATTTCATAAGCACCCTTAAAAGCAACAAATTCTTCAATTTGTTGAACATAATAGTAATTATAAACACCCTTAGCGTACAAAGATACGATTCCATTATCACTAAACTCACCTTGGTAGGGAAGGTGTTTCTTAGGGTTTTCAGAACAACAAGTCACATCATATATTTCACATAAATTCCAAGCATAGCATTGCAAAAGATGAATTTGATCCAGTAAAAGTTTCCCTTTTCGAGATAAGTGGTGTCGCACATAACAAGCATGCTCATCTAAAGATTTGCCCTCAACTAAGCTAGTTGGGGTTTCAGCATGAGCACATAGGGATCGAAGATGATCCAAGTAAAAAGCTTCAGGAGTGTGAAAGATTTTGAGTGGTTCTTCAACCATTGGTTCAGTAGGTACAACTAATTTTTTTGGTACTTTGCGTTTCCTACCCATAACTAAAGATAGAAAACAACTAAGAACAGGAAATAAAAATTACTTAGTGATAAAGCAAACAAGCACACACGAGAATATTCACCCCACGCTATTGCTCCCCGGCAACGGCGCTAGAAAAAGGTCTTGATAATCCACAAGTATAGGGGATCAATTGTAGCCTCTTTCGATAAGTAAGATTGTCGAACCCAACGAGGAGCTAAAGGTAGAATAAATATTCCCCCAAGTTCTATCGACCACCGATACAACTCTACGCACGCTTAACGTTCGCTTTACCTAGAACAAGTATGAAACTAGAAGTACTTTCTAGGTGTTGTTGGATAGGTTTGCAAGAATAGAAAGAGCACGTAAATAAAAAGTAGGGGCTGTTTAGGTAAAGAAGCAATAAAGTTAGTATAGCGAGTGTGGAAAAGTGGTGGTAGGAGTTGCGAAGTCCCTAAGCAATTGACTAGTTTACTAGACCGATAGCAAGTTTTATGTGGGAGAGGCCACTGCTAGCATGTCATCCCTGACTTGGAATTCTATGCACTTATGATTGGAACTATTAGCAAGCATCCACAACTACTAACTTTCATTAAGGTAAAACCCGACCATAGCATTAAGATATATTGGTCCCCCTTCAATCCCGTATGCATCAATTTCTATGCTAGGTTGAAGCTTCTGTCACTCTTGCCCTCCAATACATAGTCCTATCAACATACAACTAACCCTATGGTGTGATCCACGCGCGCGCTCATATGATGGGCACCAAAGGACAGCAACATAACCACAAGCAAATTAAACCAATCATAGCAATTCATCGATCACCGATAGGACAATGAAAATCTACTCACACATCATAGGATGGCAACACATCATTGGATAATAATATGAAGCATAAAGCACCATGTTCAAGTAGAGGGTATAGCGGGTTGCGGAAGAGTAGACCACTATAGATAGATGGGGGGAAGGTGATGGAGATGTTGGTGAAGATGACAGAGGTGTTGGTGTAGATCACGGTGATGATGATGGCCCCTGGCGGCGTTCCGGCGCCACCGGAAGCGAGGGGGAGAGAGCCCCCCTTCTTCTTATTCTTCCTTGACCTTCTCCCTAGGTGGGAGAAGGGTTTCCCCTCTGGTCCATGGTCTCCATGGCGTGGGAGGGGCGAGAGCCCCTTTGAGATTGGATCTGTCTCTCTGTTTCTGCATTCTCAAATCTGGCCTTTCACCGTTTCTTTTATAACTGGAGATCCGTAACTCCGATTGGGCTGAATTTTGGACACGATCTCTATCCGGATATTAGCTTTCTTGCAGCGAAAGAAGGGATCCAACCGCCTTACGGGGTGTTCACGAGGGTCAGGGGCGCGCCCCCTTCCTCATGGCCCCCTCGGGCATCGTCTCGCGATGATTCCGCTTCCCAAAAATCAAATATATTCCAAAAATAATCTCTGTCAGTTTTTATCCCGTTTGGACTCTATTTGATATGGGTTTTCTGCGAAACAAAAAACATGCAACATACAAGAACTGGCACTGGGCACTGGATCAATATGTTAGTCCCAAAAATAGTATAAAAAGTTGCCAAAAGTATATGAAAGTTGTAGAATATTGGCATGGAACAATAAAAAATTATAGATACGACGGAGACTTATCAGATGGCCAAAATAGGGCTTCCTATATATAAATATTTACCTCCGGAGCTCCTCGTGATATTCGGGATCCCATCTGGGACTCCGAACAACCTTTGTATTTTCCGTTATTAATATCTCAATACTACCCTAGCACTACTGAACGTTGAGCGTACGACCCTACGGGTTTGGGAACATGCAGACATGAGTGAGACTCCTCTACGATCAATAATCAATAGCGGGACCTAGATGCCCATATTGATTCCTACATATTCAACGAATATTTTTATCGGTTGAACCACAATGTCAAGGATTCAGTCAATCCCATATGCAATTCCCTAGCGATATGTTACTTTCCGGAGATTCGATTGTCAGTATCTCCATACCAGTTCAATCTCATTACCGGTAAGTCTCTTTACTCATTCCATAATACAAGATCCTGTGAGTAAACTCATTAGTCACATGAAGCTTCTTATGATGTTGTATTACCGAGAGGGCCCAGAGATATCTCTCCGTCACACGGAGCGACAAATCCCAGTCTCAATCCGTGCAACCCAATAGACACCTTCAGAGATACCTGTAGAGCACCATTATGATCACCCAATTACGAGGTGATGTTTGATAGCACACAAAGCATTCTGCGGTATCCGGCAGTGGCATGATCTCATGGTCAAAGGAACAAATTGTCGGTGTACTAGAGTAGGGGTACCCTAGTATCCCGAACTTGTGCACGGGCAGTCGTAGCGCCCCGCGGCAAGGCCTGCCGGGTGACCGCCAAGGACCCCCGTGGTTCCTTTGGAACCATTCAAGAACAAAGTATTTAAGCCAAGGAGACAAGGCCCCAGCAAGAGGAGCTTGCCGGGAAGGCCACTCAAGGCACAAGACCCCGGCAAGAGGAGCTTGCCGGGAAGGCCAACCAAGGCATCACAAGGTACTTACCGCGACGCGCCACGCGTCTCGGCAAGACCCGGCGAGCGACAAGCTCTCGGAAGCGACAAGACAACAACCGCGGCAAGGCGTTTGCCGCGGCAAGCAACCACTCTGTACCTGCACTCCAGCTCACCCACCAACGTGTCGCTCTGAGGCACTTCCAGGCGTACGTGGCGGGAGGCTGTGCAGCCAGGGGTGCACCATGGCAAGCAGGCGCTGACAAGATCGCCATCGTGGCAAGCGGTGGCGTCCCTAACGTTCCCTTTTCTGCACTGTTTGGGCGATGCAGACGGGCATTTAATGCCCTTGTCCCCTGCCGTCAGAGTTAGGTATGATACACTATGTAGGTAGCTGTACCTACCGCATCACTTTTCCATCTTTGCCCTTGCCTACGTTGCCACCTGTTGGAGACCCCTTGAGCATATAAAAGGAGGCCCATGCACAACGTAGGGGAAGGAGGACGAACAGTAGAACACTCACGCTCGGTCTCGTTAGCTGCTGGTGTGTACTGTAGCACTCAGCGCTCCCGAGCAAGAACTCAATACAATCCACAAAGCAGTAGTAGGATTATTATCTCTCCGGAGAGCTCCGAAGCTGGGTAAAAACCCCTCGTGTGCCTCGCCTCGATCCGCTCTTTGCGCGACCTCCGCCCCCCGCCGAACCGAAAAGGGGCTCCGTCCCCATAGGTGCTCGTGGAGTCAGATTTCCCCGACATCTTTGGCGCGCCAGGTAGGGGGCGTCGAGGTTGTGTGAACCTGATCCGGCATTCACGTGAGCTAAATCTTCATCGATTTCATCGACATGCCACCGAAGAAGAAGGCCTCGGAAGCGGCTGCTCCGTCCACGTCAAACCCACCGCCGCCGGAGCAAACGGCTGGTGGGGAACACGCCGGCGGAAGAACGGCCGTCGACGAGGGAGCCCACGGTGCCGCCGGGTCCAAGGACAAGGCTGCGCTGCCCGCCGGCGGTGTAGCAGGCTCCCATGACGACCGGGCGTCCGTGGACGTTCCACGCCCACCTCAGGAAGCGCGGGACCGGCAGCGTCGTGGTACTCACGGTACCATACGCTCGCTGGACCCAAATCGAGCTGGCGGATCTTGGGATGCTCAAGGCCAGCATGCACGCCAACGTGCTGGCGCGAGCGAGGCACGGTCGTCCGGACAGGATATTGCTCCTTCTAACGCAGTTAGGAGTCCGAGCATATCCTGCTGCTCGCACCGTTCGCCACCACTACCCGCCACTCCAGCAGAAGCTTTGGCGCGGGCTCAACTGCTCCTAGACTTCCCTCCAACGCCGGACAAGATCGACGACTGGAGGGCCACCATTCAGAGCCTCATCGTCTTCCCAAACGGCGACACTCCACGGCAGCCGACCACATCGCAGCCGCGGCAAGCCAGCCAGGTGCGAGCCGATGGCGACAAAACCGGTGGGGGTGCAACCATCGTGCACTCTCCGCCCCGAAGGCCAAGATCGCCGACTCGTCGGGTCCATCGCGACAGCGACTCCACTGCTTCATCAGATCCGCGAGCTCGCCGCGATCAGCGCCAAGTTCTTCACGAACGACAGCAAGAAGACGCTCGTACTCGCATCGAGGGACGAAGAGAAACGCGGCGTCAGTCAGACCGGCGCGCTAGGCCCACTGTCGACATGCATGCGCCAGGGGAACCAGGCGACCTGCCGTGTGCGGTAGGCTGCCCTGCGTTTACTCGTGAGCTGCGGCAAGTCCAGTGGCCCAGCACGAAAAATTTCAAGCCAGACGTACCGGAGAAGTACGACGGCAAGTTGCATCCGTCGGAGTTCCTCAGCATCTACACCATCGCGGTGCAGGCTGCCGGGGGGCGAGACGACAAGATCCTTGCCAACTACTTCCCGCTGGTGCTCAAACCCAACGTCAGGTCCTGGCTCATGCACTTGCCGGGAAACTCCATATCTTCCTGGGCAGACCTATGCCATCAGTTTGTCGGCGCCTTTACAGGCGGCCACAAACCTCATGGACAGGAGAGTCATCTTCGCCTGCTTTCCCAGAAGGAAGGAGAGCCCCTGCGCAAGTACATCCAGAGATTCAACCAAGTGCAACGCAACATCCCAGATGTCCACCCTGCCGCGGTCATCAGCGCATTCCATCAGAACGTGCGTAACCGCAGGATGCGGGAGGAGATGGTGATGTGCAAGATCAGAGACATCAGCGAGCTATATGCTCTGGCCGACAGGTGTGCACGTGCTGAGGAAGGGAGGAAACTCCCCGGAGAGAATACAGGAACAGGAGGATCTGACAGTGATGATGCTGCCCCGGCAAATAGAAACCGGTGGCGGAACAACAGGAAGAGGAAAGGCAAAGATGTGCTAGTTGTTGAGCAGTCCGGCAGCGACGGTGGCGCCAAGAAAGCCAAAGATGGTAGCTCCGGCAAGGAGGTTGCCGCATGCGCCAACTGCCAGGCTGTGGCGGCCGCCGACAAGCAGGACGACACCAAGAAACAGTACTGCAAGATCCACTGCACCAAGGGACATGACCTCCAGAGCTGCAAGAAGGTCGAGCAGCTTGTCGAGCTGCAAAAGGCCGAGTACGAGCGACGCGACAAGGAGAAAGCCCAGGGAGGTGCTGGAGGATCCGGTACAAAGCACACTGGCCAGGGAGGATGCCGCGGCAAGGCCAATCAGCGGCAAGGTGACAGACCTCCCCGCGGCCGCGACAAGGATGAAGATGACGACGACGAAGACATGGATGATGACGAGAACAGTGAGCAGGAGTTCCAGAAAGCCACAGAGGTCTTGTGCGTTGACGGCGGTGCTTCTCTGCATACTTCGCACCGCCAACTCAAGCAGTGGGTGCGGGAAGTCAATGCGGCAGAACCACCCGTTGAGTCACGCAAGCTTCTGAAATGGTCCAGCACGCCTATGATCTTCGATATTGAGGACCACCCTGATCGCACAACTGCAGTCGGGTGTTTGCCGATGTTGGTCTCACCAACTATCCGCAACCTCAAGGTCACTAAGATGCTAGTGGACGGCGGGGCCGGCTTGAACCTGATCTCCTCCGATGTGCTCCAGAAACTCCAAGTCCCTGACAGCGAGCTCGAAGAGACCGGCACATTCCAAGGAATCAACCCGGGAAGGAGCAAGCCGAAGGGGAAGATCACACTGCCGGTGACATTTGGCAGCTAGCTGAACTTCAGGACTGAGAGGATCACTTTTGACGTTGCCGATTTTCCATTGCCTTACAATGGAATTCTCGGCCGTCAAGCGCTCGCCAAGTTCATGGCGGCCTCTCACTACGCGTACAACATGCTGAAGATGCCAGGCCCGATAAGTGTCATCTTTGTCCCTGGCGACAAGAAAGATGCTCTTATCTGTGCTGACAAGATCTACCGGGAAGCAGCAGCCGCAACGGATCGTGAGACACTTGCCGCTGAAGCTCCCGGGGGGAAGAAGAAGACCAAGTCCGACAAGAGTTCTGATGCCCACTTCGGCAAGCGCACCTCTTCGGAGTGCTGCGCTACCGTCGAGGACGCACCATCGAGCTCCACCGGCAAGTGTAAGAAGACGATGGCAGCTCCGCCAGCAATCAAGAAGGTGTCCGCCAAGGAGGACGGCACTGGTGGTACTTTCACCATCAGTGCCACTCTCGACCCTAAATAGGAAAGCGCGCTTGTTGCTTTCCTGCGGGCGAACGTCGATGTGTTTGTGTGGCAACCGTCTGACATCCCCGGTGTTCCCAGGAAAGTAATTGAGCACCACCTTGCCGTCTGTCCTCATGCGCGGCCCGTCAAGCAGAAAGTCAGGAAACAAGCAATGGAGCGCCAAGAGTTTATCGCAGAAGAGATCAAGAAGTTGGAAGCAGCAGGCCTTGTCAGAGGAG
This sequence comes from Aegilops umbellulata, assembly GCA_032464435.1. Lineage (NCBI taxonomy): Eukaryota > Viridiplantae > Streptophyta > Magnoliopsida > Poales > Poaceae > Aegilops > Aegilops umbellulata. The sequence goes on along the minus strand of CP136056.1, from coordinate 216,506,311 downwards.
TGCTCCATCCTACGTGGTTGGCCAATCCTGTAGTCGTGTGCAAGGCAAACGGGAAATGGAGGCTTTGTATCGACTTTACCGATGTCAACAAAGCTTGTCCCAAAGATCCATTTCCATTGCCGCGCATCAACCAGATTGTTGACTCCATGGCCGGATGTGACTTGCTTTCATTTCTTGACGCATACTCAGGATACCATCAGATCTTCATGGCAGAAGAGGATGAGGAGAAAACCGCATTCATCACTCCATGTGGCACATACTGTTTCGTACGGAAGCCTTTCGGTTTGAAGAATGCTGGTTCAACATTTGCAAGGGTCGTCCATACTGCTTTTGAGCCACAAATACACAGAAATGTGGAAGCCTATATGGATGACATAGTGGTCATGAGCAGGGACAAAGCAACTCTGTTTCAAGATCTAGAAGAGACTTTTGCAAATCTGCGCAAGATCAGCCTCAAGCTCAACCCCGAGAAGTGCGTGTTTGGAGTCCCTTCCGGCAAGCTTCTCGGGTTCTTCGTGTCTCAGCGAGGAATTGAAGCCAATCCCGACAAGATCAAGGCCATCGAGCAGATCGAAGCACCGAAGCGCGTCAAGGATGTGCGGAAACTTGCCGGCTGCGTGGCGGCTCTCAGCAGGTTTATCTCTAAGTCTGCTGAGCGCGCCCTGCCGTTTTTCAAAATTTTGAAAAAGGCAGGTCCAATGAAATCGACTCCGGAAGCGGAGGCTGCGCTGCAGGACCTGAAGAGATACCTGTCCTCCACTCCAATACTTGTCGTACCTAAGCCACAAGAGAAGATGCTGCTGTATCTGGCGGCAACCAATCAAGTAGTTAGTGTTGCATTAGTAGCGGAGAGGGAGGCAGATGATGAGCCAGCGACGGCGGCAAGCACATCCAGCGACAAGCAGGGGGCTTCCCCGACAAGCTCTGGTCCCGGCAAAGATGGATCTGCGCAGATGTGCGAAGAGATACAACAGAAGAGAATGGTGCAGCGCCCAGTCTACTTTGTGAGTTCCCTTCTGCAGGGGGCTAGATCAAGGTATTCTGGTGTGCAGAAATTGCTTTTCGGCCTTCTCATGGCCTCGAGAAAGCTGCGCTATTACTTCCAAGCACATGAGATCACAGTTGTCACTCGCTTTCCGCTGAAGAGGATACTGCAGAATCCCGAAGCAACAGGCAGGATTGTTGAGTGGGCACTGGAACTGTCAAGCTTTGGCCTCAAGTTTGAGAGCACTTCAACTATCTAAAGCAGAGCATTGGCAGAATTCATAGCAGAGTGGACGCCGACACCAGATGAAGAAATTCCAGAGACGAGCATTCCCGTCGAGGAGGCAAGCAAAGAGTGGCTGACGTACTTTGATGGTGCTTTCTCGCTGCAAGGCGCCGGTGCTGGCGTGCTGCTTGTCGCACCCACCGGAGAGCACCTCAAGTACGTAGTCCAGATGCACTTTCCCAAGGATCAAGCAACAAACAATACTGCAGAGTATGAAGGATTGCTTGCCGGTCTCAGGATCGCGGCAGACCTTGGGATCAAGCAGCTCATTATCAGGGGTGACTCGCAGCTTGTCGTCCGCCAAGTGAACAAGAACTATCAGAGTCCGTTGATGGAAGCTTACGTTGATGAAGTGAGGAAGCTAGAGGAGCGCTTTGTCGGCCTACAGATGGAACATGTTCCAAGAGCTCAGAACGACATTGCCGATGGCCTGTCAAAGAGCGCAGCACTTAAGTTACCTGTGGAACCAGGGATCTTTGTGCTCAAGCTGACTCAACCGTCTGTGACGCCATCAACTGGACAGAGCAAGAAGAGGAAATTGATTTCTGGTGACCATTTTCCGGCAGAGCTTCCCGAAGCCGCCGCCAAAAAGGTCCCCAAGATCAACGCCAAGAGTGCTAAGGAGCGGTCTGCTCCGACAAGCCCCAGGGTTTGTTTCGTTGAAGCAGACGCTCCCGACAAGTTTTGCTCTGGCAAGCTTGCCGGGGAACGTCAAGCTCCGGCTGAGCCGCAGGTTCTCGCCGTAGAAGCGGATGTTCCCGCAGCATCAGATATGCCTTTAGTCCTTGTTGTCGAGCCACAAGCTCCAGCATGGGCACAACAGATCGTCCGTTTCCTTCAGACAGGAGAACTTCCCGAAGAGCCAGAAGAAGCGGGAAGAGTAGCCCGGCAGTCAAGTATGTACCAGTTCGTCGACAACGCACTGTACAGAAGAAGACTCAACGGTGTGAAATTGAAGTGTATTCGCCGGTAAGATGGACAGAAGCTGTTGGCAGAGATACATGGAGGCATGTGTGGTCACCACATTGGCGCAAGAGCACTTGCCGGCAAAGCTTTCCGGCAAGGTTTCTTTTGGCCGACAGCCCTCCAGGATGTAACTCCACAAGTAACCAAGTGTCAAGCGTGCCAGTTCCATTCCAAGCAGATACACCAGCCAGCTCAAGCTCTCCAGACGATCCCTTTATCCTAGCCATTTTCGGTCTGGGGGCTCGACATCCTCGGCCCCTTCCCCCGAGCAGTCGGGGGCTTTGAGTACTTGTACGTCGCAATCGACAAGTTCACAAAGTGGCCGGAAGTGGAAGCAGTGAGGAAGGTGACATCACAGTCAGCAGTCAAGTTCTTTAGGTAGATTGTTTGCCGCTTCGGGATCCCTAACAGGATCATCACCGACAACGGTACGCAATTCACGAGTCGCACCTTCATGCCGTACGTCCAAGATCTTGGCGCCAAGGTCTGCTTTGCTTCTGTTGCTCACCCCAGGAGCAATGGTCAAGCGGAGAGGGAAAATGCTGAAGTGCTGCGTGGACTCAAGACCAGGACTTTCGACAGGCTGCACAAGTGCGGAAGAAACTGGATCGAGGAGCTGTCGGTGGTTCTTTGGTCGATCAGGACGACGCCAAATCGAGCCACTGGCCAGACACCTTTCGCTCTAGTCTATGGAGCAGAGGCAGTTATCCCCACAGAACTCGTATACGGGTCACCTCGAGTGCTCGCTTATGATGAGCTTGAGAAAGAGCAGCTGCGAAAAGATGACGCGCTGCTCCTTGAGGAAGATCGTCTTCAGGCCGCTGTGCGAGCTGCTCGCTACCAGCAAGCTTTGCGCCGCTACCATAGCCGCAAAGTTAACGCCAGAAGTCTCGAGGAAGGCGACCTTGTTCTTCGGCACGTTCATTCCGCCAAGAATTCCAACAAGTTGACGCCAAAGTGGGAAGGCCCTTACCGGGTGAAACGAGTCACTAGGCCTGGCGCTGTCCGCCTTGAGACCGAAGATGGCATTCCGGTGAGCAACTCCTGGAACATCGAGCATCTTCGTAAGTTTTACCCATAAGGCGCGGTTGTCGGACCCTGTCCGGCAACCACCTTTTTGTACAAGTCTTGCCGCTGTTGCATGTAATCCTTTGTACAAAGCCAGGCGCAAACCCTGAGCATAAGTGAAGCGCTGGCGCCCTAAGTTTTTAGCATGCATGCTGAGTCGAGTCTCGTCCTTGGTTAGGGTTGACAGTGCTTAGTAGCGGCTAACCCCTAACTTAGAGGTCGAGTGTGCGTCCTTTTGCCGTTCTTTCGTTTCCCTTGGTTCGCAGGGCTCGCACATCCTGACCGGACCACTTAAGGACGAAAAGGAGAAGAAGGACGGACCAACATCTGGACCCCGGCAAGCCAGTGTTGCCGGGGGCTGCAAGACCCCGGCAAGCCAGTGTTGCCGGGGGCTGCAAGTACAAAGATTAACCCACGGCAAACCAGAGTTGCCGGGGGCTGCAATCTCAGATAAGTTTTTCATCCCTTATCATACATTCTCTTATGGACTGAGGTATGCGAAACCTTGTTTCTTCCTAAAAGCTACCGTGCTCCCTTAACTCTAGGCCCTAGGGCTCGTTCCCGGGGCCAGATTTGGTCGTAGTCGTGGCAGCAAAAGGACGAAACGAGGAGCCTGAACCCGCCTCCTCCCTGCCTCCGCCAAAAGCGTGAGAAAGGTCGAGCGACGTGGGAAGACGGCAGGGCCTGCTGCCGGTAAAAAAGTGTCTATCTTAAAGATATCAAGGATCTGCTCCTTGACATGGGTTCCGCCCGCGAGACAAGTGACCCGGCAAGCATCCCCTTTTCACTAAAAGAGCATTCCACTCAGGTACAGTTCATAGAGAATGAAAGACATGAATGATGGGATTACAAGCTTTAAATGCAACTAAGGCCCGAGGGCTTACAAATTAAAAAGAGATAAGGTGCCCGTAATCCCTTGTTTGTACCTCTCTTCAGGAGGTAGGGCAAGGAGGCAAAAAGGGCAAAAGGGGCACCTAGGCGAGCTACGGGAAGCAAAAGACACCAAGGGAACATCTCGGTGGTCGTCCAAAGGCTGGATGGTGATGGTGGCGCCGAAGGCAGGGCTCGAAGACGAGGCGGCAGGACGTCAGCACGCTGTCGAGGGTGTCGTGCCCTCGTACTCCGAGTTGATGGCCTTGCCGCCTGCCCTCTTCCTCTTCCGCAGCCTCTCTACGCCAGCCGCCCAAGGAGACGGCCCCGAGAAGCTCAAGGAGCCGGCGACGCGGATGATGGAGTCGCCGGTGCCGCGCGGAGCGGCGCCCGACACCTAGTCGGACCCGTCATCCCGCCGCCCGCTACCCTCGTCGTCGCTGTCGCTTTCCTCCTCGTCACTCCCGCCCGAGGAGGAGCCTTCGCTATCGGAGGAGCTCTCCACGCAGCACCGTGCCCGAGGCCCGAAGCACCCGAAGACCTTGACGGAGAGGAGACCGCCCTCCATCAGCTTAAAATAGAGGGTGAGCCCCGCCGTCAAGCTGTGGATACGGGTGAACGTCTTCCACCCTCGACCAAGATACATCACATTAGGGGCTGGAAAATCAACGCGGACTCGCGTACCACTGATTCCACAGCCCCGCATGTGCAACCTCAGTGTCTCGGGCGGATCCAACTCCATCTCGCTCGCAAATGGAGTCGGGAGACGAAGGCGACGACGAGGCGGCCGACGCAGCCTGACGAAGAACTCGCAAGGGTCGTCCCCGATATGGTCCGCCACGGGGAGAGGATCTGCTGGCGGAGGCGAGGCCGGCGAGCTGCATCGTCCACCTCTTCCCCGATCGCCTCAGCCTCGCCCTCGACCTCGCCCGCGGCCTCGTCCCCTCCCTCTTCCCCTTGTGGCTGGCTCTGCCACCACGGGTGCGAAGGAAGGAGGGACGCGTTGCCTAGCGGCGACCCTCGTCGCCACCGTCGAAGGACCAGGGTTCCCTTTCTCCATGGCGAATGAGAGAGAGGGGAGCAGAAGCTAAAGGAAAGAGGAGATGAAAGAATGCGGTTTTCCGTCCCCCCCTCCCGCTCCTTATAAAGGAGTGGGGTGGGGGATCGGCCACCCCGCTCAGCCAATCAAGACACGGAAGGAGCAGGGAACTAGGCCCGACCCGCTGCCTCGACCCGTGACGACCCAGTTTCCCGCCTCCACCGTTCGCCACTCCAAGCGCATGGAGGCCGCGTGGCAGGCGTGCAGAACTGAGGCGACGGATGAGGCGACCTCTCCCCACCCCGTGATCGTGGGGAGTGGTCGCCTCGAAGACCACGCCTCCACGCCTCCCTCCGTTTATGGGGAAGGTGCGAACCGCCAGGAGGCGGGCGTTTCACCTTTCCGAATAAAGGAACCACCCACGACCTCTCCCACGACGCCGCAATCGACGCGTGCCGTTTGGGGAGGGCGCGGTGGATACGGAGTAAGATGCGACGTGACCCAGGCCGCGCGTGCCCGTGCCCTGTTTTGGGCTTGGCCCAACAGCGCTCGGCACCGTGTATGGCCCAGGCCCGGGGGCTCCTGTCGGTGTACTAGAGTAGGGGTACCCTAGTATCCCGAACTTGTGCACGGGCAGTCACAGCGCCCCGTGGAAAGGCCTGCCGGGTGACCGCCAAGGACCCCCATGGTTCCTTTGGAACCATTCAAGAACAAAGTATTTAAGCCAAGGAGACAAGGCCCCGGCAAGAGGAGCTTGCCGGGAAGGCCACTCAAGGCCAGAAGTGGAACCAGTGAGGAAGGTGACGGCACAGTCAGCAGTCAACTTCTTCAGGTCGATTGTTTGCCGCTTCGGGATCCCTAACAGGATCATCACCGACAACGGTACGCAATTCACAAGTCGCACCTTCATGCAGTACGTCCAAGATCTTGGCGCCAAGGTCTGCTTCGCTTCTGTTGCTCACCCCAGGAGCAACGGTCAAGCGGAGAGGGCAAATGCTGAAGTGCTGCGTGGACTCAAGACCAGGACTTTCAACAGGCTGCACAAGTGCGGAAGAAACTGGATTGAGGAGCTGCCGGTGGTTCTTTGGTCGATCAGGACGACGCCAAATCGAGCCACTGGCCAGACACCTTTCGCTCTAGTCTATGGAGCAGAGGCAGTTATCCCCACGGAACTCCTATACGGGTCACCTCGAGTGCTCGCTTATGATGAGCTTGAGCAAGAGCAGCTGCGACAAGATGACGCGCTGCTCCTTGAGGAAGATCGTCTTCAGGCCGCTGTGCGAGCTTCTCGCTACCAGCAAGCTTTGCGCCGCTACCATAGCCGCAAAGTTAACGCCAGAAGTCTCGAGGAAGGCGACCTTGTTCTTCAGCGCGTTCATTCCACCAAGAATTCCAACAAGTTGACGCCGAAGTGGGAAGGCCCTTACCGGGTGAAACGAGTCACTAGGCCTGGCGCTGTCCGCCTTGAGACCGAAGATGGCATTCCGGTGAGCAACTCCTGGAACATCGAGCATCTTCGTATGTTTTACCCGTAAGGCGCGGTTGTCGGACCCTGTCCGGCAACCACCTTTTCGTACAAGTCTTGCCGCTGTTGCATGTAATCCTTCGTACAAAGCCAGGCGCAGACCCGGTGTATAAATAAAGCTCACGTGCTCCGCACACCTTGTCAATTTCATGCTTTTTTTGCATGAATTATCTGACACTTTGTGCAGCGAACACCCCCGGTAAGCAATAACGAGCCATAAGGCTCCATATCATTATTTCCTCTACTTTCTTTTTTCTCAAGGAAATGAAGGCTCCTTCGCCCACAAGTTTGCCGGGGGGAAAGGGGAAGATAATGGTATGGACCAGGCGTCGTTCAAGAAAGTTTCGCCTTGCCAGGAAGCAAACGACAGAAAAAGCTAAGTGCCAAAGTTTGAGCAATCAGATTTTTTAAATTTTAAGTTATTTTCCTTGAACGACCATGCTTTGTGTGGAAAACCTGTGCGCGAAGGAACCGTCTCATGGCTAGTTGCGCCCTTACTTTGTTTCGAGTTCGCTCAACAGTTTAAGTGTGCTGCGACTAGAGTCGCACCCTTACTTTGTTTCGAGTCCGCTCAACAACTTAAGCGAGCTGCGACTAGTTACGACAAGGTTTCTTGTCGGCAACGGCACTGCCAGCAGGCTGCTGACGTCCCGCACTCAGCGCTCGCGGCAAGAGTGCCCGCGCCGGCAAGTTCCCTAAAAGCGTAGGGCAAAAACATACAAAGGAAGGAGTCAAGTAAAGGAAATAACATTGCAATCACTACCCAAAATAAAGTCATATATTACAAGATAGCTTGTCGCGGCTCTAATAGACTGCTTTCATAACATGATTACCATCGACAAGAAAAGAAGAAAACGGGCGGCCTAGTCCACACGATCGCCCTCAACCCTCTTGATCCCGCTCACCTTGTCCACAATGGGTGCGACAAGGTCCTTGAGCGCCTCCAGATCAGCTTCCGCCGGCAGGGATCTGAGGACATTGGTGAGGTTGAGGCCCGGGTTGCGGAAGGCTACTTCACCAACACCTTCTGAAGAGCTCCCGCGCAGATCTTGCGTGACTCGTCGGCCAGCTGCTTTGGGATCCTTTCCCGGAGTCGCTGGAGGGCCGTCGCCACGCCTTTGAAGAACAGAGTGAGCTTGGCGCTGGATGGGAGGGTCTCATTGGAGGGATACCCGAGATCCCCCATCCCCAGCTGCGTCAGCTCCTTGTCGATGTCTGCGGCAGCATTCACCAGACCCTCCGTCCACTGCTCCACAGTCTCTCTAAAATCATTCTGGGTGGCGGCAATGCTCTCCAGCAGCGCCTTGTCGGCCTTGATCTCCTTCTTCAGGGACGCCTCCTGCTCCCTGGCACCGTCCAGCGTCTTGGTCAAGGCAGCCAGCTTCAGCTCAAGATCGGCGTTGGAATCCTTGGCGGCGCTAAGCTCCTTGATCTTCTCGGTGAGACGACCCTGCAGCTCGCCAAAGGTGTAGGCATCCTTCTCGCGCTCATGCTTGAGCGCGGCAAGCGCTTCACCGCTCGCCTTAAGATCAGCCTCCAGCTGCGCCACCTTCGTCTCCAGCTCCTTCTTGGCGGCCTCGGCAGCTGCGGCAGTGTCCTTTGCTTCCTTGAGGGCTCCGCTGAGTGTTTGCTCGCGCGCGGCGAGCTCCTCTTCGTGGTTGTCCAGGCTGGCCTTCAGCTGCACCAATTCGCCCTCCCGCGCAGATAGCTCCTCGGCGGCAAGCCGCTGTTGCTCTGCGACTTCTGCCTTCTCGAGGATGAAGGCCTTCTGTGCTTCATCAAGTTGCACACGCTCCGCCGCCAGCGACCGGAGAGCTGCCTGGTTGAGACCTCGGAGCTCCTCCGCGCGCTTCTCCATGTCCACTCCCGCCTTCGCGACGAGTGCTTCGCGGGACTCCAGTTTGGCCTGTCGAGCGCGGTAGAGCGACACCAGCTTCCGCAGCAGTTGCTCCTCCTTAGGCTCGTCGCTGCTACTGCCTGGCGTGTCGACCAGCGTCAGCCCAGCGGAGGCGAGCACCTCCACGTCATAGCTTTCTCCTTCGACCGGCGCCCTGGACGTTGACGCCCAGGGGAGGTTGATGAAGACGCCATCGCCGGCCTGCAAGTAGACGCCTGGCTGGGGCTCTTCGGAGCCTGGCGCTGCGGCAGCGGCGGGAGGATCGGCGGTCGGTGTAGCGCTTGTCGCTCCTGCGGCCTCAGGGTTGTCAGTGCGATCGCCGGACCCCTCGTCGGCTGCTGCGGCGGCAGCCCTGGCGGCCTCTTCGCCGGCGGGATCATCAGCGTCGGCCGCTTCTTTGGTGGCGGCGCCATCATCAACAGCAACCTCGGTCTCCATCGGCTCCACAGTAGATGGATCTGACGGCCGGAAAAGGAAGAAAAGTCAAGCAAATATCCAAAAAGAAGAACCCAAGGGAAGTTTAGAAGCAAGGAGTACCTGTACCAGGCTCGGTAGTTGGGATCTCCACTACCGGGGGGTCACTGGTACTATCCCTTGCCGGAGACTTCTCCCTTGCCGGGGAGCTCTCGCTCGTCGGAGACTTCTCCCTTGCCAGGGAGCTCTCCCTTGTCGGAGATTTCTCCCTTGCCGGGGAACTCTCCCTTGTCGGAGGATTCTCCTTTGCCGGAGAACTCTCCCTTGGCGGCGTAGTCGAAGCAGATGGCATATCAGGGGCAGTGTCCGGACGCTCCTGGTGGGGCTGCTCTGCTCCTACACAAGCCAACAGTCAGATATCAGCAAGCAAAGAGTATCCATGCGCGCCTAACAGCGGGAAGTAAACCATATACTTACGCTGGGGGCTGCTCCGAAGAACAACTGTCGGGTCCGGCAAGTTTGTCTCGGGCGCACCCCCTGCTGGCACGGTGGGATCATCCTCGATGACAATCACCGGGACCTTGGCTCTCTTTGCCATTCTCTGGGCCAGAGTCCTAAAAAGGAATAAGTTCAGAGTGAAGCAAATGAGATACAAGACAAGACAACAAGTATTGAAGACATACAAGTACAACAAGAATCTTACTCTTCTTCTTCCTCGTCGGAGTTGAGCGCGGAGAAGTCAAAGCCTGGCCCACCTCCGGCGCGAGGAGGCGGAGGAGTAGGATCCCTTGGCCGCTTGGCGGGAGCTGGAGCGGCGGGCAGGGAGGACCCCGCCCCAGTTGCCGCTGCAGCGTGAGGTGCTTCCGCGGCAACAGAACTTGCCGCGGTGGAGCGTGCCGTGCGGCGCGGCGGGGGTTGACTCGCCCGCCGCTCTGCTACGTCCCCGGCCTTGCGAAGACGCCTTCTTGGTGGAGCCGGGGGCTCTGCTTGTGTAGCCGGGGGCTCTGCTTGCGGCAAGCTGTCCGAAGACAAAGAGGAAGAGGAGCCGATCTCCAACGAGCCGCTCGTATCCTCAGCGGGCCCGCTCGGCCCGACGTCATGTCCGGCAGGCTCTCATTCGCCGGCCAGATCCTCTCGCTCGGCAAGGCTTGCCGCTTCTGCTACCTCTGCCTCCTCCACGGTGAACCCAAACTCGCCCGCAGCTGCGGCTGCCGCCGCCTCTTCCATCCTGGTGGCGATGCGCTTGAGCTCATCGTCGGTGGTGTCCCGGGTGAGGCCCCTCTTCTCATCGGCGTCGATCGGCACTTCTATCAAGTTGTCAAAGAACGCCCGCACGACATCATCTGCAGGCTCTATCCAGGCTGGATCAATTCCATGCGAGTCGCACAGCGGCATCATTGCACGGATGCGGTCGAGCGCGGAGTTGTTGCGCAGCGGAACGACGCCCCTCGGCAACCTGAACACTTCGGGATGCTATGGGTCGTGCTTGAACAGCTCCTGGAGCATCGCGTTGAGCTCCAGGACAGTGAAGTTGAAGTTGAGGCCCGGCCGCAACCTCATGATATCCGCCGCATTCTGGAACTCCCAGGCGGGTCTACTCCTCTCCTGCAGGGGGGCGATGCGGCGGCGGAGGAAATCTGCGCCAACCGCTCCTACAGCAAGCCCGGCAAGCCTGAGGCGTAGTATCCGGGCGACGGCGATCTTCAGTCTATCGTCTTCCGGGGCCAGGCTACTCCAATCACTGCCGCGCACTACTGGGGTTTCGCGCAGAGCGGTAAATGGCTGCGGGTTCTCCTCGACAATCAGGCACCAGTCCGCCCTCCACTCCTCCCACTTGCTGCGGAACTCTCCATCCAGATAAGCATCCTTCTTGCCGGCTTTCGAGGTCCAGGCGATTCCGTCGGATAAAGGCTCTCCTTTCTCAACCCAAGGCGAAAAGAAATGGCGGAAAAGGGCTACGTTTGGATGGATCCCGACAAAGTTTTCACAGAGATGTGCGAAAACTGCCATGGTCAGGACAGCATTGGGGGTGAAGTCAAGGAGGTGGAGCCCGTAGGTGTTCATGATGTCACAAAAGAATTCAGAAAAGGGCGGGCAGAGCCCGTAGTAGAAGAACAAGGCGAAGAAGGGGTACCCAGTGGGCTCCTTGTCCCAAGCAGCGGCTGGGAGTACCTTCGTGCACAGATGCGCTCGCGTCCCCGTCGACCAGAAGAGGTAGAAGTCCTCCTTCAGCTCTGCCGCCTCAAGACTCGGAGGGAAGATTGCCCGCTCCTTTCGCAGCGCCGCGAGCCGCTGCGCCTCGGTCGACTTCGCCTTCTCGGCTTTCGGAGCCATGGCGGGAATGGTAAGGGAGGACGACGGTGTTGGTGGTGCTGGTGGCGATGGAGGCGGGGCGCTGCTCTCCTTCGGCTTTGGGAAGAAGGGGAGTGGCGGAGATTCTCGAGGAGGGAATAGCAACGGGCAGATGGGCGAACTGCCCCTGTTCCCCTACTTATAAGGAGGGAGGGGGCGGACGGTCCGCCTTTCTGAATAAAGAACCACCCACGATCTCTCCCACGACACCGCAATCGACGCGTGCCATTCGGGGAGGGCGCGGTGGATACGGAGTAAGATATGACGTGATCCAGGCCGCGCGTGCCCTTGCCCTGTTTTGGGCCTGGCCCAACAGCGCTCGGCACCGTGTATGGCCCAGGCCCGGGGGCTCCTGTCGGTGTACTAGAGTAGGGGTACCCTAGTATCCCGAACTTGTGCACGGGCAGTCGCAGCGTCCCGCGGCAAGGCTTGCCAGGTGACCGCCAAGGTCCTCCGTGGTTCCTTTGGAGCCATTCAAGAACAAAGTATTTAAGCCAAGGAGACAAGTCCCCGGCAAGAGGAGCTTGCCGGGAAGGCCACTCAAGGCACAAGACCCCGGCAAGAGGAGCTTGCCGGGAAGTCCAACCAAGGCATCTCAAGGAACTTGCCGAGACGCGCCACGCGTCCCGGCAGGACCCGGTGAGCGACAAGCTCCCAGACGCGGCAAGACAACGGCCGCGGCAAGGCGTTTGCCGCGGCAAGCCACCACTCTGTACCTGCGCTCCAGCACACCCAGCTACGTGTCGCTCTGGGACCCTTCCAGGCGTACGTGGCGAGAGGCTGTGCAGCCAGGGGTACACTGTGGCATGCGGCGCTGACAAGATCGCCATCGTGGCAAGCGGTGGCGCCCCTGACGGTCCCTTTTCTGCACTGTCTGGGCGACGTAGATAGGCATTTAATGCCTTTGTCCCCTGCCGTCAGGGTTAGGTATGATACACTGTGTAGGTAGCTGTACCTACCGCAGCGCTTTTCCATCTTTGCCCTTGCCTACGTTGCCACCTGTTGGAGACCCCTTGAGCATATGAAAGGAGGCCCATGCACAACGTAGGGGGAGGAGGACGAACAGTAGAACACTCACACTCGGTCTCGTTAGCTGCTGGTGTGTACTGTAGCACTCAGCGCTCCCGAGCAAGAACTCAATACAATCCACAAAGCAGCAGTAGGAGTATTATCTCTCCGGAGAGCTCCGAAGCTGGGTAAAAACCCCTCGTGTGCCTCGCCTTGATCCGCTCTTTGCGCGACCTCCGCCCCCCGCCGAACTGAAAAGGGGCTCCGTCCCCATAGGTGCTCGTGGAGTCAGATTTCTCGCACCTAAGCCACAAGAGAAGTTGCTGCTGTATCTGGCGGCAACCAATCAAGTGGTTAGTGCTGTGTTAGTAGCGGAGAGGGAGGCAGATGATGAGCCAGCGACCGCGGCAAGCACATCCAGCGACAAGCAGGGGGCTTCCCCGACAAGCTCTGGTCCCGGCAAAGATGGATCTATGCAGATGTGCGAAGAGATAACGCAGAAGAGAATGGTGCAGCGCCCAGTCTACTTTGTCAGTTCCCTTCTGCAGGAGTCTAGATCAAGGTATTCTGGTGTGCAGAAATTGCTTTTCGGCCTTCTCATGGCCTCGAGAAAGCTGCGCCATTACTTCCAAGCACATGAGATCACAGTTGTCACTCGCTTTCCGCTGAAGAGGATACTGCAGAATCCCGAAGCAACAGGCAGGATTGTTGAGTGGGCACTGGAACTGTCAAGCTTTGGCCTCAAGTTTGAGAGCACTTCAACTATCCAAAGCAGAGCATTGGCAGAATTCATAGTAGAGTGGACGCCAACACCAGATGAAGAAATTCCAGAGACGAGCATTCCCGTCGAGGAGGCAAGCAAAGAGTGGCTGATGTACTTTGATGGTGCTTTCTCGCTGCAAGGCGCCGGTGCTGGCATGCTGCTTGTCGCACCCACCGGAGAGCACCTCAAGTAAGTAGTCCAGATGCACTTTCCCAAGGAGCAAGCAACAAACAATACTGTAGAGTATGAAGGATTGCTTGTCGGTCTCAGGATCGCGACAGACCTTGGGATCAAGCAGCTCATTGTCAGGGGTGACTCGCAGCTTGTCGTCCGCCAAGTGAACAAGAACTATCAGAGTCCATTGGTGGAAGCTTACGTTGATGAAGTGAGGAAGCTAGAGGAGCGCTTTGTCGGCCTACAGATGGAACATGTTCCAAGAGCTCAGAACGACATTGCCGATGGCCTGTCAAAGTGCGCAGCACCTAAGTTACCTGTGGAACCAGGGATCTTTGTGCTCAAGCTGACTCAACCGTCTGTGACGCCATCAACTGGACAGAGCTAGAAGAGGAAATTGATTTCTGGTGACTATTTTCCGGCAGAGCTTCCCGAAGCCGCCGTCAAAAAGGTCCCCAAGATCAACGCCAAGAGTGCTGAGGAGCGGTCTGCTCCGACAAGCCCCAGGGTTTGTTTCGTTGAAGCAGACGCTCCCGACAAGTTTTGCTCCGGCAAGCTTGCCGGGGAACGTCAAGCTCCGGCTGAGCCGCAGGTTCTCGCTATAGAAGCGGATGTTCCCGTAGCATCAGATATGCCTTTAGTCCTTGTTGTCGAGCCACAAGCTCCAGCATGGGCACAACAGATCGTCCGTTTCCTTCAGACAGGAGAACTTCCCGAAGAGCCAGAAGAAGCGGAAAGAGTAGCCCGACAGTCAAGTATGTACCAGTTCGTCGACAACGCACTGTACAGAAGAAGACTCAACGGTGTGAAATTGAAGTGTATTCGCTGGGAAGATGGACAGAAGCTGTTGGCAGAGATACATGGAGGCATCTGTGGTCACCACATTGGCGCAAGAGCACTTGCCGGCAAAGCTTTCCAGCAAGGTTTCTTTTGGCCGACAGCCCTCCAGGATGCAACTGCACAAGTAACCAAGTGTGAAGCGTGTCAGTTCCATTCCAAGAAGATACACCAGCCAGCTCAAGCTCTCCAGACGATCCCTTTATCCAGGCCATTTTTGGTCTGGGGGCTCGACATCCTCGGCCCCTTCCCCCGAGCAGTCGGGGGCTTTGAGTACTTGTACGTCGCAATCGACGAGTTCACAAAGTGGCCGGAAGTGGAAGCAGTGAGGAAGGTGACAACACAGTCAGCAGTCAAGTTCTTCAGGTCGATTGTTTGCCGCTTCGGGATCCCTAACAGGATCATCACCGACAACGGTACGCAATTCACGAGTCGCACCTTCATGCCGTACGTCCAAGATCTTGGCGCCAAGGTCTGCTTCGCTTCTGCTGCTCACCCCAGGAGCAACGGTCAAGCGGAGAGGGCAAATGCTGAAGTGCTGCGTGGACTCAAGACCAGGACTTTCGACAGGCTGCACAAGTGCGGAAGAAACTGGATCGAGGAGCTGCCGGTGGTTCTTTGGTCGATCAAGACGACGCCAAATCGAGCCACTGGCCAGACACCTTTCGCTCTAGTCTATGGAGCAGAGGCAGTTATCCCCACAGAACTCGTATACGGGTCACCTCGAGTGCTCGCTTATGATGAGCTTGAGAAAGAGCAGCTGCGACAAGATGACGCGCTGCTCCTTGAGGAAGATCGTCTTCAGGCCGCTGTGCAAGCTGCTCGCTACCAGCAAGCTTTGCGCCGCTACCATAGCCGCAAAGTTAACGCCAGAAGTCTCGAGGAAGGCGACCTTGTTCTTCGGCGCGTTCATTCCGCCAAGAATTCCAACAAGTTGACACCGAAGTGGGAAGGCCCTTACCGGGTGAAACGAGTCACTATGCCTGGCGCTGTCCGCCTTGAGACCGAAGATGGCATTCCGGTGAGCAACTCCTGGAACATCGAGCATCTTCGTAAGTTTTACCCGTAAGGCGCGGTTGTCGGACCCTGTCCGGCAACCACCTTTTTGTACAAGTCTTGCCGCTGTTGCATGTAATCCTTTGTACAAAGCCAGGTGCAGACCCTGAGCATAAGTGAAGCGCTGGCGCCCTAAGTTTTAGCATGCATGCTGAGTCGAGTCTCGTCCTTGGTTAGGGTTGACAGTGCTTAGTAGCGGCTAACCCCTAACTTAGAGGTCGAGTGTGCGTCCTTTTGCCGTTCTTTCGTTTCCCTTGGTTCGCAGGGCTCGCACATCCTGACCGGACCACTTAAGGACGAAAAGGAGAAGAAGGACGGACCAACATCTGGACCCCGGCAAGCCAGTGTTGCCGGGGGCTGCAAGACCCTGGCAAGCCAGTGTTGCCGGGGGCTGCAAGTACAAAGATTAACCCACGGCAAACCAGAGTTTCCGGGGGCTGCAATCTTAGATAAGTTTTTCATCCCTGATCATGCATTCTCTTATGGACTGAGGTATGCGAAACCTCGTTTCTTCCTGAAAGCTACCGTGCTCCCTTAACTCTAGGCCCTAGGGCTCGTTCTCGGGGCCAGATTTGGTCGTAGTCGCGGCAGCAAAGGGACGAAACGAGGAGCCTGGACCCGCCTCCTCCCTGCCTCCGCCAAAAGCGTGAGAAAGGTCGAGCGACGTGGGAAGACGGCAGGGCCTGCTGCCAGGAAAAAAGTGTCTATCTTAAAGATACCAAGGATCTGCTCCTTGACGTGGGTTCCACCCGCGAGACAAGTGACCTGGCAAGCATCCCCTTTTCACTGAAAGAGCATTCCACTTAGGTACAGTTCATAGAGAATGAAAGACATGAATGATGGGATTACAAGCTTTAAATGCAACTAAGGCCCGAGGGCTTACAAATTAAAAAGAGATAAGGTGCCCGTAATCCCTTGTTTGTCCCTCTCTTCAGGAGGTAGGGCAAGGAGGCGAAAAGGGCAAAAGGGGCGCCTAGGAGAGCTACGGGAAGCAGAAGACACCAAGAGAACATCTCGGTGGTCGTCCAAAGGCTGGATGGTGATGGCGGCGCCGGAGGCAGGGCTCGAAGACGAGGCGGCAGGACGTCAACACGCTGTCGAGGGCGTCGTGCCCTCGTACTCCGAGTTGACGGCCTTGCCGCCTGCCCTCTTCCTCTTCCGCAGCCTCCCTACGCCAGCCGCCCAAGGAGACGGCCCCGAGAAGCTCAAGGAGCCGGCGACGCGGATGATGGAGTCGCCGGTGCCGCGCGGAGCGACGCCCGACACCTAGTCGGACCCGTCATCCCGCCGCCTGCTACCCTCGTCGTCGCTGTCGCTGTCCTCCTCGTCACTCCCGCCCGAGGAGGAGCCTTCGCTATCGGAGGAGCTCTCCACGCAGCACCGTGCCCTAGTCCCGAAGCACCCGAAGACCTTGACGGAGAGGAGACCGCCCTCCACAAATACTTGACATGAAGAAAGTTATAGCAAATAACTAAATCATCTGATGCTAAGCTTACAGTTGGGTCTGTCCATCGCATCATTCTCCTAATGATGTGATCCCGTTATCAAATGACAACTCATGTCCATGGTTAGGAAACCTTAACCATCTTTGATCAACGAGCTAGTCTAGTAGAGGCTTACTAGGGATACGGTGTAGTTTATGTATTCACACATGTATTTAAGTTTCTGGTCAATACAATTCTAGCACGAATAATAAATATTTATCATGAACGGGAAATATGATAATAAACAATTTATTATTGCCTCTACGGCATATTTCCAACACGCGCCGGCTTCCAACTCCACGGTTGACTCTCGCATCTACACCGACTTCCAATGCCACAACCGACTCTCGCGTCTACGCTGGCCTCCAACGCCGCGGCCGACTCGCATGTCCGCGCCGGCTTCCAACACCGCGGCCTAATCTCGCATTTGCGTTGTTTTATAACGCCATGGTCAACTCTCGCGTCCAAGCCATCTTCGAACGCTACGGTCGACTCCCGCGTCTACATCACCAGACTGGAGCCGCGCCCGTCCGCACAAGCTGCTCTACGGACGCGCGCAGGCCGCCGCCCCTGCGGCCCGGTCTACTCCAACAACTCTAGAGTAAATAATAATATATTATCAGCCTCCGCTTGCACTGGATTTCTGAATGGACAGGTGCAGTAGTCGCCGCCCCTCGGTTTGGAGAATTTCAACAAGCCACCGGTCTGAACCATTTGCGGGTTTACCGACACGCGACTTATACGCCGCGGTCGACCTCAACCTTCTACAGGGTCACATGGCGTCATCAACGCTGAGATATAAAAACAACTAAGTCAATTTCATGTTTTTCATGATTTTATTATCCAATAATATAAAATGGCACTTTTGAGTTAACCTTGGAGGTAGCACCATGTTCATCTTCACATGATTTTATGGTTTGACAACCTAAATAAATGCCTACGGTTCGACAACCTTAAAATGCCAACGGCTCAAAAGCCTGAACACGCCTACAGTAGTAGCATAGTCTCCTGTATATATTATGATCAAAGGAATAATGCCGGCTTATCTGGATCCCAAATGTTTTGCACTAGTAACATTATCTCCTGTATATCCTATGCTGAGTTTTTCCATGAGCATATGGTCGTTTGGGGCTTCCAACTCATCGAGTTTAGCTATTAACATCCTTCCTGACACAACATATGCCATTATGAAACTTTATTAAACCTATCTGTTAGCTTGATGCTACTCCGAAAAGGTGACCCGGTGTACTCTTGATAAATCAATCAAAATTGACTCTGAATTTGTCAAGGTTTAAACACAGGTTAAAGTCACCTAAGAGCCAGCTTTCAAAAAGCAAGGATAAACCAAAAGAGGCTACAAGACCTGCTTTACAGAAGCGAATCAGACTCGAGCCTCAAAAGTCGGTCTTATGTCGAGCTTCAAAAGCTGGCATTTTTATGCTCTATTACCATACACATACATCATCATACATTACATCATCATTTGTTGCATCATCATACAATGCATATCTATATTCATTTATGTCGTGGGAACTGGTCTATTGGTCGGGTTAACCATTTGCAGTTATAGAAATTTGTTAAGTCAATTAATCTGATGCCTATATGGCTTTGTTATAATACCAATGGCTATCAAGCCGGCTTCAAAATGCAGCACCAATAACTAGCCTCGAAAGTCGACATTTTTTTCATGTTTATTCAAAATTGGTTCATATTGATTTTATATCATATGATTTGTTATAATAACAATTCATTGTCTTGTCAAAGCATATATATTGGTTTCCTGTGTTCCAGGAGCCGATCTTCAAAATTGGATTACATTGTAACTATGGTGGAACAAACAAATCCTTGTTAGCCAAAATGGTTGGATCTTATATGGTTTATCAAAACCAGTTTCAAATAACATGGCTATCACTGCTGATTTTGATAAAAATTGCAACCGGCTCAAAGAGATGGCTATTATTTCTAAATCCAAGACGCCAGTTTACAGTAAGGAGCATGGTGTAATAAATTACCGGTGGAAATTCACAAATTGGATTATTGCAATGCTATAAAGAAGAACAAAAATTCAAGCAAGGATATCATGGCAACCGGCTTTATCAAAGGCAAGAAATATGAAGTCTTATGCAAGGCATCATTCTTGATGGATTCAGCAACAAACTCGGCATTGATATGCAAAGTACCCAGCAACATCATCCGGATAAGACTGTCCCTCAGACTCAGGCAAGTTTTTCTCCACAATTGTCATATGCCGGGTCTTCAAGAGTTGGTCAGGCTGACTTTCCTTGGTTTTTTTTCTTGAGTCCTGGGGGCTACACTTTTGTGAAGATGGAAAAGTGTTGAAGTATATATTACAGAAGTCTCGAGCTGTTGCAGGCAGGGGCGGAGCTAGGCTAATGCAAGGGTATGCAATGCATACCCAACAATTTTTGCAAAAACAATTCAGTATATAAGCTCCTATATGCGTTTATATAACATTGGGCAGTGTAGTTGTACGTACATGAGAAGAGAAATGAACAGAATAACGATTCAGACCCACTTGGGCCTATATTGGGTTCTACGCGTTCCTAGGTAGTGCTACTAGGTCGTGTCTTTCGAGGCAGAATGTTGCCCAATTTGACGAAGCCGAGGAGACAGCGTGCCTAGGAGCCTTCGACTCGACGATTTTGCTGATTCAACCGCCCGCTGCGCCGCATCAAGGAACCGGGCACATCAGTCATGTCCGCATGCCCACATTGGCCATCGGAAGCCGCCGCCAATCGATCTCGTTCCCGCATGTTCGCGGCTTCCCCTGTAGGCTGCAGCGTCGCAGCGGCGCACACACATATGCCATCTAGCGGGAGAGTCGGCAACAATGATGGCGTGGGCAGTTCTCCCAATATCAGGTTGATTTTTGCGAGACAGTGAGTGTTTATTCTTGATTTGTCTGAATTGTTAGCTAAGAATAAAGGATTGTCTTCATTCCCTTATTTTGAGTAAATTTTCAGTTCGATTTGTATTGTCTGGCTATAAAATTTGTGAAGAATTCCAAGAAAAACAAGATGAATTTCAAGCTTCTTAGTTTCTGAATTATGAACATTCAAATCTGTAAGACTGCCCACCATTGCCACCATCACTATGTACCATGCATTGTTTTTATAGGTGTGAAAAATGAACAACAAGAGCGGTGATTTGAAGCATTTGTGGGATAGAGCTACTTCATTGGCGCCGAACATAAGTTCGACATCAACACCAACATTGCTATCTATCGACGTTGAAAACCAAGTTCAAGGTCAACATCGGTATCATGAACTTTTTTATTTCTTACGTTGTTGTGAAGCAAAAAAATTCACCATGCATACCCATGTCGAAAATCCTGGCTTCGCCACTGGTTGCAGGTAATGAAACCGGCACTTGGGGGCTATAATGGAATTGATTTTATTCTACAATGGAAGGAAGAGTCCCAAGTCGCTGCAGGCTCAGGACCCGACACTTGGGGGCTACATTATTCAATTCAAGATTACATTCAGTATGAAAGTCCCATGTTGCTGCAAGCATGCACCACGACACTTGGGGGCTAATGTATTCTATTTTTAAACAAATTTCATTGAATAATCGACCCATCCTATAATGATGAGCCAGCACCTGGGGGATACCACTTTATCCTGGCAAAGTTCAAAGTTTCGACACATAAGACGTGGCTCACTATTAATAGTGACCGGCCCTTGGGGGCTACAGTTATTAACTCTATGGATAGTTCAAGTTCCAGATTGATGAGAACAGCTCACCCAGCCTTGGGGGCTACACTATTTACAGCTATACATCTACAAACATCAGAATCTAAAGTTCAAGTCCTGGGTTGCTGCAAGCAAGACAACTCGACACTAAGGACTACAACATTCGGTTGTTTAAACAGATCATAAGGTCCAAATTGAAGACCCGCCCCATCACATACTGATGAGCCGGCCCTTGGGGACTACAAATGTGAAATGCAAAACATTCAATTTATGATTGGTGACTCAGATGAACAATCTGGATTTCATCCAAAGTTGCAACATTTATATTTAAGGAAGTCTTAAGCTATCACTACGTTCCACTCTTAAGACTTGGGGGATACAAGTAATATAGATATAAGGGAGGAACACCTTCAAATCCTCAGTTTTTGAGCGAACCAGGTTTTCATATTCTCGAAGGAAAAATTTGCAAAGTTTATTTGCTCCAAGCCATCTTAGAAGGCCTAGAAAGTCGGCTCAACATCATATGGATTTTTTAACTACCAATATTTTCATCAAGTCGAGGCATTGAAAGTCGGCTCAACATCAAACGGGTTTTTATTCCCAAAAGTTTTATCAAGTTGGAGCACTGAAAACCAGCTCAACATCAGATGGATTATTTTCCTCTATATTTTTC
Source organism: Aegilops umbellulata (assembly GCA_032464435.1). Taxonomy (NCBI): domain Eukaryota; kingdom Viridiplantae; phylum Streptophyta; class Magnoliopsida; order Poales; family Poaceae; genus Aegilops; species Aegilops umbellulata. Next base: position 216,485,202 of record CP136056.1, on the reverse strand, counting down.
TGTGGGGATTTAGTGCCAGCAAGTTGATTGTGAAGCCAAAATGTTGATGACAAAGAAATCTGGATTTTTCTAGGAGCTGGTTCAGTGAATACGCCGGCCATTTGAATGAGCCGGTCCTTTAACATAATAATAATTCCTATTTCAGGAGCTTAGCATGAATAAATTCAAGCTAACCTGGGGGCTAATGTTGGGGATATTCCCCACAGTTATAACCCGGCTAAAGGTTGACCCGACCTAGAGCTTGAAGGCTCTATGGGTCGCCCCATTTTTCGGGTTAAGACAATATGACAAGGAGGAATCCAGGGCCCAGTGACAAGACCTGACAGGAGGCCGGCTTGACAGGAGCCCAATATGCCAGCTCGCAGAGAAGGTCCAAGAAGAGGAAAGCTCCCTGACAAGGAAAGCAAGACTTGGCATTGGAAGCGAGACCCGGCGAAGGATTGACCCTGTTTGGGTTGAATGGTTCAGAAGAGGAGACCCGATTTGCTATTGCCGGCTCAACGGATCATACACGGGATGGATACTTCCTGATTTGGAAGGCACAGAAGACCAACAAGACTTGGAGTAGGACTCCAATTAAGAGTAGGACTCGAAACCTATTGTAAACCCTAGGGACCCTGCTATTATATAAAGTGGGCCCCCGGGTCGTCTAAAGGACAAGTTAGAGAAAAGTCAGACAGATAAACAAGTTTTAGACAAGATCAAAGTAGAACTCTCGAGATAGAGGTAGCGAAAGAGCACCCTTGTAATTGAGATCATCATCATCATCATCAATAGGAATCAAGCAGAATGTAGGCTTTTACCTCCATTGTGAGGGGCCGAACCTGGGTAAAATATGCGTCTCTCAATTCCGACCAACCCCATTCCAGCTACCACCTAGTTATGATGGCCTCGCAACTTAGTCCTTTCACGAGGACATCTGCCGTGACAAAACCACGACACGCCACCTACGGAATAAATTTGAAGGACGACAACACTTGAAACTATGCATTATGCCTAGCTAGGGGTGTAAAACGATAGTGCTAGTTAGGAGGCAACCCAATAGTTATCTTAATTTTCTTGTTTATTTTTTCTGTTTTCTTCTGTGCACCCAGTTATGCTACAGTTATGGTTGTGTTTTTGTGTTTTAAGTTAGTGGTTGTGCCAAGTAAAGCATTTGTGATGATTTGGATGATAGTTGCTTTGATTCTATGCAAAAACAGAAACATTTGTGTCCAGTAGCAGAATTGTTAAAATTTTCTGGAGCCTGATAAATTCTGATCTTTTACACATTATTTATACACAAATTTCCCATGTTGTTCTTAATTTTCAGAAGTTTTGGAGTTACAGAAGTATGGTCATTGTTCAAATTGCTACAGACTGTTCTATTTTTTGACAGATTCTGTTCTTGTTGCATTGTTCGCTTATCTTGATGAATCTACGAAGTGTATCTGGGGGTATAAGCCATGGTAAAGTTAGAATAGAGTAGGCATAATGCAATAATAAAATATGAATGGGTTTGCAACAGTACCTAAAGTAGTGATTTGCTTTATTATACTAACGGACCTTACAAGGTTTTGTTGAGTTTTGTGTGCTGAAGTTTTCAATTTTTGAGTGACATCACGATGGATGAAGGAGTAAGGAGGGGCAAGAGCCTAAGCTTGGGGATGCCTGAGGCACCCCAAGGTAATATTCAAGGACTCCCAAGCAACTAAGCTTGGGGATCCCCGGAAGGCATCCCCTCTTTCTTCTACCGACCATCAGTAATATTACTTGGAGCTATATTTCTATTCATCACATGATATGAGTTTTTCTTGGAGCGTCATGCATTATATGAGTCTTTGATTTGTTTGATTTTTAGTTTGTCACAATCATTGTTGCTAGACACACCTATTTGAGAGGGAAACACATTATTCGTGATTTATTATAATACTCTATGTGCTTCACTTTTATCTTTTGAGCCAGGCAGTTGCTCTAGTGCTTCACTTATATCTTTTTTTAGCAATGCGGTGATTATATTTTGAAGAAATAGATGAACTCTCATGCTTCACTTATATCTTTTTGAGAGTTGATAATAGTAATGGTAATTTGCACGAGATATGAATTTGGTCCCAGTGTGATGAATATTCAAGAAGGATATAATAAAAACTTTCATGTACATCATTGGATATGATAAGTTTGATTCCTTGCAATAGTTTTACAATATGGAGATGATAATATGTGATTTATGCTAGTAAGTAATTGTGATTAGTAAGAATATTGGTGTTAAGGTTTGTGATTCCGTATGCATGCACGTAAAGTCAATATTTATGCAACGAAGTTACATCCTACTTATGGTGCATTATTCAGTGTTAGTTATTCTCAATGCATGTTTATGACCGTTTTTGTTTTTCGGTTGGTTGCTTCTCAATCTATTTGCTAGTCTTCACTTGACTAAGCGGGAATACTGCTTGTGCATCCAATTCCTTAAACCCAAAGTTCTACCAAACGAGTCCACTATATCTACCTATATGTCGTATTTACATGTCGTTCCAAGTAAGTTTGCATGTGCCAACTCTAATCATTAAAAAATCCGTTTTGTATGCTCGTACTGCTCATGAAGCAACAGCGGATGGTCAATATCTTTCATGCTAGATGGGTTATTCTCAGTATGAATGTTTATTCACTTGTCATTGCACGAGAAAATGGCCGGTAATAGGGATGCCTAGTCCCGAAATTAAAATAATAATAATAATAATAATAATAATAATAATAATAATAATAATAATAATAATAATAATAATAATAATAATAATAATAATAATAATAATAATAAATTCCTTGGAAAGTTGAAAGTTTGGAAGGCACCCGTGGATACAACTCGCTATGGATTGTGAAAGAATGATGGAAAGGAAACTTTATTTTCTGTTTGGGAACCGCCTATAATGTGTCTAGCATGGGAGATATTGGAAACATCCGGCCGTGACATTGAGAGGATAAGCATGCCTATCTAAAAAATAATTTTATCTTTATTTTAAACATTGACCTCTGGCACCTCTACAAATATCTGCTTCCATCTGTGAAGGGCTTATCTATTTTACTTTTATGTAATTTTTTTGTTGTTGTGAGTCTCCATCTTCTCTTATAAAGCACGAACTGGAGATCATTATTGTCATACTTGTGCATTCAGTGTAGTTAATATTGAGTGTGTTTCATGAATGGATCAATGACTGTGCACAATGGGCTAGGGATACCTTTCTTTAGCGTTGATATTTTGAAAGACATGGTTGCTTGTTGGTATGCTTGAGTATTTATATTTTCATGTCAAAGTAGACTATTGCTTTGAATCACTCAAGTCCAAATATCCATGCCACAAAGAAAACATTACATGATGAATATGATAGGTAGCATCCATATCGAAAATTCTATTTTTATCATTTACCTACTCAAGGACGAGCAGGAATTAAGCTTGGGGATGCTTGATACGTCTCCAACGTATCTATATTTTTTTATTGTTCCATGCTATTATAGTACCAATCTTGGATGTTTTTTTATACATTTACAAGCAATTATAGATAGTGTTTTGGGACTAACCTATTAACTTAGTGCCCAGTGCCAGTTTTTCTTTTTTTTTTTGCCTATTTTTGTTTTTTCAGAATATCAGTACCAAACGAAGACCAAATACCACGAAACTTTTTGGAGATCTTTTTTCTAGACATAAGAGACCCTGGAAGCTTCAGGAGAGCACCAGAAGATGGAGCAGTGGCCCACATGGCGCCAGGGCGCGCCCTGGTGGCTCGTGGGCCCCATGTGGCTCCATTTGACCTAACTCCGCCTCTATAGGTTCTCTAGAATAGGGAAACCAACAAAGAGCCACCCGAAATACTTTTCCCGCTGCCACAAGTTCATGTTCTCGCGAGATCCCATCTGGAGGCCTTTTCTGGCACTCTGTCGGAGGGGAATAAATCATGGAGGGGCTCTACATCAACCTTGTTGCCCTTCCGATGATGTGTGAGTAGTTTACCACAGACATACGGGTCCATTGGTAGTAGCTAGATCTCTCTCTCTCTCTCTCTCTGATCTTCAATACAATGTTCTCCTTGGTGTTCTTGGAGTTCTATTCCATGTAATCACTTTTTGCGGTGTGTTTGTCGGGATCCGATGAATTGTGAGGTTAAGATCAAATTATCCATGAATATTATTTGAGTCTTCTTTGAACTCTTTTATGCATGATTATTATAGCTTTGTATTTCTTTCCAATCTATTGATTTGGTTTGACCAACTATATTGATTTTTCTTGCAATGGGAGAGGTGCTTTGTGATGGGTTCGATCTTGTGGTGCTCAATCCCAGTGACAGAAGGGGACATGACACGTATTTGTATCCTTGCCATTAAGGATAAAAAGATGGGGTTTATTCATGCATGAGTTTACTTTGTCTACATCATGCCATCTTGCTTAAGGCGTTACTCCGTTCTTTATGAACTTAATACTCTAGATGCATTCTGGATAGCGGTCGATGTGTGAAGTAATAGTAGTAGATGCAGGCAGGAGTCGGTCTACTTGTCTCGGATGTGATGCCTATATACATGATCATTGCCTTGGATATCGTCATGATTATTCACTTTTCTATCAATTGCCCAACGGTAATTTATTTGCCAACCGTATGCTATTTTCAAGAGAGAAGCCTCTAGTGAAAACTATGGCTCCGGGGTCTACTTTTATCATATATTAAAATCCTAAAAATACCTTGCTGCAATTTTAATTGATTTATTTTATTCTGTATTTTTGTTCTATCTATCTATCACTACACAATTTAATCTTGCAAGTAACCACCGAGCGATTGACAACCCCTTGTTCGCATTGGGTGCAACGATTTGTTATTTTGTGTGCAGGTGCTGCTAACGAGGTGTTGCGTGGTTCTCCTACTAATTGATAACCTTGATCCTTAACTGAGGGAAATACTTATCTCTAATGTACTGCATCATCCCCTCCTCTTCGGGAAATCCCAACGCAGCTCATAAGTAGCACAGGTACTAGTGAATGATTGTGGTTTCATAGGAATATTGATGTTAAGGTTTGTGATTCTCGAAGCATGCACATATAGTCTCTCGTTATGGTAACAAGTTGGAGCATGATTTATTATTGATTGTCTTCCTTTGCGTGGAGATCAGGAACGCGCGATGGTTAACTCCTACCAACCTCCCCCCTAGGGGCATGCATAGTAAAACTCTGCTTCGAGGGCTAATAAACTTCCGCAATAAGTGTGTGAGTTCTTTACGACTAATGTGAGTCCATGGATCATACACACTCTCACCTTTACGCAATTTGCTAGCCTCTTCCGTACCGTGCATTGCCCTTTCTCACCTCGAGAGTTGGTGCAAACTTCGCCGATGCATCCAAACCCCGTGATATGATACTCTCTATCACACATAAGCCTCCTTATATCTTCCTCAAAACAGCCACCATACCTACCTATCATGGCATTTCCATAGCTGATAACCCACAAGTATAGGGGATCGCAACAGTTTTCGAGGGTAGAGTACTCAACCCAAATTTATAGATTCGGCACGAGGGGAGCCAAAGAACATTTGCAAGTATTAGCAGCTGAGTTGTCAATTCAACCACACATGGAGATTAATTATCTGCAGCAAAGTAGTATGATAGTTTCGATAGTAGTAGCAATAGCAATAGTAACAGTAACAGTGATAGCAATGATTTTGTAGCAAGTGTAACTGTAACAGCAACAGTAGTAACTTAGCAAGAACAATATAAGATAAATTCGTAGGCATTGGATCGGTGGATTCGTTGGATGATATTCATCATATAACAGTCATAACCTAGGGCGATACGGCACTAGATCCAGTTCATAAATATAATGTAGGCATGTATTCCGTAAGTAGTCATACGTGCTTATGGAAAGAATTTGCATGACATATTTCGTCCTACCCTCCCGTGGCAGTGGGGTCCAATTGGAAACTAAGGGAAATTAAGGCCTCCTTTTAACAGAGAACCGGAACAAAGCATTAACACATAGTGAATACATGAACTCCTCAAACTACGGTCATCATCGGAAAGTATCCCGACTACTGTCACTCCGGGGTTTATGGATCATAACACGAAATAGGTTAATATAACCTGCAAGATCAGATCTAGAACATAGATATAATGGTGATAACATAAACGGTGCAGAACTAAAATCATGGCACCCGGGCCCAAAGTGACAAGCATTAAGCATGGCAAAGTTATATCAACATCAATCTCAGAACATAGTGGATACTAGGGATCAATCCCTAACAAAACTAACTCGATTACATGATGAATCTCATCCAACTCCTCACCGACCAGCGAACCTATGAAGGAATTACTCACTGCTGGTGGAGAGCATCATGGAATTGGCGATGGAGAAGGGTTGGTGATGACGAAGATTGAAGATCCCCCTCTCCGGAGCCCCAAACGGACTCCCGATCTGGCCTCCCGGTGAAGAACATGAGGTGGCGGCGGCTCCGTCTCGTGAAACGCGACAATTCTTCCTCCTTGTTTTTTCTGGAAAAATAGGTATTTATGGAGTTGGATTTAGGGTCTGCGAGGCCACCAGGTGGAGGGAGCGCGCCCTGGTGGGTTGTGCCCACCCAGGTTCCCCCTCTGGTGGTTCTTGACTCCAGAAATTCTCTTTTATTGTATAAAAAATCCTCGCAAAGTTTCGTACCAATATGAGAACTTTTATTTCTACACAAAAACAACACCATGGTAGTTTTGTTGAAAACAACGTCAGTCCGGGTTAGTTTCATTCAAATCATGAAAATTAGAGTCTAAAACAAGAGGAAAAGAGTTAGGAAAAGTAGATACGATGGAGACGTATCAACTCCCCCAAGCTTAAATCTTTGCTTGTCCTCAAGCAATTCAGTTGATAAACTGAAAGTGAAAAAGAAAAACTTTTATGAACTCTTTTGCTCTTGTTTACATAAATAAGCTTAAGTAGCACCCAGGTTTTCAGCAAAGATTATGACTAACCATGTCGACAATAACTCTTAAAAATTATATTAACTCATATAAATGGCATAATCAATTAGCGAGCAATAATAAGATATCTCAAGGCAACACTTTGTCAAAACAACCATGATACAATATGAGAACAGTGGTATCTCGCTAGCCCTTTCTGAGACCGCTAAACATAAATGCAGAGCACCTCCAAAGTTCAAGCAGCGACTAAACATTTTAATTCATGGTAGAAAAGATCCAGTCATGATGCACCAACATTAGTTACACACAATGCATGAAGATGACAATAGTGTTCTCAGGATCTAGCGCTTATTTGAGAAGGTGATGACACAACATAAAAGTATTTAGATAGTCCCTTCGTAGAGGGAAGCAGTGATTTGCAGCGGTGCCAGAGCTCAAGTTTTTAAATCAGAGGTAAATGAAATTTTAAGAAATGCACCCTTCTTGTTTACTTTGCGACCATTAGTTATTGGTATCTTCTATGCTAAACACATCAGTGGCGGTTCCCAAGTGATAAAAGTAAAGGTTTACCCCCCCTCCACCACACGGCTGGTCCGAATCCATGGGTACCGTCCATACCAACAACAATCCTGGGGGAGTTTTGTTTAATTATTTGCAATTTGAATTTTGGACTGGGAATCCCTAATACTGCCCCTCTCGTGCAAGGATGAGTGAATAAACACTCATCATGAGAATAACCCGCTTAGCATGGAAGATACTGACTACCTCCTGTCACTTTATGAACAATCCAGGCACACACAAAAAAGGATATTTATTTGAAGTTTTTGGAGGTGGCACAGGCAAATTTACTTAGAACGACAGGGTAATACCGCATATAGGTAGGTATGGTGGACTCATATGGAATAACTTGGGTTTCAGGATTTTGATGCACAAGCAGAATTCGCGCTTAGTACAGGCGAAGGCTAGCAAATAGGTTGAGAAGCGGCCAGCTAGAGAGCGAAAACGGTCATGAACATGCATTATGCATAAGTAACACTGAATACTACATGGGTAGGATATGAACACCATGAACATAAATATCATAGAGGCTATGTTGGTTTTCATTCAACTACATGCATGAACATGTGCCAAGTCAAGCAACTCGAACATTCTGAGGAGGATACCATATCATCATACTACATCACAATCATTTTAAAGCAATGTTGACACCCAAGATAAATCATGATCCACTCCTAGCTACTTAAGCATGGCATGAGAAACTATAATCTCTAAGGGTCATTGCAAACATGTTTGATCATAATAGGCTGAATCATGGATACTAGATTAAACATATTTACAAAACCAGAGCAAG